>JAMJFZ010000435.1:21047500-21647500 GCA_026225945.1 Cricetomys ansorgei | reverse complement strand
GAACAATGTGCCCTCACTACAAAGTAAATGTCTCTTGTAGGGCTATGGTAACATTGTGCCTATATGGAAGCAAACTGATATAATATATATTAACCAGTAACCAATCATAATATATTATGTAATATGTATGTATATATTACACACATACATGTATATATCAATATCCTACATAACATACACTATGTAATAACACATTATGTAATATATAAAAATATGTTGTATATATATTTTTACATTATCATATAATCATATATTTTATATATGATTATATAAATATAATATATAAAATGTGTGTAATATGTAATATATGCATATATCACATATATACAAGCATATACCAATATATTATATAACCTTATATAATGTCATGTAATGTACATAAATGTTTATATATTTATATTATATATCAATATATAAAACATCTTATATATGAATATATGTGTATAATATATATACAATATTATGCATTAATATATAATATAATAAAATATGCTATAATAACCAATCATAATAAAAGTAATGGAGTCCATTTTATCTGTTTGGCAATACATGTACCTCAAAAAATGGCTGTCCCATCATTCCAGACACTTTTTCTGTGATCCTCCGGATTCTAATTTGAGCTCACTGCTCACCAAGCTACATAACCATCCTTTCCTTCAAAGCTTACTAAACTAGTTCACATTCTTTCCTGGCCTTTATGAGGTAAAAAGTGTGACACGTTCATCTGTATCTCATTTCATATTTGCAATCTAACCTTAGAGGCACTGCACTGACTCAACGAGAAAATAAGAAACACAACTTTTGACTCCAGTCCCAATGAGACTCTCAGCGTTTCAGAGCACGGTGACAAATGAAGAGCTCTCTTGGAGGCCACTTTTGTGACCTGAGTCCCATAGGAGGGAAGCACCGTTCTGCACAGCCTCACTGCCTGGTGACCTGGCCCTTACCCGGTGCTAACTGCCCTACTACATCACAGGAACAGGAAGTCTAATGTCAGCTCCTTCTCAAGTGGGAAACAAAGAAAACAAAATTTTAATGTTTTCGTTAAGAGAACTTTATATTGAAAGTATTTATTACGAGCAAAATATAACCCTCACGTATAAAAAATATAAAACTCACGTAATAGAGTGTTGCCAAGATCCTTAAAGTGAGTTGTCACGCATACTAACTCGGTTTCTATCTTTAGGTTCAGTTCTCCATTTAGGTTTGCTTCAATAACCTGCAAATTGAAAAACACTCAGTACTGAAAAGGGGAAAAACAACAACATGGGTACCAGCTCCCACAAAAGCCCAGGTCACAAGGCAGCACCACGAATCTCAAAACACCTCACAGGACACTCAAGCCTCCAAGGCATCACCCTCAAAGACAAGCTCTGAGAGCCTAGAACTCAGGAATCCCCTAAAACCAAGAAGATATTCCGCTGGTGGAGACCTGGGCAAGGGGGGGAGGGGCTCGGACACCCCACCAAGGACCAGGGCTCTGGAGGCCCAGCAAAGTGGTGAGGGTAGAGTGGGCGAGAACTCCCTTACAGCACGCAGGGAGAAAAAGAAGGACCGTAACTGAACAGACGAGTGCTCTGGCAGGAAGAGAAAGAGCGTAATATGGGAGAGGAACCCGAAGGATGGATCAGAGCCTGGGGAGCCAAAGTACCAAAACTATGTACGCCTTGAGAGATGACCATTTCCTCCTTTCTCATTTAATCCAAGAGGCAACTGACATGGAAGGTCGTGTCTGCGGCTCTTGCAAGAAGACCTCACACTTCTTTGCATGAGAACCCCTGAGATCTGGTTAAGATGGAGCTTTGGAATGAGGTCTGGGCCCAGGCTCCAGACTTCTGAGCAGTTTCCAGGGCAGGCTGATGCTGTCTATCTTCTGACCACGTTCAGTGGCCATGCTTAATGATGTATTATTAGTATATCTCCCACATAGCGCCAAGGTGGCCATGGGTCCCGAGAACTCCTAGCCTCACACACAGGCCTATCTTCCATAAACCCTCCACAGCGCCCCCTGCCTCTCTCCAAAAAACTCCACATTTCCTCCTCTTTGTTCCTCCCAGCCAATCAGAATCAGTCACCCCAACCCTTCTCCAACTGTTCCTTCCCACCCAGAACCCTATATAATCTACCATTTGGGCCTAAGGCTCTCTTCTGCCTTCCCTCTATCCAGAGACAGCCCTATGTCCCCTCTGGGGACAAATATCCCTTATTCCCTCTGCCTTCTCCTCCCCTTTATCTTATTTCCTTCTCCCTTCCCCTGCCCTCTGTCTCTCTGTGGCAAATACAACTCCTTTGTGCTAAGACTCTGGTGTCTGGGTATGTTCTGTGCCAACTCCAAGGTCCTCTCATGTGTGCTCTGCTGGAGGTGATTTCAGATGCGAGGCAGAAACAGCTTTACAGGATCTGCTCACTGAAGGACTGAGAGTCGGATTCAGGGTGAGAAGCACTGTGATGCGGCGGAAGAGGCTGTGGAGTCTGACTCTAGGTGAAGTGAAATCTGGTGCTGGAGGCGTTATCTACAATGGGGCATCGGCACAGCTGCCACAAGCACTTTATCACCTTGGTAAACTTAGAGTCGGTTTATAGTAGGTACCAGTACAGTTAGTCAGTAGTCAACGAATGGCACTTAGTGATGATTAAGGGAGTCGATGGGAAAAAAGTAAGACCTTATCCTGATGCTTAGGGAACTGAACATGTCAATGTGCATGACAGTCCAGATAAGCGCATGTCAGACCAGCTCTGAGGGGCATGTTCGGGGAGCTGGCTGTTAATTCTTCCACCTGTTGACTGAACACTCCTGTCATGTGCCTGACACTGGATCATGAGTGAGCTGAAACACAATGCTCCGTTACTCAGACTTTAAGGATTTGAAGAAAGAGTATGCATGCCTGCAGTGACGCCAGAACCACAGCAAGTTGCTTTCTTAATAAACACTTATTTCTGACACCACTGTTTTTCAGAAGCAATGGGATTTACAGGTCTTAGGTCACGGTTGTTGGGAGTAAATGGACACAGCCGCACTTGAGCTCTACAGAGCCCCAGGACATTTCACAATACTGTTGTCTACATTGTGTCTCTGTCATTTATTGTTCCAGATTATAGGATAATGGGTTAAGAAATGAACAGGAGTTCTGGGTTACTGAAAGAAGTCTTAACATGAAAGCTTTCTATTCCAAGGAAGTTACTAGAAGAGAAGGCTGTGAGCTTGGGAAACTCAGAGTAAAATGGCAAAAGCTCAAAAACAAGAACTCATTTAAGTCCAAACAACTTGTTTTAGAATGAGTGTGGTGCTGTCATCGTCACACAGCTAAGTGGGTGGAGGGCACTTATGTCCCCATGTTCTCATTCTGAAGAGCTGGAAGGAATATGGCCCTTCCCTCTGCAGTTGCTGACAGACCACAAGCCACAGCAAAACACCACCCCCTCCAAGGGCATATTACCTGGCAGAGTTGTTTATCTAGAGTTGCAACTAAACCCTCCGTCCCTGCCAAGTACCTAAAGCACCCCAATATACAAATGCAAATACGCAAATGGGGCTATTCCAGTATCCTTGTCTTAACCAATGGCCCCCATCCCTGGGTACCTCCCCTGCCATTTTCCTATAAATGTAACCACCCTTGCTTCAATAAATGGAGATGTTCCACTACAACACTCTCCCAGGAAGTCTGTTTCCCACGTCTCTCAGCCCTCAGCTCTCTGACTAAAAACAGACCCGAGACCTCTTCTTCCCCTGAGCTGTGCTGCTGGCTACGGCTTAGTTAGCACCAGGGGAGAAGAGAGGATGAAGAAATCCACAAATGAGGAAGATTCGGAGTTCAGATATTTGAAGGAACAAGCATGGCAGACACCATGTGCTGAGCAGTCCCCAGGGCATGCTAATGCTGTCTTAAACTACAGCAGGCCAAGAAAGCTATGGCAGCAGGGTGCCTTTCCTTCTTCTCACTGGTGGGGCTCCTCCGCCTGCAACCCTCAGAGGATGGTCCTACTGACATGGATGCCCACCTCCCTCTCTGCACAGGCGGCATGCCTACGTTACTGTTGGGCAGAATGCTGACAGTAGACTGCAAGTGGACTTTCTGTAGACGGGTTAGGCAGATACCAACAACCAAACCAGAAAGAGTGTGCCATGTATAGTTTGGCAAATCTCCTTCCAGATAAAAGAACTGACAGATGGGCATAGTGGGAGACTCCTGTGACCTGTGGCAACAGTCCCAGGGCAGGGAGAAGAGAGGATCCCATGGGTCAGAGCCCTGAGTCCTCTGCCCAGCTGCTCTGTGAGCACTGAGGCCAGACACCAACACTGCTGTGGCTGCTCTGTCCTGGTAGGCAGCCGTGGCCACTGAATCTGGACCACATTCATCTTTTATGCAGTGTCTTTGTATGGGATCCAGTTGTGATCCTCTACTGATGGTTTGTTGGCGTGGGTGGGAGGTTTCACTATAAACATGGAAACGACCAAGATAATTTCCTAGCTTTGTTAAGTTCTTTATTCTACAAACTATTAAGGCATGCAATGTCTCCTGGAAGCATCTACTTAGTTCTTCAGAATTCTGGCTCCCCGGGGACCCAGAAAGATCTCATTATGCATTTGGCTATTCTTGCTCAATAACCTTCCAGTTAGCATTTTTTGAGCACTCCAAAAATGAGTGACAGTGACCTCTGCTCTCATCGAAGCCTCCTTCTCATTCTCCAGTTTGCTGACTCATTTCCACAGAACAGAAAGAACAAGCAAATGGATCCCTCAGTGACTTGCCTGACTCTTCCCTCTGGACCTCCCTGAACCTCCTAGAAGTCCCAGGGCACCCTAGCAGAAGGCAGCCTGACAACTGGGTCAGCACTGCAGCAGTGGCGGTGAACACCAGGCCAGCACGGTGCATGCTCCTTCAAGGGAAGCTGATTTTCAATTCAGATGACCAAGAGAGGAAAGCGTTCAGTTGGATAGGCTCAATGGCGGCTCCTAAGTGAGCACTCAAGAGAAAAACAACAGCAAAACACTCTCTAGGTTTTGCAACCCTTCTGTGATGTAAATATTCCTAGGAGCTAAATGTTACCCCCATCCAAGCAGCAGCACATCAGTTATGGATTACTGAGTGACGGTCCAACCCTGGACTCTGGAACACAGAAGATTAGGATTGGATTTGCCTTCCTTGAAGCTGGCAGTTCTGGAGAGCAGCCCAGTGCAGGGGCTTCCTGCAGGCAGCATGGAGCTTGGGCTGAACAATGACTAAGCACTTTCAGGGAGGTGAGTTACACATCAACTGAGTGTAAAACAGCAAGAAACATAGCCTACGAAGAGGAAGGACTAAGGAGGCAGATGACAGGGATCCAGGTGTGGATCTGCAGGGAGTGCCTGGCTGACAGAGATGTGGCCTTGAAGGATGGCAAAGTCAAAGGTTTACGCATCAGGTGGGCAGGGCCTTGCAAAGATTCAGAAAAACAATGGAATGTGGTTTTGAGGGGTGACTAAAGGCAGAATTCAGGATACAGCCAGGTGTTAATGATGATAGTCCACATAATTCTCCACCTCTATTGTAGTATTTTTGAACCTTCACAAATATACAGGAAAATAAGGGTGTCCACCTATATGTTAGTGTAAAATGTGTCCATGCATATTAACATGTGAAAGTACTAGGACTTCAACTATTCATTCAGCTTGGTAGTAGAATATGTACTCAGTTCACCTGAAGCCTTAGATTTAATCCTTAGCAACAAATAAGAGACCAATCAAAACTGCAATGCTCTGTCCAAATTATAAGGAACAAAATACCAGAAGTGTTCACCGTGCTCCTGAAATACTATAAACACGAGGGACTAAGGGAAAGTTTGAAAGCTTTCCCCAGTGGACAGAGCTAAAAGGCATTAGAACAGGCCCCCAGAGGCCAGATCTCAACACCAACCTCTGTGTTCCCCAGCGGAGCCTCAGTGAGGAGAAGCCCACCAGCCGGGACACCTTGTGGTGGCATGGGACCCCCCCCCCCACCGGGGTCCATAGTCAAGCTGCCTCCCACCCACACGGCTAGGGCTTACTCATGTTCTTTTCTGAAGGAGTATAACTTACAAGATGACTGTTGATGTTTTTCATTTTTTCCACCACGCTCTTCATAGTCTTCAAGGCTGGTAAATAAATACTGACCTAAAAACCAGTAAGAGAAATCACAATCATCAGAAATCTTAATATAGTCTAGAATGGCAGGTATTCCACCAACAATTGTGAATTGTATTTGTATTTAAAAACTCAGAATCACATTTTCTAATTTTCTGAATAAAGTTCCTTTAAAACTTTGAAAATTTCATTAACTCATTCAAGCTTATTCAAGGTACCTGGATACCTGGCTCTGATTACCATGGTGACCACACTCCCAAGGGTATTGTTCTGGTTCACGAAGGAAAACAGTACTTTAGCTGCAGTACCTATATACAGGTCCAAGGGGAATACAAGTGCTGAGCAAGAAGCCTTCCTCTGGGCAATGTTTTATAGGACTCAGGGGCCCTGTGTGTACTCTGAGTACGAGTACAGCCAGCCATTATCAAAACCCATTAGAGCTATGCTACCAACAGCGCTGTCTGTAATGCTGGTTTTCTCCAAGCCTATATAGACACCTTCTAGTAACAATCAAGTACATATTTCATCCAGTGTCTAATTTCTTCCCATATATGCAAGAGGTAAAGCACCATCTGGCATCCTCTTTATTTGCAACAGCTTTGAGGGCCTCAAAGCCCCACTGTGAACCTAAGTTCCAAGTCAACAAAATGCCTTTTCTGGCTCTTTTATCGAGGCCTATGAAACATGAATTTGTGCGTAAGGCCAAGAGACATGATAATAACTACAGACTGTCTTCCTGAGTGTAACTTAGGCTCTGTTTTCTTTTGTCTACAGGACATCACTGAACAAGTTATCCACCCCTCCTGTATGGAAAGTGTGGCATTTCCAAGTGAGTATCAGTTCTTTAACAGGATCTACACATATGACACAAGGCACGTACTCACATCTGGAGTCTTGTTAAATGACTCACATTCTTTTCAGAAACTATACAACTTCAAATAAAACGCACTGCAAGATGACATCTCACATTAGGGAATTCAATCCCTGCCCTTTTTCGTGTGATGGACGGCAGGACTACAGACAATACTTACATCAGAGTCTGGGACAGAGGGTTCCTGTAGGTCCTTCCACAGTCTTCTAGGAATAATCTTTATGGGGATATCGTGTGTCACAATTCTGCTACTGCTTGATGAGGACAGCTGCTAAGAAACAAGTTAAAATACTGTATGTGGCCGACGCTACAAGCCAAACCAAAGCGTAAGAACTGGAGATTTTAATTCTAAATGGGATGTTCTTAATTCATCCACTCAAAATCGGTTCAACCAATATTGTTGGTGTGGTGTACCTGTTCCTCTTCGGGTCCTGTGAGTCTCTGAGAAGTGTGGTGAATGAGACAAGGCCCCGGAGGAACAAATGGACCAAGAGGAAAGCACACAAAGCTTCACCAGGTACTCATCAGAACCGTAAGGAAGCACATCGTGATGGGTCTGAACGAGGGAGAGCTGCTAGGCTGGGAGGTTAAGGGAGGGCTCTCTGGGGTGATGTTTCAGAGGACATCAAAACTAGAGCGGCAGACAGCCACTGGGAAGCTGGAGACGAGGCACGGTTTCAGGCAGAGGGACAGTATCAGCGTGCATAAACCCCAGAAACAGAGACAAGCAAATGCGCCGTGCCGAGGCCTAGAGACCGTTGTGTGCCACACCCCCAGCATGCCACAGCTCCTACACCACTGAAAGGAAAAGCCATTTTTATTTCTAGTAGCATCTCTAAAACTCAGAAATTAAGGTACTGTGGGGTATAGTGGTACACACCTTTAATTCCAGCACTAAGGAGGCAGAGGCTGGCAGATCTCTGTAAGTTTGAGGCCAATCTGGTCTACATAGTGAATTCTAAGAGAGCCAGAGCAACATGGTGAGACTCTGTCTCAAAACAACAAAACTCAAACAGACCAAAAAACAAAGTATCTTGCATTCTTACTTAAGGATCAAATGTTACCATCTAGCTTTGCCCAAGAAACTAAATCTAAGCCTCCAGTTACATGGGATGCTCTAATTAGCTCTAAGAACACACACAGAAGTTGTGAAGGCATGAAATTAACTTCCATAGCCAGCCTGAAACCAAATGCAATACTCACCCACAGACACGCAGAGCACATATAAGAAAAGGATGCTGGTAAGGATAATGGAGGCTCAGGTGGGGTGGGGCAGAACACTAAAAAAAGGGGGTAGAGTTTTAGAAAGAGACTCTATGTGGAAAGCCCCATTGATGTCACCAGTTCTGGGAGTTGGGAGAAAAATGACATATTCAGAGAACCACTCAGAGGGTAGTAACTTATGATTTGGCTGCAAGATAGGTTGGGACATGTGTGAAAGGCTATGAACATGTTAGGAATTACTTATTCCATCTCGTACATGCATGTTCTGAGGAGAGCTGTGCACTAAACTCATCTGGTAGTAGCATCTAAGACAAATGTGTTACTTAGGTATGAGGACTATTTAAGAGTATTACAGAAGAAGAGATAGGAGAGTGAATTTTTAAGGTGAAAATGCACAGAAACATCTAGATAAGATGACAATACCCTACAAGAAAGAGATGCTAGCTAGTGATTTTGACTGTTTGGAAAAAGCAGCAACCTAGCTGAACATTGTATGATTGTGACTTAAAAAATGACTTGGACTAGGCACATTTCTCAGGTGTTAGGTCATGAGCCAGACCTTACATTTTATTTCATTTTGAGACAGGGTCTCTATGCAGTCCTGGAACTCAGAAATCTTCCTGCCTCTCCTTCCTGAGAGCTGGGATTAAAGATGTGTGCAACCATGCTGGACTCAGATCATCAGATCATCGTGTGTGTGTGTGTGTGTGTGTGTGTGTGCATGTATGTGTGTGTGTCTGTATTGGTTTTTCCAGACAGGGTTTCTCTGTTGTAACTCTGGCTGTTCTGGAACTCACTCTGTAGACCTGGCTGGCCTTGAACTCACAGAGATAGCCTGCCTCTGCCTCCTGAGTGCTGGGATTAAAGGCATGCACTCTCACCCCCACCCCCAACCAGGCCAGATCTTATATTTTAAATGCCACTATCAAAGCACTGTGTGAAAGCTCAGGTTTGTAACTACTTATATTTGTAAGAAGAAAAAAAAAATCCAAAAACCTGTTCCTGCTACTTACCAGCTCTACAGACACGGTAAGACAGGGAAAGTGTTTGTTAGTCAGCTTGATTTTCAGGGCTCTGGCATTCTGGGAGGTCTTCAAGGCTCGAGATAAGTTTTCTGACGTTAGTTCTAAATAAATCTCATTGTTTTCTGCAGACACTCCTTCCATTTGAAATTCACTGAAAAAGTTCTCCTGCAGGACAGAAACAGGCGTTGGTGGCCTTTCCAGCGGTCTTGGCTAGAGTCCCCGGCGCCTCTGGGCGGTCCTGCTCACCTGCTCCAGCTCACACCACATGTTCACTCCTCCACTGGCCAGCTTGTCGGAAAGGATGAAGTTCAGCTTCTCCGGGCTGATGCGGAGGGTACAGGTTTTGGCAAGCTTGGCTATCATGTTACTGACTCCTACAGCGAAAGGGAAAAGTATGCAGTTACGAAGCGGCACACCGGGTGTACTACATACAGGGCATCTTGTAGAACGTCTAGTATTTCGATCCCGCTGACATCTTGCCAGTCTCCCAATGACCCTGTGGGCACAGCACCAGTGTTCAATAAAGTGAACAGTGTCAGAGAACAACTGACAAGCGGGGCCCAGACATACATTCCACATAAACAAAGGGGCCTCCGGGTACCGCAGGACAACTCCGAGCGAGGTCAGGCACAGTCCGGGCGGAAGGAGGAGGGCGGACGGCGGAGTCGAAGGCCCTGGGCCGCGCACCCATCCCGCCCGCCCCGGGGCCCCGCTCCACCCCTCCGTCCTCTCCCCGGGCAGCAGCCGCACTCTCCGCTCGCTCCCCGCAAAGCCCTGCCAGCTCACGCGTGAAGTGATTCAGACATGCCGCGTCCACGATCTTGGCTCGGAACTTCATGGCGGCTTCCAGGCCGGCAGCGGCATTGGTCAGGGCGGACACAAGTCCTCCCCGGAGCGCCCCGGCGGGGAAACGCGGGCGCGCGCACAGAGGTTCCGCCGACGCGGTAGGGCCCGAAAGGTCCGCCCTCCGCTCACCCCGACCAGGGGTGGACAGGGCTGCCTACCCGGTGCCCCGGGAACCTAATCGCGGGTGTGAGGGAAGCGGCTCGGAGAAGTCACGATCTGAAAAAGCACTGAGATATCCGGCAACGTAGCATTTTAAAAGCTTTGGGAATTGTTTGAAACGGCTTTTAAACTTTGAGCGCATCACTTGGTTAAGATACTGACGACCACTGATGCGAAGCGAAGATGCTGCGCCTCGGTGTAAATACAAACCCACCAGATCCTGTAAAATTCTTACTAGCCCCAGCTGATGGGGGCGCTTAGGCAAAAGGATCTTCAGCGTGGAGACCTGCCCGGGCTTCTTAGTGACATTATGCCAGCAAGTGTATTTTTTAAAAGGAAGAAACTGAAAGAAGAAAGGGGAGGGGGGGAGGAAAGTAGATAGGTGTGTGTGTGTGTGTGTGTGTGTGTGTGTGTGTGTGTGTCCCCGGAGAGCACTTTTTGAACACAATTGTGACTTTTGCGTTAATACCAATACCATAAACAGACGAAAGCCCGCTTAGCATAGTATCCTTGGAATTGTTCTAAAGGAATTTTTAACCCAGAATAGGCCATTTTAGTTTTTCAAGGATTACAACTGTAAACTTTTAAAAATGGTATTGGGGGTTAAACCCCTTCACTTTCTAGGTAAGCGCTCTTCCAATGTGCCACATGTCCAGCCCCCGAAAAATTTTTAAGGTCTTTTGCAAATAACATATTTTGGCAAATAAAATCAGGCCTTTGGAGTGCACAAGATGGCTTGACAGGTGAAAGTGAGTTTGGGCCCTGGAATACCCGATGTTATTCACAAAAGTTCTCGCTGACTTCCACCTTGACACGAGAACGTTCACATTCACACATACACAGTACATTAAATAATTTTTAAAAAATCTATCTTTAATTTGATACACAGAAGCAAGATATTAATAAAAACAGCCGATGGTGCAGATTTTTGGTAAAGTGAAAAAATGGAAAAATACATATAACAGGAAGCTAAATTCTAATCTTCACTGTAACATACAAGTGGTTGCTAAGCCCAAATGTCATATATTACTTTTGAATATGTCAACGAAACTTTATTTTTTTAAATTAAGAACTTAATTTTTAAATATCAAATGTCACATGAAGTAAGGTAATTACTACATATATTGTGCAATTAAAGGCTGCACCGTCTGTGTACGCACGCATGCGTTCAGTGTCATCCATGCTCTGGAGCTCCTGTGGAGATCCAAGGACAATCTCTGGTTTTGTTACTCACCTTCCACTTTGAGGCAGGGTCTCTCTTTGCTGTTGGCTGATGAATTCACCAGGCTAGCTGAAGCACCAACTCCAGGGGATTCGTCTATGTCTGCCCCTCGCCTCCCGATAGGAACAATGGGATCACAAATGTTTGCTAACCCCATTTGGCTTTGTGTGTGTGTGTGTGTGTGTGTGTGTGTGTGTGTGTGTGTGTGTTCAAACTGGGGATTTGATCTTGGTTTACTGTGATTTCAAGGCAAGTGCTTTGCCTACTGAGCCGTCTCCCCAGTTCCTAAAGACTGCTCTTACATAAACCTTGTTAGCAGTGTGTCATTATAGACGATCTTTGTTTCAAATTACTTAATATTACATAATAAAACAGCGAGGCAATTTTTAAAATTCCTAAGAGATGTGCATAATATTGATGATGATGATTATATATTCCGTATCGATGAATCTCAAATAATATGACAATTTTATTCAACAAACATATAAGCTGTAATAATCTTTTCTTAATGCTAATCATATATACTCTTGCAATTAAGCTAAGTAGCTTTAGCAAGTAAAGTCAATGATTTCAGAATTGATAATTAAATATACTGACATTTCCATATTTTCTTTCCAAATGATTTTGTCAAGAAATCACTCTAGAGAGTCCCAAAAGTCCTGTGTGCCAGAGCGTTTTCTAGTGCAATGTCTGCTTGTTATTTTCCATCTAGATAGTAAATGGATTTTTGATTCTTATAAAGTTCAAACCTCCAGGGTGAATAATTTTAGTCACATGAGGATCTGCAAAGCAATGTTAGTGTTATGTTTACTTATCGAAGCACAAAACATCCTGCCTGATCGTGTCTTAGGAAATACATTACACATAAAATGTCACTCAGTACACACAGTTGGAGGTCAGGGAAGTGACATCTTTAGAGCTGCAGAGATATACTACCTGAGTAATATATATACTGCAGAGATATATACCTGAGCAAGTAGCATTCCCTTACTGTTACCCAAAGCTGGGATGGTTGTGTCTGTCACATGCCGGAATCATCTTCGTTAGTCTCTGGAGGGAGAAGAGACCAATTTATTTGCTGGCTTGTTAACAGTGTTGGAAAAATTGCCCCAGGGGGAAAGAGAATGGCATCGCTCAGAGGTGCTACAGCAAATTTGGAAGTCAATATTTGTCTTATTTTTTGACTTGAGAAAACTGTGAGGTGGAAAGAAACACTTTGGGGCAGCATGAGTGGGTGTCTTTTTTTGAGAACCGTCCTCATCTAAGGAGTGTGTTTCTGTTTAAGTGGTTGTTCGAATGACCCTCATCTTTTGAATGTCAAATACAAGCACTTCAATAAATTCCATGGGTTTTAAAAAATAGCATTAGTGCAGTACATTAAAACCATTAGGCAACCCTAACCCTAACCCTAACCCTAACCCTAACCCTAATCCCATCCAATATCATACAAGAATTAGCCCCAGTTTCATAAAGGCTTTTATGGTTTCATGATCCACTTACAAATATTTCACAGTGTTATACTGGGGATCTATCACATTGTAAACGTAATAAATGTGGATGCAATTTCATTCTCTTAATGTCTAGATAACCATTCCAAGCCATTTGCTGTGTTTTGCTCAGACTTTGACTATGGTTTGTCCCCTCCATCCCTGTTATAATCCCTGTTATAAATACCAGCAGGTGGGAACACTAAGTGGTGATTATGGCTTTGCACTCATCGGTGGATTAACCGTTCAAATGGTTAGTGGACTACGGTTATTGCCAGGATGGACTGACATATGAGTCAGTTTGGCTAAGTCTCATAAGCTCCCTGCTCTAACCATGTGTCACTCAGAATCTTGAGGCTGCCAGCATGAAAGTCACTGACACAAACATCCTTCTGACCTGTACCAGAACTGTGAGCAGGAATGAACCTCTTTTACGTAGAACTTTACTAGCCCATGGTGTTGTAACGATAACAAGAGAAAACTAAGACTCCTTGACCATGAAGTTCCATCTTTACTGCTTGCCCAGGCCCCTCACAGGTACAAATCTAGCCTTGGACTTGTCAGCATCACCGATGTGTCTGTGTGCCCAAACCACGTGGCTCTAACTATTGTTCTAAGCCTTCTTCACAGAACTCTTCTGATATTTTTTTTTCAGGTTTCCTTAAATGAAAGTGCAAATAAAATCTTAAACAAGATGGAAACATATCTGGCACTTATATTACAAAGGCCGATCTTTTTAATACAGATTCTCAAATATATACATACATATATATATAAATACACACACACACACATACACATATGTTTTGCTATGAAGTTTAGAATCAAGTTAGTCTACAACATATTTTGGGGGGCTTTAAAACCATGCATATTTTGCTTTTCCAAGTCAATTTAACATTGAAATCTAACCTGTGACTGTAGACAGACGAGGATAACAGTCCCCACGGAGCAGCTGTATCCACTTCACTGACCATTTCACGCTCATCATCTTCCCACCTTTCCAATCATTTTTTTCCCTCACAGAATTTGAAAACAGATCCAAAACAAAATAGAAATCAAAAGAGAAGACTATTTTTTATAAAAAAAGTGAGCCATTTGGTAAATCATGACATGGTAAACGTAGCTTTACATGCATTTATTGTGTGTGTGTGTGTGTGGTGTGCACATGCCATGGCATGTGTGCCCTGGCCTACATGTCATGATGTGTTTGTAGAAGTCAGAGGACAGCCTGCAGGAGTTGATTCTCTCTCTGCACCACATGGGTTCCAGGAAACAAATTCTTGTTGTCAGAGTTGGTAGCCGGTACCTGTTACAGGCTGAGTCGTCCTGATGGCCGAGGCACACTTCTTAGTTGAGACAAGGTCTGTCTAATTATCCTAGGCCAGCCTCAAACTCAGGCTCTCCGTGCCTCAGTTTTCCCAATGCTGGGATTCCAGGTATTCTGCCTCTATGCACAGAAATAATTCTTTAAAAAGAAACTGTAATACCATTTTCACGCAGATACTTTTAATTATATTTTTAGCAGTAATTCTCTTGGTTCAGTTGTGGGGATCGAACCCAGGTCCTTGTACATGCTAGTTATAGTCTCTGCCACTTCCCTGTAGGTGAGCCCTTACTGTCTCATGACTGCTCCATAATTACCGTAAATTTCCAGTTTTAGTAGGGATCATTTTCATTCCAGATTAGATTAGAGAGTTAATGTCTTCACAGCTGAGTCAGGCTTGTTATTTATTGAAACCTTCTAATCATTTTCTGTTACATGAGGGCCTCTCTCACATGCTCATTTTCTTTCCTTTTACCTGATGCTTATGGTCTTTGCTATGGCTTCTATGAATCATACCCTTGATCTTATCATTGTTTTTATTCATATGTGACTTTGATTTACATGTGGCAGTCAGTGTCACGTCTTACAGATTACTACAGTTTTTACTTGCTTGTAATATTTACTTATTTGCTTGCTTGTCTGTTTATTTTGTGTGAGGGGTCAGAGGACAATTTGGGGAGGTGGTTCTTTCCTTCCACCATGCATGTTCTGAGGACTGAATTCAGATCATCAGACTTGGCTACAGAGGGCCTTTACCAGCTGAGCCATCTGGCCAGCCTGTTTGTAATTTTTAAAAGGACAGTATTGAATTGTGAGAAGTCCGTCAAATTGTCTGCAAATATTCATGGCCAGAACTTGTCGTTGACTTTTTATCTCTAACTTAAAACTTCTCTGTGCTTCTCCACTTCTACCGCCCAAAGCCTGAAGCTTGAGGTCGGTAACAGTGGTGATAGTCGGTATTGCGGCTGACGTAAGGATGAATACCGAGTTGAGAAGCTCTGGTGAGGACAAGTTCCTAGGGAGACCCTCTTCTAAGTCCAAACTCACCTCTTGATGCTCAAAGTGAACTACTAGAAGGGTAGTTGAATTGACTTTCATTTTTTTATTACTAAAATTCATTCACTTCTTACTGCCTAGTAGGAATGAGTTTGAGGTTTCCCTCCCATTCCCTATCTTTGATTTTTAGGGGTACAATTGGATGTAAGGGAATAAATAGGCATCTTTGGACAGTCTGGCCGCACGGCCAACACCTTCTGCACCAGCTCCTCTAAGTGTGATCGCTGGGGATGCCGTGGACTCTGAATCTGTACAAGCAGGTGTACTTCGGATGTCCCCAGTTGCTAAGGATTTGAAGTTTCACACATAACAAAGATTCAGAAGTTTCATTCTGGAAACAAAGAAAAGAAATCATGAATGCCTTACAAAAGTTCCACTGGAGGAATCCCAGTGAGCGCTGATAGAATGGAGAATGTTGGAGCGTCTTTCCTTCCCTAACTCAAGTACGTTTGAATAGTACTTAAGTGGATGGGAAAATGAGCTACAAGAAGGAATGAACCCATGAACAGATATACACAGGAGGATGAAGGTTCTCGGACAGTCTAAGAATGCTAGCAGCTCTCACCTCTGTTCTCTCTCACGCTCGCTGCTGTGCCAACGAAGGGAGAGTTGTAAGAAACCAGGCCTATAAAACCTACTGTGAAGACTGAAGTAGAAGAATCATGAGTCGAAGGCTAGCCTGAGCTACCATAAGCAAGACCCTGTTTCATAAAGTAACAGTTAAAACGAAAATAAACACAACCCCCAAGAAACCAAAAAAACTAAATAAGAATCAAAAGTTCGTATGAATATGCAAACCAGATAAAAGCTATACAAACATGTTAATTTTTATAATAGTCAGTCATCCCTTGGTATCTGGGAGGATGGCTTCCAGGACCTCCTGTTGACCCATGGGTGCTCATCTCCCCTATATAAAATGACATAATATTTACATGGAAGTCAAGGTTAGCTTTCCATGTAGTTAATATCATCTCAATATGTATTATAATCCCAAACACAGTCCAAATGCTATGTAAACAGTCTCTATGTTGTAGTAGTCAAAATACACCGACAAGGAAAACCTTTATGTGATTAGCATAGTCTTTTTTGTTTTTCCTCCCAAAGATTTTCCCCATCTGTGGCGTGATTCTGTGTAAAACAAGGGTTTTGTAAATGCCGCCAAAATGTAAATGGTATTTTTAAAAGAGAACGTATTTAAAATGTATCTAAAATGTAACAGTTTTCCTCTCTCTGGCTATTTGACTCCGCCCCTCTGTTCCCAGCTGCTAGATTTCTTACTTGTAACTTTTAAAACGTCAGTTAGCCCATAGGGTTAGGAAGGAAATGAAAGGATAGGAAGGAAAGAGAAACCTTTACAGCCCTTTTTTGGCTGTCTTAATCTGCCTATGTCTGGGGAACTGAACTAACTAACTCACTCTGGTTCAACTTCTCTCAGCACCGCAGTTACTAAGAAGATCTAAATTGTAACTTTTCTAAATCCCCGGTTAGTTCAATTTATGTGAGCCTTATTTCTGCCTGCTTCTCCTATCATCAGCTTTTGTACTCTCTTTCTCTATCCTGCAGCAACTCCGCTGTAATTCTTAGCTCTAATTCTTAACTTCCAATTGCCTACAGCATTCAACTGCCCCTCTTGTATGCCTCCCTACGAGCTGTTCCCAGAAGTCCAAGCGGCATGCAACCACAAGGGGGAAGGGCTTTTCCCTGGCAAAGCTTCACTCTACAATTCTGCGCGTGAGCTCATTGTATATGAAGAAGACCTGTTTGGGTACTTTGGTGGAGGGGGTGGTGGCTTGGATCAATCTCATTGTTGACCGAGAAGTATCAAACACCTATCCTTATATAGGATGAGATATTTTCTACATCTTTTCACTTGCTTCCTGTGGCTAGCTATAAGTAATAAAGAGATTCTTTATACACTTTAGTGCATTCCAGGAAGCTTATCAGTTAACGGTTGGTGTTTGCCTTCATTTGAGTGGGAAGTTTTACCTATATTATCTAGCATTAAATACTGACTGAGTTCCTCTCTCCCTCTCTCCACTTCATATCACACCTTCAAAGCCACACCGCCTTTACTCGAGGCACATGAGACCGTTACTCTCAAACTTAATTGCTCGGGTGGCAATTGCTTGTTCACGTGGTGGTTGTACTATTTGAAAAACAAACAAACAAACAAAAGGACTGGGCAACCCAATACATGGGGAAATAATAGCAAGTGAGGAGGAGTTAGAAATTGCTTTCGTATTGTTTATCTCATACAATCAATTGTGCAGTGGCAACATACAGTTAAACAATGTGCATTAAAGCACACATTGGCATTTGAAGCAAAGAAAGGAAGTTATGACAAGCCTTGCTTAGCTTGTGCTTTTGACCTAATTACTTTCAGGCAGCAATTCCAGCAAATCCCTCTTAGTGATAAAGTCACTAGCATTTCCCAGTAGACTGTTACCTGGAGATCGAATGTTTGAATGGTTGCTTCCGTTTTGTTATACGTAAACTGACCTAGGAGCATTTCTTCTCCTTCACATTTTTTCATAATGCCCTGCAAAGAAAACAACAGGTATGGGAGGCTTGGTGAGTTGGCTGTTCTGTCGAAAAAGATGGATGCAGGGGTTCAAGTAGTGACAGTTCACCGGAAATTGCATGTTCCGGGGCTGGGGAGGTGGCTCAGTGGATAAAATTGCTTGTTGTGCAAGCTTGAGACCTGTTTTCAAACCCCGAGCACCCATGTAAAAATCTGGATGAGGCTGACTGTGCCTGTAACCTCAACATCTGGGGTCATAGACAGATAGACCTGAAAACCCACTGGCCGGCAAGCCTTACCAAGATGACAAGTTTCCAGTTCAGTGAGAGACCCTGTCTCAAAGGAATAGGACCAAGAGCAGTAGAGGAAGAGATTGGTTCATCGATTTTGTAATAGGGAAGGGAAATGAGAAGTACTTGTCATTGTTAAAATATCCCTGCCTGGGCAGAAAGTTTGCAAATAAGGAACAACAGGGTACAAACACAGAGGGCAGGGGCTGCCAGAGCTCACCTCTCACTCAACACTGTAGCACACGGAATCAGGAAGCCTCAGCATCCGGGAGCTAGATGCATCGGCTGCCGGTACAGGAAGTGGCCATCCCCTCCTCCAACCAGTATCAAAGGAGAGAGGTAAGGCCTAAGCCTTCAAGGAAATACAGGAGTAGGCACTCAGACAAAAAACATAGGGAAGGTCAAAGGGCAGCAGACAGAAACACAAATTCCTGTGGCTAGAGGTGAAGCCAGCACCACAGGGGCTTAGGCTGCAAGCCCAGAAAGGCTCGGGATCTGGGCCATAGTCTGCCAGAGGACAGGAATGGGAAGGATGCAGATCTGAGGCTTGGCTCATAGGCATTTCAGGAAGTCATGGGAGCCCTCAGTCCACAGCAGTCCCTGCCCACTGCCAGCCCATGCCAGAGGTCTCCTCCTGAGCCAGCTGGTTGTGTAACTGAGGTCTGTCCTGTGCTCTTCCTTCCAGGAGGTCCAAGAAACCAGCCAAGCTGACACCTCTCATATGCAAGAATCCTTTCAGAGTCAACTAGACTGACTATGTTGCCGGAAGGAGCATCAAGATATTCAAGAAAAGCAACTCATAAGATCAACAGAGACCCTGTAAACAAGCAAGAAGATGAAACAAAACTATGATATCAATTATCTTCAGGTGCAAAGAAGACAATACTGTAAACATGAAAGAACAGGACTACACTCTAAATAAGCAGTATTTGTGAAAACCAAAGTCTTAGAGAGTACAATTATTATGGAAGAAATGAAAAAATTTACATAGGAGTTAAAATAAAATAGATACAGTGTTCCAGAGATAAGATACAAATTGGAAAAGGAAGATGAGAAACGGACTTCGGGGCGCAGGAATGAGACCCACGGGAACAGCCAACCGTGCACCAGGCTCATCTAGCAATTATCAGATCAGAGCCAAAGGGTAGAGAATCTCCAAAGGAGTAGCTTGGAGGAAGGCAGGACCTGAATTAACCAGAGGATTACACGCACCTCTGGTGAAGAACTTGGGAGTGTATTAAAGACAGAGACAGAAATGTACCAAAGTGAGCAGATTAGACAAACAGGTGGCGAATGCCTTCGGGAATACCTAAAATGTGTACAGTAAAGAAAGTAACTTTCAAGTGCTATGTGACTCAACAAAGAGCAGTGCCAAGTAGTCACCAGGAAACACTGACCACTGATTGAAGCAAACGGAAAAAGGCATGCATCCCCTCAGAGCCTCAAACATGGAACAGATTCAGGAGTTCCACTCCAATGTGAATTCTACAGAAAATAAAAACCCAACATCCATGGTGAATCCTCCAACCAAATATTCACTGCCTCATTATTCACAAAAGCCCCAAATCTGCAAATAACTCAGATGTCTGCCAACTAATGGATAAGCAAAATACAAACAATCAAACATCTGTTCTTTGGTTTCAAAAAGAAGTCAAATACTGACAAGTACTACAACTTGCTGAAACTTGGAAGTACTGTGTTGATCACTCACTAGAGAGCACATTCAGTAATGACGGAAATATCCAAAATAGGTGAATTTATGAGTCACAGCCCACTAGTGGTTGCTAGGGGCCAGGGATGTGATGGGTAATATGGGACCAGAGGTGAAAATTAAGCAGTACTGGGCTCCTTCGGGAGGCAACAAAGATGTTTTGACATTATGATGGTGGTACAGAACTGTAAATATACTAAAGCCACTGAAATGTGGATTTTGAATGAGTGAGTCATATGCTGTGTGAATTACATCACCATAAACCTGTTTGTCTTCTTTTTTCTTTTTTTAAAGACAAAGATAATGGATGCTCAGACCCACAGGGGAAAAAAGGTGATTTTCATTTTCCATTAGAGGGAAGCTGGTATAGAAGTGTATTTTTAGTTGTGTTTAAGATATTGTATTGTGTACTGTTGGGTGAGGGTCTACCTGGGCCTTGGTGTTTTGTATTGTCTGCAGGTGTTGGATTGATGTGGGGGAAAACTGATTGCTCAGGATCTGAATGTGCTATCAGTAGAACATCTGAGGAGTTCTGAATCAATAAAAACACTTGAGCTCAGACGCTCGGGGTTCCACTGTCCAGGATGGCACTTGCCATGACAGTGGTTCCCTCTGCAGAGGTCTGGAAGGGTTTGTGTCTATGAAAAATGCCTCCTTGTCTTCTGTGCTGAGCCACCACAGTAGGTGAACTACTACAAGAAGCCATCAAATAATATCCAACACCGATTAATCAAGAAATAATGGTAAAGGAAAATGTAGAAGCCGGTACCTCATTAACAGGTAAAATTGTTGCTAATGGGAGCTTAGAACTGGGAGCAGAGAGAAGCAGAAAGGAGCAATACAAAGTTTATGTAAATAGTCAACATTTCAGGTGTACAGGTATATTTTTAGTTGTAAAGCAAACATATAAAGTCAAGCATAGAAATCATTCTGGTTCAATCCTCTCAATCTTTAACTAACAAGGCAAAAGCCCTAGAAGTAAGGCACACAAGTAGTTCACAATTAAAAGGAGTGTGCAGAGATGGGGATATAGCTCAGTAGCAGGATGCTAGCTTAGCCTACAAGAGCCCCTAGGTTCAAAGTCTAGCTCCTCATTCTGAGTCAAAACCCTCTTTCTCAACCCACTCTGAGTGACCCTGTTTTAGATTCTCACATAGACGGAGAACTCCTTGGGTGCACTTGATGTATTTCCCGAGGGGGACACCTTCTCTGAGATGTGCTCCATAGTAACCGCTGTTGGAATGATCTTCCTGGCTAGCTTGATCAGGATATGACCCTGGGAACCCGGAAAAGCCCAGCACTTTCCAGGGTGGACATCTGGCTGGAAAGAAAATATTAAATTAATCTCTGTTCTGGGTGCATAAATCAAACCCTTCAATGCTGAGGACCTCATCAGTAGCAACTGTAAGACACTTAGGTCTACAGCAAGAAACCCTGGGGCACATATCAAACAGGAGACTTTCCAAAACACCCTGCGTCTGGTTGTTCATCCAGAGTACTTTATGCTTCTGTCCACGGGAACCTTTATCATGTATTTCTTTCATTGCTATAGCTATAGTTAAAAGGCAGCTAAAGGTGGAAGTGCTACTGGTGATCGTGCTGATGGTGCTATAATAGTGGTGATGTTGGTGGTAACTGAGAAGACAATGGTGTTTATGGTGAAAGTGGTGGTGGGCACTGACAGTGGTGATGGGAGCATCGGAAGTGACAGTAGCAGAAGTGAAGGTGGCCCTAGAGGTGATGGGTAGGGTTCATGATAATGGTGGATAATGATGATGGAGAGGTCACAGATTCAGTGACAATAGAGGGAATTATATGTTCTAACAGAGTCTATTTTTTTTTTGATCCTCGAAACATAATAATAGTTTAGTGTCCTAAGATAAATAATTTGCTCAGAGTAATGGTGTGGAAGTGTAAGAAGCAACTAGGTTCTGTAGACAGTGTGGATATCACTGCCTCCATTTTAAATAATGCAATCAAGATACTTAAAAACAAAATCTTAATACAGACGTGGGGCTGTCTTATTTAGTCCTTACCTGAAGAATCATATCGGGGGGCATCTCATAATTGAGGAACCCTATCCCATGCCAGTACAGTTTTGCTTTGTGGTTTTTGTAACTTTCTGAAGTCCCAGCTTCAATCACAGAGGCTCCTAAAATTGCAAAGTATTTTAAAACTTATGCATAACACTCAATACCTGCCATCTGGATTTTAATGATATTCCTGGAAAACTATCATTGGAAGAATCACAAAATCGAATTTACACTTAGGACTCAGTTAGGCCAGTATTACTGATGTTCTCTCATTTTCAGAAAGTCATTTGCTCATTTGTTTCTTTGTTTTGAAACACTATATACTAAAGGCTGACCTTGAACTTGTAGCAATCCTCCTGCCTCAGCTTTCTAAGTGCTTGGAGTTAAAGATATGTGTCACCATACCCATATAGATTGTCGTGTTTGCTTTATTTAGTTGCACAAAATTTCAGAAACAATTCATGATTAAAAACATTCTTAAATACTGGAGCAATTGAATCAAAGCTAAAACTAATATGCATGTTATGTTTATCATCATCCAGAAAAATCAAACTTTCTGTCAGCCTCATTCGCTCAAAACTGGAAAACAGCAGCAAAGCCGTGCCTGCCAATCACGCCCTTCACGTTATATTGTAACAGTAATTGTGTACATTCATCAAACTTAAATTTTCTGAGGGAGTTTTAATTTTCATCAAAGAAATGCAGAAGTGTTTATCAAACATTATCCCTTCAAGCTACTTCATTTTAGGAAGGAAGCACATTTTAGATATGCGGGACTTAAAAATGCAAATCACTTCTACAGATTTCACTTGAGAAGCACAGTATAACACTGAAGTGCCTGGGCCCGTGTAACACTGAAGTCCGTGTTCTCCACCAGGTACCTGGTTTCTGTACTTTTTCTGGGATAGCACAATTTGAAATACTAAATGTGGGCCCATGATTGCCACATGCAGCATGGGAAACTGACAATCTCCCATTTGAACTTAACTCTTAGGTAAATAACCTAGAGGGGATGTCACAGGTCACTAGGGCTGTATTTCACTTGAGAAGCAGTTGTTAGGCTCTCTTCCAAATGTACCACTCAATATCCGCACGTACACAGAGCAGTGGGCGAAAGCCCAGGGCTTTCCCGTGTCTGCAGCACTCGGCGGGCCCTCTGCCTGCCACGCCGATGGATGTGAACGGACGCATCGTTGTGCTTTGGATTTCCATTCCACTAATGAGAAATAATGGCCGATATTTTTTCGTATTCCTTTCACAGCTGCATCTCTTCGATAAAGCGTTTTTCTGATCTCTTGCCCAGTTTTAAAATTTGGATTTCTGTTTTGTTGTTAGCGAAGTCATAAATGTTAGATCCAAGTGCTTTGCTAAATTTGCGTGCAAATATTCTGTCTTCTGCCTGCAAACTGTTTACTCATTCTCTTGGTTGTCCTTTTTAGAACAGAAATTAATAGTATTGGGGTTCAGACTGTCCGTTTTTTCCTTTTGATCATGTTTTAGTGTTTCTTTAAGATTTCCTTTCCTAGGCTAAAGAAGGACAATTGAAAATTCAAGGCCAGCCAGGTGGTGGTGCGTGTGTCTTTAATCCCAGCACTCAGGAGGCAGAGGCAGAGGCAGGTGGAGCTCTGTGAGTTCAAGGCCAGCCTGGTCTACAGAGTGAGTTCTAGGACAGCCAGAGTTACAACAGAGAAACCTTGCCTCAAAACGGAGAAACTCTGCCTCAAAAAAAAAAAAAAAAGAAAGAAAGAAAGGAAGGAAAGAAGGAAGGAAGGGAGGAGAGAGGGAGGGAGAGAGAGGGAAGGAAGGAGGGAGGCAGGGGGAAGGAAGGAAAGAAGGAAGGAAGGAAGGAAGGAAGGAAGGAAGGAAGGAAGGAAGGGAAGGAAGGATTCAAGACCAACCTGGGTCGAGGTCAGCTGGAGAACTTATCAAGACCCTGTCTCAAAATAGAAATTTAGGGCAGGTCTAGGGCAATAGCTCAGTGGTAGAGCACTCATCTAACACACAAGAGGCCATCAGTTCAATCTCCAGTATAACAAAATAATGAATAAAAACTATATATCACTTTTCTCCTTTTTTTTCCCCCCGTAATAGAAATTATATAACTTCGTGCTTTCCGTTCAGACTTTAGGTTAATTTCTGGTAATTGTGGTAATTGTGAGCCACGGCTGAGGTGTACTTGGCATTGTGTGCCCTTTGTGCTGGAACTGCTGACTATACTTTTCTTCTCTGCCAAAACCCACCTCACTGTGTTCCTGAGGACTGACTGTGGACCTGTGCTCCAGGCCATAGTCTCATGCTTTCTGGGGCTTTGTTATGATCCTGAAAATCATCTACAAAAGTTCCAGCTTCACAGACACAAACACACACACAGAGACACATATAGACACACACACATACAGACACAAACACACAGGAACACACACACACATACACAGATACACACACATAGATGTACACAGACAGAGACACACACACACACACACACACACACACCAATATAAACATTAGTTATTCTAATAGATATTTTGGCCTGTTTTTTCTGTATTAGCAATCATGTTGTTCATAAGTTGACATGTTAGTTCTCTTCCAATTTGCCTGCTTTTGTGTGTCTTCCCTCTGCTGCTCTTTCTCTGTTCCTTTTTTTGTCTTGGTGCATGGGTTAGAACTTCTGTGGCAATGGTAACTTAGAATGGTAAGGGTGGGCATCCTTACTCTGTTTTCTGTTCTTAGGAGAAACCGTTCAGTCTCCCATAAATCCCTGTAGGGTTGACATAAGGAATTATGTGGGCATTCTTTGTCAAGCTGTAGAAAAGCTCTCTCATTTGTTGAGAATTTTTAATCATAAATGAATTGAATGATTTATCTAATTTCATCATCTCAGTGACCAGCTTTTGTAAACTATACTGATAAATTTTCAAAGGATAAACAAGTCTTTTAATCCTAGAAGAGGGCCTATTCATTCCTGGATTCAGTCTGTTGTAAGACATGACAAAATGAAGCCAGGCTTGGTGGCGCATGCTCGGGAGGTAGGGGCAGGCGGATCTCTGTGAGTTCTCGAGGCCAGCCTGGTCTGCATAGTGAGTTCCAGGACAGCCAGAGCTACATTGTGAGACTCTATCTGAGAAAACAAACAAACAAACAGCATTGTAAAGGGATTAAAAGGGCAAGCGGAGCCACTTTAGCTCCATCTTTTCTCTTGATTTATTTGTTAATTCATATTTCAATATCACAGTGCTCAGGGGTCTTGGGTACAGCAGGCAAGTACACAACCATTGAGCTACAGCCCTAGACGTAGTTTTCTTTCCGGAAAAATTTTTAAGTACATGATTTCTCTAATCAAAACATCTTTATCCACTTCTTATTGAATGACTTTTGATCATCTGCGTATTTTAAGAAATTAGTTCATTCATCAACATCGTCTCTCACATTGGCCTTCTCTCTTCTCCTCTGTACGGCCCATACACTATAGAGATGACAATTCACAGCCCTAAATAAGCTCTTCAGGTTTAATTTCAAGTGGAAGATGTTGAGCACATTACTTTGCAAACCACCTTTAAACAACTGGCTTTTTGGGCTGGAGAGATGACTCAGCAGTCAAGAGCACTGGCTGCTCTTCCAGAGGTCCTGAATTCAATTCCCAGCACCCACGTGGTGGCTTACAACCATCTCTAACGGGATCTGATGCTCTCTTCTGGCATGCAAGTGTACATGCAGACAGAGTACTCATATACATAATAAATAAATCTTTAAAAAAAAAAACAAAATAAACTCTGTCTTTTAATCAGCAATAATGCATTTAGCATCCCTGCAAGGTATGTCATTGTGATCCTTAAGAATATACAGTGCTGCATTGTCTGCTATCCTTCTGGATACATGCTAATGGAGTCCCAGAGGCAATGACAATCATTTCTGATATCTTCCTTAGTATCTAATTTGTTCTTTTTGCCCCTTATTGTTGTCATACAGATGTGTGTCATTATCTGATAAAGAATTATAAATGGTCTTAAAGCATTCACATATATATATATATATATATATATATATATATATATATATATATTCATCTTTTCTTTCTTTTTCTTTTTTGTACTCACCAGCTGACTTCAGGGCATAATCAGCCAATTGTATTTGGTCCCCTCTGAACTTTTTGAGTACATAATGTACCAAGTTTGTCATTTCCTGTAAAGAATGTAAGAACAGTTTTCTGTTATCAGTAGCTACAAACTGCTTGAGTTTTTACCCTCTGTTTCACTTGGACCCGGACTCCCTAATCCGAAGAACGCTAACAGTTTGAACAGCTCCCAGCTGCAATCAGAGTGGGGCACTGTACGCTTGGATGCCTCGTCCACAGCTCTTTGGGAGTGACCCTCCTCAGATAACTGAAAGAACTAAAGATAAAATGTGATTGGGACCATGGTCACACAGAAAGATGGCCCTGGGGCTCCTTCTTGAGCCCTCCCCACTGCACCATGGTACCCTCCGTGGGAGGAGATGGAGTTGTGTCAGGTGTGCTGCTTGCTGTGTTCCTAGCTGGTGTCCTGTACTTAGCAATAAAGACTGGAACATTCTATAGTTATCTGAGAATCAGGAAACTTACAAAGGTCAGAGGATTGCTTAAAACAGCCATTTTTTAAAATCCATTTGAATCAGGGTTGGGCTCTGAAGGATACTCTTGTATAAAAATAAGCAAGTACCATGAGCAAGCACAGCAGTTAGAGTTATCATTGGCTAACTGTAACAATGTTATAATTACTGTGCTACAATTACAAGGACGAGATGGAGCCTGGAGGCCCTGGAAGGCCAAGGTTAGATTTCCATGCATTTCAAACATAGACATGGGGAGGAGGAATGGGTAGTGGTCCAGACAGTGGGACAGCAACACAAGGAAGCCTCCAGGGTTTTGTTTCAATCGAGCCTAACTCCGGAGCTCACCAGAGGCATAGTTCCCAGGGCAGAATGGGAACCTCTTGCTATCAAGTATCTGTTATGGACAGCCGAAGAACACCATCTCTGAACCACTAGTTGGTTATTTTGTGGGTAGTGAGTTGTACTGAAACACAACGTCCTCTCTGTAATGCAGCAATGGCAGAGAAGTGGATTCCCAAGGGAAGCACTAATGAAAGGAAGCCAATCAGAGGATTCCGGAGGACACAAGCTAATGTCAGTTGGTAGCTAGATCTCTAGCACAGAAGGAATGGAATGAGCATCCCAGGGCTAACTGTCTTACCCCCCCCTCCATGCCCCAGCCTGTATTACCTCATCTAGAACCTCAGTAGTGGTGGACTGGTCCTGCACAGCCTCTCGCTGGACAGGCCAGCTGTGATTGTGTATTCCGTCCTTCATGTCTCTAAGTAACGCCTTCAGAACATCTATTTGTTCAATTAAAAACAGAATTTCACGAAAATTGTTCTCCAAAGCCTGGCTTTCCTTCCTGTACACAGAAGAACCACAAGGTGAAAGAGGAAAGCAGTGAAGTCCTTGCCAGCAGCAGGCAAAGCAGTCAGCTTAAAGGAAGGAAGAAATAGTTCCTGCTAGGAGGGATGTGTGTCTGATCATCACATCTCACTGTGTAAGAAAAGCAAAGTGGACACTCAGAAGACAAGAGTCAGAGGGTATTCTTGCTTGACTTTTTCTAAACTGAGCAGATGGGATACAGCCAATCTCACTTGTCCTCAGTTGGGTGACTTTATACAGGTGAATGCTGAATCTCTATGTTATCCCGTTCAATGCTTGCATTTGAAGTGCGGCAGACAGAGCTGGTTTTCAAGCTGTAGCAAGGAGATCCGTGTAACGTTTCCTCTTGAGCCATTATTCTATTCTATTCTATTCTATTCTATTCTATTCTATTCTATTCTATTCTATTCTATTCTATCATCTATCTATTCATTTTTATTTGAGACAGACTTGTCAGTTATAGCCCAGGCTGACTTCAAAATCAGGATCTTGCCACTTCAGCCTTCTGAGTCCTAAAATTATAGGAACATGCTAGGTTCACCCAAATACCATATTTTAAACAGATCTGGCTTTTTTTTTTTTTTGTGGTGGTGGTTAAAAAGAAATAGCCAGGAAAAATTCTCTTGACTGGCATGATTATTTTTTAAAGGTATAATATAGGAGAATTAATTCAGTTTTAGAAACTCCCCCCAAAATAAACCCCAATTTTTCAGTGTTTGGAGTAATATCAGAGAATGGCACATAACAAAATCGCACTCACTTTAAAAGTTCTAGTTGTTCCTTAGGCATGCGAAGTCTGGCCTGGAATAAAGAAGAGAAATTATTCTGAATCTGCTCTCTTCACTCGGTTGTCTTTCTTCCGAAATCACACTTGGACCCTTGAAATATACCATGTGACATGAGAGCACTTTCATGTGTGTCTTCCTCAGCCTGCCATATTCTTCATGGTTACCATGGCTGAGAGGGTGGCCTTAGTCACACACCTAACAGAGAGTGACACTTAATGTGCACTCCAGGATGGAAGCCTTATGTGCCGTTTCTGAAGGTGGGAAAGGGAAGGACCCACAGAAGACAGGTGGGGTACCACTGCTTGCTTTGGGTGATCATCTGTTTTGCTGAGGATGACTTAAGGGTCTGGGGCAGCTCCTGGTCCAGGACCAAGAACGTGAAGAACTCGAGCTGTAGAGATTGTATCAGGCAAATTCTGTCTGTGGGGTTCCAGGTGGCTGACCTTTGGTCCGGGACCAAATGCTAGTGAGCTGGTTAGGTTTTGGCAACTTGAAATAAATTGGAAAAGGGAAACCTCCGTTGAGAAAATACCTCAATCAGATTGCCCTGCAGGCAAACAGTGGGCATTTTCTTAGTAATTATTGATGAGGAAGGGCCCAGTTTACTGTGGGTGGTGCCAACCTTGGGCAGGTGGTTCTAGCTTGTATAAAAGAATCAAACTGAGCGAGCCATGGGGAGCAAGCCAATGAGCAGCATTCCTCCAAGACCTCCACTTCAGTTTGTGCCTCCAGGTTTCTGCCTTGCGTTCCTGCCTTGATTTCCTCAATGATGGAAATGTAAGCCAAATCAGCCCTTTCTTCCCTGACTTGCTTTTGGTCCTGGTGTTTATCCCAGCAATAGAAAGCAAACTGGGGCAGTCAGGAATGCTGCAGAGTGTCTTTGGAGTGTAGAGTGGAAACTCTCTCTGAGATCTCAGGAACTCCCAGGCAAAGGAGAATACCATGCAGGCTGGAGGTAGGGGAAGGTTAGCCATAAGGAATCATTTGCCTTTACCTCCTGCCCCCCTTTCCTGAAGCTTCTCCTGGGAGTCTGCAAGGGTCAGAGGTATGGATTATGAGTCCTAAAATCACTTAAAGGAACTCCACTTGCTGTAAGATTGCTATTGACTAGTCTCACAAAACCAATATATTACAATGCAAGGCTGGACTCACCTTGTAGTATTCTCGGTTTTAAATGAGTGACACACAACAATGATTTAATGAAATATCACCTGGTAATTATAGAGCCGGGAGCCATATTCTGCAATTACAGCATACAATTGTCTGGATTTTGGACGAAACTCTGTTTCTTTAAACCACTGATTATTTTGAAGTCCTTCAAAGAAAAGGCAAACTCTGATTAAAGAACTTTATCTAGAAACACTTGCAAAATGCCTAATTGACATTAGCTATTTCTGTGAGTGTGAAAGAGAGACAGTCTTAAATGTTAGAAGTATAAAGCCAGAGCTTTGGCTCAGCAGCAGAGCACTGGCCTCATATGCCTGACTCCAGGACTGCAGAAAAGGAGTAAGCTGGGGCAGTGGCTCAGTAGATAGACTGCATGCTCCACAAGCATTCAGACCTGAGTCTGGATCCCTGGCAGCCACCTAGAAACTGGCATGGCTGTGTATGCTTATAATCCCAGTTCTGCGCAGGTGGTGATATGTGAGACAGATATATACTGAAATTCTAGGTTCAGTGAGAGACCCGGTCTCAAAAAATAAGGTGGAGCCAAATAGAGGAAGACACCCAACACTGACCTCTGGCTTTTGCACATGTATACAAGGACACATGTACCTGCATACACATGTGCACATGCACACACACACACACACACACACACACACACACACGGTTGGGAAGGATAAGGAGACAGAAACAGATTCTTGGGTGGCCTCACAGAAAACAGTGAAGGAGAATACCTAGTCCTTCACAGAAACCATCATAGCAGAGAGAAAATGTGAGAAGGAATGGGGAGGGGGAGGAAGGAGGGGACACTGTTCTGGACTCTGAGACTGGTCAGCAGCAGATCTGAGATGCGAAATGACAACAGTTTACTTGAAGGCGGGACTGTACTCCTCCAGGTTTATAAGAAAGATAAGGAAAAGTGAACAGAGGCAGCCAAACCTGTAGGGCATGACTGAGAGACATACTACACACTCCACCCAGAAAGAGGAAGAGGCAAGGGGGGAGGAGGGAGAGAGAGAAGGGGGGGAGGGAGGGAGAGGGAGAGGGAGAGGGAGAATACCTGAAGGAACAATGTTGGAAACGTTTTCAAATTGCTAAAAACAACAAATTGTAGAGGGACACTTGGAAGCAGTTTTGTTATTTTGGTTTCTGTAAAAACACAAAATAGCCTTTTGGATTAGGTTCGTGTTCCTACCCAGCTGTGGTGTAGTTGATTGTTTATGAGTCGGGCTGGGAATGCTTGATGCAGGTGGCTGTAATTTGGTTAGGTGCAGTCATTCTGGCACCTGTAGCTTGTTTTGGGGATTGGGTGCTGCATGGGTTGATGGGAACTTTTGGCTTACATTATAAAAAGTCTGACACCTGAGAGTCGGGTGAGCATTGGTTGGTGGTTCGTTGGTTGGGTTGCTGTCGTTAGTGTGATAATTGCTAAAAGAACAAAGGTTGGAGGGATTGAGTTTACAGACCATAAGCTGAGATGCTAGTCTGACTCACTGTCAGCTAGTCCTCTTCAAGCTTAGGACAGTCTAAAAAAGGCTGTGAAGACTCTACCTTTCTCTCCATATCAAGGCTGCTTGCAAAAGCGGTGAAGATTTCTTTCTACCTTTCTTTTCTCTATCCCTAAATTGAGGATAAGGTTGTAGCATACTGCTACAAGAAATCATCTAAGAAACCCAACAAACGCCAAGGAGAACGAGCTGAAAGACACCCCGTACGGAAAGGTATTGAAATCAAGCTGCCAAGAGGCAAAGGCGCAGAGAACTGGAAAACAGCAAGAAAGAAACGCTTCCCGTGCGTAAGGGCACTTGGCAGGCTTGTCATTTGATTTGATTTCTTACCAGGAACGACACATGCGGCAGAGCAGTGGGGTGATGGTTTAAAGTACCGAAGGACACTGATGTATTTATGGTGCCAGAGAACTTCACGTTCAGAAAACTAAAACTCTTCGCAAATGAAGAGGAAGAGAGAGAGGGATGCACAAATCCTGAGGATCTGTTGGACTAGTGCTGCCTTTCAGGCTGAGTAAAAGGACAGGTGAGGCAGCTCAATGTCATATGAAGGAACCGAGTATTGTGGGGTCCTTTGGATCCAATTATGCCAGCGCGCAACATGTCTAAAGCAAAGAAAATTTTATTGAATTCAAGCATAAAAAAATAAAAAAGAAAGAAAGAAAGAAAGCTGGACGGGCCAGGGAAGTAGTCTGAAATGAAAGTTCAGAGCTACTGAGTTCACCCCTACTCAAATTTTTACAAACTATTTAAGTTTGAAAAGCCATAAACATTTTGTGCCAACATAAACAAAAGTTAGTCATAATTTTTAACCTATCAGAAAATCACTCACAATCATGATCAGAGTCGCCATAATCCCAAAACGATGCATCTCAGTTCCCAAAAGAAGTACCTGACAATCGTTTTGTTTTGACTTTACTGGTGGGCTCTGAGGGATAGGGGCTTTTCTCATTTTCCTGGGAACCTGAACCTTGTCTCTGTTTTAAAATGGATTTATTGTTTAAAATGGCATTGGTTTTGCCATTTCATACCCTTTCCCAATGTGTCCAGCTCAGGTGACAGCAAATATAAAAGCCAGCATTATAATAACTTTGGTTACTTTTCTCACCACTGAGGCAGAATCCCCAACAGAAGTAACTTACAGGAGGAGACGTTTGTTTTGGCTCAGTTTTAGAGGCTGCCCATCTACCGCAGTAGGGAAGGTGTCACCACTACAGCTGCACCACAGGTGAATGGTGGGAGCTTGTGCATGGCTCGCTCACAAGCTGGTAGATCAGGAAGAAGAAATCTTGGACCAGCAGCAGTACCAAGTGATAACCTTCAAGGCCTACTGTGTTAGCTAGCTCCATATTCCGAAGCTTCAATAACTTCTCAGAACAGTCCTACTGGCAGAGAACTAAGTACTCTTGCATGAGCCTGTGGGGAACTTTTTATATTCAAACTATTCAAACAGTACCTCCAGTTTAGTTTCTTAAATGATTTAAAAGACAAACACATAAAACATAATGATAAATCCATGCTAATGGGAGCCTGGGTATTTGCATGATTTACAAGCTAATTTGCTATCAAACCATTTTGTTATCAGTTGTGGCTGTCATAATTCCCGTGGTTACCACTAAGAAAATACCTAAGAGATGTGTGTGTGTGTGTGTGTGTGTGTGTGTGTGTGACTCTCTAAAATGTACAACCAATTAAACACAAAGGATGATAGTAACAGAAGAAATTGAAACAACAAAAAGGTATAAGGCATAAAGAAAAAATAGGAAAATGCAGAAGAAACTATTTTCTTGTCCATAATTGACTTAAATGTAAATGGGTTTATCTCTCCGAATCAAAAGTGGTGGCACATGCAGGCAATCCTAGCGCTCTGGAGGCTGAGGCAGGAGGACCAAGATCTCCAAGTTGGTGCTGGAGAGATGGCTCAGCAGTCAAGAGCACTGCAACTCTTCCAGAGGACCCGAGTTCTACTCCCAGCACCCACATGGCTGCTCTCACCCATCTGTAACTCCAGTTGCAGGTGATACAATGCCCTCTTCTGGCTTCCATGGGCCCAGAGATAAAGCTCAGTAGTTCACTAATTAGACCATTTATTATGGTTAAAATGGCAATATTTCCCAAATCTATTTGCTGATTCAAAGCAATACCAGCCACTGGTACAACAACAGGCTTCTGGGTCAATGGAAAAGACTTAGACATGCATTTATGGGCAACTGAACGTTTGTCTGGATGCCAAGATTATTAAAATGTTCGTATGGTAGAATTATCTCTTCAGCCAATAGTGCTGGCACAACTGGATACTCAAATGCAGAAGAATAAATTTGGAATCACACTCTGCACACATGACCATAAAATGGGTCAATGACATGAATATAATTGATAAAAACCACAGGACTACCAGAAGTAAACAGCAAATCTTCACTGTTGCGATTTTGCAATAGCTTCCTTGACAAGATGTTATCAAAATCATAAATGTTTATGAACCAAAAGATAAAGTAAAAAAGATGGAAATGCAGTGTGTGCAATGAAAGAAAACATCTAAGATGGACAAATGCAATAGACATGAACAAAAGACAGACAAGCCTTCAGAGGACCCATGTCCATGACCTGTAAAACCCAGTCACTAGGAAAATGCATATCAGAACCGCAACGACCGCTCTGGAGCTACCGACATGACTATAATTAAAAAGGTGAATGGTAAGGGATGATGACAATGTAGAGAAAGGCAGAGTCTCCACTCATTGCTGATGAGAACGGACAGTGAGTGCTGCTTCCTTCCTGGTATCTCCTTTATTAGGCTTTTGCTGAAAAAGAATCTAAAATAAATGTTCAAACAAACACAGGTACACATGTTCATAGTTACACTATCCTTAACACCCAAAAGTTGCCAGGCAGAGGTGGCACACGCCTTTAATCCCAGCACTTGGGAGGCAGAGAGACAGGTGGATCTCTGAGAGTTGAAGGCCAGCCTGGTCTACAGAGTGAGTTCCAGGATAGCCAGAGTTACAACAGAGAAACCTTGTCTAGAAAAAAAAAAACCAAAAAACAAAAAACAAAACAAAAACAGATCCAAAAGTTATAAACAATTCAAGTGCCCATCAATGGACAAGTGGATTTTAGAAACGTGGTATATACGCCCTGATGCAAATGGCAAGTGCTGTCCTTGACAATGGAACCCTGAGCAGCTCACCTCAGGGGTTTTTATTGATACCTAAGTTACTCAGGTGTTCTATTGACAGCATTGCATCATGAGCAATCAAACATCTCTTACATAAGACCAACACCTGCAGACAATACAAAACAGCAGCCCTTCACCCAATAATGCACAAAACAATCGTTTTAAACATAACTAAAAATTAACTTTTGCATCAACTCACTAAAATATCAAATGTTTTTATAGAAAACATATTGTGGATACTTTCCTTTTCACTATCTGCCTACCTGTCTATCTATCATCTATCTGTGATCTATCCTTTCCTCCTATCTATCTATCTATCTATCTATCTATCTACCTATCTATCTATCTATTTATCACCTATGTGTGTGGTGAGGGGTGAGTGTGCATGTACCACAGCATGTTTGTAGAAGTCAGAAGACAACTTGAAGTAGTCAGTTCTCTCCTTCTATGTTGTGAGTCCAGAGACCAAACTCAGGATGTCAGACTTGGCAGCAGGGGCCTTTACCACCTGAGCTACCTCACTGGCCTCATACTAGGGCTTCTTAACTTCCATACAACTTCTGTGTTCCTTTGCATGTATATTATGGCTTCTGGTTCTGTGGTTTTGTGGGATCCCTGTGCATGTGTGTCTGCACTTTTGCTTCTCATGCTTTTTTTTTTTGTCTTTTTTTCCCTTCTGTTTATTTTGTCATATTCTTGTTTGTCCTATTCTCTTATTTTATTGTTGTTATTGTTTAGATGGCTGTTGGTTTCTACTAGAGAAAGATAGGGTATGGATTCAGAAGGGAGGGGAGGGGAGAGGAGGGTTTTGGAGGAGCAGGGGGAGGGGAAACATAATCAGAATATATTGCATGAAAAAAATCTATTTTAAATAAAAAATAGAAAAAGTAAACTATAATACAGAAAGATAAATTTCCACATTTTCTAAGAACAAGCTTCTAGTCCTTTTAGAGTGGGCCATGAAAGGGAGAAGAAGCTTGAGGACTCTGCGGGTAACTTCCAGTGTGTCAGACATGAGTCAGTCCACGGAGCTCTCTCTTACCACGTCGTCTATGAATCAGTTTAAGGGACATTACCGTTAAGACTTACCAACAAGAAGAAAAGTTGATGTAAACATTGTACTTAGGATAATCTTCCATGATCGAGTTAACCTACAAGGAACAAAGAGCATTGAGAATTTAACAATGTAATCCATTGCTATTAACTTTTAACTTGGACTTTAAACTAGTTGATGCACCCAAGCCGACAGACTTGATCTGTCTCGCTCCCGATTGCTCTAGATGAATTCCTTGAGCCTTTTTAATTTCTAATCTGTGGTTTCTGAAATGGACAGAAGGTAATTTTCATGACGGTATGTGTGCATGTGCACTCACATTCCTCCTTCACACACACGTAACTGTGGTGCTGCTGGATTCTTATTTATGGTCTTTAAATGCTTGTAAGGAAATGAGGTTTTTCTAGATCATCAAAAATGAAAGAAATATGATAAATGACTGAGGTGCTGAACAAATGAATGAGTTCATCAGATTGGTCCCTAAACCGATAGGATTGGTGTCCTTATATAAGTGGAAGACACCAGACTGCTGCCCATTTGTCATCTGGACATGGGGAGAATCTGGCTGTCTTCAAGACAGGCAGACAGCCTCTACCAGAGCTGTAGTCAGCTGCAGCCTTGACTTTGAGCCTTTTCAACTACCGAACTGTGAGAAAAAAATCAGTGTCATTTTTAGTCTCCCAGCCTCTGGCTTTTTTCTGTGGCCCGAGGGACAAATATACCTAATCTACCAATAAGCTATCTTGTGTTTACAGCTTCCACCCTGAAAGTGTCTCTTCTCTGAGCTCTATCTCTGTGCATCAAGTCTGTCTGGCTTTGCACTTCTGTGAAAGGGCACACGTGGATAGCTCCGTCAGTTCCCACTTTTTCAGCACCATGCTTTGAACCATCTCACTGTTGTATGTGGCTGTAGCACTCATCATTCTCCTGAGTGGCAGGTACTGAACTATACCCCAAGTTCCCAAATTCAAGCTTTAAAAAAAAATCCCCAAAGATTCCAGATGGTGGTGGCACACACTTTTAATCCCAGCACTCAGGAGGCAGAGGCAAGAGGATCGCTGTGAGTTCGAGGCCAGCCTGGTCTACAGACTGAGTTCCAGGACAGTCAGAGTTATAACAGAGAAACCCCGTCTCGAAAAACCAAATAATAAATAAACAAATAAATCCCTGAAGGAAAATAAGGATGCTGAAGCCATTTGAGCTTAAATCTATAAGTACCTGGACAAAGTATTCCAGGCTGGCAAGCTAAAAATTGATCCTTAAGAGTTAGAAAAACCAGACGGTGATAGAACATTTGTTATTTGTAAATGACAAGTAGATGTGGCAGGAGAAGTCCTGTATCAGAAAAGGAAAGACCAGTGACACTAGTCCAGGCATGTCCAGTCACTCCACAATGTGGCTCTCAGCTTTTCATCTGTTGGCTCTGAACTAGACTCTGTCCACTGAAAGTCGGGGTTGTGAAGAAGGGCTAAGATGGTGACCTCATCTGGAAATGATGTAACCTATATGTTGACACCCTCATTTCTTTAAAAACAAAATCACTCCTTCAATATTATGTTCAACAGTTGGTAAACAGGCTACTTACATTGCTAGTTAGTTGGCCAAAGGGTGTAGGAAGTGAGGCTCTCAGGAATTCACCTTACAGGTGTGATGTCAAAGGGACTTTGTGAACCACAGCTCACAAAGAGGAACTTCAATTCCCTGGATACAGAACCCACGCAGTTTGACTCTCCTCCTTGATCACGGTGAGCCACAGCCAGGGCTTGAAGGCAGAGCTTAGAGCTAAAAGCCACTAAGAGGAGAAGATTCCTAATCCTTTCTTGAAACCGTATAGTGATAGTTTACTCTCTAGAGAGTGTTGTTTAAGGGTTAATTACATCTCTTTGGTGGGCTGAATTAGATGAAAGTGACTTACCAAGATTTAATTTTTGTATTAATTCTTTTAAACTAGAAAATTTGGCCGCCAGGTTCTGCTTTATGAAATTCTTTCTATGCTCTCACCTAGCATGTGGGTTTCTGCCGTCAGTGTGATTTTTCAAGACTGTTTTTCTTGAACAAAGTCGCTCTGTAGCCGTCCTTTTTTGAAAGGACAGCACTGCTTCTGTGAGGGTGCTTTCTTGTTCCTACTAATAATGGTGGCTGTTCTGTTTTCAGTTTTTCTTTCTCCCAAGGGGCAGCAGATTTGGCTTACCGGCTACTCGGGGCTCCCTCTCCTTATGGGAAACATATTACCAGAGGAAGTACCATTCTTAGCACAGACTATGCATCTACTCTCAGGCTGTTCATTCCTATTGAAGGGTTCAGTAAGTTGTTCTCTGGCCTAGGGTGCAAAGCCCAGCATTAAGCTCTGCATAGCCCGGAGCCTGGACAAGTCCTCTGACCACAGAGTATGCTTCTGTATTGTTACCGCTGCCAAGGTTCACTCTAAAAAAAAAAAGATTCTTCTGTCTTAATCCAAGTCCCTTGTTCACTGTGGTTAAACAATATTTAATAGCAAATGGCCAGTGTGCTACAGGAAGTACTGTAATTGGAAGCCTCAGAGGAAACTGGAAATGATTTTCTCCAAAAAGAAAGAACACTCGTTGGGTTATTTTACAGGTAGACAGGGCACGGATGTACACAATACACGTTAGATCTCTGCAGGGGGCGGTCCAGCATTTAGGGCAAAAGAGTTGCCATAACTTTAAGGCCAGCCTGGGCTATGATGTGAGGGTCTGTCTCCCAAACCAAAACGGAACAGATGTATAGAAATCACTCTGCAAGGGGACATGCAAGTTCTTGCCCTGACAGCAGGACATTAATCCTTGAACTGCGGCTGGGATCTTCTGAACAATCCCAAAAGGGCTGTTCATCCTTCCTCTGCTCTGTTATCCATCTCATTTCCTCTCACAAGCTCCAAAGAGCTCATAGAATGGAGAACATCCTTCCTCATTCCTATTTTACGGAGGGCAGGAAGCCATACACATGGTTTCTGATGTACGCCGTCTTCGCAGATGCTTCTTGTCCAGGAGTCAGTGAGTGAACAAAGTTTGAAAAGTCCAGTGAGTGACTATTGCATCACTCTGTGACACCTCACAATGGCTGGCTGGTCGCCACACCCAGACAGGGGCTGCTCACACATATGCCTCTCGGAGTGTCTTTTGGCTTCTCGAGCCTTACTGCACCAGGTTTCAAAGCTAATGAATAAGGAAGATCTTCTATGTGACGACAGCTTTGCTACAGAAAATCTGGATGCTTTGCTGTGTTTGTTTCAGTACTTAAGGACGTCAGAAACACAACAGAAGAACCAAATTCCCCAGTCTCATTCCACTCATTTCTTAACTGGAAAACTGATGCCGTATTTCCATATATTAAGAAAATATGAGCCAGGCGGTGGTGGCACACACCTTTAATCCCAGCACTTGGGATCTCTGTGAGCTCAAGGCCAGCCTGGTCTACAGAGTGAGTTTCAGGACAGCCAGAGTTACAGCAGAGAAACCCTGTCTTGAAGAAAACAACAAAAAAAAAAAAAAAAAAAAGAAAAGAAAGAAAAAGATAGAAAGAAAAAAGAAAGAAAATGTGTTCATAAATAACCTATGTTATGTTATAGACAAAATAAATGATACCCTACTGTGTTTCGTTTCAATCTCATATGCTTTGAGATATAGTGACTCAGTTCAGTCATTCTACCTGGTCTATAGCATTTTGTAATACAGTGATTCTTTTACCCATTTTCTTACAGATAAATGCTTGGTTTGCTTTCAGCTTTTCAGTGATTCAAGCCATGCTCACTGCCTCTTTCTGCATGCTCATCAGAGTGCACGTTAGTCACACGTCTAGAACCAGAATTGCTGCATGGCAAGGTGACCTGACATGGCTCATACAACTCTAGGGTGACAAGTATTTTACTCTCCATACTTAATTGCCTCTGGTCAAGATCTATTTCAAAATGTGAAGTTTTTGGACTGTTGTCAGCTTAATGACCTCAAGTCTCATGTCTCGAAAGCCTGTCATTTTGGTGGACATTATGGATAATGGTGTTTTTGTACTAGCTTTGGGATCTGGGTGGGAAGTTTTGAGATACCAGTAGAACCCTGGACTGAAGAGGGACATTAGGAAAAGCAAATTCTTCCAAGTTCAAGGATTACCTGTGGCCCCAGCTAGAAACCCAGAAACATTTCTTCCCACTTTAGAATCGATTGCACAGATAACTGTCCTTAGTTCTACCCAGAAAGTTGTCTGGAATCCAGCAAGAGCCTCTCCCATGAGCCACACAGCCTGGAAACAGTCCTGATAGTCCTGCACACACAGGGATTGCAGGGCAGATACATCCATCTATTGGCCTGGGGAAGGCACGTCAACCATTCAACATCAGATCTTGAAGCATCTCTGTAACACAGCTTTAGAATGCATCAGTCATGGTCTTGTATCATCTAGTCTCTCCTGATGTCCAGCAAGAGACACGCCCATTCATCTCCCAGTGATCTTGATCCCGTGGAAGATCTTGACATCTGTCACTCTACTCCAGTCTGTGAGCTGAGGTCCAAGAGTAATTGTTATGCCCACCAGGAAACTACTGGGAAATGAACCCATCTTACCCCCAGAGGCAGGCCTGCTGACTTTAGTTCTAGCTGTGGGCTCTGAAGCAGCCCTTTGACTTGATTTGAAGGCTTCCTCACTTGTGTCTAAATCGGTGGTTCTCAACCTTCCTAATGCTGCAACCCTTTAATACAGTTCCTCATGTTGTGATGAACCCCAACCATAAAAGTGTTTTTGTTTTGACTTATAATTGTAATTTTGCTACTGTTATGAATCATAATGTTAATATCTGATATATAGGGCGGTCCTAGGTGATCCCTGTGAAAGGGTCATTCGACTCCCCCAAAGGAGTCTCGAACCACATGTTGACAACCACTGTCTTAAGTGACAGCAGAGGCTGGCTGTTCAGGGACCCACTTGCTAAAACAGCAAAATCCCCTCCGGACCCTGCAGGACCTGTATCTCCTCGTGCATCAAATAATAGATCTGCTATCCAAAGACACTGCTGTAGACCTTGAATTTGATTCACCACAGTGCCGGTTCCACTGATCAAGGTGCCGGTCATGCCCTAGTCTCTAGCAACAGGTTATACCACTGAAAACCCAGCAGCAGTCAAGTTGTTTGACTAAAATTTGCTCTAGATGCATTTCTTATCAGTCTGAAGATGCCACAGGATGAAGTCTTTACTGGCTGAAAACAATCTGTCAAGATTGGGGGAAGCGATCGCTACGTGAGAGGCACAGACACTGCACAAGTCCACACGGATGACGAAGAACGGGGTAAGCATGACATCATCAGAGCAAATGAAGTGCCAGTAAAGGACTCCAAAGAAGTTGAGATCTACAAACTGCCTGAAAAAAAAAAAAAACAAATAGTGAGTTTAAGGGACTTTCGTGAAATTCTAAGAGAATGCTGACCATGAGACAAAATCAGAAAAAATAACAAACCAAAAATCTAAAAAACTCACATGCAGGCAAAATAAGATGTTAAGTAAGATAGACACAATAAGAAACGGCCAGAAATCCTGGCTCCAAGCTTACATGCACAGTGTGACATTTTCCGTAGAGAGACTGAGTCAAACGAAGAAAGAAGCAACCGGTCGGAGATACCCCACTTGAGGCCCAGCAAGAGGGTTCGGTGGATAAAAGTGCTCGCCTTGCAAGACCTGTGACCTGAATGAGATCCTGGGAGCCTGATGGGTGGAAAGAGAAAACTGTCTCCTGAAAAGTGTCCTCTCTCCTCAGTGTGAGTTATGCACTCACAGATTCACAATAATAATAATAATAATAATAATAATAATTAATAATAATAATAATAATATATTTATATATATAAATAATAAATTTAAATGTATATATATAAATAGTTATATATATATATATATATATATATATATATATAAATTAAAACTAACAACAACAACAATAATAGTAAAGATAGTCCATTTGGAATTAATCAGTTTGGCATGACAAAAGAAGTGATGAAGGAAATGTATAAAACCTCTAAAACAACATAAACATCAATAGGTGCCTGGCGAGAGCGCCAAAGGAGAAAAGAGAAAGAGACAGATTATTTAATTAAATACCGATTGGCAATGCCCTGTATGTCAGCAGTTATTGGGACACTTAGATTTGTGATCCTTCAGAGTCAAGTAAGACCGACCCCAAATACAATCTAGCCACATCCCAACCAAATCATGCTAAGATAAAGAATGTTAAAAGCAATGAAGAGAAAATTCTTGTCACGTACCGCAGACCTTCAACAGAAACTAGAGAGGGGGAGATGATGAGCTCAGAATTCTGAGAGAAAAAACCAAGGCTGTCCCCCAAGCATACCCAGAGAAGCTGTCCCTCAAGAATAAGTGAGGTAGGGACTGGAGAGACGGCTCAGCAGCTAAGAACACCTGCTGCTCTTCCAAAGGGTCTGGGTTCAGTTACCAGTACCCACGTATTGGCTAGAAACTGCCTGTCATTCCAGTTCCAGGGAACCCAACACCTTCTAGCCTCTGTGGGTGCCTGGGCGCACATGGTATACATATGTATGTGTAGACAAAATACACACATATAAAAATTTAAAAAGAAAATAGGTAAGAAAATAGGTAAGATAAACACATCATCAGGATCAAAAGCAAAGAGAAGGTAATCACCACTGGTCATGTCTTGTAAAACCGACCTTAAAAGAAAACTGTGGTGAATGAAAATGGCCACCAAAGTCATACGGAGTGGTACTATTAGGAGGTGTGGCCTTGTTGGAAAAAGTGTGGCCTCATGGGAGGAAGTGTGTCAATGGGGGAGAGTTTTGAAGCTACAGATGCTCAATCCAGGTCTAGTGAGACACTTTTTGCTGCTGCCTACCCATTCAGATGTAGAACTCTGAGCTCTCTTTCCAGCACCATATCTGCCTGCTGCCGCCATGCTTCCTGCCATGTTGTCAATGGACTAAACCTCTCAAGTGTAAACCAGCTCCAATTAAATGTTTTTCTTTATGTGAGATGAAATGTCAGGAAGCTAGGTACCAACATGCAATCATAAAACTCACTGGCAAACATTTGGAGTAAACTCTGAATGCAGTAACACTAAAAGGTCAGGTAGTCAATGTAACTGGTGTAACGAGGTAGAAGATTAAAGAACCACAACCACCATACCTTGTTATATTAAAAAAAAACACAAAATATGACATTTATATAAAAAGATGTCGGGGAAAGAGGAAGTGTGGTTTTGTACATAATTGAAATTATCCACTTAAAACAGGGCATTTGAACTCTAATGTTTTATGTAAGCTTCATATTTACCACACACAGAAGGAAAACTCAAATGAATAGCAAATGGTGAGAAAGAAATCACAGCACATGGCTGCAAAACACACACACACACATTCACACACACACACACATTCACACACTTACACACACAGACACACACACACAGACATACATACACATTCACACACAGACACACACACATTCACACACACATTCACACACAGACACACACACATTCACACACACACATTCACACACACACACATTCACACACACACATTCACACACACACATTCACACACAGACACACTCACAACATTCACACACACACACATTCACACACACATTCACACACACATTCACACACAGACACACACACACTCACACACACATTCACACACAGACACACACACACACTCACACACACATTCACACACAGACACACACACATTCACACACACACATTTACACACACACATTCACACACACACATTCACACACACACATTCACACACAGACACACTCACACATTCACACACACACACATTCACACACACATTCACACACACATTCACACACACACATTCACACACAGACACACACACACACTCACACACACATTCACACACATTTACACACACACACATTTACACACACACACATTCACACACACACACATTCAGACACACATACACACACGGACACACACACACATTCACACACACATACACACACATACACACACATTCACACACACACATTCACACACACACATTCACACACTCACACACACAGCTATAGAAAGTAGGAAATCAAGTCTTATGTGACAACGTAAATGAACCCGATGGCCAATTTTCTAAGTGAAATGAGCCAGACACAGAGCCTACTCTACGACACATGTAAAGTACAAAACATCACATTTACAGAAGCAGAGGGTAGACTGGTAGTTACTGGTGGCTCGTGGGTGAGAGGGAGAGGGAACAGGGAGAGGCTGTCAAAGAGCCAGCTACAAGACCATGAACAATGGGGAGTCAGTGTGCAGCGCGTGACTGTAGTTAACCATTCTGTGAGGTGTCCCTAAGTGTTCCCCCAGCACACACTAAAATGACAAGTGTGAGGTTATGGATATGGTAATTAGTTCGGCTGGGGTAGCCATTTCACAATGTACATATATATTGAACGTGAAGTTGTATAACTTATCATATATAAAATTTCTATTAGTTATACCTCAAAAAAATTGAAAAGGATCAAAATGTCCCATTTTTCTTCTTAACAATCTTGACCTAAGCAAAAGGGTTTACTAAAACCCATAGGGCACTGTAGAAAAGTGCTTACAGGAATCAGGTCTCTCTTGAAGCTATGGATAAACTGTTCTTGTTTCTCTGATAAGGCCGACAACCAAAACTGCTACATCATGTCAGTGTATGTCAAAAGGGAGAGTTTGACCTCCCGAGTAGTTCAATTATCACTGAACAGATAGGACAAATTACAGCATCTCCTTGGTTTGTAAAAATGTGCTATATTTGTATGCTGTCTGATCAAAGGGAGAGTTAGAGTCTGCAGCAGAAGGGAAGGGAAGGGGAGGGGAATTGTACTTCGACCTTTTAAGTCCCTAGGGTGGGAGTAGTTGGTAAGAAGGATGCAAAGAACTGGAGAGACAGAAAACTCCGGTAGTTTCAAAACACACCAGCACTGATGGTGAACCAACAGAGCATCGGCAGGAAGGAAGGGCCCAAAGGCTTTGAAACTTTGGAGTTTGTACTTATACACTTTTCTTTTTGCTCAAAATGCTCACAAGCAGGAAATATCTACATATGTCTATGGGCAACCTTAGATAAAATGGGATTAATGAGAGAGTGCGGGACAAGGGATAGCCCATGCTTCTAAAGCCTGAAGCCATTGTGAGAGAGGCACACGTGAAGAGCTCAGGAAATGAAGACATCCAGGTGTCTCTGGGCACAAACAGGCTAGTCTTGAGTCTCTTACATTTGCATGTGCCGAGATTCTTATTGGCGGCACCTGCAAATCCCTTCATTTCAGTAATAGACCCGAAGGTCAAAGCTGTCTTTTAAAGCATTAACACCCTTCATCATCACCTAGCTCACGATTCCAGCTGGGCTTGGGGGGGGGGGGATGCCAAGATCTTTCTTAATCCAGTTGAGAATCAGAAAGACGCGCCTTACTCTCTAAAGCTCCAGTTACGACAATCAGCTGTCTTTAAAAAATAAACTGTCTTGATCTTATGATCTTCTGGTCAGATGATGCTGTGACTTCCAGGAATGGAAACACTTGGGTGTGGTGATAAGCTAAGCACCTATAGACCGTGGAGTAAATATGGTGTTTAGTATATCGTTCTGAGGACTATGTGACCGGGAAAGCTGAGTTTTGGAGATCTCTAATAGTATGGTAGAGCTGGATGGAATACAACCAGGTCTAAGTTCTCTCTCTCTCTCTCCCTCTCTCTTTTCTCTCTCTCCCTCCCTCCTTCCCTCCCTCCCTCCTCACCCAGTCTTATATATCCGCCTTCTGTTAGATTTCTAAAGCTTTACTTGTGTAACAGAAACATCAGATCCGTTAGTCCAAATTGTCAAATTCCCACCATTTCAAAAAGTCTTGAATTTTAAAAGCAAAATTTAACAGGAGAAAAAACACAGCTACTTAACAGCTCAGCTGTCCATAAAATTTCTTAGAAGGTTTTAATAATTCATCCTCAGCTCTTGGAAGAATTGAAAGCGAATAGTTATATCAATTATTTGGCTAGAGTGTTGTGAAGCCTTCGGGATAAGCAAAATTATTCCTACTGAACTGTGTAAAAATTGATGCCTCCAGATGTTTCCATCATGTATGTCAGACAATGCTGGCCCCCTAAAGCCAACAGCTGGCCTGAAGTCAAGGTTTGTAGCTTTGTGGTAAAAGTGGGGTTAAGATTTTTCTAAAAAAAATAATGTCTTGGCTTATAAAACAAATATTTCTCGCAAATAAGATGTAAAGAACACTTTATGTGCTAATTAGAGTTATTGACCCAATTTGCAGAAATGTCTCTTTTTCCGAGTTTCTTCCGAGTGTGTATCAGTGTTCCCTTAAAGCACTTAAACGACTCATATGTCAATTTCTGTAGCTCAGTATGGAGCCCTAAATGACTTGAACTCTTCTTCATCATCTTGCCTTGACATCCTAGTTGATGGTATTATAAGCCTTTGCCACCATTCCTAGGTCTCCCCTCCCCCCGACGCCGCCCCGTACCCCTCCCCCTCCCAGGGGAAGCAATTGCCTGGAAAATGTGGTAGATGTTTCTAGCTAACCTGAAGTTACTAGGGTCTCTGTAGGAGCCTCAGGGAGGGGTCGCGGCTGCTTTAGGAGCATTTATGGCTGGCTCCGCCCTCATGCTGGCTTGGCAGTGGCTGCCGGCGGTTGACAGGTGTCTCCAGCGCTCTGCATCCATTGGTTCTGGGCCCACGCGCCGCACACTCTGGTTGGCCGCCCGGCCGTTGCCCTGGCGACGCGTGGTGCTGTGGTTCCGCGTCTCTCAAGGAGTTTGGAGTCGGTCCCGGAACCAGCAAGCCCTTTAGAAACTTCAGCTACAGGGCCTGTAAATCCCAAATCTGGAAAGCCGGGAGCCTCGCGGTGACCTTGGCGTCTGCCAAACCTTGAGCCGGTGATGACCTATAAGACACTTAGTATACTTCTGCTGTCTACACGGCCCGCACGTGCTCTTGCTGTTTACCCTGCCTAACGTGCCCGGGTGCCCGATCCCCTGCGGTGTACCCACTGAACGCACCCCGGCTGTATACTCTGTCGCGTGTGCCCCTGCTGGGTTCCCAGCGTGGACGCGGCGCTGCCGTGTACCCGCCGTGGATGTGCCAGCTGTTGGGCGTGAGGCGTCTGTAGGTGTGTCAGCTGGAGGCGGGCAGAACCGCGAGCTGACTTTGCCCTCTGCAGCCTGTGCTGCCCAGCGGGCGGGTCGGAAGCGCCCAGAAAACCAGAGAACTCGGGCTCAGCAGTAGCCTTTTCTCTTCCCGGCGTTGTCAGAAGCATCAAACCATGAGGAACACCAGCAAGGAAGTGCAGGGCGCCTCTCACCACTATGCTCCCTGCGGTGAGTGAGGATGAATGAGAGGGATGGGGTGGTAAAAGTTGGAAGGGTGGGCGCCTCTACTTTTGTGTTTTGGTGTTAGGATTGAAGCCAGGACCTTTGCATGTTAGGCAACAGAGGTACCTCTCTTTTAAGTGGTGAGAGTACCAGCCCATTGAAATTCGCTTTGTAGCAAGTTAACCCTCAGAACTCTCACACCTTGGCATGGACAGGACTGATGGCTGAGAAAGTCTCATTTGGGGCAGCAATCCCCGAGTATGTCACTGACTTCCTAGTCTTTGCTCCTAGTTTACGCCCCAACCAAGACAAGTGTTTCCCCGGCTTTCAGTGTCAGGATCAGGGAAAGCTGAATTCATTAAAGGTTCGTGGGTTGTGCAAACCAGTTTTGCAGCCGAATAGGGAAGGGAGACATTTCCTGATGCTTTCATGGCTTTTCATTTGTGTTTTTCCTCTGTGTATAGAGAAGATCTGGAGACAGGGGAGGCAAGAGGGTCTGGTGCTCACCTGGGAAGGACCAGTTGGAGCCATCTCATCTGCTTAGAGGGGAGAATATGACCTTTGCACATCCTCTTGCCCAGATAACCATTGTTGGTGACAGTCAACTGAAAACTGGGGTGGGCTGTACACAATTCAGGAGGCCTGGCCAGTTCTTATACCACCCCAGTCTCTGTAACTTTCCTGCGACTTCTCCACGTCCTAGGAAGTAGTCTCATCTCTGTGATCAGTGCTGACAGACACTAAGCGCCAGGTGTATTCAGCACAGTGTGTTACACTAACACATTTAACTTCATAACGTCCCCACCAGAAACCATTGCTCCATTTAAGAAAATGAGGCACATGGAGTTTGAAGTAAGTTGCTCTTGGAGTAGTTACACCTAACCAGTGGCTTTTTCTCTGAGGTTGGCTGTTCAGCCTAAAGACAGCAGCCTGTGCCCCTGTGGGCATGTGCACATATATAATATTACCTGTAGTTTAGAGGCCAGAAAGTGGAGCAATCTATAGTTTGGTTCACTGTCTCTTCTGGCCTCTTATTCCGACAAAAAGTGAAAATAAGACCACTCGGCATCAAATGGAAAAGCTGTACAGAGAAAAGCAGCCAACCAGTGGTTGATCTGGCACCACAGTCTTTAGAGATAAAAGCTAAAAAAAGATACCTCTGTCCCTTTTACCTCCTGCATGTGTGGGCTAGGTGGTAGCAGTTTGTCCTTAATGATTGGGGTCCTCGATGTCTGAACTGCCTCTGTGTGCACATTTACAAATAAATGGCTTAGTGTGTTCCGAGCCTGTCCAAAGCTTGCAGTAATGAGACAGCAGAAGATACACAGTTCTCTGTGGATTAATTAGTAATCACCACAAAGAGAGAAAAATAATAAAGCAAGAACCAAATGGCTTTCCTCTAAAAGAAGAAACAGAGAGCTGAGCCCGATCAGTAAAAAGCTGCTGAATTCTGACTCTTTAATTCTCTGAAATCCTCTGTGTAAGTCTTTCAAAGCTGGATCATGTTGGCTCAGCTAATGAATATCCTTTAGACATTTTAAAAGTTTCCAGGTGAAATGTCCTTCACTTTTAGTCTGAGCATTTGGCTTCAAAGGATTATGACTTCTTGATTCTGTGCTCACGCTGGTTTATTTGTTGCTGTTTCCCGTGCCCTGACTCTGAACAGTGTAACTAATCAGCTACCCACCTACCTGTGGGCTTGCTTGATTCTGGGATAGGTTAAGTACAGAATCTGCAGGGCAGATTGGAGAGCAGAGGAAGAGCTGAGGTTGCAGATCAAGTTCAAAGTCCACCTGGAGCCAGAATTCCCTCTTCGTTTTTCTTAAGACTCAACAGAGTGAAGGAAACTCACTGTGTTGTAGAGATTCTTCTGCTTTACTCTAAGTCCCCTGATTTAAGTGATCGTTCTCACTTTTAAAAAAAATGCCTTCACAAAAGCATCTGGAATAATACCTATACAAAGCCTGGATACTGTGCCTGAGTCAAGTAGACGCTAAAGTTTGCCATCGCACTACCAAGGACCAGGCACTGTGTTGGACTCTGAATGTCATGAGTCTGACGAATGCGAAAATCGGCCAGCATCATCCACACCACAGAAACTGCACCCTTTGTATTTTTTACTGTTTCTAAGACTTTGTTTCCCAATTTCTCCATTTATATGATGTATTTTCTTCTTTGTATTTTGGCATCTGGTTGATTTCTGATGCAGACTTACCTGAAGTCCCTATAGTTTTCCATGCCCCTGTGTGTGTGTGTGTGTGTGTGTGTGTGTGTGTGTGTGTGTGTGTGTGGTGTGATCATACATCAGCACTAGTAACTCCAGGACTTTGAGACTCTGCTAATCCCTCTTCCCTTGACAGAAGTTCTTACTCTGGGACTGAATGTCTCCAGGGAGTCTTGTTAGTGGTTCCAAGTCAGCCTGCAGGGTCTCCTCCTGTATGACATCAGCTCAAACTCCAGGGGGCTTCTTCAGGCCCTATTCAAATCTTCTCCCATTCTGCAGAGGGTTTATGTTACCCTGGGGAAGAAGTAGCAAGGGAGGGCAACACAGGCTGCGCTCACCATTTCCCCCAGTCTTCCCCAAGGAAAGCCTTCAGACTCTGGGCTTGAGAAGGTTTACATAAAGGTGATTGCTCTAGCCCGATGAATCTCCCTTTCAGGACACATCTAGGCCTCTGTGGCTTCCCACTGTCCACTGTAGCCTCCAGCACAGTGATTGTGTGCTGCTGGGCTGCCACTGGGACACAGGGTTGTCTGGCTGCTGGAGGGTGTGGCCGGCAAGGTGTTGACTTCCAACACAGCTGTGAAGCAAGTGAAACCTCTTGGATCACACCCTGGCCTACTTCCTTCTGCTCTTTAAAAGCCACAAAGGAGTTTGACCAGATTGGGTGTCTGTAACAGAAATGAAGTATCAGTATTTTAATACGTGAAGCTTATCAAATCCTGGTCAGTATTCAGTTTGCCCATAATGGTTTACCAATAATGGTTGAAGTGATTTGGCATTTTATTCAAGTCTGCATGTCTCCCAACATTACCAGAAATATATCCAGGTATTCTTCTCGGGTTTGGAGAGCAAGAAGAAGGGAGGAAGGAGAGAAGGAGGGAGAGGAGGAAAGGAGGAGGGAAGAAGACAGACATGGGGGTTTTGGATAGTTCCTAGGATTACTACGGCATGGAAGATGCTGAGCCCTCTGCTTTGGGAGGAGGCCTGGGCCAGGAGGACAGGAAGGAGGTGATGTTTCTCCTATTTGTGTCAGTGACTGATGTACTTGAGGGCTCTGGAAAACCAACTGTCTTCTAGGTCACTCTGGTGGTGTCCCGATTGGTCACTCATCTTCTAGAGCGGGCAATTCCTTTCTTGTTTGTGTGTTCTGTGGTATTCGCTGCCCTGACAGTGTTCTATGCACAGAGATAAGACTGGCAGGCAGTACAGGGCCTCCTGGTCAGGTGCCCTCCTGCCCTCAGCTAACAGTACACTGGCCTCCCTCCTGTCTAGACTGGTACTACCACCTACCTGCAAAACGCTCCGAGAAGGCTGTGGGCGCCCCACCAGCATCCCAGATCCCAGGGCTCAGTGACTTGGGAGACTCCCCAAATGAGAACATGCCCCGTGCTCGGAGATACTGGATCAAAGAGACAGACTCGGAGTATGTGAAATTGGCTAAGCAAGGTGGCAGACCCGGTAAGTCCTGTGCACTGGCCGGCTTTGTGAGCAGAAACGGGAGTGCTGTTTCTCATCTTATCCACGTAACACATTACTGTGGTAGCCATACACTTTGTTCAAAGCCTTTGGAAACTCAGGCTCATTATGGAGACTGGGCGTGTGTAATCTTAGATGCAAATCGACTTTTGTACATGCATACAAAGAAGGCATTTTGAGTTTCATAGAGATCACTGGTCATGGGGTTAGGTTAAGGGACCACATCCCAAATGTCTCAGCTAGGCTTTGGAGCACATGGCACTAGAAGAGGCTTACATTTTCCTTTCTTCTCTCTGACTGTCACTGACTCTACACTGGGTACCACAGGTGAGAGACCAGTGGCCAAGCATTCCAAACCTAGGCGGCACCACTTGATTAACTCGGCCAGGAGCAGATGGGCTGTGGGGAGGTGGGACAGGACCAAGGCAGCATTTTCTCAGATCTACTTCCTTGCTCTTGGTTCCAAGAGACTAGCAAAGTCTGAAAGAGGTCATCCGTGAGACAGCGGTCAGTGTCTTCACTGTTCTGCGATCATGTGATCACATGTTCCGTGATCATCTAGCTTTTGTGAGTAGCGGCTAAGGCTCAGAGAAGGAAGGGACAAGCCTGTCTGCAACATGCCACTCAACAGCGCTGGGACAGCTGTAATGGTGGCGGTAACAACTGGCGATGTGGGGAGAGGAGAAAGAAACGGATAGAGGAGGCAGGAAACGCGTGAGGAGCCTGGGATAGGAGCGTGGAGGGGTTCACAACGTGCTTTTGATTTTTCTGTAACGCTTAAAATCTCAACAGCAGAAAGACTTTAAAGTTTAAAGGAAAGTTAAAGATTTCTTACTGAAAGGAATAAATCAGTGCAGTTAGTTGTCCTGCAGCTATGGCTATGGGTATTGTGAATTACTTTACTGTTGGAATTACCTGGCAATGGTTCTCACCGCCCACTGCTCTTGGACACCAGTGGACAGGATGAAGAGGAGGGCTGAAAAGGAAGAAAGCCATGGGGGTGGGGGTGGGGGATAGGGAGCCAGTTGAGGAGAAGCCTGTGATGGGTACCTCTCTGCATAGCTCGGAAGTCAATGATATATCCACCTGAGACTTCCCATCTGGGAACCTGAGGGAGCAGCTTCTCTAAGAAGCAATGCGGGTGGGGCAGACCCACAGCAGTGGACCCAGATGGTCCGACTCTTGTAGGATGGAGAGGAGCATGGGGGTAGCCAAAGGTTGAGGAGCACTGAGCACAGCCCCTGGAAGCGGGGAGGTGAACCCCGGAGCAGCTGTCGATGGTGACTGGCACAGACGCCAGCTCAGGACCAGGAGCTTGATGCACACTAAAGAGGAGAGGGCACGCAAGATGGAGGGTACACGAGGGATGTCTCTGCCTCAGTGCCAAGCAGGATACTCGGCTGTCAGCCTGTGCAGAGGAAGACTGCGCGGCTCATAGTATGGAGTGCTGGTAAAGCCACATGCCCTGTGGGCAGCAGGACCCCACATAACCGTGTCCCTTTCTCCTTGAGATTTGCTGAAGCACTTCTCCGCTGGGACCAGGAAAGGTTCCCCAGTAGCCTACTCCCTTCCAGACTGGTATATCCACCACAGCAAGCCTCCGACTGCCCACCAGAAAGAGTGAGTATCTCTAAGTCTCCCATGTTTTTTTTCCCTCTATATTGAAAAAAATAACCTCGGTCCCAGCAAAATAGCTCAACAGGTAAAGATGCCTGCTGCCAAGCCTGACGAACTGAGTTTAATCCCCAGGACCCACACTGTGGAAGGCAAGAGCTGATGCCTTTAATCTGTGCTCCAACCTTTCCGTGCTCACTGTGGCATGTGTGTGGCTGAGCACAAATAAGTAAAAAAAATGAAGTAGAAGCAACTTTGAAAAATCTCAGTTTGACTCGGAAAATTACAGACACCTACAGACAGACAGCAAGTGCGGTTTCAGCCTCAAGTACTACTACTGTATGTAATAGCTAATGCTTTGAGAGATGTAGCAAAAGCTGACATTAAACTAGAGTCAAAGAGACACAGAGCAACGTCCTCTCTGGGTGTGGTTCTTTTGGCCGCTTATTAGCCAAAGGCCTTGGATTTTTATTCTTTGTCTCCCGGGCCCTGACCAACTGTAGCAGGGCTGACTGCCCCAAAGCTTTCTTCTCACTGTGGATGAAAGGTACTACATGCAACTAGCAACATACATAGCTCTCAGTTCCTAAGATGATCACAGAAGAAATGGAGCCATGACCTCCTATCCTGTTACAATGTCTGACTACTGTTGCCTGTGGCCAAGCGAATTTAACCCTTCAGGCACCGCTCTTGGTTTGAGAGGAAGCATGAAAAATGATTGTAGGTTTCATTGTTTTTGCTTGAAAGATTGGACCGACACAGGCATCTTTCCACACTGAGTCTTTTGACTGTACCCAGGGACTATGTGGTTTCTGTTTGTTTGGGGGGGGGGTTTGTTTGTTTGTTTCTTTGTTTTGTTTTTGTTTTTTGTTTTTATTGGTTTTCAGGATTCTGGTTGTTTGTTATTGTATTTTATTTTAAGTTGTGTTCTTTTATATTTTAAAGAGAAGCCCGGGCTGTTTTGGGCCTCGGGATTTAAGGCCCAGGCTGACTTTGAACTCATGATCCTTCTGCCTCTGTCTCCTGAGTGCTGAGATAACAGGCGAGCACCACTACCCTGACTTTGTTTTTGTTTTTAACACATTAAAAAAAAAAAAAGCACATGATGCTTTTACGGACCGGTGGCAAGTGAACATTAAATTCCCTCCTACTGTATTTTAGAATGAATAGTTGGAAGGCCATGCTTGTGGTACATAGCTTTAATCTGAGCACTAGGGAAGCAGAGGCAGGAGGATCTCAGTGAGGTCAAGGCTGAGTTCAAGGCTAGCAAGGCTCACTGAGTTCCAGGCCAATCAGCACTACATAGTGAGACCTTGTTTTAAAAAAAAAGGGGGCTGAGAAGATGGCTCTGTGGTTAAGAGCACTAGACTGCTCTTTCAGAGGTCCTGAGTTCAATTCCTGGCTATGACATAGTGGCTCACAACCATCTGTAGTGCAGTCTGATGCCCTCTTCTGGCATGCAGGTGTACATGCAGATAGAGCACTCATACACAAAAGTAAATAAAAATCTTTTAAAAAAATTACTTTGTAATTTAAAAAAGAGTTTTCTTCAGAAAAGAAAGGGAATTGGGTAGAGAGAGGAAGAGCAGGCAAGAAAGGACAGGAGACCCGGGACCCTGGAGCTGACACTTCCCTATGTATTGTGGGCTGACTAGTTGCATGCATACATTCCCACATTACACTGACCATCTAACAGAGCAACAGGCTGTCCTTAGCTTAGATGATGTTAAATGGTGAACGTTTGCTAGGTACTTATTTCTTTGATGCAAACAAAGTAGTAAGCACTAGTCTATAAGAAATCATTATAATTTATCTGTGTGCCGCCCTGTGATCTCCTGTTGTTCTGGTGATGGGGGTTATGGGGGGGGTAGCTTACAGAAGGGGTGATGTATTTACTCAGTAGGAGGAGGGATCAGTCTACCTATGTCTTCAAGAAATATGGAGGAAAAGAGACAGGAACCAGAGGACTGAGAGGAAAAAAGGTGGAGGAGAGAAGGGAGAGAGAATGGGGGAGGAAATGAAAAATGAGAGAGCAGAGAGAGGGAGGAGGAAAGAGAAACGGGTGGGGCAGGGGGAAGCATGAAATGGTTCCAGGCGCCAGGCTGTAACTTGTCCTGTCTGTCCTTGTAGATTCCCCGTGGTCTCCATACCAGATTACATGGTTTATGAAGAATTCAACCCTGACCAGGCCAACGGTAGCTATGAGTCCAGACAAGGCCCTTTTGACTTTGACATGAAAACAGTTTGGCAAAGAGAGGCCGAGGAACTTGAAAACATGAAGAGAAAGGTAACTGGGTCTGGCCAGTGGGCATTTGTCATCTGCTTTGCTTCTGTGACTCCGTGGATTAAGGGAGTGCTCTCTAGCCGCTGTTGCTTCTGACTCAGGCCACCAGCAGCCTTGGCCCAGGGCTCTGTGCTCTGTTTTAAGATTGGCATTACTAAGAGGCAAGCAGCCACGTCTTTCATTTTCTTCCTGCGTATAGGTAAGATTGATTTTTGCTGTCTGGTGTCTAACCGGTTAATGGTTATTTTGGGAAAACCTGGCCTAACACTTCATATATGCCATGCAGAGCAAGGATGTGTTTATGTGTGTTCAATATCCTGCTCTTGGATATTCCCACAGTGCTCCTTGCTGATAATAAAGGAAGGAAAGAGGAAGTACTTTCTTCTGCACAGAGACGCCTAGCGGTGTTTTGCCTGTAAGGTTGTTAACTGGCCCACAAGATGAAAACCTTTCCAGAGGGTTTGACCCGTCCGAGCAACTGGGAATCCCAGAAGCAAGCTGTGATTGGCAGAGGGGTTGGGGTCTCTATCTACACTTGTATTCTTTCTAGGGCCCATGGGAGCATAGTCAGGCACACACACTGCCAAGAGCCCTACATCGTGGCTAGCAACCCAGATCTGAAATGCATTTTAGCACTTGAAACATCAGGATTCATGAGTGAAGCAATGACATTTACATTTAAAATAGCAGTGGTGTTATGAGACTGAGCGTGAGCACCATCTTCATTTGAATAGCAAGGAGACCAGTGTGTCTTGAGTACACTAGACCCAGCTTTTCGGTGTCCTGGGACCTGGTTGTTGAATACCAAGGTAGCGCCAGTTGGCTGACGTGTTTGTTCTTCAAGCTTGCCCCAGTGTCCAGCTGTGATGCAGGCCTTGGGTCGCCCCATGAGTGCTGCAAAATGACTCCACTAAGGACCAGGCCCATTTCCTGATGATATATTCGTAAGTGACTGATTGCGTTGCAGCTGAACCTTGAGCAATCAATGGAAGGCCTGGCTGTTAAGAAGGGTTCCAGTGCACGACCTGAGAAAATGTAAAATGTAAAATGCTGCAGCACTGTAAAATCTGACCGAGTTACTCATGAAGTAATCAGTCACATGGGGTTTGCTGCTGACTGCAGAAACGCCTGAAGCCGACTGCCCTCCACCTACTCGATGCTAAAGACGGAGGAAAGAAGGCCATATTACAGACTCCAGTGCTGACCATGTGTGCTAGCTCAGGAACAGCCACATCAGGGAGGGCCCTGATTCCCCTGGGGAAGTAGTACCCCTCATCACCACTGGGCACAAGGCTTCCCTAAGTGTCTATTCCACTGAACAGGGAGGAGTTCTCCTCTTCCCAAATCTTACAAAACCTATGGGCGCAGATGGAACAAGGACTTTGACGTGAGAATCATTTCAACATTTGACTATCATCCTAGACTTTGGCATGCCACCCTGCCCAGTCTGTCCCTCTGCCACCGTTTCCCCTACCTTTCCGAGGCCTGCCTTCTCCACCCTGGGAAAGGATGGGATACCCACCAAATCCTCTGCTCTTGCCCTGGCCATCACTCAGCCTAATGGAGACGCTGCCCTGTCCTTGGGACAGATGTATCAGATGTATTCTGATAAAGGGGAGTCTTTTCATCTTTCATATGGGGCCACTTACACGGAGTGAAGTACTGCTCACTGTACTGATCTATGTACTTTGGCAAATGCATACCTTGTGTGAGCACCCATAGATGCTGAGCCCCAGGGCAGATCTGTCACCTCTCTGGTTTCTCAGCCCCGTTGTCACCGACCCCTCCCAGTTCCCCATCTCCAGCAGTCACCACTCATCTCTTTTAAGCCCCTTATGGTTAGTTTCTTGTCAACTTGACTCATGCTAGGGTTATCTGAAAGAAGGGACCTCAATCAAGAAAATGCCTCCATCAGACTGGCCTGTAGGCAAGTTGGTGGGGTGTTTTCTTGATTAATGACTGATGTGGAAGGGTGGGCACTGCCATACCTGGATGGGTGGTCTCCAGAGCTGTATAAGAATGCAGGCTGAGCAAGTCATAGGGAGTAAGACAGAGTAAACAGCCTCTGCTTTAGTTCCTGCCTCCAGGTTCTTGCCTCCAGGTTCCTGCCTTCAGTTCCTGCCTCCAGATTCCTGCCTTGAGTTCCTGCCCTGGTGATACCAGGATGGAGTGTGACCTGAGAATTATAAAATGAAGTCATTTTTGGTCACGGTGTTCATCACAGCCAACAAAATCCTAGCTAGGAAAAGTCTCGTAGTGGTACACTTGGAAGAAATCTTTGTTATTCTGGCTTTTTAAAAATGCAAAATGGCCTTTGGATTAGGTTTGTGTTCCCACCCGAGGTGTGGTGGTTGAGTTGGATTTGGAATGCTTGATGCAAGTGGCTATAATTTGGTTAGATGCAGACTTTCTGGCACCTGTGGCCTGTTTTGCGGATTGGGTGCCATGTGGGTTTCTGGGAACTTTTGGCTTAGGGTATAAAAAGTCTGAAGCCCTGAGAGAGTCAGGGTGGGTGTTGGTTAGTGGTTTGTTAGTTGGGTTGTCGTCATTACTGTGTTAATTCTTAAAAGAACAAAGGTTAGAGGGATTAAGTTTACAGACTGTGAGCTGAGACGCTAGTCTAACTCATTGTCAGCTAGCTAGTCCTCTTCAAGCTTAGGACAGTCTAAAAGAGGCTGTGAGGATTCTACCTTCCTCTCCTTTGATATCAAGTCTGCTCGCAAACGCGGCGAAAATATCTCTCCTATCCTTCCCTTCTTTTTCCCTAAATTGAGGGTAAAAGACTGTAGCTTACTGCTACAAAGTCTTTAGAGCTTTTTCCTTCCTATAATCTCAGATCAGCGGCATCAGGCTAATGATTGCAGTCCCTGCGCCCTACCTCTGCCACATGGTCCCGTGTTTCACAACGCAGTCCCTTCGTATTGTTCCTTTGTGGGTCGGATATCCTTTGTCTAGTCATTCCTTTGTTGTTGGACATTTGTTTTCTCTCCAGTTCTTGGTGACTGTTACAAAGCTCCTGTGGATCTTACCATACAGGCATTTCCATTCTATATGGGCTGGTGGACCCTCTCCTTCCAGAAAGACCCCTCAGATTATCTAGTATCCCCGACGTTCATCGACTGATCCCCTCCGGAGCAGGTGGCCTCTTTACTTAAATACAGCAACTTATTTTGAAGCACATATCGCCCCTTTTATAAGCCCTCCTGTTGAATTAGTGATTATTTAATTTTATTGCCTTGTGACAGCCTGCCGCCACACGGAAAGACAAGCACCGGCTTCTTTGCTCTTCTTGGAGACCTTTCTTCTACCCTACCTCATAGATTTGTGTTTCTTCACACAGGTGAAACTGCCAGCCATTAATTCCAAGAATTCTAGCAAAGTGGGGACCCCAGTTAGCCACAAAGACCCTGAAGGGAGCAGACTGTCATTGCCTCCCATGTAAGTATCCCACTCATGAGAACAAATGCTCTTTGTAGGCAGCTCGGGTTGGTTTCCGTCCTCCACCCAAGTGACATCTGCGAACTGACGGTACCCGCTGGCCTGCTCCAGCCCTGCGCAGAGACAGCTTTGCTGGTGGCACCACACCGCCCTGCCCAGACAGGCCTGTGAACCTAGTTGAACTTTTGTTCTTTCCTTCGTATGATCACGTATCACATAGCTGGTCTCCAGCATCATCCTGTTTGTGGTGTGGGTCTGTGGTTCGCCGCCACTCGTCTCTGCTCGTGTACTCGGTCCCGAAACTGACTGTCACCAGAGCCTGAGCTCGGGGTTCTCCGTACTGAGCGCAAGCATTCTGGCTCTGCATTCAACTGGGGGTGCTCTAGGTATGCTGACACCCGCTGGCCTTCCAGCTGAGGAGAAATCCTGGAGGCTTCTGTGGCACTTCACTTCGCCAGAAGTCTAGCTTAGGAGAAAACAAATGCCGTCAAGAGCTGACTGAGCTTTCAAGCAGCTCCTATCCAGTGGGGAAAACAATCGCTTTCAGGGCATTGTGGCAGACAGGGAGGGAACCATCCATTGGGAAAATCCTCCACTAGGTGACTCATAAGTCCGAAACTTGTGGCTTGGGAGGGGACAAGAGTGTGCTTGTCACCCGTCTGACTGGAAGGCTCACACTACTGCCCTGCCACTCTTCGAGTGTTAATTATAGGATCAGTGAGCTGAAGCAGGTGACAGATGACGGGGAGACAGCGCTGAGCAGCCAGCAAATAATAAGAGGTCATTAATATGGGAATGGCTGTCTTAAGCAATCCATTGTCAGCAAGGGGAAAGGGGGTATTTTCTGGGACTACCTCGTGTAATACCTGCGATCTTACTAAATTTTAACTGACTAATAAGAAAAAAAAAATTAGGTTTGGGAAACTGAGTTAGGTGTAGTATCACTCGTGCACGAGGGATGAGCTGGGACCGTTTTTATGTTTAAATTGGGGAAAGAGACTGACAGGTGAGACACACATACATGGAGAGAGGGAGAGAGCGAAGAAGGGAAAAATGGCGGGGGTTGTTGGGGGGAAGCTCATACCCAGTGTTCCCTCACAAGTTAAGTCCTTGAAAACTGCTTTTGTTTCTCCTTTCTCCAATTAATCTTTGCCCCCCAAGTTTTAACACTGACACATCTCTTTTTTAAGGCCTGGTCAAAAAACCGGTTCACCAACAAACTTTTCCAAACTTATCAGCAATGGCTATAAGGATGAATGGTTACAACAGCAGAGAGCAGAATCTGCCAAGAGGACTCCAAAGACATCCAGGACATCCTTGTCCACTCAGTCCTCACAGGACTCTGAAAGTACCCAAAACACAAAGACGCCTCAAGATCCAGAGGCCCCCAAAGGCTCTGAGAAAACTCCAGGTGAGGGTCGCCGTGACATGCACGCATTCGGTGATGAGGGCACTAGGTGAACTTTCTCATCTCCTGGTGTGTCTCCGCATTATGTTAAAATTTTATTATTTAGATTTATTTTTCTTAATTATGTGTAGGTGTGTATGTGTGTGTGTGTGTGAGAGAGAGAGAGAGAGAGAGAGAGAGAGAGAATGTACATACAGTGGTTCTGTCTCCTTACATCCTCACTAGCATTGATTTTTTTCATTTTTTAAGATTTTTTTTAGATTTATCTATTTAATTTAGTTAATTAATTTATTTTATGTATATGAGTGTTTTCTGCATGTACATATGTGTACCACATGCATGCCTGGTGCCAACAGATGTCAGAAGAGGGTACCAGATCTGGGAGCTGGAGTTACAGATGGTTGTGAGCCACCGTGTGGGTGTTGGGAATCAAATGTGGCCAAGGAGCCAAGTTCAGTTCCCAGCAGCCGTATCAGGTGGCTCCCAGCTACCTGTAACTCCAGTTCTAAGGGACCCAACTGGCTTTCCTGGACACCTGCATTCAGGTGGTACATGTAAACTCATTCAGCCACACACATACATACACATAAATACAACAACATCAGTAATAGATAAAACATATATCTAAGAAAAGAAAGAAATCAATGCCAACACCAATACTGGAAGATTTCCCCTGCAGTTTTTCCAGTAGCTGTATAGTGAGAGGTCTTTCATTTAAGGCTTTAATGCAAGGCTTTAATGCATTTGAAGTGCCTTGGGTATGAGGTGTGAGATGAGAATCCGGCTTTTTTATTTTGCTTGTGGGTATTCATTTTCCAGTAACACCTGGTGGAGAATCATCTGTCCTCTCCGACTATAAATTCTTTGCCCTCCTGTTGAAAATCAAGTGTGAGTCTGTAGGTTTATTTGAGGGCTCTAGCCTATCCCATTGTTCTGTGAGTCTGATTTTATGTCGTTTCATAAGCAGGCTGTGTCATAAACGTAGGTGGATATGTTTGTATCTTTCTACCATGTCAGAATTAATTGAATTACAACACATTCACAAGTAACAATCACATGCACAAGCAGCAGTGGGTTTGTTGGCAGCAATTTACCACGTAATCCTGGTTCCCTTGGCTACTGCCTGAGGCAAACACAGATTCTTCCATTCCAATCTTAACTAACTCTCCAATCATATATTACACATCACGTGGTAATTTTATTCTCATATATGCATATATTCAGTCCATGGAGTGGCTACAGAGGGTCTAGCAGAGGGTCTACACCCCAGCAGAGTTCAAAGAGCCCCTAAGAGGTGACTGGAGACAAGTCAGGAGCTGACAAGGTTGCAAAGGGATCTCAGCAGGAATCAGATGGTGAACCAGACTGGAGATCTGCTGGAAGCTATGATGCAGAGTCGAGCCTCGGGGTCAGAGTTGAGCCCAGCCTCGAGGGCCAGTCAAGCTGCAGAAATGTGATGTGGAACTGCAGAGGCTGCAGAGGTAAAGGTCAGGACTGGTCCAGATGGAAAAGTGGGTAGAGGGGTGGGCAGCAGGTCCAGATAAGTGGGTGGATACACTAATGGCAGGCAGTTCAGGTAGGCCAAGTCAGCAGTGGGTTCTCTCCTTGGTGGTGGTTTGATGCATACACTGAGTGGTCAGATGACATGTTGGAGGTAGCAGTAGCATTGTTATATATGTTACACACACACACACACACACACACATACACACACACACACATTATATGTCCCCTTATTTTGGAGGTCTAAGTGAGAATATTGTACCTTTTCTTTTTCTTTGTTTTCTTGATAGGATTTTAATATGCCCATGTGTCTATAGGGTCTCAATTTACATTGACAAATGTATAGGCTAACTCCTTTTTTACCGTTAGCACTAAGAGTTTTGATCATTCTGTGCCTGTGTGGGTGGTGCCAGATGCATGCTAGTGTTTCTATGTGGGATAGGATGCAGACGTACTCACCCAAAATGTACTCAACTGCTGCTTTTTAAAATCAAGACCTTCTGCTGTAGAAATTTGTTTCTAGTTATGTATAAAATAAATGTTTTATGCACTGTCGCATGAGAGGTTCCCTAGGTCTTGGCATTTTTGTGTTGTTTACGGGTGTTATATTTATGTGGGGGATGTTTGATTGCTCATGATCTGCACATGTTATCAGTAGAATACCTGAGGGGCTTAGGTATCAGTGAAAAATCCCTGAGGCGAGGAGCTCAGGGTTCCACTGGCCAGTATGGCACTGACCAGGATGGTGGTTCTCTCCGGTGAGGTCTGGCAGGGCTTGCACCTATGGAAGTGCCTCCATCTCTTCCTTGCTGGGCCGTCAAGGCAACATCATACTACAACCTTCAGGACAAGGCATATCCTGAAAAGCCACTGTTTTCTACATTGTGAAGTAACTTAGAGCAGGCACAGCCTGAAGTAAGCACGCCAGTTCATCTCTCTGGCTCTGTAATGTGCTTTGGAGTAAGGTCTCATGATGCCTCCAGTTTCATTCTGCATGTCAGGATTGCTTTGGCAAGTTAGTCTTTCATGATTCTACATGAACTTTAGAAGCTTTTCTGTTCCTGGGAACTATGTCATTGAAATTTTGATAGGAACAGCAGAGTCTATAGATACTTATGTACCTTATACCTTATGGTAGTCTGAGCACTGTAACAATATGGATTCTTCCACAAGCATGCAAGTTCTTCTGATCTGTTTATATCATTTTGGATCTTTTTCCTCGCTGAAAGTGTTTAGTGTACATATAATTTACCTCTTTGGTTCAATTTACTCTCACAAACGGGAGTGTCTTTCCCTTTTAATTTTTGGAGAAGTTTGGAAATAGTTGATAATATCTATTGTTTGGGTAGTTGGTAGACTCCAGCAGTGAACCCATCAGATCTCAGGCCTTTCTGTCATGGAGTCTCTTTTCTTTTCTTTTTTTTTTTTTTTTTTTTTCACAGATTAAGGGATTCAGTCTCCTTTCTCGTGTTTGATCTGAGCACACTGTATTCATGATTCAGTCTTAGTAGGGTTTGTGTTTGTAGAAATTTGTCCACTTAGTCTAGGTTACCCTAGACACTTGTTTCTGCGGTTCTCCCTTACTCTCTTTTGTATTCTAGGAAGCATCGCGCTGTGCCTTTGCTTTCTGATTTGCATTTTTCATCCCTTGTCTTAAAAAGAATCAATTCCTTGTTCCGTTAGGTTTCTTTTCTTGTGTCTTTAGTCTTTATTCTTTTCTGATATTATTTCCTTTCTTTTTCCACCTTTTAGATTTTTTTTTTTTTTTTTTTAGGGCCCCAACTTAACTCTGTACAGGCAGTATGCACTCAGGCTCTTCTACATAAGCTATGTTTTAGTAATCTGCATTTTATCCTCAGGGAAATAAAAGTTACCTCGCCATCAGTATATGTACACATATAAAATCTAATTGAGGGACAGCACTTGGCACTGGTGTAAGCTTATTAACTTTCAGGAGAGAAGTCATTGAGGGTGGTATGTGACCCACGTGTTATGACGTAGTCCGCATTTCCTTTTGGCAGCAGGTCCTGCTTAATTACAAAGAAACATTTCACGATCAGAATCAGTGGAACCCTCCACAAACAGCAAAAGCACACCGTCACTGAGGGTGGTGGGTAGAAGGGGCTGGAGACCTGCTCAATCGGGTTTGCTGCATGGGAAGCAGACATCACCACTGAAACCCTGGCTCCTTCCCTCCCTTGGGGCTTGTGCTGCTAAGGTGACATCTCTTTGCACCATTACAGTCGCTCCTCTGTCCATCATAGTTTAGCTTACATTTTAAAAACAATGACAATTAGAACAGATGGCACCTTCTTCCTTCCTACCTGAAAACCCTCCCCTCGAAGTTGCTGCAACTTTGTAGAAGTGAATTTACTCAAAGCTTCTTATTAATGTTTCTTTCTTTCCACCAGACGCAAAGTTGTTGCTACTTTAACATGATCTTTTGCGACATTCTTGATGTGCTGGCATAAAAGGAAGCTGGCTATTAGCTCACAGCTCCAGTTTTAGACTTTGGCAAGCCCCCCCCCCAAGTTAGTAAGGGGGCATGAGAGTTGGGAGCAGATAGACAGATGCCACACAGAGATCTCTCTCTAGCCATGCTGCTTAGCTCTGTCCTGTGCAAAAGAAGCATTGCATCATGGGCAGGTAGGACTCAGGGACTTGAAGGTGTGATACTTCAGTGCCAAAGCTGGAGTTGTATGTCTCCCACATATGATTTGTGCCTCAAGGTAGGACTGCGTGCTCAATTGTTATAGACTTCTGGGTTAATCCTTAGAAACAGGAGTGGAAATATGTGCGTTATGTAATTTCCAATTACTAAGTTAAATTTTCAAATTTAAAAATGTAGCTTTATATTCTTTATTTTGCATTGCAGATGCAGAGGCATCTCCATCAGAATCAACACCATCAGAGCTCAAATAAACCTGGACGTGCTATCTAGGACAAGCCTTCTAGTTGCTATCTGTAGAGTAACAATGTACAGCTATATTTACAGGCTTCCGTTCTATTTCATTCATATAGAGTCTTATTGGACAACTTGCCTTGAGTATAGTCGAGATCACCATCGCAAACACAGGGTACACAGGTGTGGGCTTTTTTCTTGCATTTCTCTGGGGGGTGGCCTTGCTGGCCTGGTGACTTGTAGGACAAGAGCCTTCCTGAAGCTGATCTCTAACATCCTGTCTGCATCATGGTATGGAGTGTTGCTGGAAGACTGAAAGGGGGGAAACTCACAGGCTGTAGCTTTTTCCTGCATTTCTTCCCATAGTCTTTATAGAAACAATTTCCTGTTATACAGAAATGACTAATCCCAGAACCTCATGATATAGTTTGCCGAAACAAGACTTTATTACGCCTTGACGCTTTAAGCATTTCTTATAAAACATTGTAACATGAGTTTATATCTTTTGCTTATTGTTTACGCGCAAATCGAAGTCCAGAAATACTGAACATTTACTATTTTATATCCTCTAGGTTAAAAAAGTATATTTAATCTCAAACTATTTTAATAGGCTCAGCAAAAAACATTTTAGTAATCAGACAGAATGTTCTTTTTTTTTTAAATTTTGTTGTTGTTTCTACATTAGTAATTAACATTAAAATATATTTTATATTTTATTCATTAATAAAATAATAATTTTATCAGGAAAAGTTTCTAGAAAGCCAAATAGGGTCAGTACTTTAATGTCATTCCTGGAATTAATTTATCATGCACGTGCTTGGCTAAAGTTTAAATTTCAAATTGCTTCTTTAACTGAAATACTTAATTGAGTACTTACAACTCTATTGCTTTATCAGAAGGATAGTGCTACAGGAAAATATACCTAATGTGTAAAAATATGAATGACTATATGTATTCAATAAAAATAATATACCATTATAATGTGGTCCCCTCTGCCTTTTGTTGTTCCCCTCTTCTTTCTTTTACCTATTTCCTACCACATTTCTAAGCATTCCCACTCACCGGAAAGGTCACTAGGAACAAATAACAGTAGTGTAGAAGTCTTTTATTTTTGAAAAACTTTATTAGAGTAACAGAAACCCACGGCTTGTGCAGAGAAAAGACACAATTAGGATGAAAAGGTGGTGAACAAATCTTAGTCTCCATCACTTAGAGGCCAGGGTCAGTCCTGTAGTTACCTCCCAGGTTGGTAGACTATAGCTCTCAGGGTACCCACCACTACCACCACCACCAGGATCGTGCCTTTGGATAGTTGATCCCCAGCAGAAGGTGCTGTTCTTAGAAGGATGTGCGATCTCAAGTGGGTCAGGCATAGCTGGAGGAGGTGGGTCACTGAGGATGGGCTTTAATCATCTAAAGTCCTATTTCCTGTTCTCTCCACTTCCTGTCCGGTAAGTAGTTGCCACACACTCTGGCCACTATGCAGCTGCTACCATGCCTTTCCTGTTGTGAGGGGCAGATACCCCTCAAACTGTGAATCAAAAACACAAAACAAAAATCCTTCTGGGGTCAGGGCAGTAGTTCAGTTGGTAAAGTGCTTTCCACACAAGCATGGGGACCTGAATTCAACCTCTAGGATACATGTGGAAAACTGGATTTGATGCCAGGTGGTCAGCATCTTTAATCCCAGCACTTGGGAGGCAGAGGCAAGCTGATCTCTGTGTATCTGAGGCCAGCCTGGTCTACATAGTGAGTTCTAGGCCAGCCAGGGCTACATATTGAGATCCTGTCTCAATAAAGCAAAACAAAAACTCTAGACATTGTGGTGTTTGTTTGCTTGTAATTCTAGTGCTCAGGAGGCAGAGACAGGCAGATGCCTGGAACTTGTTAGCCAGCCAGTCTAGACTAATCAGGAGAGCCCTAATCCTAATGAGAGACTTTGGAAAGACAAGGTTTGGGTCAGGTGGGACTGGAGAGATGGCTCAGCAGCTAAGAGCACCTGTTGATCTTAAAGAAGATGAGTTCAGTTCTCAGAACCGTGTCTGGTGTCTCACAAAAACCTATAACTCTAGCTCTAGAGCTTCAATACCCTTGTCTGAAATCTATGAGTAGACACAGACACAAACACATTTTTTAAAGTAAATTTTAAAAATAAAACAACAAAACAAGGTGAATGACTCCTGATAAGAGACACACAGGCTGACCTTTGGTCTCCACAATCATACACACAAATATATACCCCACACACAAATTATGCACACATGTACAGACCTTTACTTTCCTTAAGTTGCTTCTGGCCTGGTATCCATTTCTTCACAGCAAAGTGATACAATAAATGATGTATTGTATCAAAGTGATATACAAGAAAAGTAAATAATAAAATAGCACACAGATTATAAGAACTGAAAACTCACAATTCCATCTAGTTGTTCTGAAGTAAGTTATTTTCCTCTAAAAACTAAAACTATTACAAGACAATACTAAATATAAGTTTCCAGTTAAAACCAGCAAAAAAAAAATTTAAAACCACTCCGATGTTTATGCATACTACCCCTGCCCATTAGTTACTTTTCTGTTCTGTTGCTGTGACAAAAACAGTTTCCCCTCAGTTCTGTTCCTCTAGAGAACCCCAACTAGATCAGGCATGGAAGTCAAGCTTAGGAAAGCAAAGGAAAGTATTGGAGGAGAGGAGAAAGGAGAGAGAACAGCTTTCTGGAGGAGAATGCAGAGTGGCAGCAACAGCAGTCTCTTATGTAACAAAGAGAAGGAGTGAGATTCAAGGTCAGGAAGGAGAGCAGCAGTGTGAGGCTCTGACATTGGGGCAGCCCAGGCGGTGTCTGAATTGTTCATTAAAGTGCAGGAGAGATGGCTCAGTGGTTAAGAGTTCCGACTGCTCTTGCAGAAGACCCCAGCATCCCCCAGCATCTCAATCCACATCCAGTAGCTCACAGCTACCTTCAGCTCCAGAGCATCTGCTGCTCTCCTCTGGCCTCTGCAGGCACTAGACTCATATGCAAAAACTTACACACACACACACACACACATAAACAACATACGCACACCTACACACACATACAAACATACACACACATACACACACACCTACACACACATACACACATACACACACACCTACACACACATACACACACACACACATAAACAACATACGCACACCTACACACACATACACACAAATGCATACACACATACACACACACCTACACACACATACACACACACACACATAAACAACATACGCACACCTACACACATACACACAAATGCATACACACATACACACACACCTACACACACATACACACACACACACATAAACAACATACGCACACCTACACACACATACAAACATACATACACATACACACAAATGCATATGCACATACACACACACATACACACACATACACACATACACACAAATACACACACATACACACAGATACACACACACACATACACACAGATACACACACATACACACAGATACACACACATACACACAAATATACACACACATACACACACATACAAATACACACACACATACACACGCACACAATAAATAAATAAATAAGAAGATAGATAAATAAATGGGTGAACGAGTGAGTAAATAAATAAATAAATAAAGCAGGAGTAAGCCCTAGTGGGATAACCAGTAGATGTTATCAAACAATTAAGGCAGAACTACCAATTCTGTAGAGCTGCTTTCAGAAGAGAGAATGAGAGGAATCAGTTCCCAACTTAAAGTACTGTAGCTAGACAAAGACAGGCAAGAAGACTATGGGAAAGTGACTTTTAAAGAAGGACCTCAACATAAAACCTAAACTAGATACCCCTAACAGTGAGAAAATTCACACTCCCTTACAAGCTTGGAACACAAGATGGTCTCTTCACCAAGTGACTTGGTCACCAGGGTAAAGATCTTGTCAGACGGATTGCTGATTTCACAGAAGACCACAGAGAGACACATGTCTTCTGCCATGTGAGGACACAGGAGAAAAATTTCCCAATCATGATGCAGAAAGTCACCTCTCACCAGACATCAAACACACTTGCACCCTGTTCTTAGATTTTTCCACACTCCAGTACTTTGAGAAGTAAGTACTGTTGTATATAAGCTAGCTTGTTTATAGAGTTTGTCAATGCAGAAAGAAATAAATCTTCCTTTGTTCATAGATGATGTGACCACCTAAGTAGAAAATCTAAAGTAAGTTACAGCAGAAGCAAAATAACAAATTCTCGACACTAGTAGCCAAGGTTACCAAGGCTTCAAGCCAATAACTTGCCCAAATAGCAATAACGAACATGGAATTTGAAATGTAGAATTTGAACGTAGAATTTGAAATGTAATCACCAAGGGTACCCTCAAAATGAAATCCTTATACCTAAGTATAACAAAATACAAACAAGAATATATGAGAAAATTACACAACTCCAGTGAAAGACATTGAGAAGAGCTAAATAAATGCAGGGGTTTGCTATGCCCATGGATGGGAACACTAAATAGTGTCAGGATGTTAGTTGGTGTCAATCACAATTAAACCTCAAGCATGCTATTTTATGGATGCTCACAGATTATTAAAGAGAAACAAAAACCCTGAGAAGGCAATACAGCACTGAAGGAGACCATCTTCAATAAATGATCAATGTAGCACATTAGAGAGCCCAGAAACAGACCCTCTGAATATAATCAACTTGAGGAACTGGCGATCAATGGAGAAAAGGTAGTTTAAACAAATAGTACTGGAATAATCAATACCCAAATGAAGAAAAGTATCTAGACACAAAGTTTTCATAAAAACGTACTTAGAAGATCACAGATTTAAATGTAAAACATGAAACTATGTAACTCCCGGAAAATGACATGGAAGGAAAAGCAAAGTGGCCTTGAGTTTGGTGATATTTAAACATAACACTGAAGGCTTAATTTATGAAAGAAAGAATTGAGAAGGTGGACTTCGTTAAATATTTGCAGAGTCTGTCCCACCAAAGAGAGTGATGCTGTAGAGAAAGTGAAAAAATCAAGTCACAGACTGGGGGAAATGCATGCTAAAGAAATGTCTGGTAAAGGATTGTTGCCAAATATCATACAATAAGAACTTTTAAACTCAACAGAAGACAATGAGCAACATAAAAGGGAGTCCCAAAGGTGTTCACAATCACTTCACCAGGGAAGGCAGACAGACGGGCGGTCCTCGATGTGTCATTTCATCAGGGAAATTCAAAATAAAACAGCAATCAGACACAAATCTAGTCCGGGCCACTGTGAACAGACCTTGGTGGTTTCATATAAAACTGAACGAATGCTTCATTGGCCCTAGGATTGAATCCCTTGGTGTTTATAAATCTCCGCGTGAAAAACTGCCCACGGTTCACAGGGGCCTCACTCCCAGTTACTGAAGTTCGGTGTGTGGGCAAAGAAACTGTGGTGTATTCAGACAAGTGAGTGTTAGAAATCTCCAGGAAGAACAGAACCAGGAGGTCATCGAAAGACATGAAAGAACCAACCTGAGAAGTCCGTATTGTGGAACTCTGACCACGTGATAGGCTGGAAAAAGCAAAGGAAGGAGCAGGTGAAAGGACCACAGAGCCTGGGAAGAAGAATGGCTGAATAAGTGAGAGATGGAGGGTTTTGGGGTCAGAAACTATTTTTTGTACTATATGATAAAAATGAACGATATGTATGCCGAGAGTAGACTCTGAACCTTGAGTGATGATGACGTGCCTCCGTAGGCCCCATGAATTTAACAAATTCATCACTCTGTTTAGGATGTTGGTGGGAAAGGCTAGTCTACTTGGGTGGAGGGTGAATCTTCGCTACTTTGTGTTCATTATTGTTAGAAACGTTAACTGTTGTAAAACAGGCATATGAAAACGAACATCAAAATGTTGCCTTATGTGTTCGTAAAACGGAGAAACAAAACTTAGAGTCGAGGAAAGGGAAGGGGTGGGCATGCCACGTGAGACAGAAATGGGTGATGTACTCGAGTGACTGCTCGTGACTTAGAGTTGATGGTAAAAGGGAACATAACAAGTTAAATCTAAAGGCCAACCAGTATAACATAGAACAAAGCACATAAGAGGATAGGGAATGTTTTCAACTCATTACGCTAAGAGAGCCGGGCACAGCAGCTCTGAGTGGTCTCCATTGTGAAAGAGGCTTGCCTGGGTGGTTTCCCAAGCACAACTGTGCGTAACAAATCTGATCCGGGAGCTTTTTGCATGTGCTAAGGCATAGTGATGTATTAGGTCTGTCTGGAGACACATGGCCTTATGACTTGGTCAGTGCTAACTAGGAATGTGAAGTATTTACACTAGGCTTGCTGCTTGTGCTGTTGCTTTAGTAAAAGATTGGCAGCAAAGAACATTCCTGAGAGTTGGCTCCATGGTAAGGTGCTTGTTGGGCAAGCATGATGATGCAAGTTCAAGTCCCCAGCACCTCTGGAAAAGAGTCAAGTGTAATAACGTTTCTATAATCTTTTCACTCTGTGTGTGTGTGCAGTGTGTGTGTCGGAAGTGAGGTTTGAGACAGGCAGATCCAGCAAGTTCAGTGGTCAGCCAGTCTAGCCGACACTGTGATTCCCAGTTGTTTAAAAAAAAAAAGTGGAAAATTGATTGAGGAATACACCCAATGTTGTGACTCTTCTGGGCTCCATGTATGAACACACACACATGCAAACATCAAACATTTCTACCTCCTATTCATTTGCAAGTGTACATTCCATTTCAGTATCTATCTACACCTTGTTTCAGGAACTCGAGATGTATAATGGTTCTTCAAGTGCATTGTGGATACTTTCTAGAAGTTACAATGATGGTAACTTGCTAAAATTAAATCTCTTCACACTTCGCTTGAAAATTAAACATTATCAGCCAACACATTTAGCAGGAGTGCTTAAAGTAAAAAAGGAACCCCCCAAAGATCCGTCTTCAGCACAATTATATGGGCACATCATAAACTTCAAGTTGTCTGTAGATACACAAACACAAGTTTTTCTGGACCAGTCATTTCTAGAGTTTGTTCCACACACTCTACTGAGAGTTAAGGGAATATTCAGAAAGACTCAGAGATGATGGAGAGGAGTCTAATGCAAAACAATCTGCGGTCAGGAAAGTCCATATGGTGTGAGAAGATAAGGAGGACTGGGATGAGAAGGAGGCTTGTAGAGCCGAGCAGGGAGGACATGGAAGGATACAAGCCCCCGTTCCACTCAGGACTCTGGATAAGCCAGGTCTCTAAGGAAGACCAGCATGACAGAGGAGGGGCATCTTTGGAGACAAGAGAAGGGAAGAACAGAGGATGCTGAGGCTCGTGCAGAACAAAAGAAACAAAAGGGCTAGCTGTTTCATCCTGCATTACAGCCACTCTGTAAAGAAACTGCATAGCCCTTCTGCACATGAAGGCACCTTCCAAGCCCACTCACTAGACACAGTGTGGCACTCGTGGAAGTTTGTTGTAGAAGTTTATTTTTTAGTTATGTATAAAATGTTTTGTGCACTGTTGGGTGAGAGGGCTGCCTAGGCCTTGGTGTTTTGTATTGTCTGCAGGTGTTAAGTTTATGTGGGGGATGTTTGATTGTTCATGATCTGCACGTGCTATCAGTAGAATACCTGAGGAGTTCTGGATCAATAACACCTGAGCTCAAGATGCTCAAGGTTCCACTATCCAGTGTTGCTTTGCCCATGATGGTATTTCTCTCTGTTGAGGTCTGACAGGGTTTGCACTTATGAAAATGCCTCCTTGCCCTGTTTGCTGAGCTGCCCAGAAGCCTAACAACCACAAGGCAAAACTTTTAGCTGAGAAAGTCACATTCTACAAACTAACCAGGACAGAAGAAACCTCTGCTGAAACATTATTCTTTTGCACATTTTTAGAAAATGAAAAAATTCAAGTGGCAACTAAAACCAGAAATAATACCTACCCCCCTTAAAAGTGAGTGAAATGAGTTGATTTAATGTCTGGGATAAAAGAGTCAAAATCGTTTAAGAACTAAAGGCTATGTTTAAAGGTCTACAGGGAAAATTAGATTCTAATGAAAATTTAATAGCGGGCATCGAACAAAGCAGGAAAATAGAGGGGTTGAAAATGAAATGGAAGACAAACAAAGACGAGTGGACTGAATGTGTAATTAGCTTCCCTGAAGAAGTCATGGGGGGAAAACCAGATCAGAACTAATATTTACCATCTAAAAACCTAAAAAAAAAAAAAATCCTTCAGAAATAAAAGACTCAAATCTACACATTTAAAAGGGCTCATCTTGTACTGGGAAAGCTAATCTATAACAGTATCAAGATATTTTAACTAAAAAATAGTATTGTATTATAAAAATATCGATCGGTCTCTCCCGGCCAAAATGATCTACTAACAAGGTCAAAGTGTTCTGTCATAAGACTGGAAGTAAACTAGGGAATGGAGAAATGGCTCAGTAGTTCGAAAGGCTCAGTGCTCTTGCAAAGGATGCAATTTAGTTCCCAGCATCTATTTCAGGATGCTTCTAACTACCGTAACTCCTGCTTCAGGGGACGCACTGTCCTGTTCTGAACCTTGCAGACACCTGCACTCGTATGCATATACCCACGCAGAGATCCACATGCATACGCATAATTAATTTTTAAAAATAACAAAAATAATTACTTAAAAGTAAGTATAGGGGGCCTGTGCACAATAACATCATTAATCCCAGCACGCAGAATGTAGAAACAGATGGATCTCTGTAAGTTCGAGTCCGGCATGATTTATAAAGTGAGTTCCAGGCTACATATGAGACCCTGTGTTAAAACATGAGGAGGGGGCTTGGTCAGTGAAATGCTTGCTATGTCAGAATGAGGGCCTTAAGTGTTTTTAAATAAAATAAATTAGTCTTAAAAACAGCAAAGAATGAGGACCTGGAATAGAACCTCCCACAGACATTGAAAAAAAAAATCTAGGTTCAATAGCATGTACTCGTTACTCCGGTGAGGGGAAGCAAAGACACCTGCCACTCATTTATTCCTAATTGGAAAGCCTCAGATTAGTAAGAGATCTCTTCTCAAAAAACCAAGTTGGCGACTCCTCAAGAACCCGAGGTTGTCCTCTGGCCTCCACATTGCAGGGCTGGCCTGGAGCTGAGAAGGGGTCAAAGCATGCTTAGAACCCTGGATTTCTCAGGCTGAGAGCTGCTCCCCCTTCTTGCTCTGGTGCCAGCAGACCCCAACAAACATTAACAGCTGATAAAGTGTCCCCGGAAACTGACATGCCCCAGTGCATGTAGCCATTGACAAATTTCTGCTTCTCCAAGGCCACAAGGGTTGGTTGCTGCTTATCTGACCACTGCAGCTGGAGGGCCCTGGGCTGGACTTCCTCTCTTCATATATGACCTTATAAGGTCTCTTCCCTTGGCCCTTGTAGACCTCTGAGACCTGAAAGGCACATCTAAAGACACACCTCTTCCGGTAAGGCTACACCTCCTAATCCCTCCCACACAGTTCCACCGACTGTGGACCAGGCATTCAAATAGACGAGCCTACGGGGGCCATTGTCGTTCAAACCCCACAATGAGAGATTCTCAATGGTACTCAGGAGCTAGTCCCTAGAGAAGTACCTCATCACCACCATCGCCTTAGCAGGCTATGTGGGGTTGTAGAAAGTGCATTGCAGGATTTGGTGTGATATCTTGACAGATACAATGATAAATGATCAGCAACAAAGGTAAACACAGGTGGGCCCAGCCTTTCTCACACCTTCAGAGCGTCAGGCGCAGAAAGCCCCCTAACACCAGAAACAGAGTTGAAATGTGCAGGGTTGTGGGCGAGGGATTGTGGGAATGGCATCTCAGACCAGACAATTAAGGCAGAAAGTGGATTTCAGTCACAGGCACCGAGCCCATCTGGAGGGAAACTGACAGCAAGTAGCCCTTCCCGCCCGTGGAGACGGATAATAAAGAGAGCCGTGATGGTTATGCACTTGATTCAAGTCAGATGTGTTTTGGAAAGGAAAATTTGAAACACGGGGAAATTCTTCGAGGAAGTCGAAACCCTGAAAAATGACCAACTAGGAATTCTGGAAATGAGAAAATCAGTCAGGCAAATTAAAAACACAACAGAAAGTATTGTCAATGGATAAGGCCAGGCGGGCAGGCAGTGGTGGACAAAGACAAGAAAATAAAACTTTCAGAGTAAACGTGACGAAAGCCTTCCAAGAACGCTGGGGTACACTTAACAGATGAAACCTACGAACCAGAGGCAGGAGAAGGAGCTGATACAAACTCGTTTAAAGGCATAGACAATTTTGAAAATGAATTAAAAGTGGAAAATTCCCAAACCTAGAGAAAAGACATGAACATCCAAACAAAAGAACACAGAGCCTCAAGTAGATGTGAGCAGAGAAGAACCTCTTTATAACATACCATAAGCAAGATGTCAAAAAAAAAAACAAAACAGAACAAAATCAACATTAAAATCTGTAAGAGATAAAACATCAACTTACGTACAAAGGCACAAACATCCAAATATATCAGGTTCCTCATCAATATTCCTAAAAGCCAGGAAAGCACTAATGATGTACTCAGAGCCCTGAAAGTAACTGCGAATTAAGTTCTCGATACCCAGGAAAGTTATCTCTTAAAATAATAGAGACGTAAGAGCATTTCAAGGGAAGCAAAATTAAGCACAATGCATGATAACAATTCGCCAACTGCAGAAAACATTTAAAGATTCACTATGTACACTGGAAAGGAAAAAAGTCTCTTTCACAGAATTCAGGGAAAAAAAAAATAGTTCTCATGAGAGCAAAGCATTAACAAAGATGAGGAGATTGCATCCAATACAACCAACCATAACCACCCCCCCATTGCTAATGGGAGAAGGAAAGAATTATCATGAATCTGTTCGACTAGAACAACAGCTAACAAAACCATAGAGACAGAAGATCCCCGCCCCCTTCCCTAACAATCTTAAATGCAAATGATCTCAGCTCACCAATAAAAACACATGGACTAACTCCCTGGATTTAAAACTAGGCCCAACTGTCTACTATCTTCAAGAAGCACACCTTATTGGAAGATGCTCCAAACTGGGTCAAAGGTGGAAATCAACTTAGGTAGCAAATGGATTATAAATAAGGTTGCTCACCTATTTCCTTCCTTCCTCCCTCCCTCCTTTCCTTCCTTCCTTCCTCCCTCCCTCCTTTCCTTCCTTCCTTCCTCCCTCCCTTTTTCTTTCTTTCTTTTTTTTCTTTCTTTCTTTCTTTCTTTCTTTCTTTCTTTCTTTCTTTCTTTCTTTTTCTTTCTTTCTTTCTTTCTTTCTTTCTTTCTTTCTTTCTTTCTTTCTGTCTTCCTTACCTCCTCTCCTATAAGACATCCCAATGCCTCTCCCCTTCCCTCCACTCCTCCCAGCGCCCCCCCCATCTCCTCTCTCCCCCACATCTACCCACTTCCCTTCCCCCTTCCCCCTCTCCCCAGAAAAGAGCAGTCCTCCCAGGGTTACTGCTCAAACAGGGCACAACAAGATGGAACATGGCTGAGCACTACTCCCCACATCAAGGGTTGACTAGGCAACCCAGCAGGAGGAATAGGATCCCAAGGGCAGGCAAAAGGGTCAGAGATGCCCCCCACTCCAGTCTGCAGGAGTTCTGAAAGAACACCACGCAAGACAATCACAAGACATATTTGGAGGACCCTGCCGGTTCTGTGTCTGCTGCTTCTCCAATCCAGGAAAATCTTGAATGAACTATCAAATTCCTAAATACAAATGATCTATCACATTAAATAAAGATGATACGAACAACTTAAACAGACCTGTAACAGGCAACTAGATTGAAGAAAATTAAAAGGTCTTCAAAACCTTTCTTTGCCTCCTACTCCCAGAGGAAAGCCTCAGACCTTACCTATCCAGGCTCTGAGGCTGACCAATGGCCATGTGGTAGGAGCTAAACGATACCAAATGAGATCCAGGTAACAGCACTTGGCATTCAGAATTACAATTTGTGGTAAGACAGACGAACTTCCCACATTGATTCTACCCACTTCAATAGCTATCAGAGTACCTGTAAGCAGATCCTGAGTTCGTGCCTCTGGGTACTGGCCTTGGAGGCTAAAGGAAAGACGAGGAGGAGCCCAGTAGATGGATGATGCTCTTTTGAGTCCATTAGGAGATTCTAATGGATGTTGATCTCAACATTTAAACAAATATACTGTATTCTGACTTCTGGTTCCCTTCCTAGGATTTGTCATATGAATAACTCTTGCCTTTACTTCTCTCTCACATCTCCTTCTAGAAATCAATCAAGGATTTCCTTTCCTCTCTATACCTAGTTATAAAATCACTGATGACTTTTTGGGATCTTTTAGGTAGGGGTACTCAACTGGCATGCCAGCTGATGCTATTAATCTCACCTGTCAAGAATAAAACCACCACCACAATTTTGAGTCAGATTTGAAGCATGTTTTAATTAAATTAATTAAAACCTGGCCAGTAATAATGGACTTTGTCTAGGACCATTCTGGGGTTTCCACAATATGGCACTGAGAAGCATCCGGCAGATGCATATAAAGGCAGAACCCATAAGGCTATGTACTTCCCACCAGGTCTAATCAGGGGCAGGCATATATCCTGACATACTTCCTGCCTGAGTATCTCCCACCTACAAGTGTCTAAGCATTTGGAGCACACTCGGTGGAGTTGGATTATCCAAGTTTTCTTAGGGAGTGGAAACATGCAACCTGTTATCTCACATGGCAATCCCTAGCAATCCAGGGAGTTATCTGTCCTTGGTTTATAGATTTCTTAGGTAGAGTAGTTAAAATTTAAAACATAACTTTTGCTCTTACAATGCCCCCATTCACCTTGGTTTTCTTCAAGACAAGGTTTCTCTGTTTTAACTCTGGCTGTCCTGGAACTCACTCTGTGCACCAGGCTGGTCTTGAACTCACAACGGTCTGCCTGCCTGTGTCTCCCAAGTGCTGAGATTAAAGGCGTGCACCACCAACACCTGGCCCAAATTCTATAACAGCAGTTATTCTCTTTGGGATGGAGGTGGTGATAAAAACAGAGATATAGGAAGAAAAAATTGTCTAGGAAGATCAGGGTTAAAAATTCCCAAAGAAAAGTAACCAGTTTATTTGTTTGCTTGTTTGTTTAATTTTGGCTAAAAAAACTAGAAATATCCACGGCTTCTCAGCATTCCTCATCTTTGTCAGAGGCCAGAGAGGTCACAAGTGTTTGGTGGCTCTGACCTTTGAACTGGTTTCTAAGTGATTTTAAGGTTTTGTGCTCAGGGGTGGGGTGGGGATGTTAGAGCAGCCGCAAAAGCCTGATAATAAAATGTACTATGCCATGTATATTCACATGTGCAGATGCAGCTAAAGCAATATTGAAAGTAAAATTCATGGCACTTATTTCCTACACTGGGTACCAAGAAAGGTCTTATGCCATTAAGTTTTGATCTTAAGAAACTGCACAAGAATAACCTCAGAGCAAGAAGGAGGAAGGAAATGGTGATGATCAGAGAAGCCAGGCACCGCCCAGGGCTCGTGAGGCTGAGGCAGGAGGATTACGAATTCAAGGCCCACCTTGGGTCCAGTTTTTAAAAACAGAAAAGTCAGAACTGAAGTCAATAAACTACAGAATAAATGGAATGTTTGCTTTTTAAAATAATAAGTTAATAAAATCAACGGCCCTTCAGCACGACTGGGCAAGAATGAAGAAGCAACGAGAAACACGTAGCCAATGTAAGAATGGCACACCCTTCAGGACCCTATTTATGGTTCCAATAGTGCCTTCCTGGAGACCAGGCCTCCACACACGGGCTCTGGGGAACATTTAGATCTAAATTATAGCAAGACTAGCACATAGAAATAAATTACTTGAGTGTAACAATGAACACAGGGAAACAAATTTAAAACATGGTAGGTACCATTTATAATCGCACATAGGATAACAGGTTATTTGGCATGTACACAACAAAACACAAAAACTGTGTCTGTGGAAAATTACAGAAGGCAGGTGAAGGAAGTTACAAAAAAGATTTGTATGAATAGACAAGCTACATTTGTTGATCAAAAGACTCAGTATAGCAAAGATGTCATTTGCTAACGAAACAAATATGTGGGGTGTGTCCAAAGGCTAATTGCGAGTGGAAGCTCGCCTTTAACTCTGAGTCACCCCTCTAGAGTGAGAATGGGAAGAAATTCGGGTATTCCTCACCTTTTAACCCTGGCTAAAACCCAGTCAAATTTAGATATGAACCTTCACTAAGCAAACACGCTTCTCTGCTGGAAGACACGGACTCAAACTTCACACACAGGGAAGACCACACCCAACACAGGATGTCCTAACCAATGGGCACTCTCAGGGTCACCGACCCCCCACCCTCCACCTTTGTGACCCGAGTGTCTGTCCACTCACAGACTCCCCAGAGGCCCACCAAGGACACGGCAGGATGCTGTGAACCCATGGCCTGGCCCCCCACCATTCAGCGTGTGTCCCCACTGCATCTTTTGGCCTGGAGGAGCCCGCCCCCAACCCGGTGTTTCCAAATTCAGGCAGGGTACAGGAGGCTGAGACATGCATGTGGTGGGGAATTCTACCCCCCACCCCTACCAGGACCAAAATATTACTCATGATTCTTGTTACAAACTGTAAGGAGACTTTATCAAGAGTATTATAATAGATACAGAAGCCCATTCCATGAGGTTTTATAGTGACAGAGACAGAGATGGAGAGATGGAAATTAATAACCAAGGCATAAACTGGGGGCTCATGAGAAGAAAATAAGAGAAAATGTCAAGACTAGGAGAATTCTGAAGATACTGGATCAACAGGATTTGAACTAAAGACAGGCCAAGGGGATGAGACACGGAGGAGAGGAACGAGGAATCTGATCAGGTATCAAGGATGGGGGGCTTTGGCCGAACTAACTGCATATGTACATTTTATGCTACTGTAGCAATACTTAGAGCTGAGTACTTTGTAAAGGAAAAAAGGTTTATCTAGTTCAAGTTCCCATAAAGGCATTTGCTTGGCTTTGGTGAAGTTCTCTTGGTGTAGACGATCTCAGTGGCAGGGGAGCATGAAGAGGGCACATGGAGAAAGAATGCAAGAGAGGCAGCTGTGGTGGGCCCATGAGCTTTGGAACAGCTTGTTCTTTGGCAAACGAATCTGCTCTGTAAGCCACCATGACCCCTCCCAAGGGCAGTAGCCCTATGACCTCATTCTCACTTAGGCTCTACCTCTCACTACTTCAACTACCTCAACATCACTACACTAGGGACCACGCTTTCAGAACATGGACCCTTGGAGGACACACTTAAACCATATCTAGATATGATATCAACTCAGTAGGATTCTTGCTTAAACGGGACAATGTGAGCAGACTCTAGACTAAGGTCAGCTCTAGATCTACTCATAAAGAGAACTCAAGAAACAGAGCTTGAAGGTCTTGGGGACCACTCAAACTGACTTAAGTATGACACAGTCCCTATCAAAACACTAGTTTAGATATTGACAAATGGACAATGTCATTGCAAAATTTACATAGCTCATGCTCCAGAAGAGTGTGTGTGTGTGTGTGTGTGTGTGTGTGTGTGTGTGTGTGTGTGTAAGGAAGAGCTAGGGGAATCATGCCACAATGTTAAGGTCTACTGAACAAAGAGAATAATTGAAAGAATACAGTATTGAGAATGGGAAGATAGATACTGTCACTACCTGAGGAAAATATCCCCCTTTCCCCCACAGCTGCACCCAATAAGCTTAATTAAATTCTGAGTAAATGCCAAACAATTCAACTGAACAGCCTTTTCCAACAAACAGTGCTGGATCACCACAGGCAAAATAGATAGACCACAATTTTTTACCTAGCCATCACACCTAAAAATGGACTATGAACTTAAGTGTAAAATATACAGCTATTAAAGTTTAAAAAAAAATATGGAGCAAAAATCTCAGAGTTAGGAAAAGCATTCTTAGATTTGATAACAAAGGTATCATTCATAATGGGACAATATAAAGTCAGCTCAGTATTAACAAAATGTTTTGCTTTGTAAAAGCTTGTAAAAAGAGGATAAAACCATACGCCACCCACTGGGAGGAAGTATTTGCAAGCAATAGATCACATATACAATTCAGATCTTGGATACAGAAAGAATTCTCAAATTTCAACCAGAATAAGGATAAAGCTTAAAACATACAATTTTAAAAAATGAGAAAAGAATGGCTGGGAAGTGGTGGCACATGCCTTTAATCCCAACTCTCAGGAGGCAGAGACAGACAGATCTCTGTGAGTTCGAGGCCAGCCTGGTGAGTTCCAGGACAGCCAGAGTTGCAACAGAGAAGCCCTGTCTCGAAAAACCAAAAAACCAAACAAAAAAAAAAAAAAAAAAAAAGAGGGGGGAATCTATGAACACATATTTCGCTGGAGAGAAAAAGCAAGATATCACCAAGCACATCAGGAGATGATCAGCATCCATCCTCTGCCATTACGGAAGTACAGATTAAAACCAAGTATTGTTGGTGGGGATGGAAACAGTTTGAAAGTCTTCTATCCAGGCATGCACTCGCTCTATGAATCAGCAACCACACTTCCATTTATCCCAGAGCAATGAGAAGTTATGTTCAGACAGAAAACAGGGATGTGGGGTGTTATGTCAACATCGTTCTTGTTTTATTTTGTTTTTGTTTTTAACCAGATCTATCTATGTAGCTCTGGCTGTCTTAGAACTCACTGTCCATGTAGAACAGGCTGGTCTTGAACTGATTGAGATCTGCGTGCTCTGCTTTGGGAATGTTGGGATCAAATGTGTGTGTCATTACGCCCTGCTTGGCAGCTTAATTCCTTTTTGTTGTTGTTTTCTGAGGCAGGGTTTCTCTGTTGTAACTCTGGCTGTCCTGGAACTCACTCAGGAGATCAGGCTGGCCTCGAACTCACAGAGAGTTCTGCCTCTGCCTCTCTGCTGCCGGAATCAAAGGCGTGCGCCATAACCGCCAGGCTCCAGCTTTACTCTTAATGGTCTAAAACTGAAAACCATTCAGCTTCCCTTTAACAGCAAGAAACTGGTTCAACAGTAGTGGTTCCTTACATTGTGAGATACTGCTCTGAAAGGGGGAGCAAGGGACTCACTATGAGCTCAGCTGTGTAGACAAGCTCTAGAGCAGTGGCAAGCTTCCTAATTCTGTGACTCCTTAATATAGTTCCTGTTGTGGTGACCCCCAGCCATAAAATTATTCTCAGTGCTACTCATAACTATGATTTTGGTACTGTATGAATTGTAATGTAAGTATCTTATAGACAGATAGTCTTAGGCCACCCCTGTGAAAGGATCATTTCATCCCCAGAGAGGTCGCAACCCACAGGTTGAGAACCTCTGCTTTGGTAATTATGTCAGGTGGAAAAAAGTCCATTCTGACAAGTTAGGTACAATTTCTGAGTATATAACATTTTCTTTTTTGCAATGATAAAAATTGTAAGGATGGAGGGCAGGTGAGCGGACACAAGGCTCAGTTCATTAGTGGGTGCAGGGGGACCTGGTGGGTAATGGGGATGGGGGTAAAAGAACAGCATGAAGGAGCCTTTGTAAATGGAACTCTTTGGCATCTTGACTGGTGGCACTGCAGATGTGACAAAACTGTGAAGTATGAAATCCAAAGCCAAATATATAGGGAAAACTCAGCAAACCTGGATGGGTGTTATATTGTCCTGTGACGATGTCCTATGGTTTGTGAGATGGGAGAAATCAGAGGCAGGCCACAGGGATGGATCCCTCTGCATTACTCTTCATATGGTTACAGTTGTCTCAATCAAAATCCAGAGGGAGGCTAAGGCTTTGAGTTTCAAGGGTGGGGCAGCGGGCTAAACCCAGGCAGGGAAGGCTCTTAGAGGCGACCTTTAAGTTAGACAAAGCTTTGGCAGGCAGAGCGAGCTTCAGGAGGATGTGTGCGGGTCTTGGAGAGTTCAGATGATTGCAACTGGTAGACAGAGTCATACGAGGGCTTCTTGCATATTTATATATTTACCCTGACATATTTACACACCGAATTCTTTTCTTAAGCTGATTTCCAACCCTAACAGGACACAATCATCAAATCCCTTAGTTTATACGAACATACCTTTGAAGATTGTCTATGATTAAAATGCATGTGAGACCTAACTAACTTGCATTTTTAAAAGGCAGTACTAAAGGAGTTATCTTATGGGCACTGAGTTCTCCACTGTGATTGGGAGTTAGAGAGAAGATATGATTTAACAAGGACCCACTCCGTATAACAAACATTAAAAATAATCCATCCTAGCCCAACAACAGCTTTGTTCCCTTGTAGTAGTCAGCAAGCAGAGCTCAGCAGTGTTTAACTCACTGAGTTCTTGGGATGTAGCTTCACCAAGTGCTCCAAAGCTAGGGAAACCTCCCAGGCATCCAACCCAGGAAATGCCATATTTTGCCAACCAGGTCTCTCAAAAGTCAATCAATAAGCAGAGGTGCAAGACAGCCACCAGCATCTGTCCAATTCCTAAGCACGATTCGATTCATAATTTTTCCCTGAAGACTCCATCATCCCTGTTTCTTTGAAGATACACTGTCTGAGCAAGCGTCATGTTCAAATGTGTGGCTCTCATTAATGGCATCTTTGGTTACTTGGATTTCATCAAATGGCCGGTCATTGGAGGGACAGGAGATCAGGGAGTTTCATGCCTCATGAGATTGGCATGTCTGAGATGGGGGCTGGGGCAGGGTGTAACTTCTGAGTAATTGGGTAATTTAACCCCCAGCTACGGGCAGCCTGGGTTACTCTGTGTGATACAGAAGTACGTGCGCTTCTGCAAGCAAAGCACAGGAAGCTTTTGCTTTCCTCTCACTAACAAAAAAAACGCTGGCTGTCACCCACTGTGGCCCCATGTAATGTGGCCAGCTAACTGTTCAGAAATCACCTTTCTTCAATTCCTGCCCTCAGTGAGGGGTATTCTAGAAGCTAAGTCAAGGGGAGGGGAGATCCTTGTCCTGAAATAGTGCTCTAGCTGGTATGCAATCAATATAACCGGCATGTCCAGTTCAGTGTATGCAACTACAGAAATAAACAGGGGGAACAGAAATTTGTAAAAAAAGGAAATGGCTTTATTTGCATTTGAACCAGAACTGGAGAAAGATGGGTGTGTGTGCCCTTTCTATTTTGCTGGTCCTAGAATTATAATAAACGGGAAAGGGAACATGAAAGCATGTAAATGTGCATATGTAGATTTAACGGGCCAGGGCAGGATAAACAGTATCTTTTCCTGGGAGAAAGTTCCTCTTCTGCTGCAGAGGTACAGACTCTTTCACACCCATCTTTACACTCACTGGACCGGCGCAGCTGGCACCAGCACCTGGAGCGGGAATGGGAAAAGAGCAGCAGCGAGGGGAGAAGACACACCCTGGTCCTTCTCTAGAATAGCACTAGCTTTGGGCGACTGTGGTGAAACTGGAAGTTGCTCTCAGGTTGTGTTACTTGTCAGTAATGGGTGTCCTTCCCTAGTCCTGTCTTGCGTTGGGTAAACCCCCTCTCTTGCTTATGTCAAAGCGTAATGAAGGTGCTCCAAGACCTGGGAGATATGCTGGCCCACAACCTTGAACCTTGGATTTTTCTGCTTCACATGTATCAGCATTCAGCTGTTTCTGAACACTCTGGTTTTGCTCTCTGCTCCAGACTTTGATGATGCTGGTTTCAGGTGTGTGTAGAAGTTGGTGGATACAATTTCGTGCCTAGTCTTAGTCATATGCAGAGTCTCATGACTGAGAAGTTAGTCTTTGGTACTTTGAAGCGGACACCATTGATAGAGTCTTAGAGATGAATGGAAGAGACCTTGGTCTTCCCAGGAGCAGGATTATAGACAATTCTGCTACTGCCCATTCTCAGGAATCCAGGTCCTCCTGGGAGGCAAACAGTGGGTGTGCTGGGCTGGATTCGGCTCCTCCCCCACCATTCCCAAGCTTCTTTGTCCTCTCTCCAGAGTGCCAGCTAGCTGGGGATGCCAAGCTAAGAAACGTGTGAGAAGGAAGGATTGGCAGGCCCGACTGGCAGCTGGGGGTGGGGAGTCATAGTGCCCGGCAGGGCAGAGGTGCTTTCTGCCAGATAGCTGTGACTGAATGAGTGAGTCACTTCCCCTACTGGGCAAGCGCTCCCCCTGGCCTTCCCTCAACTATGGAGGATATCCCTGGATCAGGAAGGACCCAGAGGGGGAGGAAAAAAAAAAAAAAAAAAAGACTGGCTGGAGATACTGAGAGAACACAGTTGACCACAGCCTAGCTCCTCATTCTTGACTACTTCCACACGGCCCTTCATCTCGGGTGCATTCCCTCTCCATTTCCAGACAGATGACCTGGGCCCTGGCACTAGAGGTGACCTTGGGTAGCTATACAGCTGCTTCCAGATCGTCTGTGCAGCAGGTGAGATAGCAGCTTGGGGATGATTTCACCCATTGTAAGGGAGGCTTTGGAGCCACGGCGATGGCTCTGGAGAACGTAAAATTGTTAGATAATAACCCCAAAGGAAAGGAAAATAGAAGAAGGTGAAGGCTCTCGGGCAACTTTTCCGGGTTTGAGGTGGAGAGTTTGGAAGTCAGAGAAGGTGTGGACGGGGCGTGTTCAGAAGAGCAGGCCTTGGTGCTGTCAGCTGATCCCCCGGGCGGGGTCAGACCCCGGTGGTGACCCCCGGGTGGGGCTGCGGATGACAGCTCAGGGGAGGCATGCTTGTCGTCACCTAGCTTCTTCCTTCTGTTTTTCCCTCCTTTAAAAGGTCTGGCCCGGTGCTTGTCTCCCAAGGTCCTCCAGCCTACGGAGTCTTCGGCGCGGCCGGTCCGGACTGAGCGGTGAACGGCCGAGGATCGTCCTGCCTGTAGGTGAGGACTGAAGCTCCGGTCCACTCAGGTGGTCGCCGCAGTGATCAGGCAGGGAGTCGGAGGGTGACGCGGGTGAAAGTGGGCGGACCGTAGGGCGCTGGGAGGGAGCAACGCCCTCTGGATGCTCTGCTAGGTGTCCACCCGTGGCCTCTAAGCAGATGAAGGGGCACAGCCACACTGGGGGACTCGGAGCCTGTAAGGGGCGCCGCAGGTGACGGCCGTGCGGGAAAGGGTTCTGCAGGTGAGAGGCGCACAGGTAAGGAGAGCGCAGGAGAAGGAGCTCGGGAGGGATGGGCAGCGGAAGGTCCGCAGGCGCCTCCGGGTGCTGCCCCACAGCCAGTCCTGCACAGGAAAGGGCGAACCAGAAGCCCTCGGAACGGCACACTGGTTCCCCCCAGAAAATGAGAGCTGGCGGCGTCACACCTACCTTTTCACGAAGGACGGAACAAAGTTTCATTTTGATCACTCACTTGGATTTCCCTGTAATTGATTTACCAAATGTTATCGCGTAAAATACTGGCTCCGAGTTGTTTGGCTGCAGTTCAACCGGGAAACTCTAGTTGGCTGATTAAATGTCACTGACTGATTCGCACGGGATCTGCTTTTCGAGCGGATCTTTTCGGTGACAGCCTGTTTCTCTCTCACTGGTGCTATCTGGGCTTAAAACAAAAACAAAAACAAAAAAACATTGGTTCCATTCATATGCTGTAACCTTGTCCTTTAAAAAAACTTGGTGACTTCCTTGAATGGAAGGACTGTCTTTGCTTGTGACAGAGCCATTCCCAGGGCCTGCCATTGTCGCCCTGCCCTCTCTTTCAATTAGTGCAGCTTGTGTCCCATCTGCATTTTGGGCTAAACTACCCCCACTTCTCAGCCAATAGGCTATTGTTTTTTTCCCCTTCTTCAGAGGCCAAGTTGATCTTCTAGTCTCAGCATAACCCTCATTACTGCACATGTCCTTAAATCAGCATGAGGTTATTATGTTCTTGGAACTGTTATACTTTGAGCACTGGCAAGCATTAATAGGTACATTCGTTTTCCTTCACCTTGGCTTTTTGTCAAAGTGCACTTTTAATTGTATTTACTGACCACAAAAGTCTTAAGAAATTATCTTAGGAAAGCAAAATAAAAATCAGATGTGTAACAAAGAGAGAAACTACTCTAGGTTTCCTTTCTCCTTACAGATAAGCACTGAATAGTTTCTTTCCAACCTCCCTCCCCTCCCCCAGCTCCCTCCATCTAACACTTATACACACAGAGATTTAGATTTACTTTCAACATTTCATTTGGGTTTGGTGTTAATGAGTTTGTTTTTGCTGTTCTGTTTTTCGTTAGATGTGAGACTGCAGCCCTCTCTGGAACAAGCAAGCCTTGGTTTTGCTTTACAGCCCAGGATGACCTTGAACTCATTATGTACTCTATGCTACCCACCCCCAGGTGTGAGGAATCTTCCTGCCTCAACCTCCTGAGTGCCGGAATCGCAGACTTGGTCTGTCGTGATCCACTCCAAATGATTTCAAATATTACAAGCTCACAGGGACTTTGAGAAAGCAGATGAGAAGTAAGCTAGTTTTTCCACAGTGGCTGTTTGGATGCAGAATGGATTTACTAGTGTAATGCCCGGGATTCTGGAATCCCTTTGGCCCTCAAAGTTTCCCCAGGAGTCCAGGTCTGATGTAAAAACACGGAGTTTTTATTCTGCAGAGTAAACCAGCATGCTGGGGTTAGGCACCAAGTGGAATGGCCAACCCTCAACAAAGGCTTGCTGGCCTTTTTATAGACAGTAAGAGGGGATTTTTAACATAGGTGAGGTAGCCTTGGTTTCTAATTGGGAGACAGAAATGCAGTCTACAAATGTTTAGTTTTGATTGGCTCATGTTCAAGGGGCTAACTGTTCACATTCTTAAGCTATTTCTGGTTAGCCATCAAAGTCAAGACATTTGGTTTATGGTCCCTAGACCATCTGGTCAGATAAGGTAGGGGCCACTCCTGCCTTGCTTCTTCTCTCAGATTGGTTGCCCTCAGAGGCGGTCCTTTTTCAGGTTATCTAAGCCCATTTGGCAGGTATATACTGATTCCTGTTAGTCTGCCATTTGGCTCAGGGAAGGGACTTTTGCAGTTTTTCCCAGGAACCAGGGTGGGGGTGGGTCCCTTTTGAGTCCTAAGGGCCCATGGCTTCCCTGGTGGAAGCCGTTTCCCTCAGAAAGACTTGTCTGGATCTAATGCTAGAAGAGCAGATTACTGAATCTCATGATAGATAGTTGAGTTTTTTGGGGAGGTTTTGCTTTTAGACAGAAGGGTTTTAGAAACTCAGATGCCTTCTGCTCAAAATTGTTATGCCACCCTTTAGGTAAGCTTTCAGTCACTGTAACAAATACCCAAGATAAATCCAGTTAAGGGGAGAAAGGTTTTATTTTGGCTTACTGCTTTAGAGGTTTTTGTCCATGGTTGTTGGGTCCTGTGGCCTTTGGGCCCGTACAATCCATGTTGTGGGAATACATGGTGAAAGAGGCCTGCTCTGTGTCATGGTGGCAAGAAACAATGGGTGGGACAATCTGGAGGGTCTCAGCATCCCCCAATGGCCTAACTTCCTCCCACAAGACTCTCTCTCCTTAAATTTCTACCAGTTCTCTGTTGTGCCACATCTAGTGACCACACGTTAAACAGGTGGAGATGTTTCCAAACCAAAACATCCACGTTTATACTGTGAACCTCTTCATGCAGATCTAACATGCAGTTCTCTGTCATTTCTTCTCCCTGCCCCCTTCGGGTGCTTGAGGGGGACACAAATGTCTGGAGATCAACTCTAGTCTATGTCTTGGTTGCCTCTTGCATTGCTAAGCTGTTGACCTTTTGTGGTAAAGGATGTCTTCTCTGTGGTCTCATGGACTTTGTGTTTCCTGTTTCAAGAGCCCTTTTTCTCTGACATAGGCAGCTGGCTCTTATAGCATGGGAATAGTAGAATGAGACCAAATCACATATTAGAAACAAAAAAAGATCTGAACTCCAGCTGACTGGATTCAGTTCCAGTCCAAGCATCACCGATAGAGATGAGCCTGCTGGCACTCTGAGCACGTGAGAAGCAGGTGATTTTTCTGGGCTGTGCTGGAGTTTGGTAATTGTCTGTTGGTCATGGGTGTGGTTTCAAAACACATTTTTCTCCTTATGGGCAAGCATTTTGCTTTGAGGTCTGTAGGCTAATGAATAGTAAGTTAATCCAGGACCTGCTGAGTTATTGTCATGAATAAATGTCCTGCCCCTGTGATTCTGTCCAGGCCTCCTAATAAGGCTGAGGAACTGTGGGTACCTGGCTGCTCAGAGAGCACAACCTGGGTACATTGCTCCAGCCAGCAAGAGGCCCTGTTAACTCTGTGTTAAGTCCCAGGATGTGTCCACATGCTAAGCTGAGAAGAATTTGATCCAAGGGTTAATAAGACAGCTGAGGGCACAGACACAATATAAAGACAGATGCCTGAGATGTGTTTCTAGTAAAAGTGGGCTTTGAGTGTTTCCAAAGTACACTGTTGTCACAGCCCACACACCACTGACCTCTAGTAAGTCAGAGGGAAGCTAATGACATTTTGCTCAACTGTGTGACCCCCCAATCCATCCCCTGAGGCGGAGACTAGTGAATTCCAGTTGAACTTAAGACAAGTGCTGGGATTTTGTGTTGACAGGTTGTCTGATGCCTGAGTGATTCTGGAGACTACCCGAGGGCATTTTATGGGTTTTTCCTGAATAACAGTATCTCAACTCCTGTCATTAGTATAGTCATATTGAACCCCATGATATTGATTTGATTATAAGTGTCCCCTATTCTCTAAACTCTTTTGCCCATGTGGCCTAACTGATGTTTTCCAGTAAAGCTGTTATTGGTGTGATTTCTATAGCAGTGATTGTCTTCATTGCAGACTATTTAAAAAAATCACCTAGGAGATTGGTGAGGCACAGCACACCGTTCGTTAGATGTCCTTGAGAGGGTGTTTCTTGAGAGGATTACTGAGAGGGCAAGACAGTCTTGAACATGGGTGGCACCATCCATTGGCTTGGAGCTCAGACGTCATAAAAGGGGAAAAAGCTGTGGTATCCCCTTTCTCTGCTCCCTGGCTCTACTTGACATGAACATCTGTTCTGCCACCCTTTGCTACCAGAATGCAGGCTCTGAACCCTCTGAAACTATGAGCCAAAATAAATGCTTCCTCCTAAGTCAAGCGTTTTGGCCACGATGATGTAAAAGCAGCTAATAACAGTGTAAGGGCCCAGAGCTGAGTTGCCTGTGTGTCCCCTTGTGGTCCCTGCCTGTTTCATTTCAACTGTCTCTTTTTCTAGTCTGACTGACAGTCAGGAAGCATTAAGAACGTGTCATAGCCTCCTAAGAGCATGCTGGCTTTATTTCTCCGATATCTATGAGTCCTTCCCTCAAAGAGATTGGCCTCTGGTCATGTTTCAGATTTTTTTGGCTCTCTGCTTTCTCTTCTCTTCATTGGTTCATTGGCTTGCTTGGTGTGTCACACATACTTCATGCAGGTTCACAGTGTCCTGGTCTTCTTCATCCCTTCCCAGCCACACGCACTCTAGAGAGGAAGGGAAATCATCCTTGTGTCTGCTCTAAGTCCACTCAAAAAATCAACAAAGATTACGAGAAAAGGCATGCGTGTTTGTTAATATGCAGAAAGATAAGAGTGTAGTTAAAAAAAAAAAAAACTATCACAGGCATGTTTTTACCCAACTGTTTAGTATTACCCACAAGATCCTAAGACAGTTTTGAGCACTTGTGAATGATTATCTGGGGAATAAGGGGAGACAGTGTATTGGTATTGGAGGGAGCCTACGGACAGACATTCTCCTGTATTTTCTCCCCTCCTCCCTTTCTCTCTCTCTCTCTCTTTCTCCTGTGACAGGATGGAAGTCAGGCTAAGGCTGGGAGTCACCAGGTTCCTCTGTGCAGCGAGGGATCCCAGGGAGTCCCCACATCAGATTGTACATCCCCAAACCACCTTGTTCTCTGAATTCCGACAGTATCACCCAGCATATTAGTTCCTTCTCTGTTGCTATGATAAAGTACTCTGACCCGGGTATCTTATAAAAGAGTTTCTTTGAGCTTATGGTTCTGGATGGGTAAGAGAGACCACCATGGCAGGAACACAGGGCAGCAAGCAGCCTTTGTGGAGGCATGGGCAGGAAACAAAGTTTCCATCTTCAACTGCAAACATGAAGCAGAGAGGTCCTGGCATGAGGCTTTTAGTCTCAAAGCCTGCCCCCCAGTGATCTACTTCTTTTGGTAGGGCTTCAGCATCTAAACCACCCCAAACAGCACCACAAACTAGGAACCAAGTGTTCAAATGCCTTAGACTATGGAGAACATTTTTCATTGAAACCCCCACACCAGAGATGCTTTTACGCTAGACACATGCTGAATCCCACAGCCACACAGGGAGGGTCCAGGCACTGACTGCTGATTTACAGAGTTTTGCATTCCTTAATTCAGGCAACACTTATTGTACTTTCTGGGACCTTTCACTCTTATGATCTAATGATCAACACGTGCTAATCGTGTTGCCAAAAGCCCCCAGGCAAGTTCTGCCATTAAAATAATAACCAGGGCCTGTAGGATGCTCAGTGATTAATTAAGCACTGTTGCTGCCAAGCCTGACAACCTGAGATGGAACCCCAAAACACATGATGGAAGATCACTGATCCCCACAAGGCTTCTGGCATCCACATCCGCAATGGGGGCATGTCCATGCCCCTTACCAATAAAATAAAATAATGTAAGTATAAAACTTTTTTTTTGAATGACTCAAATGAGGACCCAGCATCCTGTCCCGAGGATGTCTTGAGGCACAACTTAGGGACCGGTTCTTTCACTACCCAGATCTGTCCTTCCTGCAACACTTCTAGGCAAAGCTGATCTTCCTCTCTCCTGCCAGTCCTCTCCACCTGCACTGTACTTGGCTCAGGGATGTCGGTATTATAAGGGGAGAGATGGTACTTCAATCCCAGCATAGAGATACAGCTCCATGGACTGCCTGACACATACATCTTCCTGGGTTCCACTCTAAACACCACCACAACAAAAATAACAGAACTCACCCCCTCCTTTGGGTTCCTTATTTGGACAGCATCAAGCTGGCGCTTCCAGATAAGTGTGTCACCGGTGAGGGACACACTTGTCAAGGGAGAACAAAAGCCAAACGAAAAGGGACAAGTACCAGTTGCAAGAGAATTTTTGTTCTGGAACCAACTACTGTGATTTTTCTCTAGTTTGCAAAATGTACTGAAAGTGATCAGTGTGCAATTGTAATAACAGTCTTAAATACATTTCCCAAGAAAGGGTTACTTTAGGATTTAGCTTAGTGGGGTGCAGTGCAAGGGTGAGGTGTCCTTTGGGGCTATCAGCCTGGATTCAGGAACTTGCTATGTAGAGCCTGCAGTTTAATTGAGTGGTCTGGGACACATGGCCCTTCCTGATGCTCTGTTTCTCTCTTCTCCCACGTGAGCCCTGCCGAAACAACTGTGGCTCTGTATGAGGCTCTGCTTGCTCCCTCCCCGCCAGGCCGGGCAGCCAGGCTGGCTGCAGCTGCCCACCTCAGCTTCAGGCCCCGCCCTCTCAACAGAATCTTAATGGCTGCTCCACCTCTGTTCAAATCCCTGCAGCCTCTGCGGGGGCCCTTGCAAACAGGAAGAGGCTATGCAAGACTCCAGTAGAGCAAGACAGAGGGGTGTGGTCTGGAGGATCAAAGACATCCTGGCTGTTTCTGGGATGCTATACTAGGAAACTTGAACTTTATTTTTAAACTACATAAGTGTGAGGTGCACACGCGCACGCACATACGCACAGTGTATACAGATACACATGCGGACACAGTGTGTACATGTACCTGACGTAAATGTGAAGAAATCTGCTCTTCGCACAGACTTCCCACATGAGTGATACTTCACACCACCCTCGTTCCTTTTGGGTTGATTTTGTTTTGTGTGATGTTTTATGTTTTCCCCCCTAGGTCCAGATACAGTGAGGACATGGCAGCTGCAGAAACTGAAGCAAAGAAATTTGAAAACCATCACAAGTAAGACTGACTGGGCTGGGTAGGGCTATGTTGGTTTTATTAAGCATCCTTTAATCCAATCCTTTTTCAAAGTTTTCTTTAAAATATATATTCATATATATGTTTACATGGGTTAACATATGTTCTTACAGCAGTGAGTGAGGGATGAAGGGCTTTGGAAGGTTTCACAATTCAGGTCTAGGAGCTTCTGTCCTTAGCCCTCAGTTCCCGTGGGCTCAGAAGACCAAGACAGCTCAGTGCTCAGATGTGTGTCTTACAGGTATTCTTCTGAATATCAGAGAGACATTCACCATATCTCTCCGAGATGGGTCTTTCTTTTCTGAATGGTTTTCACCTTGCTTCGTGGGTGGCTTTTTCTAATTCAAGTGTGTGCATTTCATGCATTCTCCTAGGTTTAGGTTCTGCTAAAGAGCTAAACATTTGTGTCTTTCTCTGACTCCCGTGTGTACTTATGCGTGTGCACATCCAATCCAGGGTCTTTCTTGAGCAGGCCTTAGTGAGCACATGCTCTATTTTCCTGAGCCACACCTCAGACCTCCTGCATGGATTTGAAGTCCACTCAGCCTGTCTAATGTCCTCACCACAGGGTTGTCTACCATCTGCTGGGGCTCTGTGAGATGGTCCCCATTCTGCTTCCGTGGCCTCATCTGTGGGCTCTCCCGTAAGGTGACAGAATAAGGCATGGCACATACAATTGAAATTGAGGTAGACTAAATAATTTTTTGTCTCTGACATGGTATTTTGAAATCCTTTAAACAGTATGTTGGTGATGGTTCAGCTCACGTACAAGTCAGAGTTAATGAATTTCAAAATCATTGCTGTTCTTGGGGTTATATACTGCTTCCTTCTGCTCTTCCTGGAATTGACAAGTACAAAAAAAAAAAAAAAAAGTTTTTCTATGTGTGGCTGTGAGTTGTCTTAATCACATCCTGTTGTGTCATTTTGAGGCATTAAGTTGGCCCTTCTGTTTTTTGCCCCATGTTCCACCACATCCCGAAGGAGGATGTGGCTCAGTGGCTGAAGGGTGTGGTATGATGGTTGGAATTCCAGATTGTCCTAGAGATCAAAAATGCTTTCTGGGAAAGTCTAGCTGTACATGCGTGCATTTGGTCACACAAGCAAGGGCTTCCTCCCCCTAATAAGCCAGGGACTCTGCCAGGAGAGTGGGGTCAACAAGTGGACACACTCTGTGCCTTGGCCAGTTTGCCTGCTCTTCCTCAGCAAGGTTTACAGTACCTTTGCCCAGGGTGTGGTCAGCAGTGGCCCTGTGTGCACGACTGGTGTGTGTGTGTGCTGTGGATAGCTGATCTCTAACGTTGTTCATGAACCAGTCCACCCACCTGCTACCTCTTACTCCTTTAAGAGAGACCTCTGACTTTCCTCTAAGCCTTTTCAGCTTTTTAGAGACAGGGTTTCTCTGTTGTAACTCTGGCTGTCCTAGAACTCACTGTGTAGACCAGGCTGGCCTCGAACTCACCGAGATCCTCCTGACTCTGCCTCTTGAGTGCTGGGATTAAAGGTATGTTTCAAGACCACCCAGCTTTTCTCCTGAGTCTTATGCTTATCTTCTGTAGAGCAGTCTTCTGAAAAAAATTTATGTATTGACTTAATCTGTACACCACTCTAGGGGAATGGACTGGAGGGGCCTTGAGAAACATAGAAGGGGCAGAGAGGGCCAAGGGAGAAGTGGGAGTCTGTAGTGTCTGCTCTTAAGGCTGTCCACCAGAAAGAAAAGTAGTGAGGACAAATAAATAAATAAATAAATTATGAAATAAACAAGTCTGACTCAACCTTCAACTTTGTGCATGTGTGTGCATGCGTGCATGGGTATTGTATAACCTGTTGCAGTGCATATGCCTGTAATCCCAGCACTCAGGAGGCCAAGGAAGGTGTATTAAGGCCCTCTTGGCCTATAAAATGAAACCTTCTAATATGGGCAAGAATAAGAGAATTATAATAGCTGACAGAGGACCAAGGAATGGTGAAAGCCGTCTTAACCAGGATGTCCATTCAAAGATCACTTGAGATCTTTATGCAGATGGTTAATTTGGCCATCAATAGCATGGGAAAAAATCTTGACACATTAAAGCAACACATGCCAGGAAATTGTTGGCAACCAAGATTCTGCTTGAACAACAGATAATCTATAGTTACTCTATTTTGTAAAACTGAACCTCTCTAGATTAATTTCTGTTAATAGTTTTGATATAAAGGCTATTCCACATAAGCCTTTATAAATAATCCTTAGCAAGGCAAAACAATATCGTACATTTTCCTATCATAGGTGTGCTCATTTTATACCTCCCTGACAATAGGCATTTGGAGTCTGCATTGACAAGCAGATAATTAACATGTAATACAGTCAGTAAACGTAACAGCATCATTTTGGGGTCAGTCCTTGTTGTTTCCCCAAAGTCTCAGCCTGGTGAGTTAAAGTCCTGATGTCTCCCCAAGTTATCAGCCTACTCTTCCTCTTGGAACTTCTCTTGATGGATTTGCCATCTACTTTCAGATGTTTTATTTGTCCAGTGGTCTCTGGATGTGCTGGCTGAATGCATCGAATCAGGAGAGAAGCATAACCTTGCTCAAATGTTTAACATCAGTTCCTTCCCTCCTTCCCTCCCTCCCTTCTTTCCTTTTTTTTCCTTTTTTTTTTGAGACAAGGTTTCTCTGTTGTAACTCTGGCTGTCCTGGAACTCATTCTGTAGACCAGGTTGGCCCTGAACTCACAAGAGCTCCACCTAACTCTGCCTCCTTAGTGCTGGGATTAAAGGAGTGTGCTACCACTGCCCGGCTTTAAACATACCTTTTTTTTTTTTTTCTATCAGCATTTGTTAACCTGGAGTATGCCTTCATAACTTCAGGAATTTATCATCATTTAAAAAATCCACCCTAATCCAAAATACCTAGGAGACTGGTTGTTGTCTCCTTAGTCTGAAAAGAAGATATAGTAATAGGCAGAGGGTTTGTTAGGATTTTACAGGTGCGGCCTTTTACCACAGCCACAGCTGTTCCTGGCTTTTCTCCCGGGCGGGGGTTTTACGCTAGTGTTCTTAGAGACAGAGGTGCCAGCGGTTCAGGAATACTGTCACGTTTCAATAAGATTGGATTTGTTCATTTATCATTATTGTTTTTGAAGCAAAGAAACTGAGCTGAAGGAACACATTAAGCCCTTTTCCCATTTCTGTCTCTTTCTCATTTCTGTCTCCAAACTACTCACGTCCCATCCCTTTCAACTTTACAAGACGCCCGTTTCGACATCCACAATCCTTCTGCAATGTTGTTGTTTCTCTTTCAAGTTAGGTCGCTCTCCATTCGTAGCCCGTCTCTATCCTCCGTGTGCTGATTTGTATATGAGGTCAGTTAAAATATTCAGTGGCTGAGAAACATCTAATAAAAGTTAATTGATTACAGTTAGACTCTTGAGCTGTACAGCTTAGAGTGGGTATAATCTTTTTTTTTTTTGTGACGCATATGGTATTTGCATATAAAATATATGCTTCTTTTCCCTTAGAAGAGCCATCTCTAGAAGCATTAAAAGCAATCACTATGGGATTTTTAGATGTAATTTTAGGCAATACCCACAGAGTATCTTTAAAAAAAAAATTCTTAAAAGAAGGATCTTACTTAGATCCAGAGTAAATATGTTACTGTAACCTGCCAATTATTAACAAATTACCTGCATTATATTTAGTGGAACAATAATTTTGCAGGCTCTTTGATGAGTAAGGAATTACTTCTATGAGTTACTACGTTAGCAGCCACATTATTCAATGCGCTAATAACTTGCTTTGTTTCAGGTGTTACATTTGTTGTAGAATCTGAGAATTTCCAGAAAGAAGCTTAAAGAGCAGAGCCAGATCCTAGTAGTGATAAACAGATAAGAGGGTATCCAGTTGACACAGTTCAAAATTAGAAATTTTTCTCTCTTAGTTTATTTCCTGTGAAAATTGAACGTTCATTTAAGCATTGATTAGACGAGCAGGAGAAGAGAACATCCTCCGTATAACGAATGACTGATACCTCTAGACATTTAAATAGGTTGGCCAAAGTGCTTTACGTCCTGATTGTAATCATTCCTGTAATAGAAGTTGGCTGAGCCCATTTTGATTTTTTTCCATGAAGGGACCTTTGACATTGAGTTATTCCCATTATGAGGGAAAAAACAAAAAGTATTTCCCATTAAGGGACCTTTGATACTCAGTTATTCCTCTGTGAGGGAACAACCAAACATTTAAACAAAAAGCGAGCAAATAACCAAACAACAAAAACAATAAATTGAAGCGGAGGCAGCCGAGTTGGCTCATGCTGTGGCGGTAGAGCCTGCCATCTTTTGGAACTCAGGTGTTGCTGCTGTGTGCTGGCTGACTCTGGGCAGAAAGAGCTGACTGGTGGCCCTGTCAACCTGAGAGCTCTGAGTTCCAGTCAGGTCCTGGGAGGATGGGGGTGGGGGTGGGGGAGGCAAGTCCCAAACACTTGGAAACCAAGCCGCTGCTGAGTGCTTTCCTACTCTGCCAGATGTGACCAGCAAAGGCAAAGATATTTTTTCTTTCTCCATTTTTTTTTTAAAGTTATCAACAGGGATTTCATTACTCCTTTCATGGGCTCTATTTCCTATTTGTATAAAGCTGTAGAGCTTCGGCTCTGAATCTACCAGGAAAGGCTTTGTCTCAGGGGACTGAGATGAGCCCCTACTTAGTTCTACTTTCTCACTTTAAGGTCGAGACTCCTTTTCAGTGAGAGGACCAAGTGTCCCTGACACCTAAATTCTATTTAAAGAAAACTGTCCTTACCTTCTCGAGGGTTCCTTACCTTCTCTGAAGATCCGTGTGCCCCACTTTTCGGCATCAGTTGACGGAGTCTCTGCAGGTGTCCAGGCAGACAAACAAACCACTCGAAGAGATGAGGAAATAAAAAATCCCTTGATCAAGCCTTCATGGAGTTTTTATACCAGGCGGTTTATTGTGGGCATATTTAAGTACAGCAGAATTTGGAAAAGGGTCTTCAGGCAGCAATAATTCCCATACCAGGTTCCCAGATGATAATCATTCCAGTACCAGGTGCACAATAAAGCTTATGGTGTGACTACGAAGAACTTCTTTACAACGAACATGTGACCATGAGGGTGGGTTCTACAACTAAAGGGTCTAGACTCTAATGTGGTCTCTGACTGTGATAGCATAGAGGTTAGCAGGCCATAAATGACATGTAACATCTTCCCTGAGGTTAGGGTCTATTAAGTGGGAGCTAAAGACAGCCGTCTAGAGTCTGGAAACATCATTCTAGGGAGTTCGAGTGGCCTGTCTCTACAGATAGCGGAAGGATTATCCGGTTACTAACAGTCTCCACTCTCAGCCTTCTGGGTGGACTGCAGGTATTTGATTTTATCTCCTCCTCGAGGAGACACCCCTGTGTGATTAATGTTCCTGGTTCTCTTAGTGCTTCTCTGTGGGTACAAGCACCTGTTTTAAGACAAGAAAAAAAAAAGGTTTATTTTATGTGTTTTGCCTGCATTATGGAACTGGAGTTACAGATGGTCAAAAGACACCGAGTGAATAGAATAGAACCCTGGTTCTGCAAAAGCAAGTGCTCTAAACCACTGAGCCATATCTTCAATCCCTCATGGCAATCTTAGTGTCATAGTTCCAGACGTGTTAGCTAATGCAACAAGACACGAAAAAGAAATTATAGGCACTCAGATCAGAAAGGTTATCTCTGGCAGTAGAGGAGAATTTTCTTTTTCTCTTTCTGTCTATATTTCCATCAGTGAGCATATGACTTTCAAAACAGTCAAGCTTATGTATTGAGTCTAACTGACTTGCATAGCAACTAGCATTTGAAATGGGTGATTTATCAATTTGATCTTTATACCTTTGTCGGCTCTTCTGAGGTTTTGCTGAGTGTCTTCAAACAAGGCTCTAGGAGCTGAGAGGAATTAAAAGGAAGGAGAAAGGGAAGTAGGGGCCTTGGCAATGTAGGGTGATCTTCTCTCCCAGAGCCTGCTTGTGTCTGTGTCTCTTCACAGTCACGTCCCTTGCACACCTCACGTGTGTGGAACGTACCCGAGGTAACCTTGGCCATTACACACCCGTGTTCTGTATAACTTTCACTTTTTGTCTCTAACAGTGACCACTTCGTCAAACTTTCAAATCCAAACATAGCCACGATGAAAGAAGACGTTCTCTACCATTTCAACCTCAGCACTAGCACACATGATTTCCCTGCCATGTTTGGAGATGTGAAGGTAAGAAGCCCAGGGATTCTAAAGACTGTCTTACTGTCACAGCTGCACCTTCTTAGAGATGATTGATGGGACACAGTACTACCTTCTATCTGTATCAGACTTTTGCAGACTGTTACCTTTTGTTTATAGGAACTAGCAAGTAAAAGAGAGAACAAATGTTAACTACCACTCTGTTGGTAGTTACCACTGCCTCTCTTAGAACTTTCGTATCTAAGTGAGCCACACAAGTCGGTTTATTCCTATAGTTCCAACTTCTCCAAAGACTGAGGCAGGAGAATCACCTAACCTCAAGAGTTTGGGGACAGCCTAGGCAACATAGGAAGATGCTATTTCAAAATCAATTTCCTAACACTTTCTTGAGAAGAGGGGGTTGGGACGTACTTCCGAGAGGCCCAGAGTAAGTTTGAAGAGCCTATGTGATCCCTGCTTACAGTGGAAGGTGTCTACCCATGATACTGTTTTTAATTGTCTGAGGGCTAATTTTGATGACGACGCCCCCAAGTACAAAGTCTTTGGTTCTCAGTGCTAATTTATCTTAAATTTTTATAAAACTCCTTGTTAAAATGTGTTTACAACTGACACCTAGCTGTTTGCATCCTTACAAGGACAAATGTAACATTTCAGTTCATGTGTGTGATGTAAAGTGACGAACAGAGAAGTCAGCACATGCACAACCCAGGCACGGATCATTCCTGGGGTGGCGAACACTCAGAATCCTATCTCATGGCTATTTTGCAATTTACAGTTAGCTATTGTTAGCTACGGTTACCATACTACTAAGACAGGACTCTTCAGTGCCTAGTCCTGATAAAGATGAATTAAACCTGAAATTGACACCAAAATGGGGTCAGAACACCAAAGCTGGGCCCATCTGCCATGGGTAGGACTTATCTTTTGTAGCAAATGGTGGCAGCTTTTTTTTTTTTTTTTAATTCATTGAATTTCCATTTATCTCAATATTGCTAATCTATTTTTTTAATTGCAGTCTATGAAAACATTCTTTCATGTGTAGACACGCATTTTTTTTTTTTTTAAATCTTCAGATTCCATTAAATCACTGTTTACTATTTAGTATGTTTTGGCAAAATAAAATGTCCTCTTAGATGACACTTTGCGAAGTGAAGGTTTTACTTCTCTACCTATAATAGCCCAAATTCCCAGCACCCCACTGAGCCCTATTCTTTGGGCAACCAAGTGAGTGTGGTTGGTGCTCCATTTTAACACTGGGTCATAGAACTGTGGTCAGTGAGGAGCTAGACAGACAGTGAAGTGCTCCAGCCATCTCAGTCCAAACCCAGACTTCCTCTCAGCACCCTAGACTGCCTCCTACCTTGTGTGTGAGGCCAAGTATGCTTGGCGCCTACAGTTGCCTTCTCAAAGACAGCAAGGGTCTGGGTTCCTTTGTGTGTGGAGTAGATGCACTGCGCTCTGGGTACCTGTACTGAACAGTGATTTCCAGACCACCAGGAAAGTGGATTGCTCATCCAGATACACTAGGTATAGGTTAGGCCAGGAAGCTTGCTAGAAAGTTCCCAGATGACCCCAACGTCGCTGATCAACTTGAAGACCTCTAACGACGCAACGTACTGATGAGGCCCCCACTCTCTGGTTGTAGTTTGTGTGTGTTGGTGGAAGCCCTTCCCGGATGAGCACCTTCATCAGGTATGTGGCTGCAGAGCTGGGCCTTGACCATCCGGGCAAAGAGTATCCCAACATCTGTGCAGGCACCGATCGCTACGCTATGTATAAAGTTGGACCCGTGCTGTCTGTGAGCGTGAGTACTTGCCTTTCATTTGGATTTGGTCTCCATGCTCTGCAAGGCCCAGTGGCCCACACTTCTGCATATGCAAACAGCTGAACAGCTGGTACTCCAACATTTGTTTACTGTAAATGGCTGGGAGCATGGTGAGCAGCTGGGATCTGGGTGGTGAATAAGTCTTGGGCTCCAGCCCTTGAAGCTTAGCTTCCTGTAGAGCCTAGGTATACAAGAGCAGGTACATATGCAAATATGCACAGCTGTCCACTCTGTAGGGTGGCAGGTGCAGGGAGGGGCTTCCTGCCTGGTCCAGGGTCTTAAGAAGAACCATGTCCCAGGCTTCCATGCCTCTTTTCTATCTCACAGCGATGAATCTACTTTATAACACAGATTAAATGAGCAATAAAAGTGAACACAGGAAAATCTTCAGTATCCTACCAAAGGGGTCATTTTCTAGCTTTGGTCTTTGATGGCAATAATATAATGAAGAGCTATGGGTCAGCAATGGATCTCCTTCCTACTGAGATGTGTGTCTTGATCTTAGTCAGTTAGACCTCCAAGCTTAATCAGTCCTGTAGAATCATCTGATGCCAAAGGCACCTTGTGGAAGCATTTCCCATGTCTGACATTCTGAAAGGGGTCTTTTTGCGATAGATATCTACCACAGGGACAGCACATGCTGGGGTGGGTTGGGGTGAGGGGGTCGAGGTGTCAGGAGGTTTGAGTTGGGAGGGTCTTTGAAAGGTGTGTGGACTGGGCTTGCGTTGAAAGGCAAGGGAGATCTGGCGGAAGTTCAGAGTCACTGGATTGTCTGATGTCAGGGGTGGAGGAAGCAGTTATCTTGCTGGGCTAAACTGGAGCAAGTGGGAGAAAAGTCCAATGGGAAAGCCTTTTCCAGTATGGTGGGCCTTGGCTTCAAATATCAGAAAGAAATGTTCATTACCTAGCGATAGCAGCTGTGTCCTTCCTGCTAATATATAGATTGTGAGAGTCAAATGAGGTCATTCAATATATATCTTTTTTTTTTCTTCCAAGGCAAGGTTTCTCTGTATCTGTGGGTGTACCGGAACTCACTCTGTAGATCAGGCTGCCCTTGAACTCACAGAGATCCGTCTGCCTGTGCCTCCTGAGTGCTGGGATTAAAGGCGTGAGCCACCACTGCCCAGATCGAGTATTTCTTTTACAGACACAAACCTATGATACACTTTGCTGTGTGAATTAGACATAGCAAAAGAATGGCAATAATGACAAACAGTAAAGTAGAATAGTTATGACTGCATAATATCATAAAAGTTACTGTGGCAGTGCGCTACAATCTTTTACCATCAATTTAGGGAAGGAGAAAGGAAAGATAGAAATCTTCAGCTTTTATAAGAGGCCTTAATACAGAAAGAGAGAAAGATAGAAATCTTTTTTTAGGCTGTCTCTTTTAGCCTCTTTTAGGCTATCCTAAGCTCGAATCTCTCCAACCTTTGTTCTCTTAGGAATTATCTCACTAAGGGTAGCAACCCAACCAACCACCAACCAATGCCCACCCACAACGCACCCCCCCACCCCCCTACGCTCAGGGCTTCAGACCTTTTATGCCCTAAGCCAAAAGTTCCCATAAACCCATGTAGTATGCAAATCCCAAAGACAAGCTCCAGGTGCCAGAACGACTGCACCCAACCAAATTATAGCCACCTGCCATCAAGCATTCCAATCCCAACTTGTAAACAACTATGTCACAGCTGGGGTGGGGACTCGAACCTCTAGTAACTAGTCAGTTAAACCAAAAAGCTTTTCTTAACATAAAAATTCCCAGTGTTCCTCTAGAGTTATGTGAATGTTCTCTCTCGTTAAATATGTCATTCTGCACACAGCTTTGTTGACCTTTGGGTGACTTAAAATGCAGAGGGAGCCCTTTGTTGGAAGGGACTTCTGCATGTGCTGACAAAGGCACATCATTGAGCTGAGCCTCTGCGTTTTTCTCTGGTTTCAGCACGGCATGGGCATTCCTTCCATTGGGATCATGTTGCATGAGCTCATCAAGATGCTGTACCATGCCAGGTGCTCCAACATCACCATCATCCGCATTGGCACCTCAGGCGGGATAGGTGAGGACTGAGGGGTAAAAGCAGGCTAGTGGGGAGTTGGAAAGGTTGGCGCTGTGTTTGGGGTAAAGTGGGGTTTTCTAAACTTTTACCTGCTTTTGTATCTGGTTGAAAGTCTTACAAAATAAAGATGTAGTCTGGAATAATTAAAGTAGCATCAGAGGTCACCTGTGGAGGGCTAGTCAGTGTCAAGGGCCGGAAGACAGAAGCATTTGATAAAGGATGAGGAGACTCCCGGTGACATTGCTGTCTTCTGCCTTTCCCTGCTTTCAGCAAGGATTCTGTGCAAATCGCCAGTTAGGAAAAGCGCTTCCCAGAGAAAGGCTTTGAGCGTAATGCCAGGGTGCTTGGGTACTTGGCTGTGCAGATGTATTGTGTTCATTGTGTCTGAGCTCTGCGGTGCCGCTGTGTCACCCTGTGTGACCGTGATACCTGCATCTTCCTCAGGTCTGGAGCCTGGCTCTGTAGTCATCACCCAGCAGGCAGTGGATGAGTGCTTCAAGCCGGAGTTTGAGCAGATTGTCCTGGGAAAGCGGGTGGTTCGCTGCACCAACCTGGACGCGCAGCTGGTGCAGGAGCTGATGCAGTGCTCCTCAGACCTGAATGAATTCCCCACTGTTCTGGGCAACACCATGTGCACCTTGGACTTCTATGAGGGTGAGAGGAAATGAGGGCATGTCTGGTCTAGGGATCCCTGGCGCCCACCCCAAGCCTGCTTTGTGATGATGCTCCCTCTAGTGGGAAGTCTGCATGTGATCTGCTTACCCAGTCACAGTAATGGTTGTAATAGTGGTCTGAGCAGCTGTCCACCCCTCAAAGCCAGGCAGGGCTTGGGCGGGTCCCCTCATCCCTGTGTCTTGATGGCATATACAGCATGGTACCCAAGTGTAGTAGGCTCTGACTGCATGTGGCTCTCCTGTCTTCTTGTGTTACAGGGCAAGGCCGCCTGGATGGTGCCCTCTGCTCCTACACTGAGAAGGACAAACAGGCCTATCTGCGTGCAGCCCAGGCTGCGGGTGTCCGTAATATCGAGATGGAATCTTCAGTGTTTGCCACCATGTGCAGCGCCTGTGGCCTCAGAGGTAGGAGACACTCAGTAGCCTTGGTGTCCTTTCTCTGTCTCTCTTGCTGGCCCTCTGAGAAGGGCCCCTCCTCGGGAGAGTATCCCCGATGTTAATTACTTACTGTGACTCCTTTGATCAACTTCTTACTAAGGTGTCATTCCTGCCGCCCTGGTACATATGCGTTGTCATGATTGTCACACAGCAAAACACGGGGCCCTCAGTGTTCTTGCAGAGATTCCCCTTAGCACTGAGAGAGGTCAGAATGGTGATGGTCCGTGCCAGCTCAGATCTACTGCTCTCCAGGGAGCTGTCCCAGCCCTGCGCAGAGCGTGGCTTTCAATACTGTTTGCCTTTTTGAAGGGCTGATTCACCCTTTTGTCTATTCTTGAGCATCCTTCGAGTCCAACATTACCTCTGCTTGTGCCCTGTGGTCTGGGACAACATACGCCCTGCAGGGCTGCATGGGGCAACCAGGAGCTATCCCTGGAACTGTCTGTGGAATTTCTTCTGGAAACAAAGGCAAAGGCCATAGGTGATGTGTGTGACTGGGGGGACCTGCAAATGTCCTGAAGGGTGTGGCCTCCTCCATGCGGTCCTGCTCCATCCACGAAGCCCTTTCGTCTCTAGCCTTCACACTGCTGGTCTTCTGAGGTATAGCACAGGCTGCTGCTCAGAGCTTCCTGGCCTACCTCCTTGGTGAACCAAGAAAGGTATCTGGCCCTGCCTGACGAAGCCTTTGCTCTTTGCAGCGGCTGTGGTGTGTGTCACCCTTCTGGACCGACTGCAAGGGGACCAGATCAACACTCCTCATGATGTTCTGGTTGAATACCAGCAGAGGCCTCAGCGGCTGGTTGGCCACTACATCAAGAAGAGCTTGGGGCAGGCCTGAGGCCCTGTGCCTTGCCACTCAGGATAAGCCTCTGCAATTCATGGCCAATAAATCTATTTTACATATCCCATTGTGTGACTTGGAGTGCACTTCACATAAGAATAAATCTGTGGCTTAGGCAGACAGAAAATTCTCTTAAGCATCATTGGAGCCTTTTTAAAGCATTCGAATCTGATGGGAGAGTTTCTTCAGGATCGTTCTAAATGAATGAAAAAGTAGTCAGATTTCTTGTTATTAAAGTAAGAAATTTGGCAATTATGCCATACAAGCAGATTTCCTTATGTATTTTTAAAATTCTATACAGTCATCCCTTGATAGCTGCTGATAGGACTCAAGGCTGACAGGAGGCTGTTGTCAGGGAGAGGAGAGCCATCCCAGAACCTGGGACAGTGCTTTACTGTGGGGCTTACCAAAACTTTGGAGATTTTTCCCATTCTTCCAAGTATTGAGGGCCAAGCTCAGGATGGACCCAGGCAGTGCTGTGCTACCCTCTGCTGCCCAGTGTTGGTACTGCAAGCTATTTTACCAGAAATTAAAAGACTTGACAAACCCTAGCAGATAATGGACAGGACCAGGGCAGCGTATGGCTTGAAAGAAAGGCAGCTGGACAAAGCACCTCATTTGCATCTGACAAGCAGTAATGTGCTTTTCCTGTCTCAGTTGAGCTTTTGGATCTACTTGGGTTACTGGGGTCTCTGGACCTGGTATTGCAAACACAGTCAAGCATGTCATTTGAATGTCTCCACATGCCACCAAGATTAAACACCTCTCTTACCTGCACTGGCTCTCCTAATTCTCAGGTGTGTCACACTCTGGACATTCACTTTGTTCACTGAGGCTGTCTTTCTATAGTCTGGATTCCAAGCCTCTGTACCTCTCACTCCATTCCCAGTGCTGACAATGAGGAGACCTTCCTGCAGGAGAAACGACACCACAGGGCGTCTTCTCAACAAGTCACACAGAATTAGGAATGTGGCTGGGGTTGTCCTGGTGCACTAATTCTTCCCAGTTAGAAACTCACAGGGCCCTACTCTGAGCTTCGGGATATCCTTTGGAGATGGGCTCAGAATGGTGTTGCCCGACATAAAATCGCAAATGCTAATTGTTTTGCAGATAGAAATATAAAACTGTTACCAGAGATGTCCCAAAGTTAACTCTGAAAACCAGGGCATTTGTTCCCAAGACTCCATGATGAGGAAGCTCACTGTTTCCTATGGCCCTTTCCCCTGTGTACCCTTCCCAAACCGTAGTAACAATGTCACCTGGCAGAAATGAAGCAGTGATGATGTGTTCTTGTACATGATCTTAGCCTCAAATACTACCATTAACCGAATTTAACCCGTGTAAACATGTATGGTTTCATAATTCATCTCTTGCCCTGAGCCTGCTGTCTTTAATGCTTGAGAAAGCTTACATAGTCCAGAAGACAAGAATGTTCGTGGTGACAGTGTCCTCAGTAGCAAAGCTGAGAGCAGTCAGTACACCCATGTGGCCAAGAGCAGATGTGTACAGTTTGGTGTCCTTAGGTGATACGATATGGTAAACTGAACACAATCGGATTCCCACCCGATGTAAAATGACCTCGGACAAAGAGACTAGATTACTGAACAGTACTTACACCATCGTTTCACTTATAGAAATGTCAGAAACAGGCACACTTGACATAATGCCACATTGTGTGGTAAAACTAGAGGCAAGACACCTACCTCACTAGAGATGGAGAAAGCTCAGGTTGGGCACCTCCTTTATAGATGAGGTGGGCTGCACTTGGGAGGTTCTGGGGCCTCCAGAACACCAGGAAGGTTTTGCTTTCCACATCAGACTTTGTACATGTGGGCTCCGGTTTTGTCCTTTTGATACATACATGATCATTGTAAACAAGCCCCTGGCATATGTACGTCATAGCCAATGAGATGCCACCTGACTAATCACTACCCAGGCTTCAAACTGGGTTTTTCAAATAGGCTGCACTGTGAAGAGTTGGCAAGCACAGGAGGTGCAACTCTACGGACCAACTTAAAAAAAAAAAAAGTAGCAACTAATGTCTGCCAAGAAATGGTTGCTTGGAACATCCATGATTGGTCCTGCCTTACCCTGTCCCAGTTCTCATTACTCCCATATGCCAGATGACAAATGAGGCCTCAGGTGGATGAAGGCTCAGATTAGGATCTGCTTATGGTTCAAAGTGTGCTTTTCATATACACAGGTACCCCGAGTGACCCGTCTGTGTGTTATGAGCACTTGTGTACACAGGTACATATAAATGTACATGCCTCTGTGCACTGCCCACAGCCACACATACACCTGTGTTAACATGTACATGTGCACATACACAGACACATGAGTCTACCTAACCTTCAGTTCTCTCAACTTCATAGGGTAAGGGGGGATAGAGCAGGACCCTCAGCTCCTTTGATGCCTTCTACACACCCAGTGGTGTGGCACAAGGGTTTTCCTGACTTTCATTAGAAGCTTTGTGCATAAAACAGCCCACCAGCAAGAGACCTTTCCGCAACACTGTGTGAGTGAGAACTCAAAGATAATTCAGGGGTGGGTGTTGCACAGATGGGATCTCCCCACATTTACCCCAGGAGGGAAGAGCAGTGATGGTTTTGGGGGGGTTTGGGGTATTGTTCAGTGTTAAGAGTATTTGCTTAGCACGTGCAAGACTGTGTTCTGTAAGTACACACACACACACACACACACACACACACACACACACACCCAACAATGTGAGAGGTGACTGATCTCCTATATTCCCCGGAGACTCCGGGTTTTGTACACACACACAAACCTACACCAGCAATGGGAACTTCAATGCCTTCCTGCGGTTTCTGATTTCTTAATCCCCCTGAGAATTCCCCAGTTATGTGGGGCGTGTGACTTCCCCTTGTTAAAATAAAAAGGCTGGACTCTTAACTGCTGTTTCTAAAAAGCTTGTGTGGGGACATTCTGCTGGCTGCCGGAAAGGTGAAGGTAAAGAAGATATAAAAAAGGAGAACATGACCTGCTCCTAAGTAGCCAGAGGCAGATGCATCTGGGAGAGTCCAGAGTAAACATGACCCTGACCTGGGCTATATGAGGAGAGAGAGGAGGGGAGAGGGGAGAGCCAGGAGGCCAAGAGACCAAAAGGGTAAAATGGTAAAAGGACAGGCATAGCATAATGGCTGGATTATATAGGGAAGAACAGCTTCCCTATAAAAGAGCAGCCCAGCCCCTGGGCTGGAGAGTTCCGGGTAGGGGGTGGGGTATGCCAACAAGGAGGAGTCTGTAACAGGTAGGGACTGAAGGATGCTGGGAGAACCTGGAGGCCAGAGTCCGCTTTGATATATTAAATAGATGCCTCAGCCATTTGTCCTGGGTGCAAGACCTAACAGAAGGAAGGTCTTGCTCCTCTCACAGGTGTTGTAGACTTGACGTTACTCATCAAGTAACATGGGTACTTGAATGGGAAGAGAAGAAGGGGAAGTCAGTTGCGGGAGCTCACAGGGATCTAACTCACAGCATTAGCATGTTTGTGGAGTCAGTTTGTGGGCATTAGGAGAGTGGTTGAATCCTTGCAGGAAAGTCAGAGTAGCACAGATGCAGACAGTGGTTCTAAGACAGGAAAGGGCTTTGGTGGGAACAGAGTTGGATGTCTGGGAGCAGTGCCTGCACAGTCAGCACAGGACACATTCTGAAGTGCCCTGGTGACCTGAGACAGCCAAGGGGGGACTAAATAGGTGGGGGCACTCGTTCCTAACTTCACTCCATCTCCTCTTCCTTAGCATTTCCTAAGACGGACATAGCGTTGTGCAGGGAAAGCTCAGGCAGAGGGCTTGCGTTTCTGAGAGGCTTGTGGTGAGGGTCCAGTTCTTCCTCAGAGAACAGGGCTGTGTGTCTGTTTTCTCTGGGACCTGGCTCCTGTTCCTCTGATACCTGTCACTGGCTTCTGAGGGCCAGATCACCATGCTGCTGCCATCCAGCTTGCCCAGAGCAGAGTGGTGAAATCTTGTCGGGTGTATCCAGGGTGTGGTTCCTTAGTCACACTACCCTGAGCATGCCCTGAGCCAAGTGAAGCTCCCACAGGGGCAAAATTCAGAGCAGCTTGGTTCAGGAGAGGCATCCAGAGCTCCAGAGATGTGGAGGTGTCCAGAAGGGGACATGCAGAACAGGAAGTTCCATCTATCTTCCAAGAGTCAGCTGGGACAGAGGCAATCAGAAGAGGCAGTGACAGAAGACATGAGGGTACACATGGCACTGGCTGTCACCTTATTGTGCATACTGAGAGCCTCTGAAAGAGCTCTTCCAGCCCCCACCCCCACCCCATCTTCTCTGACTCGGCACATAAGTGGTCACATCATCACTCATGACCAAGGTGACATGTTTCCTCTGGATGTGTTCCATACTCCCCCTAAAAGCATGTCATCATGGCCAGCCTGGTGTGGTCTCCATCTTTTCCCTTTCTTTCTAAGGCAGCTACTTTGTGTCTCTTCTCATCTTCACTCCCAGTAAAATCTCTAGTGTAGGATTCTGCTGCGTGGTGTGACTTTATGATGTCCCTTGGCCCGCTATTGCCAAGATGCCCTTCTGCTGCAAAAACCCTTTATTGGTGCTGTGACTCGTGTAGGCAGGCTATCCTGGTGCCTGGATTTGAGCCACGCCGGGACCGTATTCTCCACTTGAGTCTGCCCACAACAGACTCACGGGCTGGCTCACAAATCTCTCGACCCCCTCATCCATCAGCCACAATTCGGTAAGTCTCCTCCGGCCCTAGGTAGAGGTACTTCTAGTCACGGTCTTTATGACTACAGCTGGCCTTCATGGTTTCTGCAACCCTGCTTCTGGCTCTTCTTATAAATGGGAATGGTTTCTCCATACCTTCTCATTCCCCTTTGGGATAAACCTCCAGTATCTCACTTAGCACTTGATTTAAGGCCTCTAAATTTATCTGCCTTTGCAGTCAATTTGGGACCTTTACATACACTGTAAGCCACGGTACCAGAACAGAGATGCCCATCCCCTACTTTTAAACTTTCTCTCTTCTCCACTCCAAGCCCTGTTTGTTTTTGTCTGGTCTTCCCGAATACACTGTGTAAATGTCCCGCTTTTTAAGTTGCTCGATCTGTGAGTTTGATGTTGAGAGGGAGCTGGAAGCTGGACCAAGCAGGAGATGGAGAAAGCAAAGAAGCAGGCCAGGCACGGAGTGCACATACTCAGACTTAACAGAGATAAAGCCGTAAAATCCTAATCTTATTTTTGTAAGATTATATAGTATTTAATATATATAATTAATATATAATATGCTAGTTATCTATTATATTAGCTATCTATTGTTTAATAAATAATTCATATGTTGTTATTATTAACATTTGCAAAATGTTAAGGACAATTAGGACATTCAAATAACTAATCACCTTATTCAAATTTTTTAATGTGTCCAGCCTCCTGTATGAGTTTTCAAACTTAAGTCTAAAACAAGTAACTAAAAACAAGCAAAGTTTGTTTAGCTCAGGTATACTGAATAGATTATGGTCCTCAAAACTCTTCAGAGATCTGCTGAATATGGCATTTAAAATGCTTCCATAATAAACAGCTCTAACCATAACCCTTGAGCTCTCCAAAGAAGAGACCTCCACAACAGCTCCACCTGGAGTGTGCTAACACTAACTGGGAAAACCTGCCCCATGCCTCAGCTGCCATCAGGGCTCTGCACAAACTGTGGACACCTTTGTGTTGACTGCTGTACTCTGCCTTGTTAATGTAAGGTCAGTTTCCCAAGTTCCTTCTCCACAGGAAAATGCCTCAGACCAGGGCAGCCAAAGGCCCGTGCTGCTCTGTATGGCAGCTAAAGTCAAACGCTATTTTGTATGGCAGTTGAAAACTATTTCTGTTATCAACAAACCACAGGAGCCTTGGTGACTGTCTGGGTTATGGATCTCTGTCATTTTAACTGATTCTGAAAGGGTTTAAGAAATAAGAAACATAGGAATGCAATCACATATAGGGGGAAATGCCTTCCCAAGTACGGCCATTAACAGTACTCTTCAGTCTTCTCCCCACCCATAGGGAAATGACCATTAAGCTTATCAGCAGGATTCTTCCTTCCCCAGCATACCAGGAGCCACCCTGTCCCAAGGGGCTAGTCCAAGGGCACAGGTTGACCACGCCCCCCCCATCCCGCGCGCGCGAAACTCCCGACCAATTAGTCTAACATAGAGAGCTCGAAGCCAATCAGCTGCACGAGCCCCCATCCCCAGACCCCTTTGCCCTAACCCGATAAAAGGGCTGGGAGGGAAGGGATCGGGGCCCGCCATGCTCATCTCCTGCGTGGGATAGGCGGGACCCGGACGCGCGCCGGTAATGCCTTAAAAAGCTTCACCATTTGCTCCTTGGGGCCGGCTTCTATCCTGCGTGTTAGAACGGTCCCAGTGCACTGGAATAAATCCTCTTGCTATTTGCATCGATATCCCGTCTGTGAGTCTCTGTGGGGATGTGGCGTTCCGGTTTGGACCCTGGGGGTCCCAGTTTGGATCCCTGAAGTCCAACAATTCATAGGCCATTTCGATTTGATAATTTATTCTTCCTCAGATTTCTGATGACTTGACAACTAGGCTAACGGTAGCTTTAAAAGCAGCAAGCCTCTACCAGCTCCCCCCCAAGGCTTCAGCTGCCTTCCTGTTCTCTCACACACAAATAATCAGGCCTCAGGCCTCACTTTGCTAGAACTGCTAGGCCTCCAGCTGAGAAAGACACTTTAACCAAACTCTAAAAGAGAGATAAACTTACAAAACAGGTTTCAAAGTAACTTTATTTAAAGGAGCTTGCCTTACAATGATTGCATCTGTATCTTGTGATAAATAATTGGATAAAAAAAGTTTAAAGTTAATGTAAATTCCGAAGGTTTAAGAAAGTGTTTTAATTAAGTTGTGAGGGTCTTAGAGTGTTTTAAGGTGTGTAAATACAAGTCGTAGAGGTCCGAGAAAGTGTTCTCTGAGGACATGAAAGCTTAAGTAAGATGTGAAGGTCTAAGAAAGTGATTGAAGGTATTATCATAGTCACAGGCTCAAATTTAAAATTTCCTTTGGTTGTCTTCTAAGAATAGACTTGAAAATACTTCTCATTGTGCTAAAAGATATTGCCGTCCAATGTAAACATCCATTCTTCTGGAAAACATGTTAGCGCTGAAAGGGTTTAAGAAATATGAAACATAGGAATGCAGTCACATATAGGGGGAAATGCCTTCCCAAGTATGGCCATTAACAGTACTCTTTAGTCTCCTCCCCACCCACAGGGAAGATGACCATTGAGCTTAACACCTGTCAACAGGATTCCTTCTTCCCCAGCCTCCTCCCTCCTGCATATCAGCAGGGATTCTTCCTTCCCGGGCTCCATGGGCGCCACCCTGTCTCAAAGGTGGCTTCCAAGGGCACAGGTTGACCACACGGCCCCTAGATCCCGCGCGCTCGAAACTCCCGAGAGCTCGGAGCCAATCAGCTGCACGAGCCCCCATCCCCAGACCCCTAACCCCTGAACTGGATAAAAGGGCTGGTGGGGAGGGGATCGGCCCGCCATGCTCATCTCCTGCGTGGGATAGGCGGGACCGGGACGCGCGCCGGTAATCAATAAATGCCTCATGTATGTTACAGCGGTCCGTGTCTCGTGGTTCCTTAGAAACCCGCCCGGCTTGCCCTAACACTGCTTTTAGCCCCAAATCATTTTTGGTTCCTCAAGCTTTTACTGTGACTGAAAGCCATGAGTGGCTGCTCTCTCTACAGTGAGGATTCCAATACAGATGATAAACAGCTGGTAATGCTAACATACCTAAAACTTTTATCTCTTTTTATAAACTTAAAAAAAAAAAATTCTTATACGCCTCAGGGAGTCATGAGACTTGGATCCACCTTGCACAGGCCAAAGACTCCAGATGAGTACCGTCAATCAACAGACCTTCTAAAATGCAAGGAGCAACTTGATGCCGCCAGCCCCTGGGCCGTGGAGAACCCGGTATGGAACTGGATACTACCCTTCCTGACCCCCATCCTTCTCATTTTCCTGCTTTTACTAATTGTACCGTGTGTTCTTAATCGAAAAGAAATAGTTGTTTCTTCAACAGCAGTTTTGAAAAATCTCTAGCCAAACCATCAATCAGTGATTGTTACAGGACCACCCACTCCTAGCCACAGAGCCGGAGACTTATGACTTCCGAATATGTCCTGATGGTGAGGATCGACAGCGCCCCGAAGATGTTGACGCCCTCAGATAGCAGGAAGTAGTCTAAAGAGCATCGCACACCTCACCAGTCGCCCCTTCCTGTTTCCTTGACTTTTATAATAAACAAAAGGGAGGAATCTCCTGCAATCTGAGAACTGCCCAAAGAGCTCTCTCATGCCTTACACCCTACCCTGCCTTCACTGGCTCAGCCCACCAATGGCTACATCATCGCTAATCTCCAAGGTGTCATGTTTCCTCTGCACATGCTCCATGCCTGCCCAGTCTGTCTCCATCTATTCCCTTTCTAAAGCAGCCTTTTCGTGTGTCTCCTCGCCCCTCACCCCCACCCCCAATAAATTTCTACAATAGGATTCTGTTGCATGGCGTGACTTTGGTGTTCTTTGACCCATCTCTGAGATGCCCTTTGTCCCCCCAAACCCTTTCAACCTCATGATACTAAGTAGCGGGGTGGTAGGTGAGAATGCCTGGGTGGTAGTATGACATGGAAGGGATACTTGTTCCTACTGGGGTCTACTGCTGGGCCCCCCAAAAGCTGGGGTTATTGGTTAACCCAATGGCTAAGATGAAGACAAGCCAGATCTGCAGACTGAGGCCTGAAAGAGTGGAGTGAATGGGATACACTTGTGTCACAATCTTGGTACAACCAGGGCAGCATTGGGTACAGGGAAGAGGAGCCCTTGAAAACCCACGGTCTCTACTACACAGCCCAGCTCTTTCCTGTTTGTGCCCATGTTTCTCATGCCCCATCCCAAGAATCTGTGGACATTTCCCATGAATGCTGTCTTTAGTGAAGGGCAAGAATCTCAGGGGCACTTAGAAAAACATTGTACTGGGTGACATAACCATGTGATGCATCACGAAGCTGGTGCTAGAAGTCGACGATCAAGGTACAGGCAGTGTTGGCTCTCTTAGTGTTCTCCCCTGGCCTTGTAGATAGCCTGTTTTCCCTAGTACACCTATGTTCTCGGCTTATAGATGGAGACTTTTTGATGTTCCTGTACCTGTGCCCTCGCTGATAAAATAAAAACAAGAATGCTTCCAGGGTCATCAGCATGCAAAGTCTTAAGCGAAAGCAGTTTTCTTCCTAAGTTGAATGGTCAAACCAGGGTATGGTATCTCAAGTGATGTTTACAATTATTAAATTATAAATCTAACTTAAGAATAAAATTTCAAAAAAAAATAAATTTCTTGATTAATACCAAACAGAGTAATAAGAAAACAGGTTCTAGGGATATAACTCAGTTGGTATAGTCGCTATAGTATACTGTAGTGCTCGCCTAGCGTGCGTACAGCTCTGGATTTGATCCATATGAATGGCATAGTGGTACATGTCTGTAATTTCAGTACTTGGACAGTAGATGCAGGAGAATTTGTAATTTGTTAGATGAACCTGCCTCTTTTGGTAACCTGGCTGGGGCAAAGGCAAATTCTTTTATTCCAATCTTTAATAATATCGATGTTCACATCACATAGTAAATTCTGTCTGTCTATATATTTGCATACATATGGTTTACAGAATAAAAACAGGGTTTCTCTGTTGTAAGTCTAGTTGCCCTTGAACTCACTCTGTAGACCAGGCTGGCCTTGTACTCATAGAGATCCACCTGCCTCTGCCTCCCAAGTGCTAGGATTAAAGGTTAAAGGTGTGTACTACCACCATATGGCACTTTTGTAATTTTTAAAATTTTGTCTGTAATGTTAATGGCAAACCATCTACCTAAATTGAAGGATAGCTATATGTAACATCTTAGGAAATATTTAGGAATAATTCAATCATAATTGTTAAGATCCAGTAAGTTAAATAAATAGGAATGCCACAAATATTTATAAATGTACCTTTTTTTCTATTTATTTATTTATTTTTTTTGTATTTTCGAGACAGGGTTTCTCTGTTGTAACTCTCTCTGTTGTAATTCTGTAGACCATGCTGGCCTTGAACTCATAGAGATCCACCTGCCTCTCTCTGCCTCCCTAGTGCTGGATTTAAAGTCATGCGCAGCCATCACATGGCTATAAATGTACTTTAAAAATAATTATATTTTGCAACTGCTTAAGAACAGTTTCCAGCTGACCCCTACTTCATTCTTTGGTAACTTGAAACTTCCTAGTTTGTTAAAATGAGGAACAGGTGTTATTTAAGCCACTTAAGTTCCTTAAGTGCCTGGGTCACTGCTAAATGAGATAAGCTACTTAGCATTAATTACCATGTACAAGTTTACAATACATTTTTCATCATTTGTTTACTTTGTTTTAATATGCCACAGGGAAGCTAAATGTATTTGGGTCTTCCAAGAAGCACAAGAAGTTGTAGAAGGGCATGAAAACGTAGTGGTGTGCAAAGAAAATGTGTTTTGATAAGGAAAGATGGAGGAGTTGTTGTTTAGAGGGGGGAAAAAAGTAATTTTGTTCTAAAGTAGAATGACTGGTTGTTCCAGAATAAGAAACAAGAAAAGAATAGGGAACTACCACAAAATACCTCCCAAGCCCAGTTAATATAAACAATGTTTTCAAAGGTTAGACAGTTTGCAGGAAAGGAGTTGTATGTGTGCACAAGAGCAGCTGAATTTATTTACATGTTGAAAACAATATGAGGCGCATTGTCATGGCCATTGTTCTGTCCCTCTGAAACTCACCTTGAATTTGGTCTGGCTTTTGTGGCAGTGTTGAGGGGTGGGGAGATAACACATGACGAGGCTGCTAAGAGGGACTTAGTGCTTTCTGGTGGAACCAGGTTAATTCTCATTGTTAGTGGAGTTATTAAGCCAGGCTCAACTACATGTCCTCAATATGCTGGGGGAACAATCAGGCATTAGTGCAAAGCAGAAAAAAGGTTTATTGACTATGGCCATGTGGGAAGAGGTCTGGTGATCCTGCCCCTCAGCTCTCTTCAGGGTCCTAACATGAGGGTAAGGCTTAAGGAGAAGGCAAGAGGAATGTACAATTAATCGGTCCCGGTCTAGGTGTGGTCTTGTCTCTCATCATGGCGCAGGCCCAACTCCTTCCTGCAAGGTCCTTTGCAAACTTGTCTGCAGGGTATAGGTTCTCTTTCCAGGACACGGGATTCCCTTCTTGCTGACATCAGGCTCCAGTCTACTTTCTCCTAGCATGAGATTGCTTGGGAAATTCTAATTCCTTGGAGGTCCCTAGTTTCTGCAGCTTGATTGGCAAAGGAGGGGCACAGTTGTCTCTTTAAAACATCTTCATTCTTGCCGGGAAGGCTATATATCATGGTGGTGAATTCTCACACTCTTTGACTGGCGCAGGTTGGTATAAAATTAATCACACGCTTTGCCTTTTCGTTACTGGACAGTTTCCCCCCTGACATCTGCTACGTTGTAAGACAGCATGGGGCTCTCAGCAGAGGCACCAGCCTAATCTTGGATTTTCCACCCCAAAATTCATGAATTAAATAACCACATTTCCTTCATAAATTGCCTAGCCTCAGGCATTTTGGCTCAGCTACAGAAGTTTAACCGAGACCCAAGCCCTATTGTCAAAAAAGGTATCAGTTTTCTTTTACTGTTTGTCTATTTTTGATAAAGAATTATGAAAACATCTCTGCTCATCCTTTAACCTTTGTGAAATGTTCCAAGAAAACAAAGCTTTTGTCAAAATATTTCTTTTGCTTCATGCTTGCCTTTAGCAGGCCTTTAATTACCCAAGAAAATGGAGCTTTGTCAACAGTGAAGAAGTTTGATTTTGTTCTATCTACGTAAACTTCTGTCTTTCCCTGTAAGATTTCTTGTCACTTTATTTAGCTTTATCCCATACTTATCTGTGACCCTATTACATTGTTAGAATCTATTTGTTTTGGAAAACATCTATATTAGTTCCTTTTCTCATCACATGACAGCAAGGGAGGAAAGCTTTATTCTGGCTCCAAGTTCAAGGATACGGTTCGTCCTGGCAGGTTAGTCATAGCAGAAAAACCTGAGGCACGTGATCCCTCTTGTGATGAGAACAGGAGATAGAAGCTTCTCAAGCAGGCAGGAATCTCAACATATTCTCTTCCTTGGCCAGAAGCTGAAAACACTTTTGGGTTTGGGGCTAAAGAGTTGGCCCAGTGGTTAAGAGCACTTGATAACTCTTACAAAGGACTTGAGTTCCCAGTATTCACGTCTGGGAGCTCACAACCACCTGTAACTCCAGCCCCAGGGACATCTGATGCCTCTGGCCTGTGTGGCTACTCTCACATATGTATACTTTCCAGCACATAGGTAATTAAAAATAAAATAAACATTTAAAAATGAAACTCTACAAGGGAGGCCTGATTTCTATTAATGTCTCTTCTTCTAAATGGTGCAGCCATTTCTAAAGTCTGTATGCAAGGACTCAAGGAAGCACTTGAAGACAGGGCCAACTAAACTGCCCAGCTCATTTCCTTCCTCATATCTTACCCAAGTGTCTGCCACAAATTCCGTGAAAAGCCTCCAGACTAATAGTTTGATGGTGTCTCATTCTGGTCACTGGCTTTTCCCCATAAAGGAGAGCTCTGCCTTCTTTCTCTTAAGCTCATAGCTGTGGGTCTTTAATTCATCTGCTTTCTAAATGCATCCTTCCATTGTCCACAAATCCCAGTCTTTGAAATCATGAGACAGACCCGAGAGAAGGGCCACTGACTTGGTAGAGGTTTTGTGTGACCCTGAGTATCTGGTACCCTGATTCCTGTATTAAAGACCACCTGAGCTAAGAGAGATAGCCTCTGTCAAGTCGACATTTCGTATATTGAGTCCACAGTCAGGAGGTGAATGTTGATTCTGAGCTCTTTCTTCTTTTTTTTTTTTTTGCAATCCAGGACTGTGAGACTGTCATAGAGCTAAGAGTGGGTCAAAGCTGGCTTGGTTGGAATGCGGCTTGGTTGTGCTTATCTGCGCTGTAGCTGGAAGCCTAGAGATGAGTCCAGCATCTGACTACGGAGGAGGAAGGAGCTCTTGAGTCACCACCCCTGACTGAGGAATGATAGACAGGTGATGGCATCTGGGGGAGGGAGTCAGTTTTCTTTAAGGGCCATGGTAGGTTGGCCATGCTGCAGTGAATGGCTTCACATCCAGGAATAAATGAGAAGCACAAATTGGACTTGGTGGGTTATCAAAACCAAAAAAAGGAGAAGACATGAAGTGGAGGGATAACGAGGTGGGGGTGGATCTGGGAGGAGTTAGAGAGAGAAGGAGGGTCACTATGATCCAAATATATGTGTAAGATTCTTAAAGAATGAAAAAATATTTTAACAAAAATAAAAAAAAATTAGCTTATGTGCAGAGCCAGTGGGATTGCTCACTGGGTAAAGGTACTTACTGCCAATGCAATGACATGGCTTTGATCCCTGGGACCCACATGATCAAAAGAAAGAACCAACTCCTATAAGTTGCCCTCTGACTGCCATGTCCACATGGTGGCATGTGATAAGAGGGACCTTGACTTCCAGCTTAGTGTCTTTCCAAGAAGGGATGACACATTTCTGAAGCAATAACAAAATTAGCAAAATAACTTTGGGTCACTATCATCCAGATGGGAGGAAGGATGTTAAAGGCTGTTGGCAGAGCCTCTTGTTGGGGAGTCCTCTAGCATGATCTTCAGACCCATAAGAATCTAAAACTACTTTCGGTGTTAACTCCTTTCTCCCTTCTAGGAAGGAAGAGGGGGAGATGTCTTTTGTCTCTGTAAACTAAGTTCTGATTTTAGGTCAGTAGAGGGAGGGCAAGGGGCTCTCCTGTGTCCACTTATTTTCTTTAGCTCAGTTGTCCTCAATAGTTTGGGGACCCATATTCTAGTCGCATAGTTGCATAGCATTTTAATATTTTAATTCAAAGGTAACCCTGTATTTTAAAAATAAATAATTAAAAAAAATGAGGCAAGAACTGACACTCTTAGAAACAGAAGCTCGCTTCCTTCTGAGAAAGACTGCTCTGTTCTTATGGGTTGTGGCTCCTAAGTTTTCTTTTTTCTTTCTTTCGGTGCTAGGGATTGAGCCCAGAGGTTCATGCATGCTAAGTACAAGGTGTACCACTGAGCTGTACCACAAACTCATCATAGACCTCCTCACAGATCATAAACTTAATCTCTGCATCAAGCCATAACCTCTAGGAGAATGTGCAAGAACAATCTGTTACCCAGAATGCCATTCACAGCTCATAGCGCTTATATACATACATAGAGAGCAGACACAGCATGTGGTCACATTTGGTCTTCCCATTCAGGTGCTTATGGATTGAATGGCGTTGAACTTGGAGGGACACATAGGAGTTTTCCCTGTTCCTCCATCCCTCTATTTTGTCTAGCTCCATCTTTACCCAGCTGCCAGAATCCTGGGTCCAAACTGCCCTGAACTGTATAATGGCTACCAATTCTACAAGCTGTCATCATAAAGGAGATTTTCTGAAGATGTACTTGATACTTGGATTCCCATGAAATTGAGGTCAGAAGAGCCCAGTCAAGGTTCTATATCAAAACTCACTGTAAAATTCAAACCTAGGAGGAACTTTTTTTTTTTTTTCCAACTCTGCTTAGAGGTTTCTCTGACAGGTGGAAACCCTCCCCAGGGTATCACTTTAGATCCTCTGACAGTCAAATAATCTACTTGTTTCAGATTCTTCAAAGGGAAGCAAACCATCAAACAAGCATCTTTCCCCTTGCTAATAAAACTGACCTGTGGCAGATGTCCTTTAATGCATTAATAAGGCTGTGGCTACATTTTTTTTTTTTAACCAAAGTCTCCCTAGTAAAAGAAAGGAGCAAGGAATAGATAACAGTGACCCATTATTCCTCCCTGTTATTTAAGGTTCTGCCCTGAGCAAAAAAATTTATTAAACCGACTTCCCTTAACAGAAAAACCCCTGTAGACAAAGGTGATCACAGCTTCTTACTTGCAATTTGTGTACTCTTCGAATGTTAACTTCCTCATCTTAAACACTGACGGCAGGATATAGAATCTGGGACTGTCCTCACTCTTCCCAGTTTTTGCAACAGACTAACCTGAGTCTAAAACAACAATTTCAGTTTAGTTTTGTTTAGCTCTTATAGAAATGACCTGAAGTCTTTGCTCCAAGCCCTCACCAACCAAGCCATTTGGCTATGACTGCTAATTAGATTGCCTTTGTAGAGCTCAATTTCGATTCCAATTTCACAGATGAAGAGTTCTAACGAGTTCTAACCTGTTTGTTAGTGGATTTCCAAGCAGCAGTACTGGTCAGAGCTGCTTAGAAACCAATGACCAGCAGAGTCCATGGTCCTCTCCACTTGGCTTTCTCAAGGTCTGGTTCAAGTGCAGAGACAACTGGCAAGTGTCTTTTCTGGGAGTCTTCCTGGTGTATAAGAAAATACATTAGTTAATAACTTCTGTTTGTTTTTCTCTCGTTAATCCTTGAAAAACAGAACAGGAAGGGTATTCATTCTATCCAAAGACCAATGAGAAGTATTCTTCCTTTGTACATGTTATAATGGGGAAAAACTTTCATCATTGTGTGGACAGAGAAGGTTCAACTAATCCTCCTGGCTTCCCTCTTGGTTCTTGCTTGGCTCATTAGAGGTAGGACTTGAGGGTCTCTGGATGTAATTCCAGAGATGTGCTTTTGTGTACAGTGTTCTTTTCAGCACAAGTGAGGACCTGCACCATACACATCACACCTCATCTCCAGCTTCCATCACGTTCCGAGGGTACAGGTGTGACTTGGAAGGCAGTTCGTCACCAAAAGCGCTTCCATGTAGTATGTGAAGTCTTGGCTCTTACTGAGAACTTAAGGTACCAGGAAAAAAAAAATAGTAGTTGATAGAAAAGAAAATAGCTACTGATATTCCTGTTGATATTTAGCCAATAAGACTTGAGAGGGCCCTTGTAGCTCTTTACAAAGTCACGTTTGTGTTGGAGAACAGCCTTATATGTTTAATATTTTTAATTTACTTGTGCGTGACACATACGCCCTGACACGTGTAGATAGAAGTCAAAAGTCAACTTACAGATGTTTGTGGGACTGTCCTAAGAGCTAAGAACAAGTTGAGGCTGGCTTCGAACCTCACATCAGCCCAGATGGAGGCGTTTGGCTGCTCATTTTCCTTAGCCTGGCAGCTTCACAGAAGCAAAGTGAGTGGCTTGGCTGATGCTTTGTCTGCCCTGTAGCTGGAAACACAGGGAGGCTTGCTTCCCCACATGCAGACGAGGCTCCTCCCAGTATCCTTGTCTTAACCAATGGGCATTCTCAGGGTCAATGACCACTCCCCCCAAGGTAACCCTATAAATGTACCCTAATGCAATAGGAACCATGGGACTCTCCCACGTAGTGCTCCTGTGTGGCTCCATCTGGAGCTGGCGCACTGCAGCAGGAAGAGCTGCCACTGGGAACACGCATGCGTGGGAGAGGATTTTTCAAATACAACAGTTGGCGCCACAAGGTGATCAAAAGTGCACTCTACCTGTCTTCTGAGAGGCGCAGCTGATGCGGGTAAGTTCTCCCTTAAGAGAACAAGGGCAAGCAGCCTTGGCTGGGGATTCCGTGTGCTTTTGTCTCCATGACTGAGGGCAGACAGACCTATCCCTTGTGTTCATTCCTCTCCCTCCAGCCCACAAGCCTTTTAGCTAAAATGATCCATAACTGGGCTGTGGCGCCTGCCCGTCCACCCAACGAGCTTGTCACCGCCTCAGATTTTTCCTCTGGGCCAAGCTGAGGGGAGGCCCCGCCACACGGCAGCCGAGCAGCGGCTACAGGCTTAACACAAAACCCTCGGCGGCTCATCACGGGTTCCACTGAGCGTGGGTCCCCAACCCCCCCCCCCTCCGCCCCAGCAACCATGCCACCAAAAATGGTGTAACTCGAATTCCATGTTCTCCAAGCCTCCCTCCTTCCACCAGTCTGTAAGCCGACCGTCACAGGACGGTAGACAAGCAGCCACTGAGGCCTGCACCCTCGCTTCCCCTTGCTCCCACTCTGCGCCGTGGACACTGCCCGGCCCCCAAACAACAGCCATTAACCTATTTTTCTTGTTTACTTCTACTTTGGTCAAATTTAAAACTTTCAAAATCTGCGCTCTGGCGCAAAGGGACAATATGCACATGCGTAAACACAGAAAACGGAAACAGTCTGCATAGTTAAGAGGCTTCATGATGGGCGGGATAGCCCACCCCTTCTAAAAAACTGATTGGTCAATCACAGGACACCTCCAATCCCTACTGGAGGCAGGCAGATATGCCCGCCTTCCTCAAGAGGTGATTGGTCACAGTATGCCTTCTCTGGGGACTGAATTTAGGTCATCAAGCTTGGCAGCTTTTAAAAAAATATTAAGGAATGTTTATAAAGTGACACCATTACTTTTAGAGATAATGCTATCTTTCCCTCCAATTTGCACAAACTCTTAATTTCTTTATTTTTCTCCAGAAGTCATTTTTGTGCCATTTAAAAATAAAAGTTTTTTTTTCAATTCTTGGAAAGTTTTATACATTTACACAATGTATATTGGTCATATCCATCCATCATTAACTCTCTCCAACTTACTCTAGTGCCTCCCACCCCGTTATCCCCCTCCCAACTTCATGTATGCCTTTTTATTATTACTAATAATTCTCTGAGTCCAATTAGTGCTGCCTACATGCACATCAGTGTGTGGCTATCCATTGAGCAACCTGTCAGCTGCCATATGCCCCAAAGGGAAGAGACTTGCCCTTCCTCACTAGCCCTCAGCTAGGAGTGAGGTCTTGAAACCCTCTTCTCCATCCATACTGGAATTTTAATTAGCTTGATTTTGTGCAGGTCTTGTTGCTATAAGTGTGCAACAGCCACACCATGTCTGAAAGACAACATTTCATAACTTTCCTCCTTCTGATGATTCTTACATTCCTTCTGCCCCCTCTTTCATGAAGTTCCCTGAGCTTTGGATGGTGGAAGATTGATACATATTGAAATAATATAACTGGAGTCTGCCTACATGGGACAGAATTCTATCAAAGGTTTATTTGCAGGGGGAGGGGAGGAGAAACCAACACAGAGACAGAGAGAGGGGGGATGAGGAGGAGAGAGAGAGAGAGAGAGCGGGCGGGGGGGGGGGGGGAGAAGGGAAAAGAGAAGAGAGAACAAGGACCAAGTGTAGGTCCACGTACATGCTGGTCCCTTGCTGATGATGCAAGACACTGAGGTGACTTGGGGGAAGGTAAAGGGTAGTCCAGGAGGCAGGTTAAGAGGTGGTTCCACAACATGGATGACTCACATACAAGAGAACGTTCAGTGTTGTTTATACTAGTAGACCTTTGGACCAGTTATGAGTCTCTGGTTAACCACTATCCACGGTAAAAAGAAGCTTCTCTGACCGAAGTTGAGGGCAACTTTAATTAATCTATGGGTATAAACACACATATTTAGAATGCAATTTGACAGCATGAGCATTTAGCAACAAATAAATAAACAAAAAAGAGTAGGTATTCCCTACTGTGTTGGAACACAGTCCAAGAATGGAGTCCTGTGAAGAGAGTTCTGAGTGCTTGTGAGAAAACTCCAAGAAAACAAAACAAGAGTCTTGTGACCTCAGTTTCTTCAAAACCACACACTTGTTCCTGGAATGTGCTTTCATGCTCTTCTCAGGTGTAGTGACTAAGAGTGAGTTTACTTCAGATTATTTATTACAATGGGATATTGTTATTTATTTATTTCTTCCTTTATGGAAAAATATGTTTTTGCCATGTGTGGCTTGCCCTTGTGACTGTAATTTACTCATGTGATTCTTCTTAACCCCCAGAGTATAAATTTCCTGATGCTCTGAAAAGGTTGGCTTTTGCATGAGACTTTAGTCTACCTCATTGATTGGCCCCATTCTCCCAGGTCCCACTGCCTCTAGAGTGGTAACCAAGGAACCAGGGACATGGAGTCAGCTGAGAGATAAGAAGGGAGGGGACCCTCACAGAAGGAAACGAGTGAGAATAATGGGACAGAAACCAGGGAAGGCTCGACCTTATGTCGAGCTTGTACATCATTTTTTTAAAGAAAGGAGGAGCACAAGTATCAAAATCACAACTATTAGGTTGTTTGCAAGGTTGTTTAGAATTATAATTTCTGGTTTCCAGAAGAAGGAACTTTAGGTGAAGAAATATGGAACAGAATCTGAAAGAATATTGAAAAGGCATATAAACAAGGTGGGAGAGATCCCCATTCAATTTTGGGTCACATGGACATTAATTCAGATGGTTATTAAAATACTTAAGGAGGATATTAATCATGAGAAAGAGATGGCCAATTCCTTGCATGAATATAAACTGGATAATCAAACTTTAAATTCGTAAAAGAGGCAAAAAAAGAGATTTTTTTTCCCCCATTCAGGCGAAAATAAAAGCAACAATGCAGCCTCCCTTACTGGAGGCTCCCTTGAATATGTATCCTCTTTTTCCTAAAAACGGCCCTGAAGCATGGTGTGAAGAATTTGATAATCAACCTGTTCTTGAATTCTCTCCACTTTCTGATGAGGACTGGAGAGCCCATGAAAAAGCTAGCTTTACAACCCAGGCAAGATAGGGAACAGCAGGGAAAAGGAATTTGTTTATACCTAATTATGCACTATCCAATCTATTTAAAACCATTAAAAGGAGAGACATAATTGGATAGTCCTTGCACAATATCTCAAGAGGTAAGAAAAGAACGACAGCTATTTGAATCCAGAATAAAAGAGGCATGTGTGTGTATTGTGTGGATCCTTCACTGCCTTTAAACTTACTTATTTTTCCCACTGAATTGTCTCCTACAGGTGTTAGAGTGCAAGAAGGAAAACCTTTAGAATGGATTTATTCTCACCATAAGGGCCATAAAATACTAACTGCTTACCCTATTCTTCTTGCTCAACTAGTAAATCAGGGGAGGACCTGGTGTCCACAATTATGGATTTGCTTCTTGCTGTATTATATTACCATTGACTAACAGTTGGTTTTTAAGAGCATTACAGAACTCTATGGCTTTTCAAACTTCATTTATAGAATACTAGGGAAGAATAGAAAATCATTATCCAGCTGGGAAGCTATGGGGTTTTCGTGTACGAACTGGATTTGTGATTACACATAGTGTTCAAACTTTTCTCACTCCTTAGGTAGATGCTTATTTTATTGATGGCTCACTTAATGGCATAAGAGGGATTCATGTTCCAGATACTCACCAATCTATTAATAACTCCTTCTCCTCAGCCCAACAGGTAGAACTGGTTGTTTTGATTCATCTATTGCAGTTAATTCATAAGCCCTTACATTTTGTTTTAGATTCTACTTATGTTGTAGGATTATTTCCAGCAATGGACTCGCACGCATGCATATTCTAACCTCCCTGGTTTTACTACAGGAGGAAATAAGCAAACAGATATAGTAACCTATTTTTACTTCTTCAGAAAGACTGGGAAGGGGTATTCATCTGTCATTGCAGATGGATCCACTGAAACATTATGGATTCCTTCTTGGTTCCCCCAGCCCTGGGCCATCGAGGACAATGGTAGAGGGTTAGGAGACAGTGGAAGTCATCAGAAAGATGGCAAACCTCCAGCTAAAGGACAAAAGGAAATTTCAATCATGTCATCAGAAGTCAAGTCTTCCCACATGGGGCCAAGTTAAGGCCCTATGCACCTAGGGAAAGTTATTCTATGAAACACACAGAGCCCTATGTCACTTGAGAATCATTTTCTGGTGATGTTAGTTGCTTTGACTATCATCAAACTAGCTTTGACTTTGCATCAATGGTGAGTGCCTCTGAACAGTGTATTGGTCTCATTCTCTTCATCTTCCTTTGCTTCAAGTGGTAGATTGGATGGATCCAGCTCCTGTTATCTTTACTGACGACTCAGTGCTTATGACTTGACCCTGGAATTCATACATTCATCTGGAGAAGAGACTGTATTTAATTTTCCTTGGGATTTAAATCCCTTCTTGTGGGAAGTGGTCCCTCTGGATACACTGGCTTGAAACACAAGGCACTCCACTTTTTAAAGGTTCCGTTTCTGCTCTGGTCTTAATGGACAGAACTCGGACAAAGGTCAGATAGCCTAAAGCCACCCAGTTCTGGGAAACTGCCTGCTCAACTAACCCAACCCTATTGCTTCCTCATTCCACGTTTCCACCCTTATAGATTACACCGGAAAAATCTCACAGCGTCACGTACTTCCTTATTGCTCTAGGACATCTTAACTCTGCAGTTTATTGACCCACTGACCCCCAATAAAACTAGACCAGGCTGCCTGCCAGATAGAGTTACCATAGCAACCTGCTTACACATTCCCCTCTCCCCTCCCCACCTTGAAACTCCTTAAAAACTGATACTATGTGTTCAATAAATTGGAGGCTTGACCAGAAAATTTTGTCTTGCCTTCTATCTCTCTCATGTCCCTGACCCATACCCCCATTCCCATGCCCTCTCCTAGAGTCTTTGTTGCAGATCCCATAGGCCGGGACACCTTCTTATTTATATAGAACATTTGTGTTCTTATTAAAGACAAATATGGGCTTATGTTCTACAAGATAACAAAACTACTAATCATATGTGTTATTCTCTAGATTTTTCTGATCAATATAGTAATGTAACTGACAGTACTGGACATGGTTTAGATCCCTGTTCTTGGAGGCAGAGTATTATATACAATGCTTTCATTTTTCTAATATTATAATTTGCTTGCTTATAGAATACTCATGGATCAAATGACAGATTTATCTACAACATCTCAAATCAAAAACACTCTGAATATCCCGCTATTAAAAATAAAAAAAATGGACTGGTGGTGGTAGTGCACGTCTCCCAGCACTCGGGAGGCAGAGGCAGGATGATCTCTGAGTTAGAGGCCAACCTGGTCTACAGAGCGAGTTCCAGGATAGCCAGGGCTACACAGAGAAATGCTGACTCAAAAAGCCAAAATAAATAAGAAAGGGGGAGATGTGCAGCACAGTCCAAGGATGGAGTCATGTGAAGAGAATTCTGAGTGCTTGTGAGAAAACTCCAAGAAAACAAGACAAGAGTCTTATGACCTCAGTTTCTTCAAAACCACAGACTTGTTCTTGGATTGTGCTTTCATGTTCCTCCCAGGTGTATTATATAGGAATGAGAATTTACTTCAGATTATTCATTACAACTGGCTATTGTTATTTCTTTATCTTCCTCCATGGAAAAACATGTTTTTGCCATGAGTGGTTGGTCCTTGTGGTTGTACAGTTTACTTATGTGATTCTTCTTAACTCTCAGAGTATAAATTTCCTGCTGCTCTGAAAAAAGTTGGCTATTGCATGAGACTTTAGTCTGCTTCATTTATTGGTGTCATCCCAGGTCCCACTGCCTCTAGAGCGGTAAACACCCAAGGTCTATTATCTCCTTAGTCATTGGCTTTTGATAGGTTTTACAGTATCAGGTATAAGATCCCTCCTTGGAGCAGGCCTTGAATCTAATCAGGAAGTTGTTGGTTACCCTCATCACCATTATGCCACTATTGTACCAGTGGGTATATCTTGCCAGTAGTTAAGTATTATAGCATTCAGGGTTCAGTTCTGGGTGAGATTATCAATATCTTTTCTGTCCCAGCAGACTACACAGTACCTGCTGGAACTGTGTAAGGTAGCCAGCAAGGAGTTTCCTGCTAAGTTTGGGGTCGATTTCTCTATGTACTGTATTCAGTTAATGGCATCTTCAGTAGTAGTCTTAAAATCTAGTTTTGGTGTACAATCAAGAGCAATGGCAACAGTTTGTGTTGTTTTGGGTACTTCTGGTGATTTCCTGACCAATAACATATAGGGAAGTATCCTGCGCCTTGCAAGGAGATTTTCATTGAATAACTTATGTCTTCTGGGAGTAGCGTTGTCCATTCATGAAAGGTACATGTTTCATTTTTTAATTATTATATTTATTTATTTGTGTGTGGTACACTCATGCCATAGGACATGTGGAGGTCAGAGGACAATTTACGTAAGTTTGTTTTCTCATTCCATCAGGTGGGTCCCAGGGATTAAACTCAGGTCCTCAGGTTTGGTGTCAAACCTTTACCCGCTGATCCATCTCAATGACTGTCTCACATAAATTTCATCTAGTCAAGGAATGAATCTTAGGCTTCCATCAAGTTTTGCTGAACTCTTAGCCAACCATGGCCTCAGTCCTATCCACAAGTTGATAATGAGCCAAGAAGGAAGGAAATCACTGTAACCATTTAGTGTTCTAAAAGAACAGTGAGAGAGATTACAGACACAAAGCAAACGAGCATCAAATAGAACCGCAGTGTTTTATCTAAAGCCTTTCGGTTGAAATATTCTTTGGAAAAAAATTACCCATTTTTTGGAAATGAGGCAGAAAGGTGGGTGACATAACCTTTACAATGTCATGCGGAGGAGACGACACAAAGACACACTGAAGGGAAGCGTGCTTGCTTTGACCCTGTTGTTCTGGGTTAGAGTTCCCGAAAGATTTCAGTTACAAGTTAACTTGAGGATGGTGTTCCAGTTGTGTCTCAAGTACTTTCTGCCCAGAGGGAGAGCTAACTTGAACGGGCACTACTTACGGCTTATGCCACATGACCAAGTTTGTATCTAAACCTAGGAATCTTGACCTGCTAAGGGCACTCTGCCTTCATAAAATCTCTTTGAACTGGCTATGGCCATCTTATTGTTAAAATTTACTAGCAGAATGTATTACTTAAGATGTACTTATTGTACACACAGGACAGTCATGATTTTAGTTATTTAACTTATTTACATGCCATAAACCTATATACATTTTTTTTCTCCCAGAATTTTGGAGTCCAGAACCCCAAGTCAATTATCAACAGGGCCTCATTCTCTGGAAGTTCCAGAACATTCCCTAGAGGTCCCCTAGCATCTGGCACCCCTAGTCATTCTTTAGCTTGTGGTCACATAATTCTAACCTCTACCTCTATCTTCTCTTGTGTCTTTTTTGCTCCCCCCAATTTGGCTTAAACTGTTTGATTGAAAATACATTAACAACATACTTTATAATGCTAATATGGTACATATACATCACTTATGGGGTATGAATATGAATATGGAATAAGGAAACACACACACACACACACACACACACACACACACACACACAGAAACACAAGGATTGAATACAGTGCCTAGTTATTTCTTAGCAGAATTCCTGGAAAAAGAGATCACCACAAATTTATTGTTAAAATTGGTTGAATTTCTGAATCTTAGGTAAGAGGTGTGGGCCTACATCTGTAAAGAGCCTCTAACAGGCTTGGCATGGTGAACATTCAGAGTTTGTATAGTTGGATTTGATTCTGGAGACTCCTACCTGGAGTTAGTCTTCAATCCTTTGATGGTTAATGTTAATCTTCATTGCCAACTTGAGTGGACTTAGAATCACCCCAAAGACCCAGAGGTGTGTCTGTGAGAATATTGCCAGAGAGATGTAAGTGAGGAGGAAAGACCCTCATCATGTGTGGATGACGTCATCCCATAGGATGGGGTCCAGGACTGAATGACAAAGGGAAAAGGAATGTCAGCAAACACTGTTTTCTCCTCCCTCCTGTCCATAGTCTCCGCTAGGCCATCCCTGCCACCATGGATCACACCCTCGGAAGCTGTGAGCCAGATCAATCCTTTACCTTTCAGTGGCTTTTGTGAGGTATTTTGTCACAGCTACCAGACAAGTAATTGATCCAATCCTACAAGCTAGCTAGAGGGCATTTGACCCGGCAAACTCCCTATTGGAGATTACAGCTCAGATTGGGCCAGCAGGTCAATCATAGTTCTGCCTCATACATTCTGGAAATATTAAGCTCTTTGACAAAAACACTGGGGATAAGCAATGCACTTGTGAGTGTGAGCACGCACACACACACACACACAGACACACTACACGGATACACACACGGACACACACGCACACACACACGCACGGACACACTACACACACACACATGGACACACTGCACACATACACACACACACACAGACACACACACACACACTACACACACACACACACACACACACACACACACACACACACACCACAGTGTTTTCTTATGTAACAACACTATGTAGTTATGATGTTGATAAATATCCCAAGCAGAGGAAGTGGTCATTAGATTTTTTTTAAAAAAAATCATAGACTCCTGGAAATAATCTGAAAACCTGTACATTCCTGACACTCATGTTAAGCGGCTGCCTAACTCTTATCATGTGTTTACTATAGTGAAAGATGTACTTTTTGGCATCTCTGTCACACCTCTACTTTACAGCTTTACATCACACCAGGCCTCAGAGTTCAACTCCACACCATAAACATGTGGCCTGCCTCACACTACAGCCTTCAGAGTTAGATGGGGATAATGCGTTTGAAATGCTCTGAGTGCTACAAAGCACCAAAGAACTGGGAGGTGTTATTTTCACAAGTTCTCAGAGTGTGAAGTCCTTCAACCCCAGGCTCCCCACTGTGAGTGATGGCTCCAGAGAGGTCCAGAGCACCCACTCCATTACCTTCTCTCCTTCTCTATCTCCCCACTCCCATTGCCACGCCCTCTTCCTTTCTTTACCCGTTTTGTATTGCTCTATAACATATTTTGTAATACTGAAATCTGTAAACTTTTCAGAAATTTAAAGATGAGGAAAGTGTGACATGTATCTAAGGTTTTTAAAACTGTAAGAAATGGGATAGTTTTTAGTCTAGCAAACATTGCATAACACAAGAAGGGCTTCTAACGCATCTTACAAAGAGGCAGCCTACGGAATTGGAGGAAAATCCTTGCTAGATACACACCAGCCACAGGATTACTAACTAGAATGTATTTAGAACTCAAAAACCTAAATATGAAAGCCAAAACCTTCACCAATAATGAGCAAAAGAAATGAACTGATAGGCCAACCATGCTTATAATACAATAAGTCAAATATAGAACAGCAGGTTAGTCAAGCACTCAGCCTCTGTACCTGTCAACAGATGAGTGGATGAAGAATTGTGCTGTATTTACACGATGGAGTTTTATTTGGAAATAAAGAAAAGCAAAATTATGTAATTTTCAGGAGAATGGATGTTAAGTGAGATAAGGCAGACTCAGAAAGACAGACGTGAGATGCCTCTCTTGTTTGTGGATCCTAGATTTTATATAGATACATGAAAGCATTTATATACGCAAGGTTTAAATACAGGAGGAAGAATGAGAGCAGAAAGGAGACTAGTGGGAGGAAGAATGGGAGTGTGTACAGGTAAATGCTGTCAAAGCACTTAGTGTATTTGAAATAGATTGTCTTTAAACCCATCACTTTGTATGATAAAAACACACCAATAAAATTTAACTTAGAAGTGTTTATGTTAGAATACAAAATATCTAATTTAACAATAAATATGTCACTTAAAAAATGTAATGCAGGCATGGTGGCACATGTCTGTAATCCCAGCACTCGGCAGTCTGAGGCAGGAGAATCATGAGTTCAAGGCCAGCCTGGCCTTTATGGGGAATTCAGCCTGAGCTACATAGTAAGACCATGTCAAAACAAACACAGATGTACATACAAAACCAAACAAAAACAACCACCACCTGAGAACACATTTAACAGTGTAATCTGGTTACTTACAGTTGAGGAAAAGAGGGTCACTCAACAGATTGTGTGTGGCTCGATAGACATATCTCCCTAATGGAAAGACCTCCTTAAAGAGGCTTCAGTTTCCTTAAGATACACCAGGAAATGAAGGAGCTTGTTCAGCCAGCATTCTGATTCTGTTGTTTTATCTTAAAAGATAGCTATCACCTTTCTGCGTCATAAGATTAGAAAGCCACCCTAGGGACTTAATCGGATGGCCCCGGGGTATGGTGCCATGTCGTAGTCTTTCCATGTTTTCTCCAAGTTGACTTGTATTTAATAGTCAAGTCCCACCTTTCACAGCTATTTACAGAAATCAAGGCGGTGACCCACAGAGTCCTCAGCTGACCAAGTTCCTGTGGACGATTGAGTTGAAAGGACCACCTTATCAGCTGGCTGGCGGGGAGGGAGGGTGCACTAGGAGCCTATAGTTTGCTAACCGCCCCTTACTAGTGAGTTCTTAGAGCCTCAGCTTACCCATGGTTTGATGAAATAAACCATGAAAAAAGAATCTTGTGTGAACCAAAAAAGAAGGAGGAAAACAGTTTGTGGAAAAGAGTTTGTTAATAGATGTCCACGCCAAACTTCACTGATGCGTCTGTAGGTAAAGAAATTTATGTTGGTGGAGGCTTGGGTTGAGGCTTCGGACTATTAATGTAATGGCATGACCTGATTTCCCCTCTTCTTCTTCTGGGTGCCTGGCCAGTGCCTGGGAAAAGACCAGGGAGGATGATAAAGAACATTAGATAGCGCACATGGCGCACTTCACCCCCGGTGTCCCTGGCCAGGATCCGAGTGTGGACGAGACTGCCATGTGTCTTCTTGAATGCATGCCAGAAATCTGGGCAAATTGCCCCTTTGTCTAGAAAGCCTTGAAAAAGACACTCTCCCAAAGCCTGAACTACTGCTGCCTCAAGCCTGGGAGAGGCATGCCGTCCAGCGGAATAACTGCTTAGACCCGTGATGAGTTGGTGATGCCTCTGTTTCCCAACGTGCGGGTGTTGAAATCAGCATGCCTAGCGGTAATTTCCCAGGTAGAGTCCTTCTAAAAGGAGGATTCTCTCTTTCCTCCCCCTACTCTCACTCTTTGTACTGTATCACTTCTCACTAATGAATCTACTCTAAATATATCTGTGGCTCATGGACGTTCTTTCAGCAGATCGAATCAGACAAAGTGCTAGACCGTGCATGGCAAACAGCATAGTTTATTTGTTGCTACAGCGTCTCTGGTCTCCTGGAGCTGCATAGGCTCACTTTGAGAATGCCTCACACCATAGATGTTCAATCTCCCTGTTGTTAATGCAGAGAAGAGAGCATCTTCCTACTCAGTGCTCCCAACATGGGTGTCTGCATTTGGCAGAAGGACGAAGCAGTAGCTTCACTGTAACGGGGTGCTGGCGGTCATCTAGGGCAGGCCGAGCTAGTTACCTGGGCCAGACAAATAATTGAACATCTGGGAAAGACATAAAAATGAACCACTTAGGAAAAACAAAAGTAACAGCTTTATTGCTTTCAGAGGAGCTCTAGGCTTCAAGTTCAGGGAATAAACTCAGGGTTGGTGTTTTATTGACCCCCCCAGGTCCTCCCTTTCCCCTACTGATCCTGGTTAGATACCCAGCCCCATTTCCCTCCACCATTTTTCCTTACAATGTTTTCTGGGCCCAGGAAGCAGCCAACTCCCATAACAGGATTTGCTTCCCATGTCTACCTATGTCCCCAACTCTGTCTGTCATCCAGGACCTAGCGAAAGACACTTCTATTTCCCATCAGACCAGAGGACATCTATTGTTCATCACAGTCTGGATGACTTGCGTGGTGATAATTTCCTTCATCTGGGCATCCTGATGGGAGGTCCCTGTGCCTGGAGAAAGGCACGTCCTACAAGGTCATGATTCTACAATGATTTTTGCCTTTGGAGTTGAGTTGCCTTGACTCACATGTGTTCCTGTGTGTTTCTCACCAGCACCACAGCTTCCACAGGAGCATAGATTCATTTGGGGGTCAGGAAAGGTCTGGTCTAGTTAATCAGAAGCATGGGCATCACTCAAGAATGTATTAGGAAGTCAAAGCCTCAGGCCCTGGTCTTTTGATGGAAGGAGAAGGTCTGCGTGGGCTGCAGAAACCTCTGGGTGTGTCTGTGAAAATGTTCCCAGGAGGCTTACTTGAATGTGGGCAGCACCAGCCCATGAGCTCGGGTCCTGAACTTTTTCTTTTTTAAGAACGAAAAAGAAAATGTGAGATCACATCCATCTCCTCTCCTGACTTCCTGGATTCCTGACTGTGGGCAAACTCAGTGTGAGCAGACACCTCAAGCTCCTTCCTGTCTTCTGCAACCAGCCAGAACTTGCTTGCCATGATGGACTGAAGCCTCTCAAACATTAAGCTGAAAAGAACTCCTTCTCTTACACATAGCTTACCAGTCATTCAATCACAGCAATAAAAGGAACTACTACAGTCCAGCTAGTTCCTGGCTCATGAAGAGATTCCCACCCTTACTCAGGATTGCTCCCCATCCCCACACTGTCTGTGGGTGCAGTCCTGTGAATATAATCTGCTCACATTCATGCTGAGGCTCTGTTCCAAGTGTGAAGGGGTGGGGAGGTGGTGTTTTTAGGAAGCAATTAAATCATTGAGAAGGACAAATGAATGCCTGGAAGAATGACTACGTTCTTATAGCAATGACTGGTTGCTGTGAGAGTGGGTTATTATATCATGAGCTGGGCTCTCTCCATCCTGTCGTCCAATGATCCTTTGTATGTACCTGTTTCCCTTACTGCTTCACCCCAGTGATATGGCAGCACAAAGCCCTCACCAGGAGCCAAGACTATCTCAGCCTCAAAAAACACTAGTGAAAAACAACCAACCAACCAACCAACCAAACAAAAACCCCTTTCTTTATAACTTTCCCAGACTTGGGTATTTTGTTATATTAACAGAAAATGGACCAAGACATTTGGCTTCATAATGAACAAGCTTTTTGTCTCACATTATGATGAATTCAGGTGGAGGGTGTGTCTAGTATCAGCGTTCAATTGGATAAGGGTTCCGTTTCACTTCTGTGTAGTTCTTTCCACTTTGCCCTTCTTTGCGAGTTGGCCTCAGCTTTGTATTGGTAATTGCTATGGCTGTTTCAGGAGTTGCTTCCAAACACCTATTGGGTGTCCTGTTTAAGATCCAGGGAAAGTTTCAATGAAGCCACAGTGCGATATTCCATCTTAAGTGTCTCTTGGTAGATACAAGACACATGGGATTCCTAAGCTAGTTCTGTGGGACAGACTCCAGGAAACACACACAGAACAACTTGAGTTTTGGTTTTTAAGCTGAGGACTGGGTTCTTCTGAATTCCTACGTGTCATGTTTAGACATCAGAACAGAGCAATCCTGATACTTGGTCAACAAGCCTTATATTTGTCAGTTTTACATGATGCAGTTCATAGCTTTGATGCACAGGTCTATGGACTTCCTTGAAGCTTGTTTTGAAGTCAGTACAGATGTACAAGAAGTTGCGAAGATGGAATAATTGTAGTCATGTATGACCCTCCCCTATGCCTAGTTCCATGCAACCACTAATATGCTCCTCATCTCTATGTAGCTGTCATTTTGAGGATGTTAAGTAAGTGGAATCATATAATATGCTTTTCATTGCTGTGTATGTAACATTCTGTGCTATGAACATAAGGTGGTGTCTTTAGCCATTTTCTTATGGAAGGGTATTTTGACTACTACTCCCACTTTTGAATTATTACTAATAAAGCCACTGTGAAAATCGTATACAGAGCTTCAAATGAATTAATTTTAATTTCTGTACAAAATGCACAGGTTTATGATAGCTGGATTTTATAGAAAGTAGGTGGTCAAATTTTCAAGGAAACATCAACCTCTGAAGCCTTTTTTGCCACCTCGCTCACCATAATATAAGAGTTTCAGTTTCTTTGAATCTTTGCCAGAATTTGGTATTTTCCTTAATGGTGGTTTTAGTGATTATCATAAGATTGGTGTAATGATACCCCATTATACCAATCTTAGGATATTAATTTATATTTGATATTTAATTTGATATTAATTTATGTTTGTAGGGGGCCGTGAGATTGGACTGGGCTCCTGCACTCACTGAGGCCAACATATCAAACCATAGTGGAGTGATTTCACAGCAAGTGAGCTTGGCTGGTGCAGAGAATCCCAGAGGCAGGTAACTGGTTGGGCTATAAACACTTAAGGAAATTGATGTGGTTATGCCAATTTGTTTTCTGGAACTCATTTCTATCTTCCCGTAGGAACCTCTGGTCATGTGTTCTCAGAACCCGCACTGTACCTGGATCAGGGCAACACGTTGTTTTGCTTTGTCCGCATAAATTCTCATAATCTTCACGAGTCTACGTAATGTTCCTTTGACACTGATGGTACCGGGCACATTCTCTTTTGCTCTCATAGGAATTTATTGCTTTTATCTCTGTTCGTGTGGTTGCTTCCCAACTGGATTGTTTTTCCTGTTGAGTTTTGGAAGCTGTTCATACATTCTAAGTATGATTTCTGTTCCAAGCTTGCAAATACGTCTCCCAGGCTTTGTTCTGTTGTTTTATTCCCATAGTGTCTTTCAGAGATTAAATGTTTTTAATTTTGATAAATTACAGGTTTTTCTTGCATGGATATTTTCCATGATGCATCCTTCTGGTGGTCAACTTTCTCCACTGACACCTGTTTCTTCTCTTTCTGGTTCATTATGGAAGGTCAGTTTGTGTCTTCAGTCTTTTTGCTTTTGTGGTTCATATCAGATCTCTCTCTCTCTCTCTCTCTCCATTTTTTTCTTTCCCTTTTGTTTTATTTTTGTTTTCTGAGACAAGGTGTCCTAGTTACTTTTCTATTGCTGTAAAGAGACTCCATGACCAAGGCGACTTTTAAAATAAAGCATTTAATTGGGGGCTTGTAGCAGTTGTTTACCTACTGTTGCATCTCAGCAAGGACAACAGAGAGGCACTTACATACATGGAAGCCCTGCCAGACCTCAGCAGAGGGAACCACCATCATGACCAGTGTCATCCTCACAGTGGAACCTGAGCATCTGAGCTCAGGTGTTTTTATTGAGTCAGAACTCCTCAGGTGCAGATCATAAGCAATCAAACATCCCACACAGAAATCCAACACCTGCAGACAATACAAAATGCCAGGGCCTGGGCATCCTTTTTTCCAACAGTGCACAAAAACAATTATTCTAAACACAACTAAAAATTAACTTCCTGTATAAAAAAACTTGCTTTATCGTTACAAGACAATTTAAACACTATACCAGGAAAACAATTTACAAGAGGAACAATCATGAGTTGCTCATGCGCAGGATCAAATGAAACCAAATATTTATCAAGATTTCCCAATGTCTTTGGACAGCAGAAAAACATTATCAATTTCCAATTATCTAGAATTCACTCACAATCTTCTGGGCTCCTCCTAAGGGCTTGGATCACTTCTCTGGCTATGCCTTCTGCAGCACACACAGCTTGTCCTCCAGGCTCTGGCTGACTACTCCTCTGATGCTGCTGCTCTTGGTGATTGTCCCATGGAACTAGCATCTTCAAAAAGCTGGAGTCTGCTACAACTGGGCCTCACTTTCACCAATAGCCTCTCTGGGGTTCTTTTCATAGTGCCAAGCCCTCAACTTGTCTGAATGACCCCTTCAATCTGGGCCTTCACCTGCCATTGAGGCTTAACCTTCAACCAATGGCCTCTCCTGGGCTCTCTTTATGGTGCCAAGCCTCAACTTCTTTACATGACCCCTTTATCTGGGCCTTCAACTACTACTGAGGTTGTACCTTCACCAATGGCCTCTCCTGACCTCTTACAGTGCCAAGCCTCAGCTTCTCTCCAAAGACCCTTCAAACACAGCACCAGCTGGGTGACTCTTACAGTACCAAGTTTGGCTGCCAGCATGAGATACAACCTCAGCCAGTTCTAGAAGATAGTTTCTGTGTGTTGACCCTGAGGAAACACTTTCCGGATTTTATGATAGAGTCTGGTTTGTAGGAAAAATAACTAGTCCTTGTCTGCAGGAAGGGTTCCCTTGTGGGTAGAGTTCTCATCACCAGTGCCTGGACCACTTGTAATCAGGTTTGCAGAAAAAAACAAAACAAAACTGGTCAGTTTAACTAAGTGGCTTTTTGGCTCCAAGCTCAGGCTTCCACAACAGCAAGAGGTCCTGCACCAGTGGGAAGAATCTCAGGTTGAAACATTCTGGCAGTTTGGCATTCTTTTTCACTACCTCTAAGGGGAAAAATAAAATCCCTTCCATAGATCTCAAACACAACATCTTGAGCTTCACACACATACAACAGAGCTATCAGAAAACTCAGTGTGTGAAACAGTACATTACCACCAGCAACAGGAGGAGGTGTCGGCTCCATGATCAGGAAAAGCAGTAAGAACCTTCCTTTTTCCTGTTCCTAGTTGTATTATTTATATCTAAGGGCCTCCATTCTGTGACTCTAACCTCAATGCTTTTTTCCTCATCTATTTATTAATTTCACAGCCTTTTTTCTTCATAGAAGCTTATTTACTTTCTCTTCCCTTCCTTCAGAAGCCTTCCATTAATACCTTAATCTCTATCCTCTGAGAACTGCCCTGAGCATACTTTACTGGACTCTGTGAGGTCCGAAGTTTCTTTCTTGTCTTCCTTGTTTCCACGTTGGATTAGCTGGCGTGATGTCCTGCCCCACGTTGGGCACCATTTGTAGCAGTTGTGCACCTACTATGGTGTCTCAGCAAGGATGACAGAGAGGTACTTTCATATGTGGAAACCCTGCCAGACCTCAGCAGAGGGAACCACCGTCATGGCCAATGGATACTCATAGTAGAACCCCGAGCATCTGAGCTCAGGTGTTTTTATTGAGTCAGAACTCCTCAGGTGCAGATCATAAGCAATCAAACATCTCCTACAGAAATCCAACACCTGCAGACAATATAAAATGCCAGGGCCTATGCATCTCCTTTTCCAATAGTGTACAAAAACAATTATTTTAAACACAACTAAAAATAAACTTCCATAAAAGGAGCTTGCTTGCAGTTTCAGAGGATGAGTCCATTACTGTCATGGTATGGATTGTGGCAGCATGCAGGCAGGCATGGCATTGGAACAGTAGCCGGGAGCTTATGTCTTATCCACAAGTAGTAGGCAGAGAGGGAGAGAGACTGGGCCTGGCTTGGGCTTTTGAAATCTCCAAGCCCACTCCCAGTGACACATCTCCCTCAATAGGGCCACACTTCTTAATCCTTCCTAAAACAGTCCCACCAACGGGGACCAAGTATTGAAATCTATTAGCCTATAGAGACATCTTCATTTAAAGCACCACACCAAGTTCTCACTGTGGAACGCTGGCTGGCAAGGAACTCATTATGCAGAGCAGGCTGGCCTTGAACTTTTGGTTATCCCCATCTCTGACACCCCCTCTCCCATGCTAGTATTGCAAGCATTGCTACCACATTTTCATTCCTCTCCAGTATTTTCATGTTCTTCCCAGTTTGCTTGGAAGTTTCATTTTATATCCTTCCTGGGACTATTTCTCTGGTGAAAATTCAAATTTCTATTTTTTATATTTCAGTTCTCAATTTCCAATTTAGCTTTTTTTTATAGCCACTACTTCTTTGTCAGGAATAACTATGTGATCATTTTTTTTTTTTTGTCCTTTCTTAGCAGAACATGGTTGTATTTTCATGACTGTATGTCTCTAAGCGTATCAACATCTGGATGGTTTGTTTCCCCTTTCCCATGAAAGCATCAGCAAATGTTTTTCTTAAATATGGATATTGTATTATTATGAATTCTATTTTGAACATTAAAAAACAAAACTGTAAGATTGTGGACCATACTAAGCTCTTCTGGGGAGTGTTGATTTCAGTTTAAAAGTCAATTCAGACAAGTTCATGCTGTAAGTCCTGGCCCACCCTCTCTGGGTTATGCATCCAGTGTTAACATTTCAGAGCTGTTGCAGGGCAGCACTGGATGCCATCCTTGGTCCAGTCAGGTCCTGGATAATGTTCTACCTGGGAGTTCACTCCCAGAGTGTTTACTCTGTGGATTCATGTGTCCTTTATTGAGCTCATATCTCAAGGCTGGCACGAATTCCATACATAGTTCTAGAGCAGTGGTTCTCAACCTTTCTAATACTGCAACCCTTTAATACAGTTCCTCATGTTGTGGTGATCCCCAACCATAAAATTATTTTCATTGTTACTTCATAGCTATAATTTTGCTACTGAGCTCTGTCTCAGATCCTAAGACTACTGGAAATCTGTGTTTTCCAATGGTTGTCACCCACAGATTGAGATCTGCTGATCTAGAGGATATTTTTTTTTCTCTTTCTGTTCTCTCTCCTGACATTTCCCACACACAGTGGTTCGGTTCCCATGATCACTGGTTTCCTAGCTGGGATGGGACTGTGCCTCTCTGAGCTGCATAGATTTCTTACACTGGAATCTGCTTCAGGCCATGGGGCTAAGACACTGTATCTATGGGTTTGCTACCACAATAGTCATCACTGTGAGGTCCATTCAGAACTAGTCTGAGGAGACAGCAGAGCCTTTGACTATGGGGTCTCTTTGGTAGGCTCTGGCTATGGTTTTCTATCTGGGTTTGATCTCTTCTTCCAGTCTGTCTGTTCTGATTTCATAGTTCTCCAATAGTTTCTGTCTATATTCTTCCCAGACATTAAAAAAAAAAATCACTGGAAGATGGTGTAAAGAAGGCTTAATCTATGCTAACAAGAGTCTTAATCTTGGCTTTTAAGCAAAATATTATGTTCTAAATGCAAAGTAGAATAATTAAAATGCTAATTAATGAAAATATATTATGCAGAAGTTTAGGAAAAACTTGTCTCATTTACAGCTGTAAGGCAGTGCTGGAAACAGTGATTGGGAAGACCAGTTAAGAGCAAACCCCGTACCTAGCTCTTCTCCAAGGTAGTACTTGGACCATGGGTTAGCCCTCAAGTGGGAATGGGGATCTGAACACACAGATCCATTTCCACCTAAGCTCATGGAGAACCCAGAGTTCCATGACATCATGGCTTTGGTATGGGAGAGGTGACAGTAGGAAGCTAAGGCAAGGAAAGAGAGAGAGAGAGAGGGAGATAAAGATAGATAGATAGATAGATAGATAGATAGATAGATAGATAGATAGATAGATAGAGTGAGCCTGTTAAGTTAGTCAGGGTGTACAGAAACACAAGAGAATAGCATCCAGTTTTCTGCATCTCCGAAGCTGTGACACGTAAGGAGAGAGGGTTGTCAGGGTCTAGAGGAAAGGATGTAGAAACAAAGGACCTTACGGGCCTGGGGAGACCAACCCCAGACACAGGCATTTCACAGAAGTCCAGCAGTGAGGTATGGTGTCAAGGATTGCTTAGGACAGTTCACCATGGTACAGTAGGCAATCTTGGAGCCATTAGTATAGAAATGGTGTTTATATCCAGAGCCTGGATGAGACGTGGGTTTAAGGAGAGATGAGGAGCTGGTTAAGACTGAACCTTGTAAAGTTTAGAAGATAGGATCAGGCATCAGGCAGTGGAGAGTGTAGACGGGAAGGTAGGGATAGAAGCCGGAGGAATGAGCAAGGGGAGCAAGCATCATGCTGAAGGGATTCATGAGGGGTCTTGCTGACTTGGACTCCACTTTTAGAATCATGGAGGCCACGTAGGAAATTTCATTGAAGCAGTGGAAATAGATTGTGAAGGGCATAAAAAGTTGAAAGTTGTGGACAAAGAGAATCAGGCATCAATATTGAACAATTCTGATATTAATAAGTGAAGACATGGCACAGTAGCCGGTGCAGCCAGCAAACTCTTACTCGATAGCAGCCACCCCAGCATGTGTGCACTTGTAAACACGGCCCATTAGAGAGCAGAAAACCAGTGATGCTGTCGAGGGCTGTTACTAGCACACAGGCCACAGACTGACAGTACCCAGGAATATGGTGGACACATCCACTTGTCTGGAAGGAAGAGGGAAAGGAAAAAGACAGAATAAATACAGAAGAGGCCTATTGCCCTTTTTTTGGTTTTGGTTTTCCAAGACAGGGTTTCTCTGTTGTAACCCTGGCTAACCTGGAACTCACTCTGTAGATCAGGCTGGCCTTGAACTCACAGAGATCCACCTGCCTCTGGCTCCTGAGTGCTGGGATTAAAGGCACCACCCCTCCCCCTGGGCTCCTAAGGTGTAACTTAAACATTAGTAAAGTGAAATGTGCTCTTTCCTCCTACCTACTCACATACCTACTACCTACCTACATACCTACCTACCTACCTACCTACCTATTTCACTGTTTGATGGTGATGCATTTAAGCATAGTTTGAAAATTATAAGACATCCTATGAAAGAGTGTTGTTTGGGATCTCAGTGAAGCTCTTCCCTTTTTTGGGGTATCAGCATCACTTTCCTGTGGTCCTCAGATCCTGGAAGATTGACTAGGGAGTTGCCAGTCCCTTACTGCCCTAGCCCGCCAGTACCTGATGCTGGGAAAACTCTCTCCCATGACTCTGACCCTGCAGTTTTGACCCTGAGATATGACCCTGCTTAATTTTCATTGTTAATGTGACTGGATTTAGGGTCACCATGGAAAAACACCCTTGGGTTTGTCTATGGGGGTGTCTCCAGAGAAGTCTAATTGAGCAGGAAAGACAGATCCTGGGTGTGAGCAGAAGCATCCATGGGCTGGGGCCTGGGGAGTCAGACTGCATAAGAAGAACATGAGTTGAGCATATATTCACTTCTCTCTGCCTTCTGACTATGGATATTCCATGACTAGCTCTCTTGTGCTCCTGACGCCATGCCTTCCTTCCATGAGGAACTACATTGTTCCTTGAGCCTTACCCAGATAACCGCCCTCCCCCTTTACACCACCTTTGTAAGGCATTTTGCCACAGCAACCAGTAAAAGAGCTAACACAGACCAGAACACTTGTGTCCATCACTAACTTGAGTTCCACCCAATCCTTCCCAATTAGACCCAGACCTTCTGACACTGGCCTGAACAGACATACCACCTGGTAGCAACACCTGATGATGCATAAATCAACTCAGAGGATGCAAGAAGCATCTTTAGACCTTAGATTGTCCAAAGGGGAAATTTTAGACATTCTCCTTAGTGTCTGTAAGTCTAGGCCATAGGTGGATCATTTTACTCTCCATATTGTTGATACATATATATTTTTTAGAATTTATTCTCAAATTTCCTGGCTCAGTGGATACCAAATAGCATTAAGAGACAAAAGCCATTTGTTTCTCTGTGTTCATCATCTCTGGAACAGATAATCTGCAAACGCCATTTGGAGTTATGTTTTTCTATTACGGAAGAAACGAAACTAATTCAGATTCATGAGAAATTGTTAGAATTATCAAGTTAGAATTTCGGTATCAGAAAGAAGTACGTTATTTAAATTACCTTTGAGGCCTGTTAATGTTCCATATTTATAAGTTTCAATTAAATAAGAAACATTTGGGTCAGGGAAGTTCTTTAAGCAATGAAACTTCTAATTGCTTATTGCCCCTGACTTTAATAAAGCTTTTACACAGAGACAAAGAGGCAATTTTACCTGAAAATCCTGAATAATTTACATTATAACTTTTAAACTCCATTACCATAACCTTTCAGAGGAACCAGTCAGGTGTGTGTGCGCGCGCGATAATCGTCCGCATTCACATTCCTCGCATGCTCATCTGATGGTCTGCTTGGCTCTTTGGAAACTATTGAGCTCTGACTAAAGCAATTTCTGTTTGAAACTTATTCTATGAAACACTAAGTGAGTGCAGCTAGGGAAGAAAGGAGAGCTGGTTTCCAGCCTTTAGGGAGCCGTTCTTCTTCCCTTCTGTCTGGATCCACCACCCTTCCTTCCCTGGACGCTCTTGGTCTTGTATTTTCTCATTCCATCCGCCTCTTGAAGGAATCAAGCCTTAATTTGAAGAATCTGGAGAATTCCATGGGGGTGGGAAGGTGGAGGGAGGAGTGGCAAAAAAGGATGTGGGGAGCAAGTTCTGTTATTTACCCGAAGCCACAAACAACTTTCATAAAGGAAGTCTGAGAAGTCTGTGATGGAGAACTGGTAGACATGGAGTTCTGGTGTGCTCCAGTGTGTGAGGCCCACAGTCTCTTCTCCATGACCCTTGACTCTGAGGAGCACAGATGGATCAGTTCCCCATGGGAGAAATTCACTTCAGAGAAAAGATCCAGTTACTTCTCAAATCCTGTGTGTGTGTGTGTGTGTGTGTGCGCTTGTTCTTGAGACACTGTTTCTCTGTTGTAACTCAGGCTGTCCTGGAACTCACTCTGTAGACCAGGCTGGTCTCAAACTCACAGAGATCCGCCTGCCTCTGTCTCTGGAGTACTGGGATTAAAGGCGTGTGCCACCACCGCTGGCTTCTCAAATTCTTTTAACAAAGGTTTTTATTTCTTTTTGAGACATGCTTTCATTATCTGTCTCTGGCTGGTCTAGAATTTGATATGCAGATCAGGCTGGCTTGAATTGATAGAGATCCACCTGCCTCTCCCTCCCAAATGTTGAGATTCAAGGCGAGGACCACAGTGGCCTTCACAAAGATTCTAATGACTCCATAGTTTCCTCAATGTCATCTAGGGTCAAAGAAATTTTCTGATCTAGGTATCATGCAGGCAGAAGCCTTAGATTTCTATAAATATCACTTTTAATGACCGACGTAGAAACTTAGGTTCTAGCACAGCTTTGTCAACTTGAACCTGAGAAGAGGGAATCTCAATTGATGAATTGTCTCCATTGGATTGGCCTGTGGGCGTCTCTGTGGGGGTGTTTCCTTAATTGCTAATTCATGTAGGAAGGCCCAGATACTGTGGGAAATGCTATCCCTTGGCAGGTGGGACTTGGCTGTATAAGAAAGGTAGCTTAGCAAGTCAAGGTGAGACAGAGTTAGAGACATAGAAAGACAAAGAAAGAGAAAGCAGCCCCTTACCTGAGATGGTGGCTTCTTGTTCCTGGAGGACATTGTAGGAGAAACTGTGGCAGGGTATGGGGCAGGTACCCAAACAGGATCAAGAGGAGGGCTCAGAGGCCCTAAAAAATATCCAAGCCAGTTTCTGTTTAGTGAACTTCCAGCCTCAGACCTCTTTCCTCCTGAAGGGATATACAATTGTTACTTTCCTTTTCAACAAGGCTTGGTCTTCTTTTCATGTTTCTGGGTTGTTCAATTTTTTGTGTCAGTGAATGAACTCGTTGAACCCCTAGATATCTATCAGCACCCCTGTTATATTTATTGAGGGTCCTTCATAAAGGATTTGAAAAGGTCATTTCCTCGACTAAAAAAAATTCAGAAAAGTATGCAGAAGAGACCATGACTTGTCTAGCGCTCCGAGGGCCCCTTCCAAACGAGGGGGCCCTGATTCCACCACCAACGCAATGGGAACTGCAGTCAGCTTCTACCTCTGCCAGGAGTAGGGAGAGAGTAGCCTTAGGCACTGATGATATAGTAGACCTTGAGCTTTTATGGCTAGAAGGAGATTGCTCCCTTGAGAACCAGGATGGAGGCTTCTGTTGCTGCCCCTAAGCCAAGAGACAGGACAAACAGGACTCCAGGGAACTGATAGTCTTTCTAGGTTAGGAAAGCAGGAGAAGGCAGAATCCTCACTAGATACACCCAGGAAAAGGCCATGGGAAGGTCACTCTTCTACCTGATGGCTTCCTTACCCAGAACCCAGCTCTTAGTCCTTGAGGGATGGATAGCTAAGTGTAGGTGTATGTTGGGGACTTGATCAACTTTCTCTATTTTGTAAGCCATTCTAGCACCAGGGCAAAGCCCAGACAAATCTTGATGCCATGCTTGCTTTGAGTACAAGGTGGAGAGTGCCTGAGATTCAAATGGCGGTGGCTACAAATGAGTTAGGGGAGAATTTTTATGTTTGTTGTGCTGGCACCCCTGATTGGCTTTAGCTGTGATGTTTGTTGTGCTGGCACCCCTGATTGACTTTAGCTGTGATGTTTGTTGTGCTGGCACCCCTGATTGGCTTTATTGGTTTCTGTGGGATCCACAGTGCTGCTGGAGGCTTATCCTGCTCATCCTTGGTGCTCTTAAAAGGAGAAGTAGGAATGTTCTGTGTCAGAGGTGTCATCATATGGTGCTAGGGTGGCAGGAACAAGATCTTCCTTCCCTTGACCATAGGATGGATCACAACTCTATCTTTTCAGATGGTGCCTTCGTACATATGCCTCTTTTATGGCCCAAGTTCCCCTGTGTCCCTACTATGTGCAGAGATCTATGTAGGAGAAACTAGATTCTGGAGATCTTCAAGCTGATGGCAACCCAAGCATTCTAATGATGAGCACTACCAGGTGGACAAAGGAACCTGCTCTGGCTTGCTTTTTGTTAGTCGTTAAACATGTACCAAAGGTGACTTGGGGAGGAAAAGGGTTTATTTGGCTCATATGTTCCAGTCCGTCATCAAGGGAAGCCATGGAAGAAACACAAGTAAGGAACCTGGAGGCAGGAACACAAGTCAGGAACATAGAGGCAGGAACACAAGTCAGGAACCTGGAGACAGGAACACAAGTCAGGAACATGGAGGCAGGAACACAAGTCAGGAACATAGAGGCAGGAACACAAATCAGGAACCTGGAGACAGGAACACAAATCAGGAACCTGGAGGCAGGAACACAAGTCAGGAACCTGGAGGCAGGAACACAAGTCAGGAACATAGAGGCAGGAAAACAAGCCAGGAACCTGGAGACAGGAACACAAGTCAGGAACCTGGAGGCAGGAACACAAGCCAGGAACCTGGAGGCAGGAACACAAGTCAGGAACATAGAGGCAGGAACACAAGTCAGGAACTCGAAAGCAGGGACTAAAGTAGAGACTGGATGAATGTACCTTCTTGAAAATGGTGGCCATCTATGCCCAATTGCATTACACTTTTTTTTTCTCAGTATCAGCTACTCCTACTTTACTGACATTATCACTTGCAGCTTATGGCTTCCTTATGGATCTTGGGGATCCTGAAGAAAGGGACAGTAGGTGGGAAATGTACAACAGGCCCCAGGCCTTACCTTACCATCAAACCTTAGCACAACTGACTCTATGATCAGAGTACCACTCAGATCATAAAACTCAGCACCTAGACAGTACTACCTGCCCACAAAAGAACAAAGACCTAATGCATCAAGTCCATGTTTTGGGGAAAGTCTCTAAATGTACTAACTTTGCCTTTTGGCTTGCATAGTTCCATCTCTGGCTAACTGCTTTTGCTAAGTGAGGTGTGTCAACCAGGTTATAGTTTTTGTGTTTAAAAGCTCACCCTGAGAAAGGTTCAGGTTACACTGGGATCTCAAACCCCCAGTGTAGTCAACAGCTGGCTAATAAAAACTTTTTATTGGATCAAACCCATGTCTGAGTAGTCTTCTCTTGTGACTACCCCACAACAAATCACCTGACTGCCTGGGCATAAAACAGCATCATTAAACCACCAGACAACTAATAGTAAGGACTTTGAAATGTCTATGGAAACATTTATCAATGATATGCATGTGAGTTACTGTGTGAGCTTTCAGGGAGAAGACTGTCAAATTAAAATTAATTAATTCCTAGGGTGATGATTTTTTCCCCCTAGCTCTTCTGAACAGAATGTTCAGAACTGTCTAGCTTGCACAAGACTGATGGCACAGTAATTTACAGTTTGGTCAAGCACGAGGTAAACAACAAACAAGGTCCAAATTCTTAGGTTGCAAAATGCAGATTCACCCAAATGGCAACCTCTGTTCAAGATATGATGAACTTGTCTAGATGACTTAAGAGAGGTAATTGGAAAAACACAGAGTCTACTGTTTTAAAATGAGCAACTCTACAGTGTTTGGTAATTAAGCACACTGCATAATCAACACTTCTATTTAGTTCCAAAAGCATATCCATCATTCAAAGAAAACCTTATACCCAATACAGGTTTCCTCTTATCCCTGATCCCCAAATTGATATCACAGCTACCAATTTATTTTCTCTTCATTGACTTATACGTTCTAGACATTCCATATGAATGAAATCATACAGTATGTAACCTTTGGAGTCTGATTTCTTTTACTCAAGATAAGGTATTCCAGATTCATCTATATTATGGATTGAACAAGTTCTTTGTTTTCATGGCTGAATATTGTTTCATTGCACGGAAGACTATGTCTTGTCTATTTATTTGTTTCTGCCTTCTGACTGTTGTCAATAGTGTTTCCATGAAGCTCCATGTCTTTCATTTCCATTCTTCTTTGTTTGTACTTAGGAAATGCATGGTTGAATCCTATGGAAAACTAACGTTAACTAAAATTCCCATTCTGAACCTTAAAAGCTTGCAGCAGGTAATAAGACATCCTGATTAGACAATTGTAAAGTGAATTCCAAACTTGGGGTTTCTGATGACCAATGTTATATATTAGCTTGACTCAGCCACAGGGTGCAGACATTTCTTCAGTACCAGTCTGATGTGCCTTTGAAGGTGTTTGGATGAGACTAACATTTGGATCTGTAGACTGGATACAGAAGGTTACCCTGCCTAGTGTGGATGAGTGCTGTCCAATAAGATAAAGGCCTGAGTAGAAAAGAAGTATGACTATCCCCTCAACAGAACAGAATTCTTCCTGCATGATGGCTTCTAGACTGATAGCTTTCTCCTTCTCTTCAGTCTTAAATGAGAATGTTAGTTCTTTATAGGTTTCAAATGTGCTGGCTTTCAAACGGGACCTATGCCATTAGATCTGTTTCTACTTCATTGACTCGCCTGTCGGCTCTTGGGACATGCTTGACTCCATAATTGTTTGAGAAGTTTCTTAGAGCAAATCTATCCACACTCATCAATATTATTTACCGGCTTGTCTGCCTGTTTTAGTTTCATTTCCTTTTTCTGTAATAAAATACTCTGACAAAAGCAACTTAAGAGAGAAAAGGATTTGATTCACAATTTCACGTTATAGTTCATTGTAACAGCCCCTTCCCCAAATTTAGCACAACTGATGCCATGTTAGAAGCCCCAATCTTACCTTAAAACCCAGCATGTAGGTCCCAATACCTACCACACCAAAATGGGAACAAAGACCCAACCCATCAAACACCTAGTCTGTAGTTCAAGGAAAGTCCCTAAATGTACTAATCTCGACTTTGGCTTCTGTGGTTCTACTTCTTGCTAACCAAAGTATGATAACCAGGATGTGGTTTTTGTGTATAAAAGACAAAGGGCTGTAAGGCTCGGGGCTGCATGATTTGGGAAAGTTTCCCATGTAGCCACCGGCTGATAATAAAGACTTCTTTTTTTATTGGCTTTGGGAGAGTCTGTATGGTGGTCTCTGGTGGACTTACCTTGAAGCATCATCATCCAGGAAAGTAGCTGGGCATATTACATCCACAGTCAAGAGCAGAAAGTAATGAATTGATATATTCACACCAGTGCTCAGCTTGCTTTCTCTATTCCTATTCAAGCCAGTGTCCTCTCCTCAGAGAATGGAGCCACCAATAGTGAGTGAGTCTTCCCACTTCAATTAATGTAATTAATATAATACTTACAGACGTGCTGTACATGATCACTGATCTGGATAATCCCTCATTGCCTTTTCATGTGATTCTAGACTGTGTCAAATTGATAATTAAAAGTAACTGTCACTCTATCTATCTATCTATCTATCTATCTGTCTATCATCTATCTAACATCTATCGATCTGTCTATCATCTATCTAACATCTATCTATCTATCTATCTATCTATCTATCTATCTATCTATCTATCTATCTGTCTATCATCTATCTAACATCTATCTATCTATCTATCTATCTATCTATCTGTCTATCATCTATCTAACATCTATCGATCTGTCTATCATCTATCTAACATCTATCTATCTATCTATCTATCATCTATCTAACATCTATCGATCTGTCTATCATCTATCTAACATCTATCATCTATCTATCTATCTATCTATCTATCTATCTATCTATCTATCTGTCTGTCATCTATCTAACATCTATTGATCTCTCTTCTATTGTCTATTATCTATCTCTCTCTTATCTATAACTTATGTAGTTGTAGACACAGATACAGATACACTGTGTACAAGCTTCAGTGTAGACATAGACACAGAGACATTGTATGTAAGCTCCTGCTTCTGCTGAAAACCCTGGCTAATACAGATTTTATACTGAGTGTAGTTCTAGAGAAATAGAATTCTAGAGATGGATTTTATGCGTATACATTTAAGTTTCTAGAATTGGCTCTCTCATTTAAAAAAATGTTAATAGCTCCATTTCCCAGAGTGAAGAGAGTACCTATAGTCTATGGCGTGATCTAGCTACAGGGCAGAGGTCGCCATTAGACACTCCGCACCAAATGACTTATCTTGTCATGAAAGTGTGACCAATGTCTAAAAAGCAGTAGGACTCTGAGAGTGGTTATGGGAGCATTGATGAAGATGGGGACATTGGGTTCCTTCCCTGTGATATGTATTCTTTGTCAGTAGATAAAGTCTCTCTCACTCTAGCAGAAGTTGTATCTCCCATGATCTCTAAATGGATTACCACTGGGTTGCTTAAAGATGCCACAGTGTCCTTCCCTGAGGCAGTACCCCTGATGTCCATGTTGCTTCTCCCCAGAAGCCACCGTTTACCACACTCCTTTATCTATAGACCAATAACTACTTAGGTTTTATAATCTATTCAGACAGAAACCCAGGCAACATGTTTGCAGAAAGACATTGTGGTTGTGGAATAAGCAGAAAGAAGATAAACACGTATGTTACCAAACTCGCCAACATGAGCTCTCTGAACTGACATCCTTCACTTACTTAGTGCTGTGACCCAGGGATGGGAGGGTCTCTCACCAGTTGGCTGAATGGCTGAAACATGGACCAAACATGGTCCACTTTGATATTCAAGGTTTAGGAGATTTTGAATGTTGAATGGTTTGTCGTTTAAGTCCTGCTTACCTGGGAAGGCCCAACACAAATACCTCCTACCATCATTGTGAGAAACAAATTTGGGAGAGAAGCCACAGCATCCTTGAGAGCTCTGTGATTGTAGATTTTTTTTATAGGCCGGTAGGATGCACAGTCATTCAGATGGACAAACCTAAATGTAATGGGAGTGGTTGGATTCCAGAATGTCATAGGCCAAGGGGCAGCACTTAGTCACCAGAGACGAGGTGAACATTTTATGATAGTAGAATGATAAAATCAAAGTATACCAAAACGGAGGTGACAAAAAGGGTATCTGGAATCGAGTTAACCCTTCAGTCATCTCTCATCACTACCATCTCCTGTGATTAAAGCGAGTGGAAAACTACAGCCAATCCAGACAGGACTGCTGCTGTTGTTCTATCTCATTAGGACTTGCTTGTGTGCATCAGGGAAAAAGATCTTTTCTATTGCCAGTCTTACAACCTTCTTGTGCAACATGAGATGTAATTAGAGCATAGTGTAAGTTATGACACATCTCGAAACTGATTACATCCTTTTTTGAGTCTGTATGGCACATATTCTTACTTTTTCCATTCTTATCACCCCATCTTGCAACATGAGTTATAATTACATCATAGTATATAAGTTATAGAATGTTGAGAAAAAAAAATGAACTACCCCACAGCAAGTTCTGTGTGGGGAAGGGGCTCATATGTTTATGGTAGTGGGCATAAGAGTGCTGTCACATTAGATAGATTCTTGCCTTTATTTGGGAATTACATTTGTTTTGGGATATGTTAAGGGGCCACGATGAAAGAACTGGACTTTCTGTGCCTAATTTTCTATGTGTTAATCTAATTAGACAGTAGGGTATTCAGTCACTCGATCAGCTATCATTCTGGGAGTGTATGTGAGGATCATTGGATGAGATAAACGTTTTAGTGGGTTGAATGAGTGTATAGAAGATAGACCTTCAAGGGGGTGGATCTTAACCCATTAATCAAAAACTAATTGAAAAAAAAAGACTTGTTTCCTTTTTAAGGGAATTCCTCTTGTCTGGCAGGCTTTATGCCAAGACAACAGCTTTTTTACTGACATCAGATGTGGATAGAAACATCAGCTCTTCTGGGTTTTCTCCTCTTCCTTTCCCTGCGTCTCCTATTCTTCCTGTTCCTCCTGTTCCTCCTGTTCCTCCTGTCCCTCCTGCTCCTTCTCCTGCTCCTTCTCCTGCTCCTTCTCCTGCTCCTCCTGCTCCTCCTCTTGTTCCTCCCCCACTCCTCCTTCTGTTCCTCCTGCTCCTCCCCCATCTCCCCCTTTCCCTGTTCTTCCTCCTCCTCCTGCTCCTCCTCCGCCTTCTGGTTCTCCTCCCCCTACTCTTCCTCTTGCTCCTCCTGCTCCTCCTCTTGTTCCTCTCCCTGCTCCTCCTTCTGTTCCTCCTGCTCCTCCCCCCCATGTCCCCTTTCCCTGTTCTTCCTCCTCCTGCTTCTCCTCCTCCTTCTGATTCTCCTCCCCCTACTCTTCCTCTTGCTCCTCCTGCTCCTCCTCTTGTTCCTCCCCCCTGCTCCTCCTTCTGTTCCTCCTGCTCCTCCCCCATCTCCCCCTTTCCCTGTTCTTCCTCCTCCCCTGCACCTCCTCCTGCCCCTATCCCTGTTCCTCCTCCTCTTCTTGTTCTTCCTCCTGCTCCTCCTTCTTTTCTTGTTTTTGTTTTTTGTTTTTAGGCCAGGACTTAATCTGTAGTTCAGACTGTTCTGGAAATCACAGCCATTTTTCCTATTCCATTTTCTCCAACACGGAGATTACAGGTGTGAGCCACCATACCCAGCATCTCCCTGGTCTTGAGCTTGTTGGCCTTGGACCCAGAACTGTCCCATTGGCTCTCTTGTGTCTCTCCCATGTTGCTTCACCTGAAATCTGAGAATTTTTTTTTTTAACCCTGTAAGCATATGAGCCAATTTGGTCAACCTCTTATTTACTCTTGTGTTTTCCTAAGAAGCCTAACAGTGTCTTTCATGAAATCTCCAGTGAAATGTGGTGTATACCCTTGGCATAACACTGGTACAGGAGCATAGAAACTGGTTGCTTTGTGAGTAAAATAGGTTAAGTCTCATGGCTTGGGCTTCTCCTTATATTAAATTAAAAACAAACACACACACACAAAAACATGGCAGCCATCTGTGATGTACAGAGATCCAAGTGTTGTCTGCCAAGAGGTCCACATCCACAATGCTTAGGTAACCCTGCCAAGCCACTGAGGAGGCAAGGCCAAGGAAAGATGCCCCAAGGGAGTAAGGGGAACCCACGTAACATGCACCGGGCTCCACTGAGCCATGTAAAGGCTTTTGATCTCCCTCTGCCACTTATATAACAGATAATAATATGAAATTATAAATATAAAATATAAATATAAAAAAATGATAGAATAGTTCTCTTGCTGACACCTGCGTCCCTGTTTCCTGTTGCAAAAGCCATTCATAGAGCAGCCAGAGCTTGTGAAAATTGCTTTATGAAATGGAAGACCACAGTAGTGTTGCCTGATGTCCCGGCCACAGCTAGGGGCCCCAGGAACAGAGTGACAGCCTGGCCTCTCTGACAATGGAGCAATCAATTGGCTCCCAGCCAGCAGGTTAAAGAAATATAAGTAGGATAGCAAAGCACTTGCCATGTAAGCATGAAGACCTGAGTTCGATTTCACCAACCCGTATAAAAAGTTGTGCATTGTGGGACAATCTTGTAATCCCAGCACTGGGGAGGCAGTGATAGGCGGATCCTTAGAGCTTAGTAGTTAATCCACTTAGCGTAATACTGGAGCTCTAGGCCAATGAAAGGCCCCATCTCAAGAATAAGGTAGATGGCATTCCTGAATAATTGCATGCATAGCTGGCTTCTGGTCTCCAAAGCCAGGCAGGCGCAGGCATGTGCACACACACACACACACACACACACACACACACACACACACACACGGGGTGGGGGAGCAAGAAAGAGAGAGAGAGTCAGACAGACTGACAGACAGACAGACACACACACAGAGATACATAGAGAGAGACAGAGACACAGACAGAGAGACACACACAGACACACAGACAGAGACAAACAGATGCACAGAGAGAGAGAGACACACACAGACTGGCAGAGTGATACACAGAGACACGGAGTGACAGACAGACAGACAGACACACACACACGGGAGGAGGAGGTACAAGTGTACAGGGATCATATGGGCTCAAGAATAACCCCCTAGGTTTACTGAGCCCTGCCATGTTTGTACTTGCCTCCTATGAGCGGCTTGTTTTTGGCTTGAGCTCTGAAAATTACGTCCTGGTAGATGGGGATTGAGGGCAGAGGGTGCAGTAGGTAGCAAAATGAGCTATAGCCAGACCTTCCAAGTTTTCTTTCCTAAGTGTCTGCTGTGGGACTACCAACATGTAAATATCTTGGCAAATTAGTGTGATACCTGACACATTAGGAAAGAGGAGGAAAACAGTTCCACCACCCACACCAGAGAGAAAGGGAGAGCAGTGGAAAACGTGGCCTGTGTCTCCCCTGCACGTGTCTTTGTGTGGGGTTTGAAAATGATGGGCATGCTCCTTGTTTATGTCCAGAAAGGGCCCCTAGGGCAGCCGCTTAGGGCCCAACTCTCCCCGATAGCACACAACTGGTGAAAAGATAAGATTTCTCAGCAGAGGCAGAGCACCAGGGGACATTTGATGCCTGCCTTATTCAAGTCACCAATAATCTCTCTTGCATCACTAACTTTTGTTAGAATTGGCTAATAGGCCACATGCCTCCACTGAAGCCCTGCAGATATAAGCAGTGACTCTGACGACTTCCTGATCTGAGCAGGAGCAGCCGGCATGGGACACACTGGGAGCCAGTTCCAAGCCCTCTTCTGGAAGAACTGGCTTTGCAGACTTCGGCACCCTGTAAGTGTCCTGACTTCCTAGAGGGCTTTGGGAGGGAGGCCTGGGTAGTGATCAGGGTCTGATCTGGCCTACCCTGCTTCTTGGAAGGTACCAACATCCACAGGGGACCCAGACTGAAAGGTTAATTTCCCATCAGAACCTAGCCTAGGGGCCAACATTGCTGAACTCTCATGGATATGCTATTACTGAATAGAATCTTGCCAGAAACAGGTTAATTTAGAAATAAAGTGACAAGTGGAGCTTAAAGAATTGGCATTTGGGCATTTGTTAGTCCTTCTGGCTTAAGGAACAATGCATCATAGATGTTTAATGCATAAACATAATATTACAGATGCCGATCTTTAAGACTGAGGACTAAAAGTACAAATGGGCTGCACACTACACACTCCTCAGTATTAATCTATGCTGTCCTGTCTTGAGTGTTAATTCTCATATTTCTGAGCAGCTGGGCTTCCCTGAGCAGACTGGAGTTGTACAAACCTTCCTTGTGCTAATATCTCGGTTTAAAAAGAAAAATCCCTTAAGTGTTTATTTTAATAAAGTTATGATAATCCGTCCTTTGTCCCTGATGCTGCTGAGTAAGCCTCAGCACCAGAGATGTCCCCTTCAGCAGTGGGCCTGCCATAACAAATCTTCCTGTTGGAGAAAATCCAGCAACTGAAACTGAAGTTTGTCTGGCTGACTCCTTCAACAGAGGATCTTCTCCCTCTCCTCACGATAAAGGGAATGTTTACAGGAGGAGTTCTCTGTCCTGAGATACAAGCATCGGAAGAATCTAGTTGAGAATTTAACATCAGGGTTGAGCGAATGAGGCACGGGCTTCTGATGAACCCTGAATACGTTGTTCTCTGTTGAGATGGTTTTCCTTTTACGAACAGTGGGTTTCATAGACGCGGAAGTTTGGGGATCAACAGCTATCTTTGCACAAAAATAGTGTTCTAGAGGAAGCTGGCTTCCCATGAACACATTGTTCTTTCCCTTTTGTGTATGTGAATCCATTAACTTCAATAGCCCAGTGACGGAGTGACTGGGCGTCTCCAGACTCCCTTACACCTCAGTGCTAGTTGTCACAGCCCTCGCTCTGTGGGAAACACCCTTAGCAGAAATATTCTGTCCAGGAATTTATTGGATGACTGCTTATTTAAAACAGAGACCCCTGTACCTCATCCTTCACCGCTTCATTTTCCTCCTTGGTATTCATCTTCTATATTAGTGTGCCACAGATTTATTTGTTGATTGCCTGTGAGTCCTGCATTAGCATGTACAACCAAGGAGAGTAGAACATTTCCCCTTATTTACAATATGTTTGCAGCATCTAGAACAGTGCCTGGCATACAAGAGATGTTCAGCAAACAGCAAAACCTTGGCTGAAACGGGTATGGTGGTACACACCTGGAATTCAAGCACTTTTAAAGTAGAGTCAGGAGGATCAAGGAATTCAAGTTGATATTCTGCTACATAGTGAGTTCAAAGTCAGCTTGAGCCGACTCTGAGGCTCTACCTTAAAACTCAAGATGGTAACAGGATGATGATGATACAGTAAAGATAAGAGGATAAACACACATCTTTAGTTAAATGAGTAAAAAAAGAAATAGAGCCAGGCGGTGATGGCACACACCTTTAATCCCAGCACCAGCGAGGCAAAGGCAGCCGGATCTCAGTGAGTTCGAGGACAGCCTGGTCTACAGAGTGAGTTCCAGGACAGCCAGAGTTACAATAGAGAAACCCTGTGAAGAAGAAGGAATAAAGTAACTGTTTACTGCAGGTAAACTGTTCCTATCAGGTGCCACAGGATGAGAGTGAGCCTACTCCAGGAGCTATAATCAGACCTGAGAAAAGCTATAATCAGGTCTGAGAAAATCAACCAAATATGTGATTGGATATTCTATGACCCCATTTCAGATATTACCTCCCACAGATCTCCGTGGCCAAATAGGAGATCTTAATTGTGCGAGGTGACCTGTTCTCTCCCTTCTCATCACACAACAAAGCTGAAAAGACACAGGGAGCCTTGTAGAATGTGACCCTTCCTGACTGGGCTTTGATGGTCTTAGTGGGTCTCCTCCCTGAGAGGTGGCCAGGATTGAATAGTCAGTGGTATTGGATGTGCTCAAAAGCACTCCCCCCTCTCCCGCTGCACACGGCCCAGATGAGTGGGAGTCACTCTTTTCACAGCATGGTATGAAAGAAACTAGTGCCTTAGCCATCTAGGACATGAGCCTTAGGCTCTGAGAGGAGAGGCAAGCAAAGCTATAGGCCTCCAGCTCGCAGGACCTGGGTCAGAACAGAACCTCAGGGGCAACCGAATGGCAATGTGTTCACATCTCTTAATCAGTTGCAGTGGAGATATGGAGGGCAGGCCCCTCGGGTGAATGTCTTCACACTGACCTGCTTTTCCTAGCTTCCTGCTCTCCAGTGATGTTCTGTAATTTCTGGTCTTTACATTATGGAAATAGAGTCTTGGCACAGCCAAGACTTGGGGACAGCCAATCTTACTGAGTAAAGAAAGAGTTTCAAATACATGTTTATTCTGTGAATAAGGACCTGACATTATTTGTAGGATAAAGAAAACTTGTCTATTTCACATGTACTTAAAAACCTCTTCATTTGGCTGTTTTATGATGATGGATCCTTCATTTAAATTTGAAGTTTTTTCTTTTCCTTTTTTGTTCGTTTTATTTCTTCTCTCTAGATAGCTCTGGATGTCCCACAACTCACTATGTAGACCAGGCTAGCCTCCGACTCACACATATCCACTTGTCTCTGACTCCCAAATGCTGACATCAAAGGTGTGCACTGCCATGCTAGGCTATTTTACTTTCACATTATGTGTTTCTGTCTGTGGATATGTACATTTGAATGCAGGCCCGAAGAGGGTATAGGGTCCCTTGGAGTTGACATTACAGGCAACCTTTGTGGGTGCTGGGAACTGAATCTGAGTCCTATGGAAGAGCAGTCAACACTTAGTAGCTGAGCCATCTCTCCAGACCCTATTGTTCCTTTAGAAATTTTTTGTCAGAGAAAAATTAAAAACGAGATAATGGGTAGATAATATTCATCCTTGTCGTTGGTTAAGATTCCATTGCTCTTGAATAATTATTTATCAGATGTCTAATTTTATTTTTACTTAATGCCACTCATTTTATCACTCTTGAGTTTTTCTTTATTACATAAGCGTTATTATAAGAAAAAGGAAACAATTTTAAATCACATGAAATTCCATTGTGATGATTCATGTGCTTGTTTTTGTGGCATATATAGCACACATCTTTTGATTGTTAGTTTCATAGACTTCCCTTTTCTCATTAAGCACTGAAGCCTAGCATTTTAGAAGCTGATATATGGTCTTCCTATCTAATGGCTTTGTTGCATAAAATTCATCACGGGATGAACATAAATTTTTTGATCATTTTCGTATGTGGCACATTAATGTCCTTGATAGTTTGAAGGCACATCTTTTGCATGTGTGTATGTGTTTGTGTCCATGTAGGGTGTGTTGTGTGTATTTGTATCAGCGGTAGACCCCAGTGTCTTCTATTGCGTCCCAGGTTAATTTTTGAGACAGTCTTAAACCTGGAGTTCACTCGTTCTGCAAGACTAGCTCACCACTGAGCTCCAGGGACCCTCCTGTCTCTCCCTCCTGTGTTAGGAACACAGGTGTGAGCCACCATACCAGCCTTTCTCCCTTGTTATAAGGACTCAGATCTTAATGTCAGCACAGAAAACACTTTACCGACTGAGCTATCTCTTTAGTCCCAGGTACATCTTCTTGGAAGAGTTTTTCTTAGTTTCCAGGAACAGGCTTCCTGGATCTGTTGGCTCTGGACATGTTGATGTAGTTGGATGTTGTCCTCAGGAGTGTCCTGATGGATAGATCTTACCAAGCTCATCAACACTACTATATCCAGGATTTTATACATGAATTTGTGTTTCTGTCCTTGATTTATCCTAACAATACAGCAACCACATTCATTACTTACGACTTTAAAAATGAAGTAGGAAAACTGTTAGCCAAGTGTGATGACTAATCATGATCGTCAACTTGATGGGATTTAGAATTGCCATGGGAACAAGTATCTGGGCATATCTGTGAGAAATTATTTAGATTAAGATAACTTAAGTGGGAAGACTCATCCTGAATGTGTGGCTCCGTGGACTGGGGTCTTGGACTGAATAAGAAGGAGAAAGTAGAAATGGGTATAGACATTACTTACTTTCTGCTTTCTGACTATGGTTGCAATGTGACCACATGCCTCCTGATCCCAATCTACCTTCCTTGCCACTGTGGACTGTATCTACCAAAACTGTAAGCCAAAATAAATGCTTTCTCAAACTGCTTTTGCCAGGTATATCGCTGTAGCAATGAAACAAGTAACTAACTCACCAAGTGTTGCCTTTTGGAAGTGTCATAATTTTATTTTATCTTTTTAAAATCTCTTCTGCTTTGATGGGATCTAGAGTGGCTGAGCCCACTGTGTTTATTATGGGTGGCACCGTTGCTCGACTTGACCCTTGATCTTTCTTGGGATCACTGCTGTCAAATCTTATGCATCTTAATTTCTGTTCTCAATGGTGGCTGCTAACCTCTTTCCTTTTGTCCCCACTGTGTGACATCCTGATCACTTGTCAGCTAATGAAAGCTGGCACAGCTGCTTGTCTTTAGACAGTCTTGTTGAAGACTTTGGCTAGTTGTGGGGGATTGAAGTGTCACGTAGTGTACATTGACAGCACTTGGTATCTTGATTGTCTGTAAAATCTCATGAGGGAGGCTTGGTCTGTGGGATGGTGCTAGGGGGAGGTTATGGAACTGTAAGTACTGGAACCTAGTGAGAGGTTATTAGGTCATCGCAAGGATGCTGTTGAAGGAGGTTGTGGGATCCTGGTCTCTTTACTCTCCTTCTTTGCTCCATGACTTATGATTAGGTGAGTGGTTTTCCTCCCCAACAAGTTCCTTCCATGATATATGGTGTCATCACAGGCCTGAAACTATAGGGCCAACAGATTCTATAACTGTAGGCCAAATTTACTTTTCTCTTTATAACATAATTATAGCAGTTACTTTGTTACAGTAGCAGAGAACTGACTAATACAAGCATCATAGTTCTATGAACCTATAGTTAATTCTCAACTACAGGCAGTAAAGGATAAACCTATATTGAAAATGTTCTACTGCTCTGCAGTACAGAACCCAGTGACATACAGTCCAGACTCCAGACCTCTCTCATACGTAATCCTCAGTGTTTTTGGTTTATAAGACTATAGTAGCACACGAATGGGTTCTGTTAGGTATAGACAACAGTTATAGTGTCTTTTCTATGTTCCTCCTTCAGGCATGGCTTGGAAGAAGTTAATGGGACTGTCAGAGTGCCAGTATCAAAGCTTCTATGCTCAACACATGGTCAAATTTAAATCCACTTCCACTGGAGAGCTCCCAGTCAGCCTACTCCTAAGCAGGCTAAATCTCAGCGTGTATCTCTAACTCATAGTCATCTACCTTTAGGGTCTAACCCTGAAAACATTCTTAAACATCTTTTCCTTTTAGTAGGGAAGAAAGTATATTTTCAGGTTTTATTTCCTTTAACCTCTGACGTCTTATGTGTATCTATGTTTTTGTTTTATAAAAACAGAAATCTCACATTTATTTGAGATTTTCATCCATCCCTGCTGACTTGGTGTAAAGCATAACTTTCTTTTGAAAAACAAAAGCAAACACTTGCTGACCTCAATTTCTGCATTTTTCTGAAGCTGGAAGCAATCATAAAGTCCAGAAGTGGAACAGACCATCTTTCTTTTAGACATTATTTTAGAAGCTGATTCTATTCTTGTTACTCTTTTTGTGTAGTTAGAAGTTATAGTTCAATGGTTTCCTGACAAATATATTTGACTTAAGGTTCTGTTAGCAGAAGCCAAGAGGTCATCGGTCAAGTGTCTGAACTCTTAGTCTGGTTGGTAAAAAAAATCTTGACCTTGAAAGACTGCTCCTGACAAGATGCTATAGTTGTGTAGCCTTTAAAATTTCAGAATACCTTTTTATTAGAAAGTACCTCAAAAGTTCAAACATAATATTAACAGACCTTGGGTATGCTTCAAGTAAACTTACCTAGGAGAGGCTCTTAAATGAATAATAGCATTTAAGGGTCTCTGCTGCAGAGTCTTAATGCTTAAGCCAATATTCTCTGGATCAGGAGTCTTGCTGTACCCTGATGGTTGGTAAGATATGTCCTATCAAAAGAGATTTTCCAGAAGTAAGCCCTTCCTCTTCCTGCAGGGCAGTTAGGCTAAATCTGTGCTTGCCCACGGGCATATATGAGTCTGCTTTGACCATTATAACAAAACACTGCACACCAAGTGGTATAAAGAGAAACGTGATGCTTCACAGTTGGAGGCTGGAAGCCTGAGGTAGAGGGTGGGCAGGCTAGCTTCTCTGAGAAGTGGTGTGTGGATGACCCCTCCCCATGGCTCTTCATAACCATCCCTGTATGTCTCTGTGTGTCCCGAGTTCTCTCTCAGAAGGAAAGGGCATACCATGTGGGATCACGGCTCATTTTGCTCCAGTCTGTCTTTGTTTTAACAAACTCTATTTCCAGTGACCTCATTTCTAAGCAAAATCACATTATGAAGTGCGGGGGAATGGGAGTTAGGAGTTTATCCCTTGAGCAGTAGGGGAATAATGCAGCCCCAAGGAGTGCCTGGGTGAGGCTGGAGCTCCCTCTTTGTCAATACACCTGCTGCCCCAGGAGATAAAGCAACAGCATGGTCAGTTTAGGACTTTTAAATAGAACAATTTAATCCCCAGGTGAGATGACAGGATCAGCACCATTAAAGGTATAAAATCCATTTCAAAACAGGGCCACACAGAGTCTGAGATGGCAGGACCAGTGTAATATAGGGTCTGGACATAACTGTCTTGCCTCAAATGAACCTAATCCCCGGGTCAAGCTAAAGCTAGCTTCTCGTGGAAAGAGAGCTCTGACCCCCAAAGGACAAGCTCACTGGGGATCCCTACCCTTCCTTTACTCAGGAAGATAAAGCCACACCTTGGGTGATTTAGGACTTTATTATTTATTTTTTTGGTTTTTCGAGACAGGGTTTCTCTGTTGTAACTCTGGCTGTCCTGGAACTCACTCTGTAGAGCAGGCTGGCTTTGAACTCACAGGGACCTGCCTACTTCTGCCTTTCCAGTGTTGGGATTAAAGGTGTGCACCATCACTGCTGGGGGGGCTAGGACTTTTAAACAGCACAACTTAATCCCTAGGTACCACCATTTCAACACCATTTCACCACCATTTGGGTCAAAGGAAAGATATTTTCTTATTCAAATGCAACTTCTCTCCAGGAATGGTGGCACACAAACTGCATAGTGAGCTCAAACGAAAACAAAGAGCATCTATTCCTTAAGAATGTCTAAATCTCCAGTCATCATGACTACAATACCCTTCCCCTCCTAGCCCAGTGGGTAGAGTGGCAGAGAAGTCCCATGGCTCCAATTCCTGCTCATTTCTGTCTGACAGTGTCCCAAGGTTTGAAGGTGAACAGCTATAGCATTGCGGTCTGACTTCTAGCAGGATATCTGTGCTGTATTTGAGTGGATAGACTGGGCAAACTTCTGAATTTCCTGGATATCGTAGAGCCTGAGGACTGGCCTGGTGGCTGCCCTCCTCATTTTATCAGAACCAGAGTCCCAGGTACCACATGGCTTTGTCTAGCTCAGAATCCTCCCATGGAAAGGCCTGGGCCATGTGACTTGGGTATATGACCAGTGACCTGACCCTGGTCAGATCCTTCTGGGTGTAGATGTTGATTGGATGATTTTTGCTTAGGCTGCAATTGCTCTCATGTCAATATCCAGTCCTACTCTCTGGGACGTACTCGTAGTACCAGAATCCACAAATGAGCACGGAAGTGTCGTGGTAGAGTTCTCCAGGCTCAATTCATTCTCGTGGCCCAGTCGACCAGTCAGAAGTGCCTGGCAGACACTGCTAAATGGTTACCTGCTGACAGGGCTTTGCTTTGCCTCCCCCAGAGGCCCCGCTACCCTGGAAGAGCTCCAGATGCGGGCACTGCTGAACAAGATTTGGGTGAGAGATAAAGGTTCCCCAAAGCCCTGCATTTGCCCTTACATGATTCTCATGGTGCCCAGCAGCCATGGAGAAGTTGTTCATTTTCCATAATTGAGCCCCACAGATAGCATCTTAGCTGGCTACAGCTACATTCATATCTGGATGCCTTGTGACAGTCTGATGCTCTTAACTGACCTCTCTGCACATTGAGGGAATAATCTGGTACCCATGTGTTAGATAAGGAGACCATTAAAAAGTACTCGAGGGGTTCTGGTGTGGTCTCAGGCTGTCTTGGCTGCTCAGACACACCTGTTCTTGATCCCAGGGAGGAAACTGTTGGGCCATTGTGAGGCTACTGCAGGTCATTGGGGTATGTCTCAGTGACTGGGGAAGAAAAGCAAGACAGAACTCCAATTACTGAGAAGCAAACATGTTTTGTGGTTTTAGAGCTCAGAGCTGGCAGGTTTTGGACTTGTTTGTATTTCTTCTATTCACAATCGAGGTTTCACAGGGCCCTTTCAGTTCTGATTGATCTTAATTTGCTTCTAATCTTTTGATTTGGGCTTTGTTTTCCTCCCAACCCCTTTCTCAAAAGAAAGTAAACACACAAGCCACCGGGAAGGGAAAATCTTTGAAAGGCGGTAAGGGAAGGCCTATGGGAAGAAAGAGTCTTAAGCAGCTTGGGTGTCTTGTAGGTGTCCTTCGGGTCCTGCCCCATGGCCTGAGGCTAAGAACCTTCAGCCTTCCAAAAGAACAGAAAAATGACTGCTTTTCAAATGTTCCATCGAGATGAGGTCTCACCCTGTAGCCCAGGCTGGCCTTGAATTCATGATTCTCCAGCCTCAACTCAACTTCCTGAATCTGTGAAATGGGCATAAGATCTGTGAGGATCCAAGGCTGAAGTTCATGATCAGCTTGGAGGGAGAAGACATGTGGATGGCAGGTGGCTCTGGGTACTGTGACAAAAACAAAACAAAACAAAACAAAACAAGAGACAGCAGCCAGAGCAGAGAGAAATGCGATCAGCCAAAGAGAGCATGGGTTACTAATGAATGAAGAAATAAGAGGGAAAAGAATATGGCTGCTCCTTTGTATGGCGGAGCAGAATGTCTATTATAGATATGAAGTAGAATACAGGAGATATGAGGGAGAGCTTAGCGCAGGGCAGGGACATCCAGCCGAGTCCAAGGTGGAGCTGTCCGGCAATGTGAGGAGAGGGGGAGGGGAGACGGGATTAGTGGGAAAGGGGAACTTGGAGTGGTGGCCAAGAGACCAGGAGGCCAAGGCAGAGAGTAACCAAAATGGCTTGACTATATAGGGAAGGGCAGCCCAGCCCCTGGGCTAGAGGGTTCAGGGTAGGGAGCAGGGTATGCAAGACAGGAGGACCCTGTAACAGGTGGGGTGGGGAAGGGAGTGCTGAGAGAATCTGGTGACCAGATTCACTTTGATATGTTAAGCAGGTACCTCAGCCAGCAGTTTGTGAGTTTGAGACATAACAACTAGTCTTCGGTGGCAGTTTCTTTGAACCACACTCAGCCACAACTCCCTAACTCAATGACTATGCCCAGGGCCTTCCATCACTTCCCTCTCGTTTCCAGACGGGTGAGCATCAGTGCACACAGGTACATCTATCCCCAGAGCTCCAGACCCTAGCCTAAAGGACAGCACATATGAGCTAGCCAGGCATTGCTACACACCCTGGAACAGACTTCGGTGCCTGGCATGGGACAGCCACAGCCAGAGTCACACAAAAACACAGATTCAGGAAGCTGAAGCCAGGGAAGGGAAGTGCCCATGTCTGGCACAGACCAGGGGAAGCAGCAGGGCCTTCGTCAAGGGACCTGGACCTAGTTGAAGCAGAGCTCAGGTAGGCCCTTCCTGGGCCTTACTAGTGAGCAGCCCTAAATGAACTCTTATGGAGTTTACCTGATGAAGACTAAATTGAGTCAAGTAGATCAGAATGCCCCCAAGTAACCGGAGCCAGGAGGCTCTTTCTTATACACACCAGGGTTGGAGTTGGTGGTTCGCACAGGATGAACTGTCAGGAGCTACTGGTAGCATTACTACAACACTGCCTTGCATATCATCTCTACCATAACCTTGAACTTTGTATCCAGACCACACTGGAATGTGTGGTTAGAGTTCTGAGTGCTAGGTGGAGCTGAGATACCAGTCTTATTAGTTGTGTTGTGGAGGAGAACTCTTGTTTCCAGGGGCATCTTGATTTTCTTTTTTCTTTTTTTCTTTTCTTTTCTTTTCTTTTCTTTTCTTTTTTTTTTTTTTTTTTTTTGAGAAAGGGTTTCTCTGTTGTAACTCTGGGTGTCCTGAACTCACTCTGTAGACCAGGCTAGCCTCGAACTCACAGAGATCTTCCTGACTTTGCCTCCTGAGTGCTGGGATTAAAGGCATGCGCTACTGCCACCCAACAAGATTTACATTTACTATTTTAATTCCGTGTATGTATGTGTATCTGTGTGTGCGTATATGCATGTACATATGAGTGCAGTGCCCCCAGAAGCCAGCAGAGGGCACTGGATCCCTGAAAGTGGAGTTAACAGGTGATTGTGAACCACCTGACATGGGTGCTAGGAACAAAACTCAGGTTCTCTAGAGGTAAGCGCTGTTAGCTGCTGACCCCATCTCTCTACTTGATATGTGTGTCAGATATTACCTAGATACTAGGCATGTTTTCAGTAACTTTACTGAATAGTCACAAAGCCAAAACAGGAAGGAATTTGGATGAACTTTCTGTTCTGGTCTGTGCTCCCTGCTGACCAGCTTCTTTCTGGTAGAGATGCACAGGTCTCATGATGCCAGTCAACATGTCCAGTGTTGAATTCCTTCCGCCCTGTGTGGCTTATGCTTACGATTTATTCCATCGATAGAGTTATAATATGGTTTAGTTTTCCGTTTGGAGGGTTTTGTACAAGGATGGATTTTACTCCAGGTCCATTCTCATTTACCTGAAAGGTCTGCCAACTTCCTTTCCAGCCTGGCGACTGCTGTATGTATTTCTCTGCTTTGTTATCTGTTCCTTAGTTTTATTATTCACATTTGCTTTGTATTTCATATGCCATCTTCTTCTCTTCCTATGAAATATCTTTTGTAATTTCCAAAGTGCGATTCTACTCCTTTCAGTTTGGTTGCCAGGATGTCCTCTTGCCATTTTCCTAGAGTTAAATCTGTTTTATAGTTTCATCTCCTATGATATAACTTCTTAGTATTGTGAAAAGTTTAAATTTATCTTTTAAAGAATCCAAATCCAGGTGTGCCCAGCACGCTTACTGAGTTACTCTCCCTTTCCACCTTGTATGGAAAGGTGTCCCTGTGGTGTGTTTTACAGCATGGTCTGACTGTTTTGGAACATCTTATGTGCATGTGCTTGTGCACCAATGTCACCAATGCCTTTAAAAAGCACCATGGTCTTATAATATGTTCTGATATTATTATCTAATATTTTAGTATTCTAGGGTTAGGATCCTTCCCAGATCTTTTTCTTTGGAATTTCCTTTGCTTTGAATATATTTACTCACCAGTTAATACATTTACTCACATAGAATGACTGTGACCAAAAAGTTATTCCAGTTGTTATTTGGTTGGGGTTGCATTCGGTGTGAGCACTGACTTGAATAGAGAGGTCCTGTCCATTATCTTCCCCCATTTACTGAACACAGTGTCTCAGTGGCTGGAGCATTTGGTACCCTGGTCACTCAGCCTGTGGCCAGTGTTGCCGGGCTGCAGCCTCCCATCTGTTCTCTGAACTCAGCTATGGCAGAAAAGGTGTGACCTACACCCAGGACCTCACACACCCCAACTCTGGCAGCAGTAACGGAAGGTTTAAAATTGCTTCACTGAAAATGATGTGTCCTATCAATTTGTTAATGACGTGTTCTCAACTCTTTCCTTCCTTCCTTCCTTCCTTCCTTCCTTCCTTCCTTCCTTCCTTCCTTCCTTCCTTCTCTCCTTCCTTCCTTCCTTCCTTCCTTCTCTCCTTCCTTCCTTCCTTCCTTCTCTCCTTCCTTCCTTCCTTCTCTCCTTCCTTCCTTCCTTCCTTCCTTCCTCCATCCCTCCCTACCTTCTTCTTTTCCTCTCTCCTTTCCTCCCTCCCTCCCTTTCCTTCTTTTTGCAACTAGAACAATATGGAAAAGCTTTTGAGAATATCCTAGAACTTGTTCATTGTTTCATAGTAAGTGTGAGCCTTTGGTCAGATGCACACAGTCAGGATCTGGAGGCAGGTGGCTCTAGAACATTCTTATGAGTGAACCTCTCCACCCAGGGAACACATTACTGCATTTTATCTGTCGTTTTTTGAGCACACTAGGGAAGAAATTGTTTACATTTACTTTTTAATTCCAGAGTCTATAGCTTAGTGTTTGACAGAGCCAATGCTAAATAAATGTCTAATGAATTAATGTCAAAAGACTGATGAGTATTTTTCGATAGAATGCTATCTTAAAAAGGAAGAAGAAAGACTATTTGTCAACTTCTGTTTTTCTCTGTGTCCAACTATCATCAAAGTTTGCAAAGGTTTTTCTTTAAAAAAAAAAATGTTTCTTTTTATTTTATGTGCATTGGTGTTTGCCTGCATGCACATCTGTGTGAGTGTGTCAGATTCCTTGGAACTAGAGTTACAGACAGTTGTGAGCTGCCCTATGGGTACTGGGAATGGAACCAGGGTCCTCTGGAAGAGCAGCCAGTGCTTTTAACCGCTGAGCCATCTCTCCAGCCCAGGGTCCTCTGGAAGAGCAGCCAGTGCTTTTAACCGCTGAGCCATCTCTCCAGCCCACAAAGGTTTTTTTTTTTTTTTTTTTTTTTTTTTTTAGGAAGAAGCTTTGGGCTGGAGTGAGAACTCTAAGCTCTTGGAATGTCTTAGCATCTTGCTGCACAGTAGCAGGTCACCTGCATTTAATACCAATACGTGTAAGTCAATACATTTGGTATTGACTTCCTCTTAGCTTGTTTGAATTGTGTGAACCCTGGATTGGCTTTTCTGAAGCAACAACAGCAAAGACCCCAAAACACTTCTGGGAAAGTCCCTACTTCTAAGACGTTGGCATTGGGAGGCTCCATAGCTCCCAAACTGACACAATAGAATTTCATGTGCACTGCAAAGGTCTTTGTTTTCAAAATCCAGGGCAACAAACTAATTATGTGCTTTGCTTCAGCTTCCTTGATATTCTAAACTTAGAATGTTTCCCCTTCCATCAGCTGATGAGATCTTATGACAAGCTTGTCCCCTATAGGGATCTTTTTCTTTCTTTCTTTATTGACAATTCTATTTTTTTTTTGTACCAAAGCATTTTATCCTTTGTGTTTTCCACTGTAACCCAAAGTGCATGCTGCACAAGCCATTTGGAGGATTTAAAAATGGCTTTAGGCTCTGTCTAGAGGTGGTTTGTGAAAGTTAGACGGAAGGTGTTTATTCTGCAGGCCTAAGCTTTGTCCAGGTTCCCTCATGAGTCAGTTCAAGGACACCAAGTAAAATAATTATGACATGGTTTCCAAGTTGTCAGTAGGCATTGGAGGCTTGTCCTACTGGCTGCCTTGAGCTTTAGGCACTTCTTGGAAATGCCTGAGGATGACGTGGGGAAGCCAAGGATGGCCTTAGTTTTCTTCATCTTTGAGGAAGAAAACTTCTTCAGTCCTGAGGAAGCTGACTCGGGTGTTTCTCATTTCACAGGTGTAGGTCGAGTGTCACGCATCCAAAATACTTGGGGCCCAGAAACATAGAGGAACATTTGGATGAAGTTTTTGTTACTTTGGTTTCTTTAAAAATGCAAAATGGCGTTTGGACTAGGTTTACGTTTACCTCCCAGGTGCGGTAGATGACCGTGAGTTTGAATTGGACTGCTTGATGCAGGTGGCTGTAATTTGGTTAGGCATAGTTGTTTTGGCACGCGTAGCTTGTTCTTAGTGTTGTGTGCGGTTTGGGTTTATGGGAAATTTTGCGTAGAGTAGACAAGGTTTAAAACCCCAAGAGCCAGGCTGGGCGTTGGTTGGTGGTTCGTTGGTTGGTTTGTCCGTTGTTAGTGTGTTGATTCTTGCATAGAAAAACCAAGGTTGGAGAGATTGCGTTTGCAGATGGTGAGCTGAGACGCTAGTCTGACTGACTGTCAGCCAGTCCTCTCCGAGCTTAGGACAGTCTAAAAGGATGTAAACATGTCTCCCTTTTTCTTATTCTCTATTAAGGTCACCTGCAAAAGCGGTGACAATTTCTTTCTATCTTTCCTTTCTCTTTCCCTAAATTGAAGGAAAAGATTGAAGATTTCTAAACACAGAAATGCTTGAGATTTCTGATATGTTCCAGATGTTCATGTACTATAATGAGATCCTCCAGGAAAGAACCCACCTGAACACTAGATCCATTCATCGTCCACAGATTCTTTACATACAGCCTGAAGGGAGTTTCATACAACAATATGAGAATTTTGTATGTGAAACAAACGTGTGCATTTTTTCACTGATGACATCACGTCATTGCTTTGATGTCTTTGAAATCTAGAGATTTGGGGGCAGTTTGCATTTTTCAAGTTTTTGGATTAGGGATGTTCAATTTCTATCCATTTCATCCTCTATGAGGCAGGGGATCCATCCACTTTGGTCACTGTTTCCCTAGTTCTTATAATGGTGCCTGACTCCCTACATGCTTCCTAAGGAGCAAGTGAATGAGCCCTCCCTCCCTCCTTCCCTCCCTCCCTCCCTCCCTTCCTTCCTTCCTTCCTTCCTTTCTTTCTTTCTTTTTTTGAGTAGATTTTCTACAGAACACTGATACACTTTAATAGGGCTGAATGCTTTGGAAGTTTAAGGAATCTGTGCATCAAGATACGATACCCTCTATTTCCTTCCACACGTTCGTAAATTCCTGTTCGTTTTCTCCCGCTTAGCTCCACATCCCATAAGGCAGGCACCTCCTCCATCCCTGTCTCCCAACTTTGCTCTCTAAAACCAATCATATGGTACAGCTGTTGAATAGCAAGTTCTCCCACTGATCTGTCAGCTCTTTGTTTAATATGTCAGGTTTCCAGTGTGCGTGGCTCTGTTCCTAGGCTATCTATGCCCTCACAGGGTGTTCTGCCCGTTGTTGAATGAGCGGTACATTATTTCAATTAGTTTATGCAAGGCTTTGACGTGTAAGAAAATAAGTTCTTCTGGCCTGCTGATGTAAATGATCTTGGAGAGTTTTGGGCTTTATTCTACTAAATACATTTAAGAGTCAGGCAAACCCAAACAAGCATACTCTTTGGGGTCCTTTGGACTTGCTGGCTGGTCTATTGTGCAGAGCGACAGCTTTGCACCGAACATATAGATCAGGGCAAAAATGATATCTTGATGACGATGACGCTGTCATGCAATGGCACAATTATGCAAATATGCATAATGAGCATTAGCAGTACCTGTCTGTTCCTTATTTAAATACTCTGGTGTCCTTTAATAAATTAAGTATCATGTCAATGTTAGGTTTTTACATTTTTTTCTCCTTAGCTGTTTTATACTTTTTTTGTGGATAATTATATCATTTAAAATGCGTTTAACACTTTGGATTAATATCAATCAAATATCAGTTTAAAATGTGTGTGCCGTCTTGCTGGTGGCACACATGTTACTGAAATCTGCTATGAAAGCAAATTTGGAGTGTCCGTTCCCTATTTTCGTCAGGTGTTCTGTATATTATCAGACTATGAAGTACACGCACATATTGCAGTCCTTGTTATCAGTTGCTGAAGTGTTTCATGTTGAAGGTCTTTTCCGCAGTACTCCTCTCGGCGTTACTGTTTACCTGCATGTACTTTTTATCTCCTCACTCTGGACAATCTTGCCTCCTTAGAGTGTAGCTGTAAACAGTACCAGCCAGCATCTTTTGAAAGTAAACCCCGAGACCCTTCCTTGTCCTTCAAATAGCTCAATCCCAGCATTGTTAGGAATTTGAACATACGATTTGAAAGCTGCTTTAGTGTGATCGGCTATGGGATAGCCTTGCTTCTGTTTAAGTTTCTCTTTTCTTGTATTCTTGAGATATAGTTTCTCTCTGATACTATTCTAAATTGAACAAATGTCTCTCAGAAGTCCATGGAGATCTTACTGCATTTGGTTTCTTGCTGTTGATGAACTTGTGGTTGGTGATTCTAGTTACTCTGTTGATGAGTGTTTTTATTGAAGCCTTCTTAAGATCTTCTCTGTGTGTGTGTGTGTGTGTGTGTGGGTCTGTGGGGGTATATGCATGCGTGTGGTGTGTGCAATGTGTGTGTGTGGGGGGGTATGTTTATGTGGTGTGTGTGTGGAGCGTATGTGTGTGAGTGTGTGTGTGTGTGGTACATTGTGTGGCTAGGGAATGTATGTGTGTGTGTGTGTGGTACATTGTGTGGCTAGGGAATGTATGTGTGTGTGTGTGTGGTACATTGTGTGGCTAGGGAATGTATGTGTGTGTGTGTGTGTGTGGTACATTGTGTGGCTAGGGTATGTATGTGTGTGTGTACGTATGTGCTTTAGTATATGTATCTATATATGTGTGAGGTGTGTGTATGTGTGTGTGCACATGTAGGTGTGTGTGTGAGTGTATGTGTGCATGTATGTGAACTATGACCAAAAAGCACACTATGACCAAAAGCAACTGGAGAGGGAAAGGCTTTATTTTCATCTTACACTTTCATGTAACATTATTGAGAGAAGTCAGGGTAGGAAACTCAAGGCAGAAAACCAGAAGCAGAAGCCATGGAGAAATACTGCTTCCTGGCTTGCCCCTCATGGCTCTCCCGGACTTCTTTCTTATACAACCCAGGGCTATATGCCCGGAGGTGGCACTGTCCACAATGAGTTGAACTCCACTTCAACCATTAATCAGAAAATGCTTGGCAGATTGCCTACTAAAGGCCAATATTATGGAGGCATTTTCTCAATTAAGAGTCCCTCTTCCCAAATGACTGTAGCTTATGTCAAGTTGATAAAAAAGTCTCAACCAGGACAATATGTGTTTATATGTGTATGTGATATGTATGTGAGTACATGTATATGTAGTGTGTGTCTGTGTGTGCAGCGTTTGTGTGGTGTGCACACACTTGTGTGTGCTACGTGTCTGTGTGTGCAGAAGTCACTCTACATACTATCTCAGGGATGTCTATATTCTTTGTAGTTTTGCATTTCCATTATCTGTACATTTATGTCTTTCAGCTGCTTAGAAAAATCCTTAGGCATGATTTTTAAAATATCACAATTTCTTCTTTTCTTTTTGAGGGAACTTTGCTTCTCACTGGACCTGAGACCTGACCAGCATTGCACAGCTGTTTTCAGTTAGCAGCACTGAAGATGGACGTGATATTATTAGATTTTAAGAAGTTTTGTGTCATTTTCCTGTTGGCTGGATTTCGCTGTTAGTGAATTCATTGTGCGTGGTCTCTATGTGATCTATGTTCTATAAACACTGAGAAAACATACACATGTGCATGTTTGTTTTTGTTCCAGGACAATTTTACCTAGGTATTATATACATTTTAATATAATGTACATGATTTTAAAAATCATACTAACTTTCCCTCTGAGTGCTGTAGATATTGGCTCAGAGAGATGGCCGAGTGAATAGACACTTATCATTCTTAATGATCTGAGTTTGAGCCCCAGAACCCACATAGTAGAAGGAGAGGACAGACTCCTGCGAGTTTTCCTCTGACCTTTACATGCAGGCCTTGGTGTATACATACCCCCACAAACAAGGAAACAAACGAATGTATCTTTCCAAGAGAACATGACAGGTATTGATAACACTGACATTTGCACGGAATGTTCTGAGGATGTGTTCAACAAGGTTGGCTCATTCCCAACCTCTCTAGCTGCTTTTTTCCTTACTTAAAACTCTCAGTTTTCTTCCTTTATTTCTTCCCTTATCTTGGATAAGCTGGAAGTTCACTGGCCACAGTTCAGGGCTGGTTAATTTTCTGAATTACAGTTGACTCTTTTAATCTTCAAAAGAAGTCTTCTATAGCTTATAGCACTTTTTAGGTTCCTTTTTCTTTTTTCTTTTTTTTTTTTGAATTCTTTCCCTTGGGGATGCCAATTTCTTACATTTCATATTCTTTGCTTTTTTCCTTTGTTTTAATATTTTTGCCTTTAAAATATTTGAAAAGATCAGTAGTGTTACCTTCAATTTTCTGTGTTCCAAAATTCATATCTAAAAATTAGTGTCTATTTTTCTGTGGTTTCTAAGTCAGCTGTGCACAATGATTTGCTCTTCTTCTTTAGGTCCGTAAGCTTTCACTTTGCCGTCCTGTTTTTATGAAGTCGTTCTTCCTTATGAAGTGCTTACATGTTCTTCTGTTTACTTCCTTTCTTATTATTCTCCCTGGCTTTCTTTAGCTTCTGGTTGGCTTGTCTATCCCCTCCGCCGATGTGCTTTAAGGAATGTGACTCATATTTTGGCAGCTTAGCTGAGGTACTGTATTTGCTCTTGACTCTTTTCAATGATTTTCTTTTCTAAATGCCTTTTTGTTCGATTTTCTTTTATATCCCTGCCCCACCACCATCACATCCGTAGCTCCTGTTTTCTGTAACAGGAGGTTTGGAGGAGGTGAAGAAGGAGCTCATCTGAGATGAAAGAGAATCAGGATTCCGTGTTCTGTGAAATGTTCAGTATTTTGTCCTGTGTTCACTCCATTCATTTGGGGGACATTTCTGTCCAACTTTGGATTCGATTCACCCGTACCTTCTTTTTGGTGTGTGCCTGCTGATGGTGAGCAGACCTACTGTCAAGAGCTTCCTGCGGAGCCCGATCCCCAGAGCATCCTGACATCTTTTATTGGGCAGCCGCGGAGGCTTCTGTAACAGCCGCATCCTTGTGGCTCAAGTTCATCCTTGGTTTCATTGGATTATCCACTATTGCAGTTTTCCAGGCGGTCTGCCTGAGGAAGGGATCAGAAGACTCCTTTGGGGTGTTTCTCTTCATCACTGTGGGTGCTGCGAGTATACTGAAGAAACAGCGTAATGGCTTTGGAGAATATGGACTGGGCGGGGACCGATCGTTTTGTAGGGTTTTGTTTGTGTGGTTTTTTTGGGTGGGATCATACAAAGACAAGTTCCCCTCCCCTTTCCTCTAACTTTTCCTTTCTACCTTCTTCATTTTGTCTGAAGAAAATTTCACTCTATTTCTTACCCAGATCTGCTATGCATGTTCAGACCGTTAGGGTCTCCTGAATTCTATCCTTTCTGAACCGTGCCGAGGACAAAAGGAGAGTCTCTCTGTTCGCGTTTGTGCTGGGATGTGGCAGGAACAGAGAATGAGGTGAGGATCGCTGCAGCCATTGAGGTCACAGAGGAGTCCTTCCGGTTTGTGAAAGTCAGGTGTAACCCTTCCCTTTCTTCCGGTGGGAACAGCCTACGTGGGACACCCCTTAAAGAGCAGAGGGCTTTGTGGCTGCTTGGAAAGGTGACCCGTGCTTTTTCAAGTATTAATAGGTTCAATGGATCATTGCTTATTTTTCTCGAGCTCGGAGCCTGTGGCAGCGCCCACTCCTGGTGGTTTTGGACACAGATTTTTTTTTTTTAATTATTATTATTTTTTTTCCACGTAGGCCTGGTCTTGGTGTTTCAAAGAGCCCGAAGCCTGAGAGGGAGAGGGTTCCTACAGATGACAAAAGGCATAGCCATTAGCAGGAGTACGATTAAAAATGCCAAGCGAGACTCTAGGATAATAACACAGGAGAGGAAAATCATGAAAACGTGATGAGGAGAGGAGCCTTTGACCCCCACAGAGAAACAGCCTCATGAAAGGAGCCGATTCACAGGTGCCAGTGGACGGTGACACAGCAGAACTCAGCGGCTCCGTAGATGCTTTTCCTCCAGGGGTAATTTTAGATTCAGAACAATAGAAATTCTTCCTCCTTGCCCTTTTCAAAAGGGCATTTGACCAACTTGTAAATTTAAAACAAAAAAAAAATCACAGAAGTAGTATTCTTTTAAGTTTAATTGGGTTTCCTTTTGAATTTTAAGATCCTTGAAGGAACTTCTCCACTGGATGTAGAGCTCTAATAGTTGCCATGATTTTCATTTGCAGCTTGAAATCTGTCATTGGTTTAAGACCACGAAAAAAAAAAAAAAAAAAAAAAAGACTACATTTGTAGCCATGGCTGACAGAGCTCATTTGGCAAAATTCCTTAAACTATGCTTTCTTTCCATCCAGGAAAGAAAATAAAGATAGCAATTATTTTTTGATTGATACAAATAATAGACAGTGAAATTAAAAAGCTATGGGCCAGAGATATAGTTTCAGGGGTATAAGTGCTTGGCTCTCACGCAAGAGGCCCTTGGGTTTGATCCCAAAACACATGACCAGGAAAACAACAAGAATAAGGTAGCTAATCCAACCAAGCCCGTGGGAGTGTGGTGGGACTGAATGATTATCAGAATTTCACTCTCAAAGAGGGAATTACAGTTTTATTTACCCAGACTCAAATCCAGGAAAAAAAAATTCAAGTGCACCTTGGCTCAGGGATTCCACTTAAGTCTCGTGCTTTGACAAGTCAGCAGAGAAATGAAGAAAGCTCATGGTGATATGGGGGGGGGGTGCTGAGCAGAAGTCAGGCACATCTCTCTAAGTGGGTGATTGGTTAAATAACTTCAATAGAATATTAGCTAGACTTTGAAAACAAGGCAGACCTATAAATGCTGATATGAAAAATGTCTCCGGAAGCTTATTTATCACATTTGTACATCTATGTTTAAGTGGATTAAAAAACCTAAGGTCATTTACCCTCTGGGACAATGATTGCGTTCCAGTTTACTTTTGAGATTTCATACTCATTCGTGTATTCATTTATTTGTAGTATCAACTTGTTCTGAGTCTATTGATCTTAAATTGATGGTTTTTTCTTTATAACTTTGTCTTAGAAAGCTAGCCACCATATCTCATTAAAATAAAGAATGAATAAAAAAATGCTGCTTTTTCTTAATTAAAAAAAATAGTTAATATGTTAGTTAATATGAAATATATTTTGTGTCGTATATTTATATCCATCCATCTATCCATAAGTACAGAATCCTATCCAAACTTCCCTACCCCAACATACAATAAATTGTCCTATTGATATATGCAATAATGAAAATGATGCAATGAATTGCAGCCTCTTAAGTGTTTTTTTTGTGGTCGCCATTTTTAATTATAAGTATCAGCAAGGATTAGTATATCGTACATATTAATGGCTTTATGGTGACTTTTCCATACACACATCTCTCCTGCCTTGGTCATGCCTGTTCACAGTCCAGTGGGCTCCCACCAGTGCTCTGGATATTTCTCTCTCACTTCGCTAGACTGCATCAGCCTGAGGCTAGCCTCTGAGACCCTTATCTTGTTATCCATCATGGGAATGTGAGCTATTGAGTTAAGGCAGGCTGTCAAAGCTTTTTGTCGTCTGCTTCCTGGCTCAAGAAACATTTCCCTGGAGTCTATTTCAAAGGGTGATTTCATTTCTGTAATTACACCTGGCACTTGAATGCTCCTCCACCTGTGTTTTCCTTGTGGGTTTCAGGGAGCACACTCACCTGGTCACACTGAGATTTGCTCCTGCATGTCACTGACAAGCGTACAATGGGAGATGGTAATGGCAGGTTGAAGGATAAAGGAGCCAAAGAGAGCAGGAGTTCACTTCAGGTCAAAGCATTAGAACTTGGAACCTGAAGCAGTAAGACACTGCCTTTTATTAGAAAGGGGAAATGGACTGAAATCAATAAAGATTATTCATAAGAGCATTGACTTAAATATTATATTTTTTCTCACATCACTCCCTAGTTCCATCATCAGTTTGTTTCTTTCAATTTTGAAAATTTAAGCTTACGGCTGCGGGTGGCTCAGTTGTAACACATTTGCCTAGCGTGCATGAGGTCCTGGGTTCAAGTCCAGGCACTGAAATGACGGTTCAGGTTTTCATATTGCTGCAATCCTCTGGGCAGCTCTTTAGACTGTCAAATATTTGATGGTAGTAATCTTATGTTGAGGAGTTTATTCCAATTCCCCCAAAGCAATTCAAAGGACAAGTTATTTTAACACAAAAATGTTGCTCTTTAGAAGCATGGACTTCTCTCAGGCCCAACAGATCCTGGAAAAAGAATTTTGAGATCAGGCTGTGTTGGGTCCTCAGTTACTTTGTGTTATGTGTAAGTGGCTTAGTGTTCTGAGCCCTTCCCCAAGAGACTCAGAGTACAGTGCAGAGGTGGAATGGCTCTGCACCTTGCCAGAGGCACAGAGAACGTCTGTTCATTGCTACCCACAAGGCACAGTCTGATAAACAACTGTTCTTAAACACAGAAAAGTACCATGCTATAAATTTATCAAAGTAAATCGAGGTTTTAATAATATATGTGGAACATGGATGGGCCATGGTGGTGCAACCTTTAATCCCAGCACTTGGGAGGCAGAGGCAGGCAGATCTCTGTGAGTTTGAGGCCAGCCTGGTCTACAGAGTGAGTTCCAGGACAGCCAGGGTTACAAAAGAGAAACACTGTCTCGAAAAACCATATATATATATATATATATATATATATATATATATATATATATATATATATATATATATATATCTCACAACAAAACTATCAGGAAACCAGGTCTGAGAACTTCCCAGATGCAGCAGACTGGAAAAGGTACAACTCCCTCCTCTGGACCCTGTAATGAGAGGAAACACACAGGTGGTTACAGCCCTACCAACCTGTCAAACCTGAGTACCCACTGTGCACATCAAGGGACCCATAGACAGAGGACTCCCAACTGTCCTAGGGTCAGCTTGGCTCAGTCCCTGGTGTTCACACGGCCTTCTTGAGTTGCTGTCTCTCCGTCCACTGGGTCATCTGTCTGGACCCAGTCTTGCCTCTAACTTCCACAGCCTCCAATGCCCTGCACCTTGCTCTCCTGTGGCTCAACTCTGATGCTGCAGCCTGCCTGTAACGGGACAGCTGCAGTGATGGGTCTCAGACCCCCTCCCCATGCCTCTCTCCTTATGCTGGTTCCCAAGGGGACTTTTCATATGCCTATCGGATTGTGCCTCAAGCCACTTTGAAATTCTTTGAACTCCGTTGGGACTTACAACTTTTTTATAGCCATCCTGTGACACATATAGAGATATATTTACTGTATGATGTATAATGTGTGATCTGAGAGTTAATACTGATAATTTAGATAGGAATAAAAGGACCTGTCCTCGTCTTCCCGGCTGTCAAGGAGGGTGAGATTTCTGGGCAAATTGTTGCGGACAAAACCGTTGTACCTTGTGAATTTAATGTCATTCAGTACATTCTGACATGGTGTTGGTCTACGTTTCTGACATAGCATGCTCACAACCCAGATAGGGGCATCAGTTAATTGCTATAAAAGTAGCCTGTCCTGGCTGCTCACCATCCTTCAAGCGGAGGGACCACTACAGCGCCTGGCCACTTGCCCAGCATTTTGTCTCTTGTATTTTCCAGGTCCTCTCCCTCGCTGAATTCTTCTGGCCATGCATCCTGTTCATGATTCTGACTGTGCTTCGTTTTCAAGAGCCTCCCAGACACCGAGACAGCTGTGAGTTTCATTTTAAATACAAGTTTTTCAAGAGAAAACATTCACCATTTTCTCCGTCCTTTACTGACACTTAATTCTCAGTGGGGTGAACGACTATTGATGGCTATATTAAGACAACAGAGATATACCCGAATTGGAATTGCATCCAGGAAGAGGCAATTCAGGTTTCTGCATTTCTCAATGGTAATCACAGATGTTTGATCAGTCTAGCAAGTAGATATAGCCTTTCACCCATGCTGAACTGATTTGGGCTTGGATAAATAAATCTTGAAACATTTAGGAAGAGTTAGAAGCAGAGGTAAAGGAGACACATTTCATTTTAACAAGATCTGATCATGGTGACGGCCGTGTCGGAAGTAGGGACTGGGAAGATGGAGATTCACCAATAAACTCACAATAACTTCCTGTTCTCAAGAAATGTGGCCAGTCAGATAATTTTGTCTTGTCTGATTTGAAAACTCAGTAGCCATACCTCTTGAGAAACGGTAGCCTGGTTTGTTTTGACTGTGTCACTTGAAATAGTTTGTTAGATTTGGAAAGCTTCCAGTGGAACAGTGATTATTAAAGCTTAGAATTGATCTGAAAGAGGTTGTCAGTGATACTTGGGTTCTGTATATTGAAAAAGGAATGAGACTAATGACTCATGTGTGCCTTTGAGAATAGAATTGAGTATTACAGAAAACGGTGAAGCCAGGTTATTAAAATTACACTTACGAAGAGCTGAAAATCTTTTTCAGGATTTTTAAAATTTTAGTATTGTATTTATTCATTCAACAAGCATGTATCTAGGGCCTTTTATTCCTCCCAAAATTTTCTAGAAGACCGGTCTATTAAAATACAGTGAGAGAAGTGTCATAAGGAACTCCTTATAAGAACAAGTGTAGTCAAGGTTGGAGATTGCAACCTCTAATCCAACATATACCCACTGGGGTGGCCTCCATTCGGTATGTGTTTCTGAGAAAGGATACAGAACCACCTAGAGAAATTTAATCTCTTATTACTGGTGCATTACTTCAGATTTTCTATCATCTTCGAAAACATTATATCTTGCATTTGCTAAGAATTCCACCCTCCCTTAAGCATCAAATACACTCATTTATTTTTTATTCATCCATTCACTAATTCTTGTTTGTTTATTTGGTCAGTCATCAAATATTTAGTGAATGTCTTCTGTGTGAACAGCATTGTGCTAAATTTGGGGCATAGTGGGTCTTCAAGTTTGGTGAAGGAGATCATCTCCCAGACCTGAAGCAGGCATCAGGGGAAAGATATTCCCTGGACTTAGTGAGCCACAACACACAGGTCAGCAGCTTCCCAGATGCCTGCCATTGCCGTTGACTCCATGGCTTGTCCACCTGTGTGCACAAAGGGCAGGTAAATTTGGAGCACGTGGCTCCGACACTGTCGATTATGGTGTTGGCTCATAGGAGTATTTTTCCTGAAAGTTTTTTTTTCTCTCTCTCTGTCTCTCTCTGTCCCCCTTTCTCTCCCTTCTCTCTCCCTCCCTTCCTTTCTCTCTCTCTCTCTCTCCATCTTTCTCCTCCTCCTCTTCCTTTTCTTCTTCTTTGACTAGGCCTGTCTATGTAGCTCTGGCTGCCCTGGAAGTCACTCTGTAGACCAGGCTGGTTCAAGCTCACAGAGATCTCCCTGCTTCTGTCTCTTTAGTGCAGGATTAAAGGTGTGCACCACCATGCCAGGTTCCTGAAAGGATCTGATATTATTTGATGTAGTAAAGCATTTTCATACTATATATGATATTTAGAAATTTCATTTAAATGTTTAGTAATCCAGGCTGGCTTTTATCTGAAAGCTTTTGCCCAAACTTAAATGCTCTTAATTTTTTTTATATGAGATGCAAAGAAACATTCATTTTTATTGTTCACACTCATGGCTGATTTGCAGAGGGCTACGCCAGAGGCTTGGCACTCAGAACCTTACTTGCTCTGTGCATTCCTCTCCTTATTTCTTAGATGTTCAGGATGAGCCTTCATGCTCAGTGCAGGGGCAGTTCCCTGCAGTGCTCAAGACCAGACCATGCATTGATGAGAAGGCTCCTACAAGCTGCTATTGCCAGCAAAAGCAAAAGGGGTGTCATAGGTTGTAGGCATTAAAGACTTTATCTTTTCAATGATAATTTTTTTTTGCAGTATGGTCACTCTTCCATGTGTCTATTTTTCTATTATTTATTTTTCTTAAGTAACAAAACTCATTTCCGCCTTCCTGAAAGCCAAGGGCACACATTTCCATAACACAGCCCGAGAACCAATGAAGTTGCAATGTCTCCATCCCATTCCATGTTTTCCCCAAATTCACAAAGCGCCAACATATAACTACATATCTCTCAATTTCACCTGACTCCTAAAAATCTTTGTAAGTACTAACATGTGATTGCCTATTCCTAGATTCTACTTAACATATAACTACCTAGATATAGATTTTACTTTTTAATATGTAATTGCTTGTCTCTAGATTCCAAATACACACACACACACACACACACACACACACACACACACACACACACACGAATTTCCCTATCTTGAAATGTTTTCCCTTCTATTCCTTTATTTCTTCCTTTTTACTTTTCTTCTTTACTTTATTAGTATGCTTATCATAAAAACATTCCTTTTTCTTTCTTTTTTTTGGCTTTTTGAGACAAGGTTTCTCTGTTGTAACTCTGACTGTCCTAGAACTGACTATATAGAGGAGGCTGGCCTCGAACTCACAAGGATCCACCTGCCTTTGCCTCCTGTGTGCTGGATTTAAAGGTGTGTGCCACCACTGCAATTTCCCTTTTCTAATCCATGTGCGTTTCTCATAGTAATAGTCTACTGTTCATGATCCTGTTTGGGTACCACCTGCCACATATTGCATGGCTTCAAGGACTGACCTAACTGGGACAGCAAGGGTAGAAAGGAAAAGCATAGACAGAGAAAAGCTGGTGCTTGTGGACTAGACTCTTGGATGGAGAAGCCACTGCCACCCACAGAACTCAGCATGTTTATTATGTATAATTGGACAGGGAAGCAGGGTCATTGCATACAGCACCCTACTTCTGGTAATAAGCATCAGAACTGATTTCTGCTTTGTGCTTATGTCCAGGTTATTTGCAAGCCCGGGATCTGCCCAACCGGGGTGTTCTCTCTTTTGTTCAAGGACTTCTTTGTAACACTGGCTCAAGCTGCAGGAACATCAGCTTCGAGAGTTCCATGGATCACCATTTTCGGTATGAGAAATACAAACATCCTTTTCAGAATTCCTAGGATGATGTTATATCCTCCACTCCCCAGAGCCCTTCACCTCTTCAACATCATGTCATTTTTGTGTATGCTTAGTAACCTGGGATGTGTCAGGAACAGTAAAAGTCCAGAATTCAGAGCTATAAACAAATCAATTTTATTGCTCAGATTCACATAACAATCGTTCCCACTGATGGCTAATGTCTCCTGTAGTTTGAGACTCATACTGTGTTAAATGCTGAAGAGAAATTCTATCTGCATTTAATTATTTTCTGTACAGTCTGACTTCCAAATTACTTGCGTGTCAGGTTTTCATTTGGGTGTAGTTGGAAAATGAGTAGTTTGGGAGCTACTTGCTAGGGGTTCTTAGTGGTGTAAGTTGAACAAGATCTTGTGCCAAGTTGTGATCAGATGAGAGGAACAGCCAGTCGGCACTGACCTCAGATGCATGATGGCTTCCTTACGCTGTCTTCTCTGACTCTCATGATACTTAGCTATGCTGAGATAGCCCATGGCCTTACTTGGTATCGCTAATCAAGAGGCAAAGCAGGAGTTGGTTCAGGTGACAAGACTCAAAGTGAAGATGCTTACCTTGAGGCGTTAAAAATGTTCTGGAAACCTTTCCCAGGTGGAATAAAGAATGAAAAACAGCGACGAGTTGATCATCGTGTTTTGCATTTACCTGCTTGAATGATGTGAAGTTTAATTTATGCTTGCTGCCATTAAACAATTGAACATTTTTAACTATGCAGCAAATGTTACAACAGAAGATGTTACTTTTCAACTTTAGATTTTTAAATTTTGAATGGACTTCTTTAATCAATTGATAATTTCTATCTTGGCACAGCAGCCTCTAAATTTCATGAGATTCCATTTGTTCACTGTTAGTCTTATGTCCTGAAAGCTGAGATCCTATTGAGAAAGTCTTTACCTGTATCTGTGTCTTGAAATGCTTTCCCAAGTTGACTATACTAGTTTCAGAGTTCTAAGTATTAGGTCTTTGGTCTATTTAGAATTGGTAGGTGTGTGTGGGGTGTGTGTGTGTGTGTGTGTGTGTGTGTGTGTGTGTGTGTGTGTACAGGGTGAGACATAAAGATCTAGTTTTAGTCTTCTACATGTATATGCCCAATTTTTCTTGCACCATTTGTTAAAGAGGCTGTCTTTAAAAAAAGACAACTTTTTGGCAGCATTGCAGAAAACCAAGTGCCTGTAGCTACTTGGGTTTATGTTCAGATATTCTTGTCCGTGATCTAAATGCCCATAGTTGTGCCAGTTTTAACTTGCTTTATTTCTTCTTATTTATTGATTTACATATTGATTTTGCTTAGGGTTGCTTTGGCTATCTGAGGGCTTTTGTGCTTCCAAATGAATTTTAAGGTTATTGTTTTTTCTACTTCTGTGATAATAGCATTAAAATTTTGGTAGGTATCGTATTGAATCTATCAATTGTTTTTGATAGGATGGCTACTTTCATAATGTCTAATCTGTGAGCATGAGACATCTTTCCACCTTCTAGTGTCTTCTTTAGTTTCTCTTAAGAATGTTTTAAAGTTTTCATTGTAGAGGTCACTTTCTTGGTTAGGGTTATTGCAAGGTATTATCTTTAGGACTCCCACAAATGGGATTGCTTTCCTATTTCTTTCTCAGCATGTTTGTGTTGTTATATAGGAATGCTACTGAGTTTAGTAAGGTAATTTTGTAACCTGACACTTTGCTGCAAGGGTTTATCATCACTAAGAGTGGAGTTTTTTTTTTTTTTTTAGAGAATTACATCATTTTCAAATAAGGATACTTTGGCTTTTTCCTTTCCTATTTGTATCTCTTCTATTTGTTTTTCTTGTTTTATTGCTCTAGCTGTAGCTCCAGTATTATACTGAGCAAGAGTGGAGAAAGTGGACACCCTTATCCAGGTCCTGATTTTAGAGCAATCACTTTGATTTTCCCCCCTCCATTTAGTACCATGTTGGTATACATACACAAACTGTTCCTTCTATTCTAAAAGTTTCTTCAGGACTTTTATCATGAAGAGATGATGGACTTATAAAAGGCTTTTTCTTTTAAGATTATGTGATTTCTGAGTATATGTGATGAGTTACAGTTATTGATTGACATGTATTGAGCCTGTATCTCTGACATAAAGCCAACCTGATCATGATGAATGATCTTTTAGATATATCTTATATTCTTGAGTTTGGTTTGCACATGTTTTGTTGAAAATTTTTGTATCTGTGTTTATCCAGGAAACTGGTCAATTATTTTCATTTTTATTGTGTTTTTATCTGGTTTTGATTATCAAGATGACACTGCCTTACTATGAGTTTGACACTGTTCTTTCTTTTCTTATTTTATGGTTAGTTGGAGAAGTATTGGTGTTGGTTCTTTTTTGAAAGCTTGGGTAGGCTTTCTTTTTTCTTCAAAACTAACTAGTTTTTTGTCTGTATGCCCCTTCATTTTAACAGTCATATTCTAGTTTGCAGAAACTCAAGGATTATAAAGTCAACCTTATACGTGTCATCTCACATACTCAAAAACACAGTCACTTGCAGAATTTTCCAGCATTACTGGGATTCTAAGAACTGAGAGTAAGATGCCTCTTGGTATTGAGGAGGGCCAACTCAGAGGTATGGGAAAATGGAAACAGCATAAGAGTGAGAATTGAGCAGACTGTGAGAAAGCAACAAGCTTGGAGGGACAGCCAGCTTGCAGACCTGCCCTGCCAGTCCTTGCTCATTTGTTTTTGTGTTTCTTCAAATGTGAGTTCTGCTGAAGTTTAAAATAAAACAAAACAAACCAATCAAACAAACAACAACAATAACAACCAAACCCCCAACAATTCCCTTTGAATGTCTTAGATTACAAATACCTGAAAACATGGTTTCATGTCCAAGCTAGTTACATATCACTATGGCTAATTTGTTTCATGCATCGCCACAATCTTCCTGGGGGAAGTTTACCTTAAGTGGAACCTCCAGATAAGTTCTAACGTGGAGTATGGTTATGAAAATCAGCTTCCTCATTCCTGGCTTTGTAGCGAGCTTTCAGAGCGGATTTCAAGAGGATTTCAGAGTGAAATCACAATCATTAGCAACAGCAGATTAAGGGGGAAAATCCAACATGCTGTTTTGTTGTCGAATCACTCTTAGTTCAAGATAAAATGAATAAATAAAAGCAAATTTGAAATGTTCTGTAGTACTCACATGCTCTGTACTTCATACCCTTTCCTGCTGCCAACCATCTTTAAGAGGCAAGTTGAAGTCAGCCTACCAGCAAGTTCTTTGCTTTGTTCCAAATAACTTGCTTTGTCCTCTACTTAGATTGACTGTTTAGACTTTCCCTCTCAATTTCAGCTTAAAACACTATTATTTTAACTAATAAGAAATGTTTTGGGCTAGAGAGACGGCTCAGTGACTAAGAGTATGGAGTGCTTTTTTTGGAAGATTTGAGTGTTGCTACTGTGTCAGTCCACAAAGAAGACAAGGAGACATTTTCATAGATGCAAACCCTGCCTGACCTCAACAGAGGGAACCCATCTGTCATGGCAAGTGCCATTCTGGACAATTGAACCCCGATTGTCTGATCTCAGGTGTTTTTAATTGGTACAGAAGCTCCTCAGGTGTTACCAAAATTTAGTCTTCTCATCCAAAGGCTTATTTGCATAATGAAGGAAACTTGTAGCTTAGTCTCATCCTACAAACCTTTAATGGCCGAGTTGTCACCTTTACAATGGAGGAACTCAAGGCTTACGGGAAGTGTTCTGTCCTTGTTGCCTGAGACTGTGGGAGAGGGACTACAAGAATTCCTCCACAGCCACTTTGCTCTTCCACAGTGACTCTACCAGAGAGCAGTGAGCAAGTGCAGGTCACGAGGAAGCAAACATCTTAATCACAGATTTACATAAAGCCAACACCTGCAGATAATACAAACTGCCAAGGCTTAGGCAGCCCTTCACCCAACAATGTACAAAACAATGATTATAAACATAACTAGAAATAAACTTCCATAATACCGAGTTAAATTTTGAGCACTCACATCAGTTGGGAGGAATACAATCTCAAATTTAAGCCCCAGGAGACCCTACTCCCTCTCCTGGCCTCTGCAGGCACCTGAACTCATATATAGCACCTACTCCTGCATATACACATAATTAAGAAAAAAAAATATTTAAAAGTTTCAGTATTTCAGTTGTTCACACGCCATGATCACCACTATGTTTGTTTTTTTCCTTTTAAAAGTATTTCCAGCCTTTGAATGACCACCCACCCCTCTGCAGCTTTTTCTGCTGTTGTCTGTTCATCTGTTTGTTTAGAGCATGTGCTGCCTAAACTTCAGGCTTTCTAGTTCATCACTTTTTACTCTTGTCTTTCAAAGTTTGTTCTGTCTGGCTTATAAGATGCTCTGACCTTTGACCTGCCTCTCCCCCCTCCCCACCTTGAGTAGCTGAATCTTCCTGTGTCAACCAAAGCAGCCTTATAGTGAGAATGGAATTGCAATCTGAAATAAACTCTTTTCTTCTCATCTTGCTTATAGGCATGGTATTTTATCACAGCAATAGAAACCCTAACTAAGACAGAAATTTGCAACATATTTGTGGGGTATTTTTGTCCTAGACCTGACCATATTCGGGGGAGAACTGTGGAAGGACTTTGGAACTTTGGGTTGGGGAAGCCATTGAATATTCAGAGTTTAATGAGCCATTGTAAGGACTTAGAAGATAGTGATGAGAGCGGGACAGACAATGAAGGCCTGCCTTGGGAAGTTTCAGAGGGAAGCAAAGATTCTACCGAGGCTGTTTGGGTCATATCTTGTCTTACGAAGCTGTAGTGTCTTGTCAGCTAGAGCTGAAGAACTGGGAGAGACAAGAACTTCTAGAGTGAAGCATGTCTTGCTAGGGCCTTTGAAATCTTCCAGGAAGTATTTCTTGAGAGTTAGCACACAGACGGTGGGCTCCAGACATGGCCAAGGCTGTATCTCTTGCTGACGCCCAAACTTGGTAGTACAAGAGTCATCCAGGGGGAAGGCATGAAGGGATCATGGAGAGCAACTGAGGCTTGACACCATGAGAGGCCAAGAGAGGCCGCTGGTGGAGGTGTAGCCAGAGAGGTTGAGGCCCCACATGGTATGGCAGGGTCAGAGGCTATTGGTGAAGGTGCAACCCAGCATTTTGGAGACCCTAACATTTTATAGATGACAGTGGCATGGGTCAACCACCAAGGAGAGTAGCAGGTGTGAAATGGAACCAGGCTGGGCCTAGGAAACAAGCTTTGTATGCTATGAATGGCTTTCTAAGCCCTTTGAAGGAACCCAAAAGATCGTTAATGAATCCTGAAAATCTGACACTGGGCTTTTCACTGTTGGACTTCGGTTTTGTTTTGATTTGATTGTGATCGTTCCCTGATTCCCTCTCGAAATAAGAAAGTATTTAACTTTTTCTGATGTCACTGGATCCCACAGTGGAGGGACTTTGGAATTTTGGAAAATCTGAAGTTTTAGAGAGATTTTAGATATTTTAGAGAGCCTGGGAGTGATTGGGAGAAGCTTTGAACTTTGAGAGACTTTGGGTGTTTTAAAGAAGACAAAGCATTTGAAAATTTAAAGACTGTAAGTGTTTTAAAAGTTGTAATGTTTTATTCCATGAAATTAATATTATCATGCTGTCTTGGAACCAAATGAGAAAGAAAGGGTTCTTGTGGAATAGTGATGTGTTTGTGTGTCAAGTTGACAAGGTCAATTACGCTGCCTAGTTTTAGGTCAATTTGACCACAAGCTGAAGTTAACTGAGAAGAAAACATGTCTGAGAAAATATCTCCACAAGACTGTCCTGTGGACATATCTGTAGTTCATTTTCTTATATTAGTGATCGATGTGGGAGACCCAGCCATTGTTGGTGCCGCTTCTGGGCTGGTGTTCCTGGGAGCCTTGAGAAAGCTGGCTGAATAATCCATGTGGAGCGACACAGAAAGCAGCAGTCCTCAGCTTTTGCTATAGTTCCTGCCTCCAGTTTCCCTGCCCTGCTTGACCTCCCCGCTCAATGAGGAACTGGAAGTATAAGATGAAATAAACCCTTTCCTTCCAGACTTGCTTATGGCTATGGTGTTTTATCACAGCAATAGAGACCTTAACCAAGGCACATATCTTCCGCTATGTTTTTCCTAATGTGTTTATCCTCATTTTATCCTATCCACATAAAATTGTATTGACACCTTTATTTAAAAAAAAAAAATTGATCTTCATAGACCCAGGAGGCAAGGCTGATTCCCCCAAGGTTTCAAAGGGTATAGCTACTTCTCTATTTTCCTTGGTTTAAGATGTCCCTAATCAGTGAATCTTAGGTGGGACCACCTTTGCAAGTTACTTTCTAGTTGGAGTCCTCAGAAAGAGTTAAAAAGATGGCATCTTCACAGAAAGCCTGCGGGTGTTCTCTCTGCAAAGCTGGCTCAGCTGGCATTACCACAGCTGCTCTACAGTTGGGAATGTTGAATGAAGTGGGATTATCTTGAACCTTGAGATCTAATTTTAAGTGCCTCATTTGGCTTCGGGCTTATTTCAAATCTGCCACCCTATAAAGCCCTGTAGTTTCTCTTTTTGAAATGCCAAGGTTTCTGCTCTGCTGGGCCACCAGTATGTTTTAAAAACATATCGCTTCTCTGCATTCATACACTTATGATCAGAAGATGTTTCTTTGAAGATGAATTGCCCCTTAAGTGTCACGCATACCTGCTTTAGATGACATGTAGCGAAGGTCTTGTACTCTGGATTTCAGAATTAATGATGAAACAAGTAGAAACTTTTGGGATTGAACACATGTTATAACACATAACATATATATATATACACACACACACATACACATACACACACATATATAAAACATATAACACATATGATTATAACATACAACACACATAAGAGAAGGCCTTGAATTTTGAGGTTTAGGTGCTGAGAATGGCATACCATGGACTGAACTGCACTGTCCCATAATTCAGATATCGAAGCCTTAACTACCTGTATGACTATACCAGTGACAGGGTCTTTAATGAATTAAAGTTCAAAGTTTGAAGATCTTTCAAATAATAGACCTCTTGGAAGAAAGGAGAGATGCACCACAATGTTCTCCTTGAAGTGAGGATGTGAAGGATGGTTGCGTGCACACCAGGAAGATGCCCCTTCTTACCTCTGAGCCCAGCCCAACCCAGTAGCTTGCTATCAGGCCTCAGACCTCCAGATCAATGAGAAAAGACATTTGTGTTATTTCACATGCTGAGTGCATAGTGACTGCAACCCAGCTAGTGTATGTTTGCAGACACAGTTCCCTTTGATTCTTTGATGCTGTTTCACATTGGAGTTAAGGTCTTCAGCTGAATACTTTAATGTTGGGGCTTTCATGGAAACCGTGTTTCTTAGCTGATTCTCTTCCTTTGGGTGGAACTAGCATCCTCATTTGTGTGACTGTGGAAAGCACTGGTTGAGGTGATGGTAACATGCAGTCCTGCTTTGGGTTTCTCCCAGTCCACGGTCCTGTCTAACCTTTAGTCAGTACCCTCAATGACAGCAGGTCAGGGAAAGTCTTCAAGAATATTGACTAGGGAGACAAAGAAAAGTGACATTTATTTGTGGTTAGTTAAGATTGCAGTGCTGGAGACTCAAATTCAAGACGTGATAGCGCGGTTTAAAGCCTCCTAGAGGAGGTTGGGAGCTTGTCACCGTGGGGCAGGAGTCTCAATAGAGCAGGAGGAAGGTCATATGTCTTCAGCAAGGGGCTGCCTGGTTCAGCCTCAGGTTCAGAAGGCTTGGAGAAGAAAGGGGTCAGTGCTATAAAATCATTTAAAAATGCTCCCTTTCAGTCCAGCTAAGGTCAGCACAAACCAAGCCTCTAGGCACTGTGTCTATAGCCTGCTGAAAAGGCAGTTTGCAGTGCCTCTTGTTCTCCATGCCTTGGCTCAGTTTCTACACCAACGCACCTCCATTCCAGTTTCCTCCTCCACACTGTGAAGCCCCCGGGAGCGCTCTCACTTGCGTTCTGCACCACAGGGGCACAGATGCATTCTTTCCTTTTGTCCTTAACCAAGTCCTGCAGAATTCTTTCTCCTTTCCCCCTTTCCTCAAGGGACAATGCCTCAAACTTCACTTCTCTGTTAAAGGCTTGTCCCAGCACAGAATTTAATTTGCTTCTTCCCTGAAGGCTACCCTGGAGACCTCTGCCCTAAGATACAGCTGGACAGCTAGCCCAGACTACATCCTGACCAGCCATACTCCTGGCTCTGTGCTGCCTGCTGACATTTTTTTATCTGGCCTTGGAGTAACAGTATGAGAGCTTCAAGCAGCTACTTAGAATTATTATATTTCTGCCTTTGGATGGAGTTATCCCAGGGACATTACTATTTCCACAAGAACACGTTCCGTTCATAAATTAATAGGTAAAAATTAGTAAAAGCAATTCAGCTGTCATACATACAGTTTCTGCAGCGTGCTCGCTCCTGAAAGCAGCATGGGTCTGCCTCAGTTGCACTATGGCTATAGCCTTTCATCATTATTCTCTAAGAAATGGGGCGTGCTCATTCTTACAGTGCTCCTGTGAAGAGACACTATGGTCTTACTTGAAAGATGTTTTTTTTCCGACGGGGATAACATTTTTGAAAGGTTTTGACTGCAAGGGATTCTCCTGGTTTTCCAGTTTCCCGTTTGTAAACCCCGGCAATCATTCCGACCCAGGCTCTCCGGGCTCTCCACTGCCGGCAGCCTCAGATCCCCACGTGATCGTCTCTTTGTATCACATCTGGTTGCTGGCCTTCGAGGGTGATAGTTGGTGCCAGTTGAGGGCTGAGAAAGAAGTTGAGTGATTTCTTCCAAGTGAGTTTTCTCTCCCGCATCTTCTCCTCACAGGGAATGGGAGGCAGTTTATTTAGACTCCAAGATGAGTGACCGTGCCCCAAGCACACAGATCCAGATGACCCCGAATACTATGTCCCCTAGTGAAAGATGTCACATGAACTTTCTACTGTCCACAAGCCAAAGGGAAGCCACAAATTGAGGCATTTCCCAGATATATTGGTGGGGACCTCAGGTCTCTGGGTTACGGCAAAGCAGAGAAGTTGCTCTAGGTCTCAGATTCTGTCTGATGACACTTAGTTTTGGGTTGATGGAAGCCAGTGATTTGCCAAGTTAACAATGTCCAAAGGTTTTACGTGATAGGTTAGACTCAGGGGTGGGCAATGAAACATTCGAGGCTGAAAACTGCCCAAGACCATTTAGCTATGCATCTGCAACACTGTAACTCTCTACAGTCACAAGGTTTTAAGTCAATCAGCCTTGTGGAACTTTGACACAGTCCATGTGGAAACACCAGTTTGCGTGGGCAATGTCAGCTTTGTTTAGTAGTGGCGTTCTCAGTGAAGAACTGGATTTAGGAAGGAGGGAGCTGCCCTTCCCAAACCCTGCTGTGGAGCTGGGATTTCCCCAGCAGGGCATATCAAGTATCTCTCCCTTTCCCCACACTTCCCTTCCCTCCCCACTCCCTCTCCCTTGCCCACACACATATATGTTGTTAACATTGAATTAAGGGTTTTCTGTGTATTTTCTGTCTGCTCTAAATGTTTCTTATGTTAATGATAGTTGATGAATGCAAACATAAGAATGAAACGTGTCTTCTTTAGAATAATACTTAGACCATAAAACCGGCTCCTTGTTGCAGGGAAACCTTGTGTCCACTTTCTTACACCAATCCCTTCAACCTGGTAAACCCTGGGGTCTCCAGGAGGGTGCTGGCATTTGGTGGGGCTGGAGGGCAGTTCACAGATGTCTTCAGAGGCCACTTTTGGGCTTTAATATAAGGTCTCTCTAGAGAAGCTATAAGTGATTTCCTCTTGTGCTTTTGGAATTGGGAACACTCAAGAGGAAGATCTCCTTTCTCTCTTCTCTTCTCTTCTCTTCTCTTCTCTTCTCTTCTCTTCTCTTCTCTTCTCTTCTCTTCTCTTCTCTTCTTTTTCTCTTTTCTTTTCCCTATCTCCCCCCTTCCCCATCTCCCTCTCTCTTTTCTCTATCTTTTTTATGATGAGATTCTAGAGGCTCAGGAGAGCCACCTGTGGTTGAAGATGACCTCCATGCCCTGGGATGTCTGAGCTGCTACCAGTCTCTGCTTCTGTTTAGAAAACAGCTTCTTCTCTGAATGCCCTCTGAGCTAACTGAGACATGAGTTTATTGTATTTATCAATGATGCTTGGTTTCACTGTAGGCTCTGAGCAGTGAATGGCCATGTTTGTGGAGGGGATTTTCCCCCCCTCTCTTTGCCATGCAAGCTTTGTTATTTATCTCCAAAGCTCTCTAATTCAAAAAATAACTCAGGATTAAAAATGCCTAGTGGATTCTGATTTATAATCAGGAAAAATTCTTCTCAATTTCATGCTTTTCCCCTTTTTGGATATGTTAGATTTAATTGGGTACTTCATTACTTTAACATGCTGGCAGTAACTTGTGGAATGACTTTTCTACTTTATTCCAAATCAGTAAATTTCTGATTAAAACAAATGCTTACTGAATCTGAGCTTCACTGTAAGCAGCTGAACAGTGCTTGTGTACAAGGTCATGAGGATGTTTTTCTCATTACACACACACACACACACACACACACACACAAATGCACACACACACGCACATATACACAAATGCACACACACAGATATGCACATATACACAAATGCACACACATACATAAATGCACACACATATGTACATATACACAAATGCACATACACACAGATATGCACATATACACAAAGGCACACACAAAAACATATACACGCACAATATACATAAATGCACACACACATATACATAAATGCACACGCAGATACGCACACATACACAAATGAACACACACACACACACACATTTTCCCCCAATTTGGGAATGGGTACATATCTGTAATCTCAGTACCCAGGAGATGGAGGAAAGAAGATTACAAGTTCAAGGTCAACCTGGGCTGCATAGGGAGAACCTGTCTTTCTCACTCACACAAAATCTGTACATGGTTGTTATATGATTTAGAAAAGTACACCAGGCTTATCCTTTGCTACTTAAAATTTCAGTCTGAGTTTCCCTACAATATTGGGTCAGCCTGTGGGTCACTGCTGGGAGGCACAGATGACAAGGCAGATTCCCAGCAGCCTTTGGCACCCCTGTGTGGGTGTTGGTTGGAGGCTCCTGAGAGTCACTCATGTTCGAGTTTCCTAGGTGGCCTGTCACTCTCACTCACTCTGGTCCTTCTATAGGGTTATGTTTCTAGGGCCCTGTTTTTAAGTTGAAAGAAAATCCTTTCAAAAAAACATAAGTTATCATTCACTTATTCTCCTAGAATTACAATTTACGTAGTTTTTAGCATTTTCTCTGCTCATAAAACATCAAATGTCTCATCTATATTATTTTGTAGGAGAAACATTGCTTGATGCTAAAATAAAATTAAAAACAAAAAAGGGGGGAATGTTCTAATTAAAATTAAAAGTTATTTGTGTGATTGAGGAGGTTATCTACTTAAAACAAATGAGTTGTGTTCATAAAGGAAGAAGGAACCAAGCATCTCCATGGGAAAACAGTTCCAGTCCTTGAATACTCTGTACCTGGGACCTCTCCCTACCACTCTCAAAAGAGCCCCTGGCTTCTCTTCCTGGGTGGTCAGTGGTGCTGCAGGCTTGAGCCTGCGTTTCCACCCTGCTCCAGTGGAAGCTCCTGTATCTTCCAGCCCACATCCCTCTCCAGGAATCCCCATGTTAGTCAGGTAAATACACAGGCTCACTCGGATGAATTTAGCCACCTAGGGTTGATGTTTGCCGCATCTAAGGACTGACTGCCCAGGCAGGTCGTCATTTAGGGCCAGCGAGTCTTCAACGTGTTCAAAGCATCGGAAATACAGAAAATAATATTAAGTATAGCAGAAATAGTAATAAGAAGTAACAGAATAAGAAATAGCAGAAAATATTAAGTGTGGTTAATGCCTCACACCTAATTTGTTAAAGGTCTTTCCAGGGTCCGCAGTGCATCCTGAGCCCGTCTACTCTCCTCTTCCTCCAAAGTCTCCTTCTCCTCCATCTTTTCCTCACTCTGCACCATAAAGCTCACTCTTTTAATTCTAATTAAAGTGCCAAGTGCACTTGTTCATGGGGGGAACACAGGAAAGAGACCAATTCTTATTTTATTTTTTTAATTCTTTTGAACTTCATTGACAATTTTTAAAAATTTGCACATGATTATGCATCTTCGAAGAAAGGCCTTTCATAGCTTCTTTCTTTAAAAAAAAATTTCAGTATTTTATGTGTACGTGTATTTTGTCCGCACATATGCCTGTGCACCACTTGTGTGCCTGGTGCCTGAGGCGGTAAGAGCAGGGCTTTGGATCCCCTGGGAGTGGAGTTACAAATGGTTTTAAGCCACCATGTAGGTGCTAGAATCAAACCTGGGCTGTCTGCAAAAGCAACAATTCCTCCTAACCACTGAGCCCTCTCTCCTGCCCAGTGTGGCTTCTTTTTAAAATTCCTATGTCTTTATTTCCATTTTGCCCTCATGCCTCCGGTCAGGTTATAGGAGGTATTGAAAAGGCACAGGGAGAAGGGGCCGGTTGCTGTTATCAGTTCCCCATCTTAGTGGGGAAGCCTCTGAGGTTCTCACTGTCAAAGGAAGCTGGCGGTAGGTGTGTTTTGTAAACGTTCCCTACACATTGAGGAAGTTCATTTCCTTTACAGGAACTGTTTACTGTGAACAGGTGCTGGGCTTGGCAAATGCTGTTTCCACATCTCTCGGTGTGCTCTGTGCTCGAGTGGTTTCTCCTTTTCTAGAGGGATCACATCAACAGATCTCTCCTGCTGTTGAATAGTTGTCTTCTCACAACGACTAACTCTGTATGGGATTCTCTGGTTCTGTCAAATTCCAATCTCTTTGTACCCCTGGGCCTTTACACATGTGACCACATGCCCAGCCATGCTTGGGCCATTTCATTTCTCAGCTATCAGCTATGAGCTCCTCTTCACCACCCAACCCTATTTATTCATGGTCTCATAGCATCTATTTTTACCCACAATCCTCTCTGTCTCCTGCTTGCATTCACTAATGCTTACTTTCCGCATTTTACACTGGGTGTGTAGTATAATGAAAAAAAAATTGGCTAATGACTATATAAAAACTTTGAGCTTTACAGATAATGAAGGGTATGAGGATAATTTCTAATTTTAAATTTGCATGATTTAGAGATAATTTCCATTTTGGATGATGGTCAAGGGTTCTTCCGGATGGGTGGTAGGCAAGTAACTATTGCATATTTAACTGAGGACACAGTTAACTGGTATGGAATGTCAAAACCATTTTAAACTCAAAAAAAAAAAAACCCCAACAAAAACCAACCAACTTATTCCCGAAAGAGTTCTCCAACCACAGTATTTATTCTTTGTGTCTGAAGTTTGTCTAGGTTCCAAACTGCAAATGACAATAGCAAAGTCAGTAGCTTGGCCTTTTTAAAAGAGACACAGGAGCTGGCTGAGGACATTTTTGAAACAATGGACAAGGCAAAGAAGTTACAAAAACTCTGGCTGAAAAGATCCGAAACTCCAGGTAAGATCCTGAAAATGTTAACTTGTTTTCTTGGACACAGAGCCCTTATGCTACCAGCTTCTCTGGAGCTTAGGAGAAGGTGCGCCCCCTGCTGGACGAGGCCAGCAGTGCTTGCTGTTGTGGAGTGTAGGGTTGGGTCTTCTCTGGGAAGCTGAAAGTGTATAAAGGAAGAGTTATCCAGCGCTCCCATAGGCTCAGGTCCACCCAACTTTAGTCACCTCAATATTATCCACCTTTTCAATATCCTCCTCTATATTTAAGAACTGTGCATACATTTTCCACACACATTCTTGATTCCTCCCCCCCCCTCCCCGCGAAAATGTGCCTTGGCCTTTTCTTTCTCTCTTTTTTTCTTTTTTCTTTCCTTCCTTCCTTCTTTCTTTCCTTCTTTCCTTCCTTCCTTCCTTCCTTCCTTCCTTCCTTCCTTCCTTCCTTCCTTCCTTCCTTCCTTCCTTCCTTCCTTCCTTCTTCCTTCCTTCCTTCTTTCCTTCTTCCTTCCTTCCTTCCTTCCTTCCTTCCTTCCTTCCTTCCTTCCTTCCTACCTTTCTCCCCCTCTGTTTCCTTCTCTCTCTCTTTCTCTTTCTGTTTTTTAGTTTTTGAGAGAGGGTTTCAAATGTTTCATCGGTACCAACAAAAGGCAGGTAACTTTCCACAACAGATGAGAGAGTTCTGCTGGTCTCTGTCATGGGGTCAGGGGTCCATGTCTGTAACCTCAGCTTTGGGAGGCTGTAGCTGGAGGATATTGAATTCAAGGCCAGCCTGGACTTCATGGTGAAGATCTTGTCTCAGAATGCAATAACATTTTTGGGGGGAGGCTTAAGTGCAGTTTTTCCAGATACGATTGAGAGAAGAACTAATTCCCTTGAGGTAGGTATATCTATTTTCAACTTGTTATTGTCTGGGTGATTTCCCATAGCATATGTGATTTAAAAATCTGAAAGTAATAATTTCACTCTTATTTCTCCTCTCCTCTGATGGTTTTGCTTGTTTGTTTTCTGAGAAGGGTCTTGTTATGTAGCTCTGATGTCCTGAAGCTTACTGTATAGAGCAGGCAGGGTCTGAACTCAGCAATCCTCCTGCCTCTGCTTCCTGAGTGCTGGGATTGCAGGTGTGCCAACATACTCAGCTTTTTAAAAAAAAAATGTTCACTCTTTTCATTCTGTGGTGAGTTTTCACAATGCCATGTATAATTAGAGTCTGTCAAAAATACAGTACTTGTGGGCAAAGTATTGAAATTTATTTACTATTTGTTTTCTGGGAAATTAATATCAGTGTGGTTTGGGATGTGGCAGTGACAGTTGTCTTCTTATTCATCCTTCTATTTGGCCACCCTTGTACTTTGAGCCTTGCTGCTTCATTTTACTTACAGAGTGAAGCAGGCACTCAGTGTACTCTGACCAGCTGATCTGTTAAATGTGTTTTATTGTAGGTTCACCTTACAGCTCCAGTTTTCTAACAGTGAGTATCCCCAGCAGTGCCGGACACACGGACACAATGATTCAGTGTTCTGTTTGTAGCTGTGTTTATATTTTCGAGGACTCTATTAATCACTTCATCTTTTTTGGTCACGATTGTGCAGGGTGGGATTCAACAGAGATAAATTCACGTCAGGCATAGGTTGAAAGATGGGCTTTAATTTCTTAATCGGAGCTCTGGATCTATGAGAAGGGAAGGCAGGAAGGGAGGCAGTGGGTGGTGGATGGTCCTCAGGGTCCTTTTGGGGGGGGGATTTGAGTCAACATGAACGCAGGTGAGATTTGTGCTTAGCACACGACTTTTTGACTTGCTTTAAACACAGGACTTTCAATTAAGGCATAGTTATCAACGGGACAGCTTGTCATAGTCTGCACACACTTGAGGTTGTCACAGGTAGGGGTGGGTAGAGAGGCCACTCTTTGTGTCTGGTGAGCATGGGTGGAATTGCTGCTGAATGTCACTCTAAGACAGGCATTACCATGGCAGAGGGTCACCCAGCCACCAGTTAGCCTCAAGGTACATTAGGCCCGAGCGAAGGGTGAACCTGTCAATACTGAGGTTCTACCCTGCTCAAGCTGCTCCACCAGGCACTCAAGGCTCAGGCGCTTTTGATAGCACTATGCTCTGGCCTTGTCTGAACAATTCTCGTGAGGCTCTAAAGCAGCTCAAGAAAGCGTACATAGTAAACCATTAATTGGAACCGTCCAACAATGAGGGCAGCCAATGCGTCTGGATGGATCAGGGAAGCCTGTGCTTCCATTAAATGACACCCTGCTGTAATCAGGCTTCTGCCCTAACTGCTGCACCAGGGCAAAGCGACTCATCATGGCTCATAAAAGCTCAGTTTTACAAGGAACTAAGAATGCGAGCTTAATCGGGTGAAGCCTTAGTCAAATTAGCATTTTAACGGAACTGTGAACAGCCCACTTGAATGTCAGATGGATGACAACGAAAGACTCCTACAATCGATGTTGAAGAACAGCTTGATACCTTTGTGCCCTTTCTGACCATTCATCTTACCTATGCTAAAAAAACTTTCATGCACAAATAGATTATTTATAATGAGGGCTAATTTTAACATTCAAACTAGGGTAAGCAGCTGTTGATGGTCTGCTTTATACAATCAATAATTAACACAGGAAAGATTATGGTAATCTTGGAAAGTAGAAACTGCCGTCTTATCCACGGTCTGATTATTATCCACAGACACTGAGGTCGTACATGTGGTGAGCTGCAGTACGGCTGCAAAAAGGCAGTCCTGTTTGCTATGGCGAAAGGATTCTAGGCCCATGTTTTGTTATAGAATTTTGGTAATGAATGTCATATCACCTGATCCATTTCCTTCCTCCCTTCCTCCCTTCCTCCCTTCCTCCCTTCCTCCCTTCCTCCTCCCTTCTTTCCTCCCTCCCTTCCTTTCCCACACTGGTCTCATTTAGCCCAGTTTGGACTCCAACTCTCTATGTTGTGAAGGATGGCTTTGAACTCCCGACACTTCTCCAGTTCCTCGGAATGCCATGTTTGGTTTTCTGCTTGATTTTCATTAAGTGGAATGCTCTTTGGGAATCTGAGCAGAGGAATGAGCCGTGAATTATGTCTTTACAGGGCCTTTTGTGTTACTGTGCTGAGCAACAGGTTCTTGGTGAGAGCAGAATTTGATACCCAGAGCAGCCCTCCCTGGGTACCACTCATCAATGGATGCCTGTGACAGCAAATCTCACGTCCCTTTCCTCTTCCTCTCCTTTCCCCCATCCTTCTTTCCTTCCTTTTCACTTTTTTTTTGCTGCTTTTATTTGTCTTTCCTTGTTTAACTTTCTTTTTGATAGTTTACAGCTATTTTAAATCAAAGGATTTCCTAATGTTTTTAGTGCAGATGCTTGATTTGTAGACACACAAATTACTATACTTTAAAAACTTTAAAGTAGAAGCGACCTAATAATAATTTTAAAATCGTGTGTGTTTATCATAGTGAGGCATTAAGCGTGAGCTTCTCACACATTTGAAGCATCTTGTCAATCTATCCGTCTGTCTTTCTTACTTGACCAATAAAGTTAAATAGGAAAATTGTTGCCATTTTTTTTTTCAGATGGATCTCAATAAAACTGAGGATTTGATATCTCAACTGGAAAGCCTCCACCAGCAACATCATATTTGGGATTTTCTGCATTCAGTGTCCAGACTGCACACAGCCAAAGATCACTTGGAAGATAGCATGGATGCTGTGGTACACTTCCTCCAAGCAGGCTTGAAGTGAGTGAAAACATCATAAGCAATCACATGATGTCTTCCATCATTTAGTAGGAGAATGTGTCACTGAGTTATATTTTTTTCCACAAAAGGCACCTTAATAATGTCCTCCTGAAACAGCTGGAGCCCTTACACTTCTGCCTGTGTATGTGCATCTCTGTATGTACCTGGGGCAGTGGTGCTGTTTAGAGCATACTCAACCATTAGAAAGTTAATAGTATCTGATTAACGTTTCATTGTCTTGTGTTGATTCTCCCTCCTCCTCCTCCTCCTCCTCCTCTTCTTCTTCTTCTTCCTGTTCTCCTCCTCCTCCTCTTCCTCCTCTTTTTTTTTTAAAGATTTATTTATTAATATGTGAGTGCTCTATCTGCATGTACACCTGCATGCCAGAAGAGGGCATCAGACTGAATTATAGATGGTTGTGAGCCACCATGTGGTTGCTGGGAATTGATCTCAGGAGCTCTGGAAGAGCAGCTGGTGGTCTTAGCTTCTGAGCCGTCGTCTCTCCAGCCCAAAATTATTTCTAATGGCTACATAATATTCCATTTTGATGAAATAGTATATACCATAATATATTTAATAATCTTACCTTTAGCCTTGTTATTTCTAAAGTTTTTACCCCTAGAAAAGTGACATATTTGTAATAATTTTAGCTAGTAAGGGTGCTACAATTGCCAAAGATATAATGTTGTCTGATAAGTTCAGGCTTTCCTGACATATTTCAACAAGTTGAGACTCAGTTGGTATGGTAGATCTGATCACATGTTCCTGGGGGCATATTATGGAGTAGTGATTTCTGAAGTGGGCTTCTCCACTTTTCAACCAGTGATTTTTTGCCAGGTGGTGGTGGTGCATGCCTTTAATGCCGGCCCTCCCTCAGGAGGCAGAGGCAAGTGGATTGCTGTGAGTTTGAGGCCAGTTTGGTCTACAGAGTGAGTTGTAGGGCAGCTAGAGTTACAACAGAGAAACCCTGTCTCAAACAAACAATCAAACAAAACAAACAAAAACCAACCAGTGACTTTTGACATTAAATTATTAACTTAACTACATACACACAGAGCTCCTTGCAATGCTGACATAGCTGAAGATGATCAGTAGTGGGTGTCTCTTAGCGTTCATATTCCGGAGTACAACTAAGCTCATCTGGGGATCAGAACTCTTTAAATTTTTTTTCTTGGTTTTTCAAGGCAGGGTTTCTCTGCTATAACTCTGGCTGTTCTGGAACTCACTCTGTAGACCAGGCTGGCCTTGAGCTCACAGAGATCTGCCTGCCTCTACCTTCCCAGTTTTGGGATTAAAGGCATGCACCATCACCACCACCGGGCTCTTTCAGTTTTAACTCTGATGTTTTTGTTATAATGAAGATGCACTGGATGGAGAATGAAGCACATTCTAACATTTTGTTATCTTAAGTTTTTGGACACAGCTAGGGGGAAGCAGTCTTCTGTCCAGTTGCTCTGAGCACTGAACATATTATCAGTGGACAGCGAGAATAGTCAGGTTGTTTAGAGAAAGGCAACATTTGAAAATAGAAGAGATTGATGACAGTGGCTGACAGTGTCATCTGTGTGGGTTTCATGTCTCTTGTGTGTTTCTATGACAGCAAGAAAATCTGCTCATAGTAGTTATTGCTTGCAAGTGACATTGGGGTTCAGGGATGATTTTACAGCCTTGGGGTTCTCCTAAATGCACAAAGCTGCAGTGGGAGATTTTCCTTAGTGAGAAACCACATGGAGGTTATGTTTGGAACCACAATGTATGGTAGTGTCAGCCTCATGCTGCTAAAATGCATGCAGTTCCACTGTAGCTGAAGATGCTTTCTGACCTATAACGGTGATTATTTATAAAATACTGTCATTTAAAAAATAGAATGAATACCATAGACCTATGGACTCCCCCCACCCCATCCAAAGCCCTCTATTCTGTGAAACAATTTGAGAACCACTGGTGGGACCCATGGCTTTTTCACTGTGTTCCTGGACCAGACACAGTGCAGTATGTTCTCCAGGCCTTAGACTGCCTATGGCAACTCGAGGTAGCCCAGCTGACTGCTCAGTCTACTTTCACATTGTGCATTCTGCCTGGCTTTGTCAGCTGCCAAGAGGGGCAGGAGGACCCAAGGCTGAGCATAAAACAGAACCTGAGGTAGAGTCACCCCAAAGCAGGGGTGTGAGTGAAAAGCGCTCTGGAATATTTCAAGACACGCACTCACTTCTGCTTGTTCTCTTGCTCAGGGAATTAGGATCACATTAAAACAAGCAGAATGCAAACAGATGATTGGCCTGGCAACATCTGGAGCAGGGCTGGGGTCTCACTTATGGGAACCAAGTAAGTCTGGATTTGATACTGATTGGCTGACTACCAACTCACTCTGCTGGTTTCTGTTTCTATTCTAGTTTGTTAACATCTCTGGGAGATTTGGATTGGCTACCACTACACCAGACTGCCCCCCAGGTTTCTAGACATCTTCTGAATGTGACCATCTCTACCCTGAGGTTTCTGCAGCAGCACAGAGAAGCTGTTAATGGTGAGGGATCCCGAAGGCCATGGCTGTATTGTGGTATTCCATTTTGCAATGTGTTAGCAAGCACAAAGCCACAGGGCTCTTCAAAGAAAGGATTAATTAAAATCTCAACTGCAAATTCACTGTTTCTGACAGTATAAGACAGACATGGGACTAAAATTGTCACTCAAAACTCTTCTCACTTTAAATTCTCCTTCTTCTTCTCCTTCTCCTTCTTCTTCTTCTTCTTCTTCTTCTTCTTCTTCTTCTTCTTCTTCTTCTTCTTCTTCTTCTTCTTCTTCTTCTTCTTCTTCTTCTTCTTCTTCTCCTTTTCTCCTCCTCTTCCTCCTCCTCCCCCTCCCCTCCCCTCCCCTCTCCCTCCCCCTCCCCTCCCCCTCTCCCTCCCCCTCCCCCTCCCCCTCTCCCTCTCCTTCTCCTTACAATATCATTAAGATGCATATACTCGACAAGTTTTGAGTGGCTGGGCTAACTGGCTGAATGATATTTTATTTGTGAATCCATTACAATAAAGTGATTTTACATTAATACTTATTTTTATTTAGAGAAAGTATCTCACTAAGTTGCCCAGGCTGGTCTTGAACTTGTAATCCTCTAGATTTGACTTCCTAAGTATCTGGTATCATAGTTATCAGTAAGGAATGATTCTTGCAAGCAGAGAAACTATGTTTGCAAAGGGCAAAAGATGTCAGTATAGAAAATGGAGATCACAGAGCGGGGATCTTGCATCTTCGGGGACACTTCAAAGAAGGGTTTTGAGGGATGTTAGATTTCATTGACAAGACCAAGGAGCATTTCCAGGCAAAGGGAAGACTGTTTGACATGCAGGGGTTTACCAGGACTGGAGAATGCTCAATGGCCATTTTGTCTGAGGTGTACCAGGTGGTGACAGGTATTCACTCAGAAAGGGAGCCTGGTTCAGTCTCATGGACCAGTGGAGCAATAGATTCGGGGATGTGATGAAGAGACACACTCTGAGGCAAGTGGAAGGGAGGGCTGGAGGAGGTAAGTCCTGGGTCACACCTCACATTGACCTTTTACTTTTGGTGGCTCAGTGCCCTGGGCTATACAATGCATTGGTTTCACAGAGATTCCTGTAGATCCAGCAACATTTTTCCTGCTGTATGGAATAGCCTAGCACATTATTGTCCTTCATGGTACCCTTCCTAGCCCCAAATTCCACTTGTTGCTTGGGACTCAACATTGTAGATCTCATGCAGAGTGGGTTTCATTGATTTTTCTGTATGGAAGAATCTAGGCCATTAAAAATTAACTCAATTTTTATATCAACTTAGTTCTTCCAGAAGCTATTCCTGAAGTCTAGAATAAAAGCATGGAGGTGGGGTAGGAGATATATTAAAGCAGCTCATTGAAATGTTCTCGGTGACCTCAATTTTAACAAGCTCATTTGGAGGCAGAAATCTGTGCAAATCATCCGAATTATAACATTCAATTTGGCTTACAATTGGAGATATAATTACGTTAAAGAACGTAATTAAAAGCAATTTTCTATCTATTTGAGTCAGAGTTAAGGAATACGATTATAAAATAGACTACTAGAGACCACTAAAAATTGTCTTCATTTTTCTTTTCTCCAAGAAAAATGCTTTTTCTGGTGAACAGATTACTGTGCACAGAGGAAAGGGATGGTGCTGCTGGCCCAGACACATCATTCACTGACATTATTAATTCACGTGACCCGAACAGGCCACCATCCAGCCATGAATTTCAGAATCCATATTGCCCTTCTGTTTCAAAGAATATTATCTTTCTTTTCCAAAGCATTTTGGTACACTGATGGCACTATTTTTTCCTGCTCTTTTCTGGAACTGCTCTAATTCTAATGAGACATGATATCAATAGAAATAAATATTTACAACTCAGGCTTGGGGACCAGATCCTTTGGATGAAAGCACTGTCTTACTCTTGGAATGTGATTTTAAGTGATCCCTGTCTGATTCTTCTTCTCTCAAAGGGGATAATTATACTGTGCTGTTTTTTGGTGACTTAGAACTCATGTGAGAAGTGCTTAATTCTGAGCCTGGCACCTCATCAGCATCCCATGAGGGCTATTTTTAATCTCAGAAACCAATCTTATTTTTGACCCATGGCATCATGCAAAGACAAAGAAACCTAGAGTCTTAGATTCCCAGGATCTGCCTCTTGTCTGTCCACCCCTAAATGTCATCACTTGAGTTGGAGAGATATGTCACAGGTTAAGAACATGTATTGCTCTTGAAGAAGACTCTACTTTGGTTCCCAGTACCCATGTAAGGCAGCTCACAACTGCCTGTAGCTCCAGCTCCAGGGTATCCAACGCCATCTGCTGGCCTCCATGGGTACTTGCACTCATGTGCGCATCCTGCCATGCACATAATTAAAAACAATAAAACATCTTTTAAATAGTATCATGACTGGGTTTTCTCTGTAGTACTCACATGCTCACACTAACTTAAGGATCATATGTGACACGTGAGGAGAAGTCTTGCAGGTGGCTAGTACATATAAGGTACTTGGCAGATGGCTGTAGAATCATCTGAAATGATCCATCCAGTTGCTAGATTTGCTGACAGAAGTTCCTTCAATGGCTTGTGTACTGTTATGTTTGCAGTTGCCAGATATACTCCCTGGAGATTTCATCAGACTTTAGGAGTTTGGACTTACAGTTTGGGTTGGCACTTCCAGATGGTGCTACTTGAATATTTGAGTAGCTTAAAGGCTTTATGTCTTGATTATCCAAGTTGGAGGAACTTCATACTATGGCTTGAACTTTTTGAATAGGATTTTAAGGTCTTGATAGCATTTTACACTATGAGTCCTTTTCCTTGATGCTATGGGTAGCTGGTTTTCAGTATTAAATTAGTATGAAGCCACAGCAAAGCTATTACTGTACGTTTATTTTCATTTGGTTATCTGATTAAGTTCCTTGAGATAGAATTTTAGAGATGAAAATACCGTGTTTATTGATCTGAATTTTACAAAGCACCTGAAATGTACTTTTCAGTTCTTCCTTGGAGCTGTGCTTTCATTTATGTGGGGGTCTTGAGAGACTCACCACACTTCTCCTAGTGTCCAGAACAATAGTTCTTCCTTATGTAAGGTTTTGTTTTCTGTGAGTTCAGTTACCCACAGCCAACTGCAGTCCACAGATAGTAAGTAGATAATTAAAAAAATAAAAAATGAGCAATTTATAAGTTTTAAAGATTAAAAAAAAATCTTTGTGTATGTATGTGTTTCTGTGTATGTGAGCACATGTGTGCAAGTACCCACAAAGACCAGAAGAGGGCACTGGATTCCCCAAAGCTTAAGTTATAGGCAACTGTGCATTATCCAATATGGGTTCTGGGAGCTTTGGAAGAGCAGCAAACACTCTGAACTTCTGAATCATCTCCAGCCTGATACACATATTTTTAAATTGCTTGACTTTCTAAATAATGAGATGAAATCTTACTCTTTCTTGTTCCATTTGCCTTGAACAGGAATTACTCTTTTGTCCCGTGTATCCACACTGTAGACACTGCCTGCACATTAGTCATTTAGCAGCCAATGGCACTTTCGGTTATCAGATCAGCTGATATGGCATGGTAGTGCTTTCGTTCAAGCAATCTTTATTTTACTTAATAGTAACTTCAAAATACAAAGAGCAGTGACCCTGGCGGTTTTATTGAACAGTTTTATTGCTGTATTATTAGTTGCTTAAATGTCTAACTATGCCTACTTTATAAACTAAAGTATATCTTGGGACTGTATGAGCAGGAAAAATTTATTATATCCAGGGTTTGGTTATGCGTGGTTTTCAGATATCTACTAGGGACCTTGCAATGTATCCTCTGCACATGGTGTGGGGGTGGGGGGGTGATGACTGTACCAAATTTTGTTCATTCTTCTTTAAATTTATTTTTACATGTATGTGTGTGCTTGCATGTATCTGTAAGCTTAAGTGAGTTTATGTATACCATGTGAATTTAGGTGACCCTGGAGGCAGGAAATCATCAGATACCATGGAACTGGAGTTACAGGTAGTTGTGAGCCAACATGTCTGCTGGGACCTGAGCCTGGGTCTTCTGCGAGAGCAGTAAATCCTCTTACCTTTTAACCTCTTAACCTCTCCAGCCATAGTTCTTATTTATTCCCAAATAGTATTTAATGGTATAAGGGTTAACTTTATATTCCTTTAGAGGTAATATATTATTTTTGTATTGCTATAGGGATATCTGAATATCAAAATAAGGAATGCATAACTCATCTGTGTTCACAGAGTCCATTTACCACCTGTCCCTGAAGAATGTGGTGTGGGATCCACAGAAAGTCCAGTCTGATCTCAAATCCCAGTTTGGCTTCAATGACCTTCAACTGGAACACATCCTGAATTATTCAGCTGAACTGAAAGAGGTATGCATACTGGTCTTTGTCTCATGGCATTGGAGAGCCTTAGCGTGACTCCAGAATATAGTCACCCCTTGAATCTTCACCTCACGTCCAACTGCAGACAAAAAGCTTTAGATAAACCATGAGTTCGTGTAGCCTGTTTCCTTGTCATAACATGCTGAGCAACACTGTATAGTAACTATTCATAGAGCCCTCACGCCGCAATAGCTAACTTAAGTCATCTGGAAATCAGTTAAAATATGTAGGTAGGTGTTTGCAGGTCTTATGCAAATACCACACCATTTTGAATAGGAGAATTTGGCATCTGTGGGTTTTGAAATCCTTGGACGGCACTGGAATCCGTGCTCCACAGAACTGTAGGGACAACTGTATACCACTGGGGTGCGTTGGGTAGCGGCAGTGGAAGATGGTAGCCAGGAGGGAGAGTTCTGCTCCTGAACTCCAAGCTTCTTCGGTAGAGCAAGCAGCCTGTGGGGTGGACTCCGGCTTTTCTAGAGATAGCCCTTCCTTTCGTTATCATTTTACCTTGGCTCTCAGATGCGGGTTAGAAGAGATGTGAACTTGATTACTCTGGGAACCTTCAGTCGGAGGAGCCAGGCCAGGTAGAGGTGTGTGATGTTCACCAGCTAGACCTACCTGTGAGTAGGGCTCCAGGCAGGAAAATGAGTCTCCGTGGGAGCAGATACATGTGTTGAGGGGATTCTCCAAGCAAAGAAAAAATGGATTCAAGAGGAAATGGGCTAGCAGAGGCTGAGCCCATTTCGGAACCGTGAAGCTTCTTTTCTCATGTTTCCCTTTAGGATCAGGTGAAAATGATTCACTTACGACAATCAAAGCCACAGGGCCCCTTGTGATTTTGAGTTATTTTTCTCTAACTGAAAGTAATACCAAGATCACATATCATGTTAGAAAGATAAAGCCTCCTCCCTGCCACAATGCCCAGTCCGTGAGAATAGTGTGCACAAGCAGCAAGTTCCTTTTGATGGGCCCTGTCACAGGGGCTGAAGAATTCAGGGGAGCACTGAGGCTGGAGCAAGGCCATGGGGACTTGTGGGTGCCTTGGCCCCGTTGTTCCTGGGTTCTTCAGTAAGGTGACACATCACAGTGGGAAACACATGGTGAAGGTAGCTGTTTTACTTCATGGTGGCTTGGAAGCAAAGAAGAAGACAACAGGATCCCAGTGTTTTCTAGGAGAACACCCCTGATGATCTGAAATTTTCCCTTCCAAACCTCAACTCCCTAAAGATCACCTCTTAATAACACCCCACGGGGCCCTGGAGAATACCAGTTCCAAATTGTAGAGCTTCCTGGAGGCTCGACTTCATTCTATTGCCTCCTTGTGGGTGAGGTTTCCAGGTAGGCATTTTAGGGGGACAGGGCATTCTTACCACAGTCACCATTGACTGAAATTCTGATGACACTACAGTATCGTAAGGATCCAGAGTAGGTGGATGTAGCCTATTTTGGAGAATAGTTTTAGAGAAGTTAATGCACAAAAGAGAATCAGTTTAAAATGTTAAAACAATGTCTAGCCAGAACCCAATTCTAATCTTGTTTTGTTTTGTTTTGTTTTTCAAGACAGGGTTTCTCTGTTGTAACTCTAGCTGTCATGAAACTCACTCTTTAGACCAGGCTGGCCTTGAACTCCCAGAGATCTTCCTGCTTTTGTCTCCCCAGTGCTGGGGATTATAGGCGTGTACCACTACCGCCTGGCATTGTAATCTTTCTTATTTAGCCTGATTTTGATAACTAGAAAAGAGAATGTTCTTGGCAAAGTACACTGCTAGTTCAGAGTATCAGCAGAGCTCCTTGGCCTGGGATGGCTTCTGGTGGGAGAATGAGGGTGAGCAATGTTTGACTCAATCCTGTGCCTTCCTTCTGGAGAAATAACTGCTCCTGTTGCTGTGTCTGATTCTAAGAACAGGACCCATTTATGCCCTTAACTACAGAGGCCTCCCCTCAGCATGAATAGCACAGGCATGATGAGTGATACTGAGCACTGTTCAATCAGACGAATGCCTGAGCGTTGGCTCCAGCAGGACTGGGGTATTATTTTGGATGAAAAACATTCCAGGGAAAATGGCTTGACTCCTAAGTATTTTTCCTGTTTCCCATTTCCAGATTCCCACACAGAGCCGCCTAGAGACGCTGGCGTGTTCCATCTTGTCCAACACTTCTGAGGATGAAGCAGAGAGCAAGGGAAACCATGCAGACTGTCATCCCAAGTGGTCAGAAGTCAAGAACTACATCCTCCGTGCAGTCAGTTGGCCGAAAGTCTACGGACAGGTGCTGTTGTGTATCCGGATGCTCCCGAGTACAGCAGATCTTGCAGATCTTTTTCTCTCACATGATTTGCCATGTGATCCTATGACCTTCCCTGGGGAAGACCATAGGACCTTCAAATCTAGTCACTGTGTATACCGACCCTCACAGGCATCTCGTACCCTCAGCCTCATGAGACTCTCAGCCCAAGCCACCGCAAACATTTGACCCAGGGACAGAAACACTCTTGTTAGCTAAGAGGTCCCTAGATCCATGCGGTGTTGCTGGCATATGAGACCCCTTGGGCCACTTTGACTGAATGTTATACAAGCATATGTTCTGCCGTATGCCTTCTTTGTGTTTTCCTTGAAACACTGTCCAAAAATTATGACTGTGACTTAAGGCATATATCTCCACAGACATATAAGGGGAAGGTGTGTGTGTACATGTGTTTCAGAGATGCTGGTATATGGCAGAGTACCCTGATCAGTAGACAGTTGATAGCCTCCACAGCTCACAGTGTCCCTGGCCAGCTCATAGCTCTGACCCTTGAGATACATGGACACTAACAGGCCACATTCCCACCACCATAACCACCCTCTCTTTGCCGAGTGTCAGAGTCACTCACATCCTTTTTTTGCATGGGAGAAGCCACCCTGATAAAATCTTCATCCCCTCCAAACATGAATGGCTGATAAAGCTCAGCCGTTATCAAAGAGTGGATAAAGAAATCTGTAGAAAAACAAGCATGGCTGTTCACTTGGTAGTATGTGACTTATTCATCACTGATGTGACCAAGAGATGATGCTGAAAGGACCCACATTGAAGTGTTAATCTGAGTTACTGTCTCACCTGGGCATGAGACACTTGTGCAACATGGACGCTTACCTTACTGCCAGCTGCCTTCCTATCCCCATTTTAAAGCTTGTAATTCATTCAAACTATCTCAATGTGCTAGTTAAACATTTAAGGTATTTTTAAACAAAATGCATTATTTACCTTATTTTTTTTCTTCTTCTTTCTCTTGGAGGACTGGGAGCAAGAACAGGTGAATAATAAATAAGCCATGTGTCCCTTGTTGATATTTATAATCTGTAATCTTTGAGTAGACAACAACTGTAATAGACATTTTAATTGATCAGAAATTAAGAAAAAGTTTTCATTTAGAAATGGCCTATCACTATTTCTTAAGTCCAGTGTTTCTAATGTGATTGATAATCTACTTTTGTTTCTAAATTTGCAGGTGTTTGACCGGTGGTGGCAGGGTGGTCTGCTGAAGAACCTGCTTGCGGGTGCCAGCCACAGCCTGGCAGCCCTTAGAGACCAGTTTAAAAAGGAGAGTGAGCCACAGAAGGTGCTGGAAGTCCTGCGCATTGCCCTGCTCGTGCTGAGTGACAGCTTGGCAGTGGATGGCCCCAGAGACAGCCATCTGTTTCCACAGATGTAAGGCATATGTGTGTCTTCTGTCACTGAGTAGGCTTGATCACACTGACATTGTGGGAACGTGCAATGATGCTGTTAGATACACAATCTGTAAAATACAGCTAGGCATGGATTCTGAGTTAGTACCTGGGAGACCTGAGGCTTTTATTATGGACATTGCCAGGATAGACCTCCGCAATCACCTGAACATAGATGTGGATATGTAAAGCTGTCTAATTGGGTGTCTGCCAGTGTGGTAGCACATATCTCTCATCCCAGCTCTCTGGAGGCTGGGATCTCTTGAGCTCAGGAGCTCATCCCAGCCTCAGTGACAATAGTCCTTGTCTCAAAAACAAAAAAACAAAACAACAACAACAAAAAAAAACCAATGGAACAAAACTAAAACCCAATGAACAAACAAACAAAAGGAAATAATCTTACAGGAATATGATCATATTGGAGAAGGTGTCAGCTTCCTTAATTTCAGGCTGATGTCTTCATCCTTGTCTTAAAAGAACACACACACACACACACACACACACACACACACACACACACACACACACACGTTAGAGTAGAGGTGTGTTCTGTATTCACATTTAAAGACTGTATTAAGCTGAAGTGTTTTTACTGGCTCAGCCATACCGTAGTAGTGGGCAAAGGTAGAACTTGGATTTTTTAATTTTTAATATAACCAAAATTAATTTACCCAGATTCACTTCTTTTATGAGACTGGATTTTTCCCCCCTGGTGTGTTTCTTTAGGTGCTGTGAACCTAAAGAACAAAACCAACTTGATCAGGAACAAAGAAGATGGCATGTTTTGGTTGGGGGAGTTGGCTAATGTATAAACAAGACTGAAACATGGGATGTTTCTTCAGGAATGTGCATCGAGGTTTTAATAAAGTGGCAATATTTTCAGAGTTTTAAATGGCAGAACTGTTGAGAAGTATATTTTATAGGTAGGAATTCCAATTAGTGCTGGGCAACTTAAGCAGTTTTATAAAAGGAGTAAATTTTTTGGGTAGTCTTGGAGAATTGTATAGAAGGTCAGCAGAGGTTAAAGATCAGCTTGCATGGAGGTATATGGGGCCTTTCCAACTACAACCTGTTTGCTAGTTCAGACGTATTTATATGTGCAGATGTATTTGTGTCTGAGATCTTCTTAGCAATGGCTTCACAACTCTACTTTTAGTTCCAGGGCCAATGCACTCCACTTTGACTGTGTGAACATGCACACGTTTGTGTGTGTATATGTGTGTGTGTGTGTTTTCATGTATATGTGTGCTGATGTATATGCAGGTTGTGAGCATATGTGTATGTGATATGTGTATATGTTTGTGTGTTGTGTAGGTATGCTGTGTGCATATGTGCTTATGTGTGTGTGTTTGTATGGTATGTGGATATGTGTGTTGTACATGCATGTGTGTGTGGTTTGTGTGTAGTGTATGCATCTCTCTGTGTGTGGCAACCACATATGTGTATGCATATATGTGTATAATGTATGCTGTGGTGTGTGCATGTGTGCGATGTAGCAGTTTGTAGTAAGGTGAATCCTGTTAGCATCTGGAATTAATGCTTTTCTCAGAAGAAAACAGATAACTTATTGTCTCCAAAAAGGTTGTTTAAGCCACAAGATTTTGTTCAAATACAGAGATTCTGGCTCTGTGGGATACAAATGCTACCACAGTATACATATAAGAGGCCATATTGTTATGATTGAATAGCGAATAGTAACTCTAAATGTTTTCAACTCTTTTAGATTTTCTAGCATCCACTTAGGACATAGGCTCTTGCTTTCAAGGGTCTTGTTTGTTAACTGACTGAGGAGATGCCTTGGGCCATAGGGTAGCAGTGCCATACAAGCTGTAGAAAGATGTATATTGGACACAGCAGGGATGCCTTGAAACAGTGAGCTCCTGTTCACTGGGCAGGGATGCCAGTAACTTCAGACACAGAATGCTGTTTCATGGTCTTAAGAACTGTCCTGCTGGTTTGCTTGGGAAACCTAAGAAACCAACAGTTACATAATGGACATTAATAAACATACTACAATAAGTCACCTCAACCATTGTATAGACTCTAAGGGCCTCCTGACACTTCAGCCCAAGTCTTGAGTATTCTCTGACACACAAGAAGAATGAAATCCCAGGGAGATCCACTTGGTCCTTAAATCATTGAGAGATTAGGAAGATTTCACTATATGCTGTCTACCAAGTCACGGTTAATCTCCCTGAGCACAATCAGGTTTGGGAGGGGCCTGACACTGCCTTTGCTGTCTACCTACTGAGCAGACTGGGCAATTGCCCCGAGGAATCTCCTCTTCCATTCAGACACCACCAATGCTATATCTAATACAAACTTCCTCCTCATGACTGTCTGGGCAACTGGCAGGTCCATAGCTTGTGCAGTTCCAGTCCTTCTATCAGTTTCTCTGGCCTCAGCCATCCTGTCTGGTAATATATCAGCAGATAATCTCTAAGGCCTTTTCTAGTTACTAAGCCATCGATCTTCTGGATATGTTGCCCTGCCCAGTGGCCTCATTTCTTCACTTTGAAAAAAGGATTAGTCTGCCAACATTGCTAGACTGCTCTGAGGACTGACAGAGGCAATGCCCACACTCAGCGGAGGATATTCTCATTTCTCCCACCAACATCTGCTTTTGTCTCCTTTCTAAACCATCTTGTATTTTTCACCTTTGCACAGATTCACCAATTTTCTTACATGGATGTCAAATGTTCCCTTATACAACCTTCAAGACTCTGCAATCTATCTCATTAATTTTATTGTTTTGGGAGTCCTCTCTTCCTCTTCTCTCTCGTTTTCTTCCTCCTCCCCTTCTTCTCTGCTTCATCCCCATCCTTCTCTCCTTTCTTCTCCTCCTCTTCCCCTCCCCCTCCTTCCCCTCTTTACGGAGTCCCTCCTCAACAGGATGTGTGTAGTTGGAACTCTGACCACTTTCTCTCCGATGTTGTTCTTTCTTACCTGTCACAACTGTGTCTGGCCACTCCCTTCTCTGTTCGGTCCCAGAAGCACTCTTGAGTGTTTCTTCCACTTGAGGGATTTTGCTGCAGCTTCTGTTGTACCTCTTGTCTCTGTTTAAGCTTCGTCTGTTTCTCAGGATAAGTACTTGTATTCCATCAGCAGCCACTTTGTTGCCAAGCTGCTGAAAGATTCTTATTCAACCTTGGCAGGAAACTGCTTGTCTCTTATCCCAAGTGTTGGTCCAGGAAATCATACTTGTTTTTAATCCCCGTCTCCATAGCCAGTCCTTCACGTCTTACTCTGAAGCCACTGCTGACTCTCACAGTTTTGAGGCTTTGTCTGTTTCTGCCAGTTGGGTGGCTGGGCTATGGGAGCTCTTATTCTGGGCTCTGATGGGTAGCAAAGGTTCTTGGCAACATGGTGTCATAGGGTATCCCTGGGCACTCCAGCAAGAATGACTCATCAAACCCACATAGAACTCTTTGCTTACAGATGTGGTCCTAAAATCCTCTTGCTTGTCAGAGCCTGAAAAGGCTCAGCAGTCCAAATTCTATACCATATGGTGGGTGAACTTTTCTACTTGGAGAGCAAAAATAAAACACAGTTGTATTCCTCTTTCTCATTCTTTCCATGAGGCAATCTGCTTGCTCCTCAGTGAAAACTAGAGTATCTTGGAAAGTGAGCAGTCTGACCTTGCTCTGTCCCATAGAAGGCTCAGTTTAAGAAGCTACGCTTCAGGCCGGGTAGAGAGAGGTGATATATCCACAGTGTTGGATTGGGGATAGTCCCTCCTTCCTGCTGATTTCTTATTAGGAGAAACATCACCAGGACCATCCTCCCTCCTCTGTACTCTGCAGTGGTGGGACTGACACTCCACGGCTATAGAATTGAAGCCACTACTTGTCAAACTTGTACTTTACCCAACACTGGTGAGATGCTCTGAGGAGACCAGACAGATGCAGGTCTGAGAACGTCCAGAAGTGGACAAACAGTGTGGCTGAATCCAGGTTGTAGCAGGGGGGAGTGTTTTGCTTGGGTTCCTAGTAGCCATATCTCTTTTATTCTGGCCATTCTTTTCCTGGGTGAAGATGCACTGTGCTTCCATGAAGATGTAGAGAGCCTAGAATTAGCTGTTCTGGGCAGCCCTGTGTAGCAGTACACCTACTGTGGTGGCTCAGCAAGGAAACAAGGAGGCATATTCACTGGTGCAGGGGGACCACAGCAGAGGGAGCTACTATCATGGCAAGCACCATACTGGACAGTGGAACCTTGAACATCTCAGCTCAGGTGTTTTTATTGATTCGGAACTCTTCAGCTGTTCTCCTGATAGCACGTGCATATCATAAGCAATCAAACATCCCCCACATAAATCAAACAACTGCAAACAATACAAAATGCCAAGGTCTATGCATCTCTTTTTCCAACAGTGGAAAGAATCTCAGGTTGAAACATTCTGGTTGTTTGGCATTCTTTATCACCACCACTAAGGACAAACATACAACCTTCTTCATGGACCTCAAACACAAGACCCGCTTGGGCTTCACATCTGCAAAAAGGCGTCAATAAATTCAGTTTATAGAATAGCAGTATGTATGCTCTGATTACCATTTTCAATGCCCTGGCTTACTGTCAGGAGGGAGAGTCAGCTCCATGATCAGAAAAAGCTGTGGAAACTTGCTTCTTTCTTGCTCCCAGCCGAATTTGTTTCTACCATGAACATGTCTTTCTCTGAAGGCCTCTGTTCTGTGGCTCTCATTTTTGAGCTTCTTTCTCACTTAATTTTCACAATTTTCTCTTCATAGAGGCTTATTTCCCTTTCTCCCTCTCTTCTTCCACCTTAATCTCTATCCTCTGGTAGCTTCCTTGAGAGTACTTTACCAGACTCTGCGAGGTCTTGACTTTCTTCTTTGTCTCCGTGTTGGATTATCTGGCATGATGTCATGCCCCACGTTGGTATGCCATTTGTAGCTGTTAGCTGCTGTGATGAGTCAGCACAGCAAGGAGACACGGAGGTGCTTTCATACAAGCAAACTCTGCCAGACCTCAGCAGAGGGAACCACTGTCCTGGACAACGCCAGATTCCGTAGTGGAACCCCAAGCATCTCAGCTCAGGTGTTTTTTGTTGATTCTAAACTCCTCAGGTAGAGATCATAAGCAATCAAACATCGCCCACAAAAATCTAACACCTGCAGACAATACAGAACATCAAGACCTAGGCTAGCCCTTCACCCAAACAGTGCATAAAATGTTGTCAAACACAACTAAAAATAAACTTCCCACACAGCCCTGCTCCTCACTGTGACCTGCATATGGTTCTTCCCTCTCCCACACCGCAGCTTCCTCTTGTTCTCAATTCTCAGACTCATTTCTCATCTGCATTGTTTCCTGCATCCATTGGAGCCACACGCCTTCTTAACAGACTAGATCCCGGTCAGAGCGTCTCTTGGACCTCCGCCTCTTGCTACATGCAACCCAGCCCCACAAGCAGGAAGGCAGAGGCAGATGGGTATTACTGGAGATGCTGCCCTCAGTTTTTTGTTTTTTTTTTCTGCCAGGCTTTCAAGGTGGACATCTTAAACAGAATATTCCTTAGAGCATGACCCAGTTTGAACGCTCTTTTTGCCTGGATAGCCTGGCCCCTCAGCCACTGTAGGTGTCAAGCCACCTTACAGGTTATATTTTTTCCCCATTGATCTTGGAGACTCCTAACTTACCTGATGTAGGATGGGTCAATATTTTGAAAGTCAAATCAATTTTCTCCTGTTAGCTTTAAGGCATTTAAAAAAGTAGGTCTCCTCTGTACTCTAGGCTGGCCTTGAACTCGCAATTCTTTTACTTTAGCCTGCCAAGTTCTGGGGAGAGAGGCATAAACTGTCATTTCCAGAAGTGCAAATATTTGTAAAAGTCAGCTGATACGTCATCGAAATTTTCACCTGCTTCACACATGTCTAGGAGTAAAGAGACTATTTAATCTAGACCTGCTTCCTAAAGGGATCTTCCCAGTGGAGGATTCAACAGCTGACAACGCAGTTCGTCAGGAACCCAGTTAAGTGCTGGGTTGGGCCTTCCAGTCTGCGAGCACACTTCCCTAGGTAGTGGGGCGTTTCCCTCCGCTTCATTTCTTCATCTGGCACATTTGCTTATTTTTTTGCCCTCAGATTTCAGCATCTGGGCAAGCTAGAGCGTGCACTGTCAGACCTGTCCCCATGGCCAGCCCTGAAGAGACTGCCCCTGCTGGATACTGCTCTCAGGAACACAGTGACTCGGGATTTGCATTTTGTTCAAGGTGAACCAGCTCTGCTTTTATTTGTCACCCACTGACCATGAGCCAGTGAAACACTTATTGGAGAGTGGACTTTCGCCTTCCCAATGGGATCAAGTTCCGAGCTGAGTGTTGTTGGTGTCCTATGCATTGCTACGGTGCCCCCAAGGGCGTTCCACATATAACAAGCTATGCTGCTGCCATGGTGAAGGCCACACACTGCTGTTTAGCAGAGCCTGCGGTGTGGTCTGGAACAAGCCATTTCATGGGATGGTTTAACTTTCTCACTGACACCCATCCCATAGTTCTCAAGCTGGAGATGCACACAGGACCCTGAAGGGTCTGGGTACCTCTGTTTGCCTGCCCTTTGCACTGTTCAGAGCCTGCATGGGATCTAGATCTTTCTAAGAGTGCAGGATGCCTTTTTTCTTGAACTTCCATTGACTCGAGGGTGTCCCTTCTGCCCTAATTTGAAGAAGGCAACTTTATGCTTTGCCTTCGTGGGTCAACTTGTTTTCACCTTCTTAGGGAGGAAAAAAGGGAGAAGGGGCATTGCTATAGAAGCAAAGCACTCTCATAACAAAGTGCCCATACTGAGTTCTCAGAAAGGGTTAAATAACATTCCATGAGGTTCCTGTTTTCTGTTCCCAGAAGTATTTGATAACTGGTCGAGTTTACTGACATTCTTATATTTGGAATTCACTTTTCTTTTCATGGTCATGGATAAAAGCCAAGCTTGCAGAAGCCTAAGCAAAGTGGACAGTGAGGCATATTTGTGTCTTGCAGAAATCCTCAGTTACCTGGAGATGTCAGCAAGGGATGCTGTACCTGGTGGGCCTGATGGATGGAGACTAGAAAAGGATTTGTTCTTTTGGGGGCTAAAGCAGGTAATGATTATACACAAACATTTTCACAAAACATTAAAAATCCCAAGCAATATTCAGCTTTGCCTGCTGTGAGTTCTGCTGGCAAAATAAGGAGAACAGGTTTTTGAAGAACTTTACTTTAACATGGCTACTGTTTCTATTTGTGGTTCTTGATTCCATGGGGAGCATCCCTGAGCATTCATAAACGTTCCCTATTTCTGTCCTCATTAATTTTTTTTCAGTTGTTGACAAGGAATGCTTCTGCCACTTGCCTGAATGGACACTTGTCTCAGGAGGCTCCCCTCCCCACTGGGAACTCCAGCATCTGGAGGAGTCTCTGGGGAGTGCTCTGCCAACCCACCTCCTTCAATGAGACCAGTGTTTTAACTGAGCTGCTTCGTGCAGCGGAGGATGCTGTAAGTATCTATCATTAGATATCCCCAGTAGCACCAACTGGGCTCCTGTTAGAGGGTAAGTCACCCAACATGCTAATATTGAACCTGGAATTTGAACCACATAAATGTCGACATCACTGAAAGGCTGCTGTTGCTGAATGGTGGCTACTCATCTATCCCTACTGACTACTTGGGTGTGGTGGTGCAGACTCCCTGCCACACCCACCTGGGAACTTCTGAGAGTACTGCAAACTTTCAAAAACACACATCTGCTTCCCAGGTTCCCCACTCTTTCCCACTCCATTTCTTTTTTCCTTTCCTTGCCTTTTCTTTCTTTCTTACTTCCTCTCTCTCTCCTTCTCTCTCTTTCTCTCTCTTTCTCTCTCCTCCTCTTCCTCCTCCTCCTCCTTCTCATCATCATCATTTTTTTTGAGACAGGGTTTCTCTGTTGTAACTCTGACTGTCCTAGAACTCACTCTGTAGACCAGGCTGGCCTCGAACTCACAGAGATCCACCTGCCCTTATCTCCCAAATGCTGGGATTAAAGGCGTGTGCCACTACTTCCCAGTTCCTGCTCCATTTCTAGTTGCAGGCAGGAAGGAGAGTGTAGAGCAAGCTTTAGCGATCGCTTAACTTATAGCAGCTTGTAGCCAGGGCTTTTAGTGATCAGAGGAGTTGAAAGTCACTCTCTTCCTCTGTCACTGCCCAGGATCCAGGTGACCATGTTGAACATTCACACAGACTATGGAATGCTTAGCAAGATGATTATGTCAACCTTTATGCTTATTTTTATTACTGAGAACTAAATGTTCTTATGTTTACCATTTGCTTCCCTTACAATTACCTTTATCTTAACTTTTTCCTTATATGCTTTAGAATGTAAAATTAGTGAAACAATAACCCCTCCCCCCAAATAGAAATGATGTCTGAATGAAATGAAAATGGAAATAAGAGTGTGTACAAAGGCCAAGCCCTTCACTGTCTTCTCAACATCTACACCACATGCCAAAGGGGGTGTGAACATGAAGATCTTCTCTGGCTTGAGCAGAGCAGATAACAGGAGCGCACAGCAGTTCAGCACCTGGAAGGTTCCCTAAAGACATTTATGAGTTTTAAATGGGGAGGAAAACTTGGAAGTTAAGAAAAGTCAGAGAGGATGCTAGTTAGACAGAAAGGGGAATCTGAAGCTATGCGGGCACCGGGAAAGCCCCCGAGGAGCTGGGACTGACTCAGTGGGATCTGTAGGTGTCTTGCATGTTTCTTCAGCTGTGCGAGAAAGCCTTTCGGATAGAAGTTAGGTGATGTGTCCTGACAAACCATTCAAGAGATCAGTGATTGAAAACAAGAACACACTGTATGATCTCTCATGACTCTGGGGACTGAAGTGGGCTCAGCCAGGTGGGGTTCTCATAGTCTTATAGACGTTCCATGTATAGCTATGGTCTTATGATCACAGGGGCTGGAGTTTGGATGCTTGGCTGGACACTGAAGTCCTGGGGGTTATCTTTTCTCTACAATAACCCCCACGTGGGCTACCTTGATATTCTAGAATTCCAAAAAATAGACAAGGAGGGAAGTTTTCAAAGTTTATGACAACTACTCAGGCTGAAATCAGTACTAGTCACTCTGCTGCATTTATGAGCTAATGGGAGTCAGAGCCCGGCCTTTGAGGTACTATGGGAGGATATCAAGAGTGTGATTATCGGGTCTGGTTCTTTGAGGACTTTGATAAGTGTTCCTCCATCAGATTTGGGGAAACCATCCAACACACATGGCTATAACATAGGAGTATCTATTAGGTGCCTAATAAATTGGAAGATAAAGAGTCTGACTGTATTATTGGGTAAGGTTTTATCTGGGGACTGTAACTTTGAACATGAGTAAAAGCTCCTATCTAGAACTGTGCCTTCGGATCATTTCCTACAGTTCATATGGAAACCTTGATAACTGGGCGTAGGTAGGCTACATCTCAAGTGCCCACATGAAATGGCTTAGCATTTGACAGGCGATGTGTTCTCTTTTAAGGGTCATAGTTTGCAAGAGTTCATCACAGGACACACAGACGAACCAGTTTTAGGACAAGGCACTCCTTTGGGATGGCAGGATCTTGGGACACAGCTGTCAGAAGTGAACTTTACCTGCTCTCGGGTCTTCCAATTGCCAGGAGCTAATCACGCCTCCCCTGAGAATGATATCTCTCCCCGAGGCTGTGAGTACCAGCTTGTCTTCACAGTGTAAGTATGTATTGGATGGAAAAATTTTCAGGGCTTGGACACCTGCAGGATTTCAGATGCTACTCAATGATGATGCACCATCATACACTCCATTCCTAAATGATAGATTAGAAAGATACTTTAAGGAGATTAACCTGTTGCTATTATAAGAAAGATTCTAAAAACTGTAACACATGAAACCGTTTCCCCATTTAACCACTTAATTAAACTTTCGTTACAAACCCGAGGACCATGTGTAACCAAGGCTGATGTTTGTTACACAATCAGAATGTTCATATGGGAGGCTGCTCAAGTAAGCCATGCCGTATTTCTATTTCGTCACCCTTTACATCAACAGCCACTTTTGGTGGCTGCTAACAAGCCCGTAGTTAAGTATATCAATGGGGATGTGTTTTTCTTAGTCTCATATTTTATTTTATATTGTTGTCGTATTTATTTTCTCCTTTCTCTTCTCTTGATTTATTCTTGTTTTGCGTTCTATGTATTGCCGTAAATGGCTTTCCCTCATTCCTCCAGTCAGGAAAGAGGAATTCATAAATGAGTAAGTATTAAGTGAATTCGTTCTAAGACCCTAATTGCTTCTTTTCTGTGGACTGTCAGACATCTGCACGCATTGCCTTTAGATGGGTTTGTGAGTTAAATGTCAATATGAAAACAGTAAGTTCTAGTTTTCTGCATTCTTTTGGCTGCAGGATATCTCACATACTTGAAGAAGTGCAAACGTCCCTGCAGGAAATGACCTACTGGAAAATCTTCTCAGGGATCATCAGGAAGACATGTGAAGGTGCCCTATATGTGAACATGCATGGAAGTTTCCAGAACAGTCTGCTGTGTAAGTTGGGAGGTCTTAATGACAGGGATGTGTGGTGTCTTCCTCACTTAGCGAGACAGAGTTGCATTATGAAATGCACGCATCATGGAGGGAAGCCTAAAGTGGAAGGCCCTCCAAACCCTCCTAGCTGTTATGGTTACTGTGTTCAGGTTTCGTTACAGTTGTAATCAGACTCCCCACAGTCCTGCTTTGTCTGGCAAGGCTCCCCCAGCACCATTCACAGAGATCTTTTCCACTCTCAAAATTGTTTAGAATGAAACATTTGTTTATTTTACTTTTCAAATTTTATTTATCACTGAGAGTTCTGTACATGTTTTGATTATATACACCCCTTTCCAGCTTCTCCTGGATCTACTTCCTCTTCTTCTAATGCAATCTTGTGTCCTTTTATAATTTTTTAAACCCTTTAAGACCAATTTGTGCGGCCTAAATACTCTTGAGTATGTGGTCCCTCCCTGGAGCATGGCTTACTTACTAGGGGGCTACACTGTTAGAAAATAATGTCTCTACTTTCCCCAGCAACTAACAGTTTCCATTAGCTCTATGGCTAGGGGTGTGGTATGCCCATATCCCTCTCCATGTGGGATTTGGTCTGGTTTGGGCTTGCACAGGTATTCTGCATGCTGTCACCCCTGCTGTTTCTTCATATGTGTAGCTGCCCTGCTATGTCTGTAAGATACTGTTTCCTTGTGGTCATCTACCACCTTTGCTCTTAGACTCTTTCTACCCCCTCTTCTGAAATGATCCCTGAGCCTTAAAACGGGGGATGTAATAGATGTAATATATATTCCTTTTAAGGCTGAGCATTTTTCAGTGTCTTATTCTCTACATTTCATCTATTTGTGGGTCTCTGTTAATCATCTATTGCAAATAGAAATTTCTTAGATGAGGATTGAGAGATTCACTGACCTATGGATATGATACGTTGTTAGGAGTCAGTTTAACACTATGTCTATTTAACAGAATAATTGTCTTATTATACAATTATTATTACTATTACACAATTATACAATATATACAATTATACAAGTCTATGTATTGTCTAGCCATAGGCTCTTGGACTAACAATGGTGCCAGGTATGGGTGTCATCTTGTGGAATAGAATTTAAATCCAGAAACGAATCAGAAAATGAAATGGTTGGTTACTTCTGTGATGCTTATGCCACTATCGCACCAGTGGGCATGACTTGCCAGTCCAGTCATTATTGTAACTCACAGGATCTACAGCTGGCAATGAGAATTTCTTATTCTTTCTCTGGTTTCCTTTCTTTCCTTCTCCAAATTGCTGCCTTTATGGACTGCCAGAGAGTCTTTCTCTCTGGCTTTCAGTTATAAACCTGCCCCCCACAAGTCAGACAGATCTTGCAGTTCTTTCAGGTTCTAGTCTGGAAGATCTGAACTGCAGGGTGCTAGGTTGTCCACAATATCCTCCTGGACTGGATGATAATCTCACACCCCACCCCCTCCTCCTTTTCAGCACCTATTCTTGCCTGTAGTCTTTTTTTGTATCCCTACTAGTAAACCTTTTAGATTAAGATGCAAAATCTTTTAAATGTATTCTTCCCTTCTCATGGATAATGTCAAGTTAAGATTCCTTACTTAGTTCCAATATTCTGAAATTTCATAGAGACTTCAGTAAACATGAACTTTAAAATTACATTATGCTGCATATGAACTAGGTTCTTCCTACCTGATAATTACTACTTTGAGAAATATTCTTATGCTATTTCATTTGTAACTTTAAATGCTCTATTTTTCTCTTCACTCTAGAACTTCTGTTAGCCATCTCTCATTTTATAATCTTTTAGGTTGATTTTCTGGGACATTTCCTCAATATTCTTTAAAAATCTTTTAAGATATTTTTCATCTAATTAATTAATTAATAATTATTACTATTAGTTTTATTTGAAAATAGCTTTGTGTTCTTGTTACATTTACGTCCTCACCATGAAATGGTCTTCTTTTTTTTAAAAATTTGAACAAGGATTTTGAACAATATTTTGGGTTGAATTCTTTTATCTCTGTGAGGGACATCCCTTTTATGTGGAAAATTTCTTTAGCATATTATGTACTGGCTGTCTATTCCATGTAAGAACAAAACACTTCCTGCTCACAGGAAATTTCATTTGCAAGGGGTGCTTCTCACCTGATTGACTCTGTCCTGCTATGGTGACCAAGACAGTACAGCAATCTTTTCCCACAGCTGAACTTCACAGCTTGGTACAGATGTGTATCTTTTTTTTTTTTTTTTTTCTTCTTCTTCTGGGATAAGTAAATTTCTCTGAAACCTTCAAAAGAGAGTTTTCCAGAAGCATTCTGACAGACAGGACTCAGGTATAAATGGACAGACCTGGCTTCTGATGTTCTTGGGAGGTGATAAGAACCTCACTGGTGAGAATTAATAGATTAAGTAATCTTCGATCTTCCAATAGTGGTGTGTCATCCACACTATCAGATGCACTGATACTCAAAGCTTAGTTCCAGTCAATTCCATTTCCCCAGTTCAGCAAATTTCTAGTCTTCTGTTGACATGGGGAAGAATTGCCTGGCTGGGGTGATGGAGGGAATATGTCAGAATTTTCCTCATTCAAAAATGTATCTCAACATACCTGTCTGTTTTCCGTCCTACCTCTTACATATGCAGTTAAAACATTTTTGCTTTCGTTCATGAGTGTTGCTAAGGGTTACAAGGAGAGCTTGTTTAGACATCCTTCTCTTCAAGTATATGCTCTGGCTTTTTGATTTTGACTGCTCTGCCTGATCGATCCCCTTTGTCCACTTCCCTTCCTACTTGTAGATGTTAATAGCTGCCATCTGCTGCTCTTTCCTGTTCCATCCATTTCATCCACGGGCTAGATAAACTTCTGTCTTCTCTTGTCATTTTACAGGCCTTTAGAGATGGCTTGAGAAAAAGGCATGTGCTTGATCTTTCAATTGGAAGTCCTCCAGGGGAATGTCTTAACGGTTAAGGAACCTAGACTTGGAAGGGACTACCTCTAGTTTCTTGTCATTAGGATGGTCAAGTATAGAACGGATGTCTGTTTGTCTAGACTGTTTTCGTTTGGCTTTTGAAAAGAAAGTCATCTTCTAAATCAAGGGAATCCCATTTAACTGGAGATCCTATGGCTCAACGAAGTCTAAAAGGAGTTCAAGTTAGTGGAGGAAATAGACACAGCTAGAGATGAGTTCCGGGAAAGGCTTGTGTTCCTAGACCAGTTAACAACTCATCACATGGATCAGGGCTTGAAGAATGACTGACTACAACTAACAGGCAGAGATGGGGCAATGCATGTTAGATACTTCAGACTATGATGCCTTTGGCCGTTCAGCAAATTTAACTGTCAGGTGGGGTAGCTAGCAAGGGAGTTGCAAAGTAGTAACTGAGGTTGATTTTTCTTTTTTTCCTTTTTTTTTTTTTTCATTTTTGTTATGTGTGCTGTACACAGCTAATTGCCTACATCCTTGTTACTAAAAGTCTGGTCCCCGAAACAGCAGCAGTAGCAGCTGCAGCAGCAGCAGCAGCAGCTGGCACCTCATTAGCAATGCAGATCCGGACTCCGCCTCAGACCTGCAGAATAGTCAAAATGTGCCTTTTAAGATAAGCAACGGACCTATAAGTACACAAACATTTGGAAATCAGTAAATAGCAACAGGGAAAAAAAAAAAAAACCCAACAAAACACAAACCACAGCAAAATACCCTGCAGCTGTGTGTTCATCCGTAGATTACACATTACTTATCTCTTCTTCCTCCTGGGAGCAGGCAGTAAAACCAAGACAACCGCAAATGCTAAGCGTGTGATGCGATGGAGACATGACATAGTTTAGTGAACAGATTTTTAGTGAATACTGTACATTTTAGAGCACGGTTATACCTCACAGACCAAGCAGGGGTGGCGCAATATGACGGCGTGAGTTTTAGAAGCAGATGGAGTTGAGAACAAATATTACACCTGACAGATTGACTAGAGCCAGGTACATTATCACTTTTATCCTTGATTAAAAAAATAAAACAAAACAAACACAATAACTGGTGTTATTTGTGGTGGGTGGTGGCGGCCCACACCTTTAATCCCAGCACTCGGGAGGCAGAGGCAGGCGGATCTCTGAAAGTTTGAAGCCAGCCTGGTCTACATAGTGAGCTCCAGGACAGCCAGAGTTACAGCACAGAAACCCTGTCTCGAAAAACCAAACAAAAACAAAACAACAACAACAAAAAGATGACCAAGCTAATGCATATGAGGTGCCTGGCAAGACTTGAAGACACATGTAACAGATGCCAGTTCCTTTCCTCTGTTCACTGCAATGGACATCTGTATTGATCTTCCTCACAAAGAACAGCAAAGGATTGCTACTGAGAAGGATTTTATTTTCTTCTTTTGCTTGAAAAGTTCTGTCTTACCGCTTAGTTTTCTGATCACATCAACCTTCTTCTTATCCAATGTCACACATCTCTGACTTAATTTTCTGGAGTGTTTCCATCTTTCCCACATGGACGCTCACCATTTTACAGCACCCAGTTATTTTAGTGGGAACTTGATGAGGCATAACGGATGTGAGACTTATGCAGTTCTACGTGGGAAACAGATGCTAAGGAGGTTAAATTTCTTGCCTGAACTTAGAAATATTTTTGTTTAGAAAAAAACCATAACAAAATCAAACAAAATCAAGCACACTTAAAATACATAAATTTGGACATACATCCATGAAATACGTTTGTATATATCCATCCTCAGAACTTCCTAATCTCTTCTTGATTTCCTTTTTGACTCATGAGCAATTTACAGGTGTGTTGTTTCATTTCAAATGCAGGATTTTTCAGTTATATTTCTGTTACTGATTTCTAATTAATTCCGTTTCGGTCTGCGAACACACTTTATACCACCGTAGTCTTGTTAAATTTTTGTGATTTGTTTTAGGGTTTGGAGAATAGAGTCTTTGGTATTGTTCCCCATGTCCAGGAAGGGAATCAATGCTGTTTTGGTGCTGGGTGAAATGGTTCTTGAATCATATAGTTGACACTGTTAGCAGGATTATTCAAATCCTCTATCTTTGCTGATGTTTTGTCTCCGTGTCTAATGATGTCTCTGAGCACAACATGAATTAGCCTATTTCTCTTTGTGCTCTGTTTTTATTTCCTGCGTTTTGCAATTCTACTATCGAGCGTATTTGGAATCATTATGCCTTCTTGATGAATTGGTGCCTTTTACATATGAAATGATAACATTATCACCTGAACTCCACAATTTTTGATAACTTCCTTTTTAGCAATTAACCTGGGGGGGTGTCATATATTTTTCTTCTTCATATTTTAAGTATATTCTTTATATACAGCACATTGTTAATTCTTATTTTATCCAGTCTGACAAGCTTTGCCTTTTTACTGAACCACGTAAGCTGGAGAGTGTAAGTTGAGTAACAAACTGTTTTTTTGTGGTTTATGTTCCTCCTCATTCTGACATGTCTGTTTTGACCTGTTATTTTTCTCATCACATTTCCTTCTCTGTACTTCTGGAAATTTTGGTTGGATGCCAAATACAGATTTGATCTTTATTCTGTGTGAGTTATATTTCATTCTTATAGGCATTTTTGAAGGGAATTACTCAGTGTGGTTTTAGTCCTTTAAGGTCCTGGCTGCTTTGCACCCACCTCCTTCTCAATGCAGGTATTCAAACCCTGGGCTTTGCACGTGTAAAGCAAATGCTCTACCATGGAGCCACACCCGCAGCCCCAGGGTTGCTTTAAAGCAGATGTGTTGAACCTGTGATCCATGAGCAGCATGCATCTTGGGATAGGTACAACTATGGCCTAATAGGTTTGCATATGATAACATTATATCGAAATGTCAAGAGGCTAGATAGCCCTGTTTTGAAGATTTGCTACTGAGCTCGGTCATCTGTAGAGTTTCCCTACGACTGGTGAAAGTCCTTTGTGCTTGCGGCACTTGGTAATTGATGGATTATAAAACGTTCCGATACGGTTATGAGCAATAGAGTATATTCTTGTTATTGTGTGATCATTAAGCTTTTACTATTTTTGTGGTGAAGCTTCCCAGTCTTAAACAGTGCTGTCACATGCGCGATTAGTTCCCATCAAAATATTAGAGGGACATATCTGGTTTGGGGAGCCCTCCCTGGCATTCTTTCTTCTAGCCTCCGAGCTTTATCTCAACACAGCATGTTGACTGGGCTCCAGGCCACCTTCTTTTTTCATATTTAAAAAACATTTCTCTTCTCTCATATAGTATATTCCAACACCCTTCCTCCCTACCCTCCATTCCTTCCAGCTCCTCTTATCTCCCCTCTCCCCAAGACCTACCCCCATCCTCCCACCCCCACCTCTGCCTCTCCCCAAGAAAGAACAGGCATCCCTAGGTTATTGCTCAAACATGGCAGAACAAGATGGAACAAGATCAGGCACAATTCCCTACTTCCAGGTTGGACTAGGCAACCTAGTAGGGGGAGAAAGGTCCTAAGGACAGGCAAAAGGTTGAAAGATGCACACACCCACCCACTCCAGTCTGTATGAGTTCTGTAAGAGTACCAAGCCAGGAAACCTCAAGATGTAGCTGGGGACTCAGCAGGTTCCATGTCTGCTGTTTCAGGCTCTGTGAGCCCCTAAGGGTGTTGATCATTTGGGTCTGTGGGTTTTGTTCTCCTGGTATCCTTAACCCCTCTAGTCCTCACAATTCCTCCTCTACCTCTTCTGTGGGGGCTCCTTGAGCTCTGTTCTTTATTTGGCCTTGGGCCTCTGCATCTGTTCCTCTTAGCTGATGAAGGAAGACTCTCTGATGAAGATTGGGAGAGCAGGAGAACTTCAGAAGTTCTTTCCTGGCTATCCAGTATCTAGTTCCCGGCCTGCCCTGGAGTATTGGTCATAGGTTCCCTCCTTTAGCATCACCTCCTTCTTATACATGGCCCTAGAGTCTCTCTTAAGCAGTAAGTGGGGATGATTGTAGATTTCGTCTTGCCCTCTTTCTTCTATGAATCAGTGTTCTGTATTGTTCAGTGGCTAATAGCTTCTCATTTTGACTGGAAGCAGATGTCAATGTACAAATTTCCACACCTCCTCTGCTCATTTTGCAATCCTCCTAGGTGGTCTGCTGCATATTTTGCTTGACTGTTATACTCAGCTTGTTCATACCATTTCTTTTCAGCTTTTTCTGAGGACTCCCCTTGTTATGAGCAAAACATGGACTGGAAAGTCATCATTGATAATTATTTGATATTTTTCAATAATTTTATGAAGTATCCAATAACTTCTACAACCAGGTAAGTTTTAGAATCCAACTTCCAGGTATTAACTATCATAAGAAAATGTCAATAATAAACTATGCATTATTATGGCTATGGGCTCAATTTAACCAGTGACAGAGTGTTTCATATCAGACATCCAGTAACCATTTGTCTGTCATTCCATAGGAACAGGATTTTCCCAAACAATAGCAGGAGTTATAATAGGTAATCCAAGAACAAAGTATTTCTTTAAGAACAGCCCTTCATTACTTGGCGCTTCACCACAAGGACAGTGATTCCTGTTGTAGTAGTAGCAGAGGCTGTAGGGAAGAAGTGATCTTTGGAAGTAAATATGCTCAAATATTTTGAGATGGGGTTTCTACGTAAGGTTACAGTATTGTGCCCGTTTGCAGCACACGTGTTTGTGAGCTGTGCTGGGGCTGGGTGAGACAGGAACTTTACATACAATAGTAGAACTCAGGCTCAGGAGGGGACCAAACTTACCTATGAAGTATGCTAAAGTTGTGAGTGTTAAACCTCACCTACTCCAACATGCTAAGTCCTGTGTGTAGGGCCCAGGTTGATATATGCCTTCATAAAGTTCCCTAGAGATTCTTCCATATACCAAAGTTTGAAAAATATTCTGCTACATCCCTTGAGTCCTGAATTTCAACACCCGGGGAAGCTTTCCCAGTGGGCACAGAAGGAGGGACAGCAGGATGATCTCTGCAGAATCAGAGCTTTCACATACTCTGTCCTGAAAACCTCCTATATTTAACGGCTCTAGCAACAGCAATAAAACCAATCCGAATGTGCTCTAAGGGCATGCTTAACTATGGACCGGCCGGTTGGTGCGGGATTGTTAAAGAAAGATGCTAGTTAGTTAATTCAGTGTTGATTTAGTGGATGGAAACACTAGAGATCAAGTACAACTGATACCAAGGAAGCTGAATCCAGCATAAGAAAACACGGGCTTTGTTCCTGCCATCTGTTAACAGTGTGACTTTGTTAATTAAAGTATATAAAAACATTTTTTTCCCAGAAGATCAAAATACTGCCATGTGATTCAACATGGCTGTCGTAGGGATGAAGTAAGATGGTGTGTGTTAGCGCTGGGTATTTGTGGCAGTGTTTCCGTTAGCATTATGACTTCTGTTTTGCATGCTAAATTTGATTTAGTCACCTAATGTATTAGTCACCCCTCTTATTGCTGCGGCAAATACCCGACAGCAACTTCATGGAGGAGAGACTTATTTCAGCGCAAGGTCTCAGGGGAGCTCAGTCCACCAGGGTAGCGAAGGAACGACGGTGGAAGCAGCTGTGTCGGGAGGTGTGTGAGGCAGCTGGTTGCATTACAGCAGGCAGAGTTTCTGATGCATCCCATTAATTGGTCTGTCTCTATGGCCCATGTCCTTTAGAAAGGAAACAGGAAAACAAATTCATCAGGAATGAATGTCAGACTCGTGTTTAACAGTCCTACATGTTGGTTTGCAGGGGAATGTGATTTAGAATGCACTGTTCTTGGTAATAGGAAACCCATTTTAAGTTACATGCATGCAGCTGTATTGGGATTTCTAGCATAATAATATGTTATATCAGATGCTCACATTAGTTTGACATGAAGTAAGAAATGTATTGTCTAGAAAATATTTAATTTTGATCATTATGAATGATCAGTGTCTTAGAAATTTCAGATGTTGAATGAATTTTCCTGATAATAAAAAAAAATCTATCTGTATTGTAGGGTCTTAAATTTCACAAAGCACCTTTTAGTGGTGGACAAGAAGCTGCACGCCCTTGAAAATGGACAGATGAGCATTTTTTTGTCATTTGTGGACTTTGTGGAGGAATTGTTACTATCCAGTCCCTCTGGCTCGTTCACTGCTCCTGAATTTCATAACCTTTCTTCTCTCACTGAGCTTGTTCTGAATAGAAGTATTTTGTGGATAAATCATTTAAAAAGTTTAGAGAGAGACCCATATGATGGTGGCGCTCAGAAACTTCTGGAGTTTGACAAATTGGTCCTTGAAAAAATTCAAAGCCTTAAAAACCGCTGGATGAGAAGGGAATCCAAAAATATTTTGAAATTCATAGAATTAATACTTCTCAAAATGAATACAGAGCTGCGAGAATTCTGGCTCAACGGCATTTCACAAGGAGAAAGAGCCAAAGTCCAAACCTGGTTATCACTTGTAAATTTTTCTGTTCCAGAATATGAGAAAATTCTTATCAAAAGCTTTAATTTCTCCCAAGTGTTCCATTCTGATTGGCCTGAATCACCCACTGGGAACACAGACTTTATCCACTTAAGTGAGACTGTTATACATGGTCTTTATGAACTTAGATTCCTGACACAGGAACAGGTCTCAATAGCTCTGGACACTGTCTACGCTCTGCAGAATGCATCTGGTCTTTTCTCAACCCTTTCTGACCCTCAAAAACAAGAGCTGGATAAGATTTTGTCTCATATATATATAAATGTCTTCAAAGACAGAGATACAGCCCTACTTCTGCGGACCTATTCTTCATTTTATCGACATCTTCATAAATTCTTGAACACTCCGAATAGAGAGTCTCTGATAGTTTATCTCACTCAAATCTCTAGACATATTTTGGACCTCATAAAGCAGTTTAATATCCCAGCCATCAGTAAAGCACTTTTACTTTTATCAGAGACAGCGGAGGCTCTCGGGACGCTACCTGAAGTATCTTACTGTCAGCAGTTGCTTTCCATTTTAAACTTTTTAGAGCTTCAAGCCCAAGCTCTGCAGTGGACAGAGGGCGCAGCACCAGGAGTGATTCATGCCAGTCTGACAGGCCTCAAGCAGCTCTTTGTAGAGGATGAAGGCTTTCGTGTCTCTCTACTTCAGTATGCGAATCAGTTCTTCAATGGTTCAACAGGAGCCCCATTGGCCAGTGAGTGCTTCCTTCTGGAAAACTCAACAATTTCTTCTATGAAATCTTCGGGAAATGGGAGATCTTCTCTTCCTTTTCCATGGACACAATCTTTTTGGAACCTCTCGGTAAACGGCAGTGTGATTGGTGAATTCACGGCGATTCATTGTACCCTTTCATGGATTCAGACATGGACTGAGATCTGGGGGAGTATTTCTCAAATACTTAAACTTGACCTGAATATTTTCACCCCGCTTCATGTTGGAATCACTCAGCTTTTGGATGAACTGGAAAATGATGGGAACATCCCTAAAAACTGCCAAGGAATAGTTCCCACATATCACACTGCTACGCTCATATTAAATTTGCTTAAAAATGTAACTCAGGAGAATGGTGTTCATGACTGGGATGGCCTCCTGGACCTCAGGGATCTTTGGGTAGCATTAGGTAATGAATTAGCTGTAGTACAATCACTTAACCTGGACCGAGCAGAGAAATCTTTTGTCACCATGGAAACCTCTCTGCACCAGCTGAAGACATTTCCAATTAAAACAAATGCAAGCAGGGAGTTTTTACATTCCCTGTTTGATGTTTTCATTGAGTTAAGCAAAGCCCCAGACTACACGGATAGAAATGTAGATTTGATCAATAACTTTCCTTCAAATGACCTCACAGATCAGAGAGCCAAATTTGCAAGAGTCATCACTAAGCTGAGAGAAATGGTATTATTTCTTAGGAATGTGTCACAGGCTAGAACTTCATCATCGTGTGCTGATATTTTCCAGAGTGTCACTGAGCTGATTTTCGAAGATAACTTATTACATGTGAACACTTCTAAGAAGATAGCGCACATTCTGGCCACGTTAAGTTCCATGTTTTCCTCAAAAAACATGAGTAGCCGTCTGGAAGGGTGCACCGCATGGATAGACGTAATAAACTATCTGTGTATGATGCATAACTCAAGTTCTCCAGCCAGCCATCTTCACAGCAGTCTGGGAAGCTTTAGGAATATGCAGAGCAAAATGATCTCGGCTTTGAAAATTTTAACTTGGATGCTAAATAAGAAGATACCCATTTGTCCATTGAATGAGTCCAATATAAATTGTGTCAATATTTACCTGAAAGACATAACTGACTTGTTAAATATTATAATTACTACAGGTTTGGAAGAAGAGAAGGTCCCCAAATTTGAGATTCTATTAGCTCTTTTCAATGATTCCACAAAGCAGGTAAACACGATCATCACCAATTTAACAAAAGACTTCGATTTTGCCTCCCAGTCTGACTGGAAACACTTTAAGGAATTGCTTCTAAGACCTGTAGAAATGTCAGATGACATTCCTGACCAATTTGAGACTATTTGGCAGCACATCATATCATTGGGGAAGGAAATGCAGAAACTTTTAAAAGGTGTTTTCCACAGCATCCTTGGAAATAATTCCTCCTCTAACACTGAGACGGTGTTTAGTGTATTCTCTACCAGTCCAAAGGAAAGAGATATAAGCCATTTGGGCAACTCAATCTACCATTTAGCTAATTACTTTGCTCTCAACTTAAATCATGATCTTCAGAATTCATCGGAAGTAGCTCCACAGGAAATATTGAAAGGTTTGGGTCTTGCTATCCAATTGACACGGGATGTGTTCAATTCCTTAATGCCTACTGTCCGTTTCAATATTCCACAAAATTCAGACCATGCTCAAGTTTTAAAGAAAGTGACATCTCTCATGCATTCTCTCAAGAAGGCAGACATAGAGCTCCTAGTAGACCAGCTTGGGCAAATAGGTGAAAGCCTAGTGAATTTCTTTAAGAATCTCAGTAGATCAGGTGTTAACAATTTAAGGGTTAATATGCTTGTTGGCTTAGTGGAAAAATTTGTAGACAGCTCACATTCATGGAATGTTAATCACCTGCTGCGTCTCTCACGCCTGCTTCCCAAAGAAGTGGTGAATGATGTGCTGGATATATATTATGCTCTTCCCCATATCGTTGGGCTTCTGCAGAGAGTCACAGATAAAAACATCACAGAAAGCCTCAGGGATGTCTATAACTTCACCCTTCTTCATGGCATAACCATCTTCAATACCACCAAGGAAGACTTTGCTGATGTGATTAAAACTCTTCTGGACACTGTTGAGTTAGTGTCAGATGAGCCAGCTGTTGTTTCAGAGGCTTTCATGTGCCTTCCCAGGGTTTGGTGCTTGAACCACACAACTTCTAGGCTTGAACAAAACCCTAAGATAGAAGGCTGTAATGTCCAGAATGTAATGTCTTCTTCCTTTTATCACTCGGTGACCAATATACTCAACCTTCTTCATCTATCGCCCCGAGGTGGAGATTCACAATGTTTAAATGAAAACTCTGGAGTGGAAATAACCAGGAAAGTGATCTGTGCCATCCATGAGTTATCAGACTGGAATTCTATTCTTTTGGAGCTATTGGAAATTTTCCATATTAAGAATTTACCTGCAAAAACTCTGCAGGAATTTTGGCATAAGATATTACCCTTCATGTCACCTTCTGAAAATCAAGGTAATGGCAGCATCTCAGAACTCTGTCCTAGTGGTACCATAAAGCAAGGTGCTTTGCAAATCATAGAAAAACTAAAATATACTGACTTTACAAAATTTATTCTGGGTGAAAACATTCTAGACAAACTAGCTAACTTAGACAAGATTCTTAACATTACTGAAGGCACAGAGACATCTGTTCAGAATAATGTTCCTTTGAATTTTGAAAGGATATTCAAATTGATTTCTGCTGTTTGGAATTTAAAGAATAGTTCTCATTATCTACTCTCTCCAGTCATGAACTTTCTGTATGCAAATCATATAGAGAGGATCTTAGACTCATTATCAAGTTTAATTAAAGATAATAAAGCAACTTACAACTTTGAAGAACTGTGGTTTGACTTTAAACAAACCATCAAAGACCCAACCAATAACATGAGTCTAGGACAACTACTTTCTGATATTAGCAAAAAGATCCAAGGAGTAGCTCTTCAAAACTTAACTGTGCAACTTCTTCAACTTCTGGAGATCCTGGATTCACCATCATTGAAGACATCGAAAATTATTGAAGGTTTTCTCTCTCTAATAAAATATTGGCTTCGTGAATATGAAAATGGAGATTACTTTAGGTTGGTGCAAAGACTACTCAGTGCCATGCCCAATGGGAACTCAACTGATATAACTACGTTGTCCAGGAATCTTACTGTGTATTTGGGCTATCTCAGAAACAGTTCCCGAGAAGGTAACGCCAATGTTGGCTCTCTCACCCATATGCTAAAGCAAGAGCAGCTAACTGACCTCTCAGCTGTTCAGCTGTTTCTTGAAAGCATCGTGATGAATTCAGTTGGTAACTTTTCTGAGCATTCTCAGGAATCAGCTCCTCAGGTCAGTGGCGCTGACCTTCAAATAATAGATTTCTTTAATCTCATCTTGAACCACACCCAGCCCAAAAATGGCAAGGAAACTGCATTTTCTGCAGGAAATGCAGAGGATTTCCTGAAACGGCTTTTGGAGATGCTCTTCTCACTTTTGCTAGATGGAATACCGGAAAATAAAATATCACTTCTGCTAAAAGATTTTCATCGGGATTTTGTGGCAGAGATAAGGTGAGTGCACTTTTGTTTAATAGAGTTACACCAGTAATGCATCCCAGCTGCTCCACTTTCTGAAGTAGAGGAATGTCCACCACAGCTCCTGTACCTAAGTTTGGAAGGGCCTTTGAAGGGATTTCTTTTTCTTCACCACAGTGAATGTTTTATGATTGCATCAATTTCCACTTAACCAGTAAATATTTAAATCTAGCCTTTCTTCATCAACCGTATATTATTTTTCCAATTCAGATCATAAAGACTTACACGGGAGGGAAAAGTTTATATTGAATAGCTTTACGTGTACGTGCAGGATGGTTACTATTTCAGCTGTGGTCTTACCTTTCTTGTCACAAACACAAGATTAAATATTTCTTTCCAATTAACCTAATGTTTGGATCTGGAACCATTGAAATAGTCACGTTACCTCTCTCCATGATCTCTAAAACCTCTCTGAATCTTGCCAGTGAAAGTTCTAGGAAGAAATTTCCATCCATATGTTGTATGTTTTGGGAGACATCCAGGGGACAAGCTGTATAACAAATACTCAGTACAGGAAGTTGCTTCATGTGAAGTTGGAGACCAGATAGGCACATTGAAACCCAGAGGAGCAGTGTGCAGGAAGGGACAGTCAGAACAGCAGGGATGCCAGGGATGTCATGAGCTGAAGTTTGCAGTCCAAAGTAGCCAACGAAAGGGATTCACGGGACAAAAGCTGCCTACCCAGCTGCTATTGCGGTCTTTAGTCAGGAGGTGTCAGAGACTCTTATACAGCTTTTTATCTGACTGTGGCAGGCCTGTTTAAGACACTCTGCCTTCTGAATATCCCGAAGTTAACTCATTAAGGACTTTGAACACTTGTGAAAGATCTCTTCTCAGCAGGATCTCAGTTTAGTTTTGGAATCTGTAACTGGCAGGAGGCATGTTTGTGTTACAAAATAGCCACTACCTTCCATCTGGTGCTTTCAAGGGAATCTCCTCTGTAGTCTACTCCACTCAGATACTCATAGGAAAGGGCACGTTGGGGGTGCTAGTCAGCCTCCCCCATCACAGACCATCACAGATTGGCCAAGCAATCTGTTGGCACTTTTAAAATTTAGGACAAGATATATCCACTTTTTCAGATGTTAGCTGATTATGTCAAAAATCATTGTGTGGGGAGACTGTTGTTTCTTCTCATTTTCCTGTTCCCCTCCTTCTCCAGACCCCCTCACCACCAAACCCCTTCTTTCTTCCAACAAATCCTCCTCTATTTTTATGCCTTCAGTGTATTTGTGACCCGCTGCATTTAACTGGGGTTGGCTACATGTGCATAGATGGGCATTACTGACAAATACAGGCTTTTCTGTAGCCGAAATACCCAGAAGAAAAGTTCTGGTGTAGAATACAGTATATACACAACTTCAACTACAAGAATTTCAAAGGCTCTTGGCTTAATTTTCATTCCTACTAGAGTGTGAGGTTCCCTTCGGCTCTACAGCCTTGTTATGCCTGATACTGTTCATCTGTACTCAGATCTGTGAGCCCAGTGAGACTGTGGCAGAATCTCATTATAGTTTTAAATGTCATTTTCCTAAAGTTGAAAACCTAAGAATACGTTAGTCAGTCCACTGAAATTTTTGTCTTTTGTAAATGGCCTTCTCTTTCTTCTTTAAGTTCTCCTTAAAGTATCCCTTAGTTATAGTAATATAATGTATATGGTATAATTATATATTTATAGTAGATTATATTAATTATATAATAAAATTATTATATATAAATTTATTTATATAAATTTAAAACTAAAAATATAAAATTATTATATATAAACTATATAAAATATATCAATCATACATATTAATTAATAATATCATATATAAATATATACATGTATATTTATAATAGAAGTAATATAACGTGTAAATATAATTATTATACATATACAATAATTACATATGTAATATATATTATATAACTAGTAATCATCCTTTAGAAATCAGGTCTTCCTGATTTCTCTTTGATAGTGGTTGACATTTCTCTTTTATATATTCTCTTAACACTAGTTTATCAGTTAAGCATGCTATGTATAGCTCCTTCAATTATCTAAATGGTTCCTCCACTTTCTTTATATTTTTATTGTTGAAACGCATTATAAAATTTAGTGTAGCCAATTCATTCATATTTTCCTTATTTGTGAAGCTTAATAATCTTCTTATGAAAGTAAAAAAAGAAACCCGCTGTATAATCTTTCTGTGTTCCTTTTCTAAAAGCAAAGAATGAGGTTTCTTATTCAAAGTGGGGGCTGTTACATTCAAAGAATTGTCACGATAATGCCTGTTCCCTGCTTTTATTATTTGATAATGAAATGTCAGGCTTTATCCGGAGTCATTTTAGAATCTCAATCCTTCACTCAATATCATCATTCTATGATACTATTGTAAAAAAATAAAACCATGATATCACCATATTTTAATCTTTCCATTACTAATTTATGAAACATGAAATTAAAAATGTATATGTTTGCAGTTTTGTCCCCAAAGATAAAATTCTAGAAATTCTGAAACTGGATGGACTCTTTACCTGGATGAATGAGGACCCACTGATGAGTATTTTCTCAAGTTTCAAGACAATGTACCATCTGATTAAGAACTCGTTTTCATTAGAAAGCAGAGAACTCTCCGGAGACCTGAAATCTCTCACGCATCCAAAGAAGTCCATGGTGGAAACTGACACTGCGGACCATCTGGACTTCTTTACAGTAGTGACTCAGTTTCTATCCCAGCTTAATAACTCCGAAGATCTCTTCAAATTCAACCAAAATCTCAGGTCTGTTCTCCACCTTGTAAGAGAAACTTCTGCAGAAATGGGCAATCTTAGGGACATTCTCTTACACTCTCCTCCTCAGTCCTGCCGTTCCTCCTCTCCCATGTTCCAACACACCGTGGTTGCTAAGCTAACTGACTTGTTGTCTGTTGTAAACCATTCATTTCCCCTAAGAAACAGAGAAATTCTAGAATCAACTATGAGGTTATTCAGTGCCATTTCCCGAGTTGGTGAAGAAAGTCATGCCCTGGAGTCTGTCTTAGAAATATCTAGAACTCTGACTATGCTGGTGAATAATACTGCTGAACTGGGAGACCTTGCCTCATCAGTGGATGCCATGGTGAGACTTCTTGAGCTAGCCAAAAAGGTTTCAAGGAAGATGGCTACAATGTTGGAAACGCTCTCTGTTTCTAGTGCAGAGGACACCCTGAAATTCTTTGACACTTTGTATTTCATCATGCTACAACGTGTCCAACATCCTGGGAAGCAAATGACTACTTTGAAAACTATAGATGGTTTTGTATTTGAAAAGACAAAAGATTTTCTGATGCCATTTCTTGACTTGGTCTTCGGAATGATTGGAGTCACGCCTAATATATCACAGGACTCTGATACTTTTAGCATGCCATCTAGCATACTTTCATATGTCAATCAATCCAAAGACTTTGCTGATATCTTGGAAGAAATAGCCAAGAATTTAATGTTTACAAAAATCAGTTTGAGAGATTTGGAGCACCTTGCGGTGATGGTTAAAAACAGGACTCAAAATTTTTCTATCAATGCTGTTAGCTTTTGGGAAGAAATTCTAGATTGTCTAGTCCCTATAAGTAACATCACTGACCAAATGGACTTCTTGAAACTTCATGAGCTCTCTTCTACCAGTCATCCTCAGGACCCAAAGCAGGAGGAAAGTCATAAAGTAATCCGATTTTTGGATGAAATGTTGGCAGATAATAGCATAGAAAGAGAGACTTTCTTGAAAATGGTGATTGATCTTACCGTACAAGCTCTCTTGAATGGCTTAAAGGAAGATAACTGGGATATTTTTAATCTCTTGTTGACATTTTCCCAGCATCCAAATGACCTTTTAAAAACCATCGAATCAGTTGTAGAGGCCTCTAGTGGAATTAGCAATAACTTCGGAGATGACTTAAGACAAGATTTATTTTCGGATTTGTCTTTGATTCAGAACAGCACTCGCTATCAGCTTGCAAAGGCTATTCTGACCAGCCTTAGCAGAGTAGTCCTCTCAAGGGAAGAGCTGCTCCCAAAGAACACTCAGTGGACACATTTCACACATACCTTGTTTCACCCAGATTACAACAGTTTTCCTAATCCAACCACTGATCAGAAAGTCACATCATCAAAGGATGAGAGGACCAAGGAAGAGGTGATGGCAGTTCCTCATGGTTCCAAACCAATGTCGTATTTCCAGAAATTCCTGAAGGCATTATTTGTATTGATTGAACATTGGCAGAAACTCCCACAGGCTGATCGAAGGTACTCAAATTCCTACTTTGCTTAATTTATTCCTTACTGTAGTAATGAGGAAGGACTCACATCAAACCAGGGTAAGCAATTTTTCTCAGCTTCAACTTCCATCACACTTTGAAGCCAGCGCCCACTCACACAGAATGACCCAAGTCAACAAGTTCTTTTCCCTGGTTGGCTTATTACTTGACAACCAAGTATGATTGGATTTATTTTTCAAAACATTCAAACAGTAAAAATCTTGTAGTCTATTCGCTTGTCTCGAGATTGGTTGTATGCATAGTGTTTGAGAAGATAGATATTGACCATTTCATTTATGCATCTGTCACAGCAATAGCATTGCTTAATGCCTCACTAATATGTATAGGTAGTATATACCAGTATTATATTTACCAGTATATATTTATTGGTATTATATACCAGTAAAAATTAACATCATGAATTGTAAGACAGTGATGAGTCCGGTATGGTGGTGCACACCTATAATCACGGCAGCCATGGGTCTCACTATTGGGTATGTAGTCGTGAATGTGAACTATACAGTTCAGTCACAAGATTATGCTTGCAGTTGTAGCTAACAGTAGGAAAGGAACAGGTAGCTAATGACTCCTGACCTTCTTAAACTCAGCTCTAAATGATGTTTTGCCTCTAAGCCCTAAATGTTAGGTCAACAGATGTTAGGTCACAATCCTGCCTCAGCTTCCAGAGTGCTAGGATTACAGGTATGAGCCACCAAACCCTGCTGAAACCTTGCTCTCAGAAAGGTTCAGTCTCACTAAATCTAGCTCTGGCATTAGCCTGCTGCCACAGGCTGGGGGATTTGTGTCTTTTCATGTACAGAATCTCAGGGTGCTCCTTCTGCTTCAGCTGCGATTTCTGGATCTGGCAAGGCTGACTATACTGTGGTCCCTTGCCTATTCACTTTCTCTCTACCCCACGTGGCACAGTAGAGGTGTTATGTAAATACTTCCTCATTTGCTTCCAGACAGGCTGACCTACTTCCTGTTAGTTCTGTTGCCACAGAACTGTACTCTGAATATGATTGGTTTTTTCTTTTTGGCTTGGAAAGATGTCCTTATTTGGCAGAACAGATGTCTCATTATTCCAAATTTTAAATGCTGGCTTCCAGAGCCTCTTGGTTTATCTCCTCATTTTTTGATCCTAAACCATAGTGCTTGAGTGTAGAGTTCTGCTTGGAATTTGCTTCTGAACTGAACTGGTAATCCTGGTCACCTCCAACCTCCAATCTCAGCTTTCACTTGAGATTTTCAGTTATCCACAGGTAAAACTTCTACTATACACTTCCCTGCTATTCTTTTCCTTCCTTTCATTTTTTAAAGATAGGCTCTTGCTACACAGCTCAGGCCAGCCATGATCTCAAGAGCCAGTCTGTGGAATGCTGGGATTGTAGGTGTGCACTTCAACATATGACCCAACACATTCCAGAAATTTACTATTTTAATTTTGATTGAGATGTATTTACGGGGAACAAAGTAATTCTTTGATACGTGTGTACCCACATGGTCAAGATCAAGCCTCCAAACATTGAAACACGTTTCTTCTAGCTGTTTTGAGATTTACAAGGTGTTAGTGTTAACCGTATCCACCTCACTGTGTGTGTCCTAGAACAGCAAGCCATTTTACTCCTAACTGGGACTTACTCCTCTTTGTAATTATCACACCAGCCTGTAGAAGCCACGATTCTCTTCTCAACTTGTATGAGATCACCTTCTTTAGATTCCACAGGAGTGATGACATATACTATTTGCCTTTTTGTCCCTGACTTATTTCACTTAATACCGACTGCCTTGATCTGCCTACACTGTTACCAAGTGCAGGCTTTATCTTTTCAATGGTTGTTGTCATATTTTAACCCCTTAATGACCAACACACTCATCTTAAGAGAATGAAACAAGAAGAGAAAGCAGGCACCAAGCTTATTAGCAGCAATGAACTGCAGTAGGAAGCTCTCTGGAGGTCCAGCCTAGCTTCCTGCACTTTTTCTTTGTTTGTGCAGAGTAAACATGATACAGGGAGAGGCAGTGCTTACATCTTAGCCTTTTACCCTGCAGCTAGGCTCCGAGGTTGCACTTGTATCTGCTAACACCATGATCTGTTTTTTTCCTAAGTGTTTTTGAGATGTGTCAAGTCTTCCGGCAGCTGGAGAAGCCCTCGGAAGCTGTGAAGATGCCGCACAGAGTGGAGATGATGGCTCTGCGTGTGCTCATCATCTTCGCAGGTGGGCTGCTTATGCAAAAAGCACTTATCATTGTCCTGTCCCAGTTATCACAGCTTGACTGTTTGCAAGATGCACGCGTTGACTCTGAGTCTCTTTTTCAAATCGTAGATTTCTTAACCTAGCTATTAGTTACAGAGAGGTCTGGCCCATCCTTTCCTATCTCAGTGACCACTGCTCTAGCTAAGCTGGATAGCCTTTCCAAACCATGCACTTAACAGCTCTGGTCATTGTATCTTTGCTCATGGAATGTGTTTCCTTTGTCTTCTCAAACTTACTCCAGCCATATTCGGTGGCTGAGTGCTGGGAACATTGCACACCGGACTGTCAGCCTTCCTTGGGTTCAGGAGCTACGAGTCACTCAGCCAAAGGCAACATTTTATGCTTTTTTTTCTTCTATCTCTCCCTCCTGTTAGAGTTACCATTTCTTTCAGACAGAGACCATGAAATAATCATCCTCTGTGCACAGTATTTGCAGGGAAGTTGTAGTCTGTCAGTGCTGAGTGGTCTGGGTAGGGACCTGAATTTCCATAGCCTTGCCACTTACTGCCTTTTTATTTCTTGTGCTTCCTTTTCCTCAGTAGTGTATACCCCCAGTAAGAACCACATCATTCTATTATTAAGTTATGCATCTTCATAATATTCACCATCGTACTCAGCAGAGTTCTATATTATGAATGAATTAGTTCATAGTAATTAAGACGAATCTGAATTAATGGAGCACATACTTGCCAGATTCTTGGTTGCACATTTACTCTGGATGCTGTCATTGAAGGATGGTACCATCGGCTGCCCAGTAGAGTGACTAAATTATTTTAGAGCTTTCTCCAACAGGAAAGCACAAGCTTGCAAGCACCTCTGACTTCACCTTCTGTTTAAATAATTCCATGTGCACACATGTAGTTGGCTTCCTATGGCCCAGTCTCTCGTACAAGAAAACCCTCCCCATTCCCTCAAAGGGGGCTCTTTGAGCAGAGGATTCTGAGCCAGCTGGTGGTAGCAGGCATTGGTAAGATGGGCAAAGAAGAGGGGATGGAGGAGAAATGGGGATGCCAAATATGAGTTTGAGAAACAGAGAAGCAGGAGAAACAGAAAGAAGTGGGAGGAGGAGCACATTGACTTTAACCCTTGGCCCTGTATGGAGCTCACTCAGGGCTGGTCCTGTTACCATTGCCCCTTCTCCGAGTCCCTGTGCACACCCTCCTACCTTCCCTGATTTATAATTAGAATCTTAGATGGCTATTTTACTCTATTATTACTCTTGAATCTGATTCTAATTTTCCTCTGGGGAGATTTCTTTGACCTCTCCATTCTAGGGTCACATACCAGACCAAGCTCTTGCCTTGAGGTTTGACACTTCCGTATTATGAGTCTAATAACTGCTAGATGCTGAATTTTTGATTAATTTTTTTGACACAGAGTTTCTCTGTATATCCCACACTGGCTTCAAACTCACAGTCCTCCCCCCTCAGCTTCCTGAATGCTTGGATTACAATTTTGTACTGTTATGCTCAGCCTGTGTGTTGTAGTGAATGTGTTTCCCTGATTGTAAGGGGCTGTATCCACATTTATAAATTCAGCCTCTGTGAATAGAACCTGAGATTCTGGTCAGATGTTCTCTTATTGAATGAGTCAATGCCTGAATAGATACCAGGAGCCCTCAGACACTCATTTTGCCGTCGATGAGACTCCTGTGTGTGCCACCTGATTACGTAGGGTGCTGCTGTTGATGTGTCCTCCTGAGCATTCAGTCTGTGTAGGGATACTTAGCTTAACAGACGCTGGAAGGGCCATCTGAATACTCTGTGCTCTCATTTGGCACAAGTTAACAGGCTTAGGAGTTGGGGAAGATACCCCAAAGAGGGGTCTAGCTTACCCAGGAAGCTATAAAACACACCGAAGTCCACCATCAGAGAGGAAGGGTCACTAGCCTCAGAGTGGACTTGTTGGTCTGTTTGGGTAGCCATGGCAGGGATCTAGATATGCGGAAGAACATATCTGTTCTCCGCAAGTAAAAGGAAGGAGAAATGAGACTCTGGCAGGATCCAGCCTTCCTCATCCTCCTCCTCTTCCTCCTCTTCCTCCTCCTCCTCTTCCTCCTCATCCTTCTTTTATTGCAAACTCACAAAGCAAAGAGAATTCTAATGCTGTGAGTGAGAATGAAAGGTAGAAGAGAGGAGACCCTGGGGAATAAACCCCAAGTGGAGGCATGCCAGCTGAATCCTGAGGGCTGAAGGGATTGTGTCTGTGTGCTAACTGATGTGTCGCCCAGTGTCTAGAGGAACCCTGACCTAGGCATGGTAGACATTCAACTGATGTCCATAAAAAGACTGAGTGGATCATTGAGTTCGTGTTGGCTGGGGGCTGGGCTCATTGGGACCAGGTTATTTATTGGTAAATAAAGGTACTAGCTCCATGTGTCATAAGGCATTATCGGCCAGAATGTCTCCAGGCACAGAATTAAAGTTGGCTTTGTTCAGTGACATCATGGCAACTGGCATACTGGAAGGAGAGAGAGCTTGATATCAAACAGGCTGAGTTCAGGGCTGACAGACACAGGGCAGGCAACAGGATTTCTTTGAGCCTTAAAGAAGGTTAGCTGATGTCCATTTCAAAGAGCAGTTGAGAAGACTAAGAGGAGGGTGTAGACACATATGATCTCCCTGGGGCTCTGCTGGGTACATGCATGTGGTACACTGTTGTAGTATGCTGGTATGGCGGCTCAGCCAAGGACAAGGAGGCATTTCATTGGTGCAAGCCCTGCCAGACCTCAACAGAGGGAACCACTGCCATGGCAAGTACCAACCTAGACAGTGGAACCCCGAGCATCTGAGTTAAGGTGTTTTTATTGATTCTGAACTCCTTAGGTGTTTTACTGATACCTTGTGCAGATCATAAGCAATTAAACATCTTCCACAGAAATCTAACAGCTGCAGACAATACAAAAGGCCAAGGCATATGCATCTCTTTTTCCAACAGTGCATAAAACAATTTCAAACATAGCTAAAAATAAACTTCCACACCAGTACACACATTCTGGCTTTCCTTTCCTGGTTCTAGGGAAGGCTGAGGGTGGGGCTTCCTGCCTGACACTGGGAAAGGCAGCCTGAGAGCTAGTTCCCAGGAGAAATGGGCAGGACTAGCTCTGGTCTGCTCTCTGCCCTCCCTCTTATAATAGGAATGTTTCTTTAACCCAGGAATTGACTAACCTTTTGGACCGAAACATAAAAAAGTGAGAAACAGAGGGCCAAAGTGAACATGGATGATATGACTGAAGCCTAAAACGATTATATAGGGGAGACCTGTATCTGTATCCATACACCTTCATTTTTATTTCCAACTGGAGATGTTTATGAATATGGACTGTACTGCCAAATATCAAGTAGTACATCTGGAAACACACAGCGTGCTGCTCAATAAAATCCCACCATGTGGAGGCATGCTTGGGGACATGAAATCAAATCTCTTTCTGCTTCTTCTCTTCCTGGCATATAAAATTCAGCCATGTTTGAAGAAGCAATTATTTAGACATTTCACAGTTGGATAAAGTAATGCATTTTCAATGACTAAAACACTTACTGGTACCTGGTTTCCTATGTGTTTTGCCATTCTGAATCACAGATGCTAAATTAATATAGCTTACAAGAAATGCCATTAGAAAATTAATTTTTTAGTTTTTATCTTTCACTCAGGTGTGGCTGTTGTTTAAAGTGCTTCCTTGCTCTCCTCCTCATTAGAGAAGACTGTGTTCTCTAGAGCAGGAGGCCAGGGTGGAACCAGGAGGTTCTCAGAGAGGAAAATAGGAGGTGCAGTGAACCCGAACAGGCAGATAGCTCTTCCATCACACAAGGAGCCTAGCTGTTGGAGTTGAGCTCAGTGTCACTTTTCTATTCCTCCTGGTGTCCAATACGACTGCAGTGATCATATCAGAGCCTACTGAGTGTGTGGAAGAAAAAATAAACTGTCAGTGGTCACCCACTTTTAATGTTATCATGTGACAAATCAGTGAGCAGAGGAACAGAGATCGTGAGTTGTGCTTGTAATGAAGGGCTCAAGGCTGTGGGTGGAGAAAAGTCTGACTGAGCAGAATACTTGTGCAAGTCATGCATGCATAGGTCCCTCATGGGGCCCTAAGCTGGGATGGCCAGCACTAATGTGAAAGTTGGTTGTGGTGGTCAGTGCTTGCCATCCTAGTGTTGGGGAGGAAGGGGAGGGGGCAGAGATATCCGTGGACCTCCAGAGCTTGCCGGGAGTAACTCTAGTCAGCCAGTTAGCTCCAAGTCGGGCGAAAGCCGTTGTCTCAGAAGAAAGAGACAGAGAAGGGATGGAGAAAGACTCCAGACATCCATCTGGTCTCCATGTGCACAAGCACACACAGGAACACACACACATATGTGCATGTACACACAGAGACAGACACACAGACATACACAGATGGGAAGAGAGCAAGGAAGTGTGACAAATTTCAAGGTCAGAGTCCCTCTCCAACTTAGGGGATGGGTGAAGACTACAGGGCTTGAGGGAACAGTGTGGAGATCTAGAGAGAGGTGGCAGACAGACCTGGAAAGCCAGGGCAGATATCGACTGTGTCCTCCAAGCTTGCCACCATTCCCCTTTCTGCCAGATCCCAGGGTCTGCCTCTTTTCGCAGTGTGTGTGCTTCATTCTCGGAGTGGCAGGGAGGCCAGGTTGTGGCCTCAGCCTCCTGGCATCCCAAGCACCCTTCTCTTTCAGGGACGCCTAGCTCCCTTGTCCTTCATTCATGACTCTGTCTCCAGTTCAGTGTCCTCTGCGCAGACCGAGCCTTTAGGCTCCCTCTGCTAACCTCTCCACTCTCAGTCAGCTGAACTTCCAGATGTGTGCATCTTTCCAACTGCTGTTAATTCACAGAGTTCCTCCAGCCTGCCTAGGCACCAGTGTAGTTCTTCTGGTCCATGAATACACGAGGAGCCAGGAGTGACCCAGTGGAAGTGATAGGCAGCAGCCAGAGCACTGTCTGATTTTGTTTACTGCCCTGCCACCATCTTGAGTTCTCTCCTAGGCTCCTCCATTCCAGACTTCCCTCACTGCTGGCCTCCTCCATGTCTTGGGCAGCACCCACGGGCTGAATGGGGGTCCTGGCCTGTCAGGTAGCTATGGTGCACAGTAGGTCTGCTCCTACATCTCTCTGTTCTGGTTTCCACCCTGCCTCTCCATTACTGACTCTCCTCCTGGCTCATTCCTCCATGCCACAGGTAGGACTCGTGGGAGGAACCCGTGGGCTGAGTGGGAGCCCCTCCTCACACCTTGCAGGCAGTGATGGAGCACCATGGGCCTGCCCAATGGAGGGGCTGCTCTATCAGACTCTGCTCCTGGCTTGCCTCTTCCACATCTCAGGCCGCCATGATTCCTCTCCCCATTCACAGTCCAAGTTTCCCCCAGATCTGTCACCACTGCTATGTCTTTCCAACCACTCCAGAATCTCATAGTTCTCCTCACTGGAGACCGGACCTAGTGCCAGTGTTGCGCGTCTCATTCCACGAACATGTGAGGGGGTGTGGGTGCCTTGAGTGGGGGAGGGGCGGTTGCTGGGACCCTGATGGACTCTGCTTGCTGCCCTGCCACCATCTCTGTAACTCCTTCCCAAAATGTTCTAAAAGGTTCAGTTTCACCCTTATCTGTCTGTCCACCTTGATGATTTAAGAAATATTTAGGAATTTGGATCACTTCGAATCTTTGAAGAACAATTTTCTGAGACTGGGTCGGTCAAGAGAGGATTGTTTATTGATTTCTTGCGTTTCTTCTGGCAGAAAACCCTTCCCTCGCTAAGGACATTCTGTGTGCTGTGCTGAGCTGCGAGCAAGGTGGGATGAGGCACCTCATCTTATCCGCGGTGCAAGGAGTCACTTTGGTGCACCGCCACTACCAGGTTTGTCTTCTTTTATGCTTCAGAGCATTTTGTATTCATCACAGTTGGCTCAGCCAAGGCAGTGGATTTGGCTCAGGCAAGGTAATGGGGTTACTCCACAGTCTCAGCTTGGTTCTGAGAATCAGAGGGACTCTGCTGTGTAGTCATGATGGGAGGGAGAACTGCAGGCCTGGCAGTGTGCAGAGTCTGGCTGGCATTCAGCTATGAGAGTTGCTTGTTAAAGTCTTAGGGATTTTACACATGGTGCTCAATCATTCACATCATCAAAACTCAAATTATAGATATGTATGATTAAATAAATGATGTTAAAAGCAAAGGTAACAAACAGTTGGGACACATAACTTGCTAGTTTTTGATACCACTTACTGCCTCTGTCCCGAGATCCTTTGCATTCCTGTCATCTGTATGATGGTGGTACTCTGCTGCTATACGCTTGCGACTGAGCAAGGCTTCCTAGCTCTGTGTTCAGTGACATCATACTCACAGGAAGTGGGGTGTCTACACATTAGGAATGGGCAAGTACTCTTAAACAGGTAGTCTGTCCATCTGTCTGTATATCTGTCTGTCTATCTATCTATTATCATCTATCTATCCATATCACCTATAATTTGTCTGAACACCCCTCTATTCATCTATCCATCTGTTCGTCCATCTACCCATGGACTCACCCATTGATCCATCCATCCATCAATTTATCATCTGTCACCTACCTATCATCTATGTTTTGGAAAGGTACTTCTTCTATTTCTTTATTTTTTATTAGCACATATTACTTATTCACAACAATGAGTTTCATTATGAAATTTCATACATGTATATAATATACGTTATCATATTCACCCCCATTACGCTCTCTTGACTCCCTCCCACTCCCACTGCAAACCATTTTTATTGAACGTCTTTATACAGTGTATTTTGATTATATTCTTTTCCCATCCCCAAATTTCTCCCAGATTCTTCCCACCTGTCTAATCAACCAACTTCAAGTTCTTTTTCTCTCTTATGCCCCCATCAACCCTCTCAAGATGAAAATCTAGACAAACAAAAACCCAATAACACAAAAAAAAATGCTCAAACAAAACAATACAAAACAAAAGATGCAAAAAACTCCCAAACAAACCAAAAATAAAAACATGGAGTCTCTTTTGTGTTGACCAACTACACCTGGGCATTGGTCCTGCCTTGGAGTGTGGTTGGTGTATTCAATGGCTATTGGAGAAAACATACTGTCCCTTTCCCATCAGGTATCAACTGCAAATAGTTTCTTGGTTAAGGGTGGGACTTAATGTCCACTTCCCCTTCTCAGGGCTGGACTGTTGTCTGCTTTGAGCTTGCGCAAGTTTGTGCATGCTGTCAGTCTGTGTGAGTTCATACATGCACGAGTCCTCTTATGTCTGGAAGATGCTGTTTCATGGGAGTGCATGACATCTTGTTGAATCAATGGCCAAAGGAGTCCCATACACTAGCACCCTTTCTCCCATAAGCCATTGCCTTGCTGAGATAGTTTTTAAATACCCGCTGGCCCACTGTGAAAATAAGTAATTGAGAATACTGGCAAATGCCAAAGACCGACAGCTGGCAAGACCCTTCATGGCAGTTTCCTTTCTTATTAACTTGTACAAATACTAGGGAATCCCATTCAGGGGTTCCAAATTATACTTACTTAGAGTACGATTTTTATATGGGGCCCATCCACATAAAGTAAAGGCCAACAGACCCACAGATAGGACCAGAGTCTTTGAGAAGGTATAACAATGACAGTGTTTTTCTGGCAACAAGGTAAAGACTTTCATTTTATCTAGGGACAGTTTGGGGTGTTTACTGTTTTGGTGGTAAAGTGACCATTTCCAGTCATATGTTTAGTGAGTGCTGGATTGTCCTGGGACTCAGAGAGATGGTGCTGACAAAGACCAAGCACTGCTGAACTAAATGGCAACAATGTGGTGAAGGCTGAAAATGCAGCTTTTCTGGGGCATGATCAGGGATCTGTGTCTAGTGGATCTGGGCTAATGTCTAGACTGTGACTTAGCTTCTGGGGAGACATGTGTGTGAAAGAGAAGCCCTGAGGAGTCTACCCGATAACTGCCTGGCAGCTCCTATACTTTCCTTTTTGTGCGGGTTTATTTAGACAGACACTTTCTTTGCTTTTGTTTTTGTTTTTTTTTGAGACAGGGTTTTTTTCTGTTGTAACTCTGGCTGTCCTGGAACTCACTCTGTAGACCAGGCTGGCTTCGAACTCACAGAGATCGCCTGCCTCTGCCTCCCGAGTGCTGGGATTAAAGGTGTGCGCCACCACTGCCTGGCATTAGACAGCCACTTTCTTATTCTCAGGCTGTACGCATCCTTGCCTGGCAAAGATGAACCATCAATACTCTGAAAATCCCCAGTGCAACATGTTCCAAAATCTAGAACTTCAGGTACCAACATGACACCACACATAAAAATGTACATGACAGGCCTAAGTCAAAATAGAGATGCACTACAGTGCATGGGTTGCTTTTAGACTGTGTGTACAGATTCCAGTTAGAGTAGCGTTCCTAGCCCTAAGATACCTCGCAATGTGTATTCAGATATTCCAATATCCAGAAAGACCTGGAACTGCAAAAACTTCTGGCCTCAAGCATTTTATTTAGATAAGGCAAATCCAACTGCATTCCATATGGAAAAAACAAACCAAAAAGCTCGATTTTTTGAATGCCGAGAGAAGTTTAGGATAATAAAACAGGTAACAGAGTCCAGATTTTGAAACAACTGACCCCAAGACAGTATTCATAGTTCAAATCAGTGTGTGCACATTAATAACGCTGGCTGGAACGTACTAGTTTAGATAAAGAGCAGGAACCCCTGTCTTGATGAGGAAAGCACACAATTGCTCATGTCAGTATGAAAAACATGTCTTAGTTTTGTATCTGTTGCTGTGATAAACACCACAGTCAAAAACAACTTAGGGGAAGAAACAGTTGACTTACAGATTATGTAGTTCATCATCACGGGAAACCAAGGTGGTAGATTGAAACAGGGACCATGTAGTAAAGCTTTCCTGGCCTGCTTCATGTAGTGTTCAAGTAGCTTTCTTATATAGCCTTGGCCTAAGGATGGTATCACCCGCAGTGGGCAGGGCCCCCCTATGACAATTAGCAATGAAGATAGTACTTCAGAGACATGCCCATAAGCCAGTCTGATGGAAACAGTTCCTCAGTTGAGGTTTCTTCGTGGTGGGAATATCAAATTGACAACCTTGAGATTAGCTACCACAGAGGGTCTGTGGTTCAAGGGTATTTAGTGGGAACCGTTCAGAAATTTACATCTTTTCTGACTGATATCATGGAGTTTCTCTGTGCCAGGTGGAGGTAGGCAAAGGACATGATGCTATGTTTAGCTGTTTAATGTCTAAGTATTCTACTGTGCAGTTAGCTCAGTCCCAGCATGGGGTCCCCTCACCAACCCAGACAAGGAGAGGTCAGAGTGCCAACTCCTTATCCTCTCCCACACTGTGTTTCCAGCAACAGAAAGTCTTGGGCTCAGTAGGAACCTGAAATTAAGTATCAAAAGACATCAGTGCCCACAGAGAGATACTTCTGGATTGACCGGAATCAGAGACTGTGGTTGGAATGCCATGTTGGCTTGGGACCTTCTGAATGCATCCTCAAGTATAGTCCTTTGGACACAGCAGGGCCTGAGGGCCTGGGTGATGCAGGTCTGGTTCACTCAGAGAAGGGGGGCTTATGTGCTACCTTTTGCATGTGGTGGTTCTTCATGCTTGCAAGGCTGTAGATTAACAGGGTCAAGTGCCAGTCTGTATGTTAGACTCTTCTTCTTCTCCTTCTCCTTCTCCTTCTCCTTCTCCTCCTTCTCCTTCTTCTTTTCTCCTCCTCCTCCTTCTTTTTTTCTGAGACAGGGTTTTTTTGTTGTAACTCTGGATGTCCTTGAATTCACTCTTTAGACCAGGCTGGCCTTGAACTCACAGCAATCCACCTTTCTCTGCCTCCTGAATGTTGGGATTAAAGGTATGCGTTACCACTGTCTGACTTGTTAGATACTTCTTACCTGCAACATGGTCCATCTGTTCTCAAGGACATCGGAATGTTTCCTCTGTCGCTTCCTGCTTCAGGAGAGGGCAGCGCAGTTCATTTCTCTGTAATTCTTCCTATGTCAAAGTTATTGTTTTGTTAAATGTAGGGATGACATCAGCAGTAGAAACGCATGAGATTAATGATGCACTGGGAGTTCTAGGAGGGATTCTGTCAGGCACAGAGGTTCCGAGATGTGGTGAGTTCTGCCTGTGTTCTCAGAGGTAGGTTGGCAGGCAATCTAACGCTCATTGGACCTGTTTTTCTTATCTCTGCACAGTGTCCTGTGAGGAGAGACCTCAATGGAGGAAGGGGGGCAGCATCAGATCTCTGAAATGTTTGGGGTAAGAGCCCCACTGTGAGGAGCAAGAGAAAGCTCAGCGTGTGAAAGGAACACCTTAGGGATGAACAGATACAGCCTCACCACCTCAGCCTTGCTGGAGCATGCCGCTGTTGCTGCTATTCATTTTTTCTTACTCCCATGGGAAATAGGAGATAGCTGGGTCTGTGCACCCACTTGCAGAGCCGTGAAGGAGGGTAGCCAAGGAGGCTGCATCTGTGAGCGTGTGCACCACAGTGAGAGTCTAAGCGGAGAACGAACGGGGAGAAGCTGAGTGTCCTTTTATGCTCCAGCAGAAGCACAACACTGCTGAATGCTCAATCTTCATCTCGCTGGTCTAAGTGCAGCTTTCCTTTCCTTTCTTTTCTGTGATTGACTTAGCATTTCTAATGGGTTCATATACGTCACGCGAAAGGCACGATCTTCTTTTACGTGGCTGAATACTGTTTTAGATGCGTGTGAGGCTTTTCGTCTGTACCGGTTCATCTCTCAGTGGACGTTCAGGTCTATTCCACGTCTTGCTCGTTGTGAATGATGCTTCAGTGAGCACGAGAACGCAGACATGCCCATCACATCTGCCTTCCTTTCCAATAGATACAGAGCCAGGAGTGGTGTTTGGGATCGTATGGTAGTTTTGAGGAATTCATAGGTTATCTTCTTTAACGGCGGTACAACTTTACCTTTCCATCACCAACATACAAGGGGTCTCTTCTCTCCACATCTTCAACATTCAAATTCCTTGTCTTTTAAACAGTGGACAGCTAAGAGGATTTCAGGAGCCGATCTCATCGATTGAGTGTAGACCTCACACATCTTATGCTCTTTGCTCTGTTTCTTTCGACATGTCTCCAGCTCTGTGTCCATTTTTCTTTTTTTTTTTTTTAATGTTGGCACTTTATTTTTTTCCTATTGAATTGTGAGTGACCAAGAGGAACTGGGAACTGTGCTCTGGGAATCTAAGTGCTAGGCAACAATGGTGCTGTTTGTTTTCTGTCCTGCATTGCAGAGTAATCAGTCTTGCCTGGTTTTAAGGCTGCGCATGCTCAGAGGAAATGGGCGTGTTCCCTGATGCTTCACGGAAATAACCCAAGGCAGGTGTTTGCCTGGGCACCAGCCTCAAGCTTGTGCCTATAAATACTGTGATCTTTGTCACCGCTGTGTTTTCTAGGAAATTGGAAAGATATGGTCATCGCCTGATCAACTGGACTGTGAACGTCTTAGCAGGAGTCTTTCCAGTGCCTTGGAAGGCTTCAAAAGCAACTTGGAAAATGCTTCTAGCCAGGGCTGCGCGTGCCAGCCCCTGGTGGGGACAGTTCAACAGCACATACACAGGTGTGTGTAACACGTGCTTGTGCCCTCCCCAGTATTCTCAGGCCCCAGAAAGATGTGTGCTTAGGTTACAGATTTCAGACAACATTGGTAGCACACACTAGCCAAGCAGCAGGAATTTCCATAAAACATACTTTTTTAAGCGTTGAATTCTAAGAGCAGCCTTTGCCACCGGGACACTAAGACACGAGGTCAGAAGTTATGATCCAGGATGGCAGTATGACATTAAATATAGATACATGAGCAGTCGAATGTTTTCAAATTACTTCATATTTGCTTAAAGCTTCTCAGTGTATTCTAGAAGTGTGAGCCCCAAGGAGAGGGTCAGGGGCTTCGTGTTCTGCAGATGATGTAGACACAGAGAGGCTACATTAACTTCGCAGATGCACTCCAGTCAGTCTATTTTTAACTATTTCCCACATCTGTGAGAAGCCATTTATCAGGCATCTTATTGCATCACCGTGATTCATTGGCTGGGCTGGGCTGAGCGAGGACATATTGAAAGTCTGGTATTAATTAAATCCACACAGAGATAGTATTGGGGCACAGAGTATGTCCATTTATCAGAGGGAGTCTGTGTTATCCAGCTTGGCTCCTGAAACTGAGGTAGGGATATTCACTCCAGCATTGCTTTTGGTGCCTTATCTTGTCTAATTTTTAATTTTCTGTCACCTTAGGTTGACCAAAAGTCTAGAGGAGACTTGGATGTCGAAGATTCCTGTTATGACATTTCTTAGCAATTTCACAGTCACAGAGGGTATGTGGTTTCCAAGCTAGCTTGATTAAAAACCAAATTTAGTGTTTCAGCCCAACACATTATTAAAATAAAACATAAAAAGGAAAGTTGGGCTATATGGTTAAAGAAGAGGAGGCCTAGAATTTCAGAGAGCGTGGGGGCATAAGAGGGTTAGGAGGGAGGAGAGGGGAGGAGAAATAATGTGATTATATTTCATTTTAAAACCCTAAGTGGAGATGAAATTTAGTGTTCCATTCTATTACATCAAAATAAAACAAAAAGCTAGAGTTGTGCTATATGTCTAAAAACAAACAAATAAACAACAACAAAACCAAAAACTCAAACAATTTAGTCAGAAATATTCAGGATTCAAAAGGAAATTCTCGAGTTCCTGAGGTCCCAAAAGTTACCTAGAGGAAAGAAAAGAATCTCGGATTGCCTGGATTTCTCACTGACCCTCTGTCCTTCTGCGAACCCTCTGTCCACAAACCACTTGATCCTTGAGTCAAGGTCCTTTAGGATCCACACAGCTCCTAAAACACACGCAGCGTCATTCAGAAAGAGTTCGTTCTAAAGTAGGTCTCAAAATATACAGGACTCAGAGTCAACCGTTGACTAGATGATACCATGTAACCGGAGGTTTTGATTTACTTAAACAAGAAGTCATCTCAGAGCTTCCTGGAAGAGTAAGATAAAACTTTACTGAACATCTACTGTAAGCTAGGAGGCACACTTCTTATTTAGGTGGCAGCATCAGATTTTGTTTCAAATCAATAAAAAATTCTGAAAATGTATTCTAAAATGTCTTTTGTGTATTCTTCAGGTGTAAGAATGAAGGATTTGATGAAGAACATCACCAAATTCATTGAGGACCTTCGGTCCTCCTTCCTCATCTCAGATGAAACCATCCATAGCATCTTAGAAGCCAACATTTCCCATTCAAAGGTACAGGGCTGCTTGTCAGCCCCAGGGAGCCCTCACGTGTAGAGGAACACTTGGGATTTTTATGTTAAGAAAAGCTTTTCTGGTTTAACCGACTAGTCATTAGAGGTTCCTGTGCCTACCCCAGCCGTGGTGTAGTTGTTTACGAACTGAACTGGAAGCTTGATGCAGGTGGCAGTGATTTGGTTAGGTGCAGTCATTCCGGCACCTGTAGCTTATCTTTGGGATTGGGTGCCGCATGGCTTTATGGGAACTCTTGGCTTAGGGCATAAAAGATCTGAAGCCCCAAGAGTGTGTGTGTATTGGGGGTGGGAGGTGTTGGTTGTTGGTTGGTTGGTTGGGTTGCTGTCACTAGTTAGTGAGATAATTCCTAAGAGGACAAAGGTTCGAGAGATTCGAGCTTAGGACAGCCTAAAAAGAGGCTGTGAAGATTTCTACCTTTCTCTCTTTCTGTATTACAGCTACTTGTAAAAGCAGTGAAGATTTCTATCTTTCCTTCCTCCTTCCCTGAATTGAGGGTAAAAGATTATAGCATACGGCTACACTCACAGCTGCGGGTGCCATGAGCATCTTTCTCTGCCTCCTCCCTTCCCTTCTGCAGCTGTGGGGATGGGTGTCTGCATAGATGGTGCATTGAAAGCAGAGGGGCACACAAAGGGAACTGAAGAATGTCAACATCTTATGACATACGTGGTAACCTCACCTTCTTTTAGGACAGAAAGGATAAAGTTGATGGCACCATTTATTATAGTGATTTCTCACCGTGGTGCCTGAAGTCCCTTAAGTATTGTATGCTTCCATATGGATCATAAATCTCAAATCCCCAAGCAAAGGTAGTTAAAAATATATAATCTACTATGGTGGAGAGTGACTGTTCTGGTCATGTGGTGTGGGTGTGACTCATGACAGATGAGCGGAGACAGGCTTGGACTTTTCGAGCATGACTGAGAAGTATTGGTAAGGAAGAGTAGTTTGTTGGGAAAAAGAATGGTTTTAAAACCCTTGCACCATGTGTTACTTACCTCTTGACTTGTCAAAATGGTGTAGGACAGTGCTTCTCAACCTCCCTAATGCTGCGACCCTTTAATACAGTTCCTCATGTTGTGCTGAGCCCTAACCGTAAAATTATTTCTGTTGCTACTTCATCACTGTAGTTTTGCTACTGTTATGAATTGTAATGTGTATATGTTATGCAGATGGACCCCTATGAAAAAGCCATTTGACCCCCAAAGGGTTCAGCACTATAGGTTGAGACCTACTGGTAGGAATATTGTTTACCAATAGAGAGGGAAGCAGATGGCTACCATGCTGGCCACAGCAAATGTTTCCTGAATCTTTAGCAGTTGTTTTTTTTTTGAGATGATGGATTAATACTTTTAGGAGATGTGGTTACCTTCCTCTGCAGAGATCAAGAAACCAACCCATGCATGAAGGCTTCAATTGACAATCACTCAGGCCCCGACACAAATTTAATTTCATGTTAATTCTGAGTAATTGGGGCTAAATGCAAGCTTAGTAAGTAGACTCATTAACAGTTCATCTAAATTAAGAAAGAAATAGACGAAACGCTGGGGATCGAAAATGCAAACTATAGTATCACAAAGGTACTTACCACAAGAAAGGCAGTATCTATGTTCAATAAAAATATCAATTGTATCTCGTTTGATACTGCGTGCCCATGGAAATGTGGGGATGAAGGAGGAGAAGGGGAGCTCAACAGAGGGTGGGGCAGTGGTGATATTTCTTCAGTCAGGCAGCCTTCAGTGGAAATAGTGTGTACTGTGGCCTGAACCCTGCAGTGTGGTGCATCTAACAGGAAACTGGAGCAGTGCTGGAGTATTTGAGCAGCAGCCCACGGTTGCCTGGATTGAAGCATTAAGGAGAAACTCATTTCTGTAGTTGTTCAAGGTCCACGTCTTAAGATCCATTGCGGTCTGAGCAGTTTTCTGCCTTGCTGCCTACTTAAAAGCGAGCAGCCACCAGGTGTCACTGGTGTTCTGTGGTGAGAGCGGTTGTGCAGTGAGCGAGCAGGCTATGCAGTGACAATGGCTCCACCGATGCTTTTGCAGCCCCCTCCTCCCCAGTCTGTGAACATTTCCCTGCATCTCTTTAAACCACTGTGGTCATCTAAATAGATGAACCCATACAGAACTGCACGGTAACTAATGTATTCTCACTGTTCAAACAAAGGAGGCTACTCATTTGATTGTGTACATATGTACACAACATCACACATATCCACAGCCAGTACATTTTGCAGTGCTGGGTGTCTTGGGAAGTTTCAGAAACCTTTGCTTGCTCTTCCCCCTGTCCACTCAAGATCTTCCCATGCATCAAGCATGGTTCTTAGGAGCTGTGCCTCAAAGGCATTGCCATAAAGAGCCAGTCTTCTGTGAGGACAGCTCATTAGATATGCAGTGTTGACAGTGTAAATGATGACAAAGAAAGTTCTATGACATACATGTCATGCAGTGATGGGGACAGATGATCACAGGAAGCCTGCCTGAGCAGCGGGCATTGGAGCTGGAGCTGGAATACTGTGAGCTATAGCAATTGAGATACGGAATACTGAAGGAGGGCAGGTTGACAGGTTGATGCCTGGCTGCTTTCCCTTCCTTGCTAGAGTTCCTCTGGGCAGTTCCTCTCCTTCTGGCCTCTTTTCGTGAACATCAGTATTAGCTCATCAAAACCTAACATCTCAGGCTCCTGAGACACATTGCATCCTGAACCCATCTAGCCCAACCTTCTGCCTAGAGCTTGATGCCCTTGAGTCTTCCCCTGTGCAGTACCTACCCATTTCATGCTGCATCCCTCTGGAGGTGCCTGTCCCCATGGGTAAGGAGTGCAGTGATGTCTTTCCACTGTGAGATGATTCTGTTCAGGAATATGAAAATACAGAACGAATTGATTACCTTCTCTCTTTCTCCATACCTTCTCCCTGTCCCCCAGGCTGTCTTAAATATAGATGATGTCTTCTTCAGTTAACAATTCTATCCAATTCCTATTCTTGTTTTCTTGAAGTAGCCCAGTGAAAGGTGCGTTTTGGCTGGTCATTGCAAACACACCCCAAGGAGCACTACTAACCCGGGCATACCTGTCCCCTGCCTTTTGGAGCCTCACATTTACAATCCTTCTAACCAACCTTTGGAAGCATAGGGTCTTGTTACTATTGTGAACACATGGAAACTGGAGCTTTTAGATAGAAATCTAGTGTCTTTCAAATCATACAATGAGAGCTTGGATTGGATCTGTCTAACACTGGCTTTGCCACTGACTTCCAACATGGAGGTGTAGGAAGCATATCAGAAACGCAGCATCTTTGCCTAAGCAAAGCCCGAGTTGCCTGCTGCGCTCTCAATGGAAACAGTGCATGTTTCTAACCATGCAACAGTGATTCCTTAGCTTTATAGTCCTCATTTACCTGTGCTACTTGACTCTGGCATCTTTCCAATAAGAAAAACAAGCATGACGATCATTTAAAAAGATAAATAGCAAAAATAGAAAACCACACAAAGGAGTGTTCACTGACCTACTACAAGTGTTGTGGGGCTCTCAGTGGGATCTTCTTTATTTGGTAAATGAGGTTCCCCAAATTCCAAGACAGTTTTACTCTCAAACAGATTCTAAGAAATAACTCTTAAGTTCTAAAAGCTGGTACCATTGAGTGACACATTGGGCAGTGGTGGGGACAGAGGCTCTCAACACGTGTGAGAGGACTGTCATGGGGCCAGCTTAGGGTCCTTTCCACCCAGATTTGCAGTTGAGGGCATGTGTTGGGATGAGCCTCTGCTTCCCAGCCAAGTTCTATCCTGGAGCCAACTTTATAGAACTGACCAAATGCGTTAATGAGAGCCCAGTTAGGTTCCCACAGCATAGCCCCAGGGATCCCTGGGAATGGCCAGAACACTTCTAGAAACAGGTATAAGGAAATGTGTCTGTTCCACTACCAAGTGCCTAAAAGCCTTCTGTTAGTTACATGTGAAGGTGGCATTCTTCTAAATGTCCCAATTAGGGTAGTAGGATTTTTTTTTGTTGTTTGTTTTTGTTTGTTTTTGTTTTTATAAGAATCTCATTAAATAATCAGATTTCATTTAGGGTAGGCTTCTTTCCTTGGTGTGGCAGACTTCATCTAGATCATTCAGGACCTTAAGAGAAATGCTACTGAAGATGAGGGGGTGTAGCCTTTGGGTGGTCTTTAAACTCGAGCTCCAGCAATCCCTCTTCCTTAGGGTCTCAGCCTCTGACCCACTATATAGATTGTTCTAGAAAGTCCCCACAAGGCCTGAGCCACTTCTTTAAAATAAATCTTGCCTTTCTTTTCTTTCTTTCTTTCTTCCTTTCCTTCTTTCTTTTTTCCTTCCTTTCTTTTTTTTTTTTTTTTGGCTTGCATGTTCACAGGTGAACGTGTGTGTGTGTGTGTGTGTGTGTGTGTGTGTGTGTGTGTGTGTTTGTGATATGAGTTCATGTATGTATGGGGCCAGAAGGTGACATCAGTGTCATTCTCTACCTTCCAGGCTGAGACAGCATCTCTCATTTGAACCAAGGGCTTGCTGATTCAGCTAGTCTGGCTAGCCAGCTTGCTCCAGGGATCTCTTGTCTCTAGCTCCCCAGTGCTGGGGTTATAGGTTACAAGCCTATATTTTGTACATATGCTGGGGATCCAAACTCTATTCTTCATGTTTGTGCAGCAAGTGCTTCATCTGGCTAGCCATCTCTGCAGCTCCCAAATTCAGGTTTTCTTTAGTTTGTAGATGAAGTTCTCTGTCTCTTTCTCTCTCTCTCAGGGAATCCCTGACTGATATACTATACTGTCTCTTAATGACACATATCTTTATAGCACATGGAAGCACCCAGTGAACCCTCTTTGACTGCAAGGCTTCTAATTTGACAGTACCTTTATCATTAGGGTTCACACAATGGGCCTCAGTTGGCTAGGACATTTCACAGTCATCGTACCCATGGAAGCTATAAACATATAATAAGGCTCCTAGTTGCTTGTGTTTTATTTTCTTTGCAATTTTGTTACAAGGTCAGTAACTAAAAGATGAGCCCCAGTGAAGAGGCACCCGAGCCCTTGACTGAGGCATGGAATACCAATGGAGTGCAAACAGATACAGTCTATCTTCAGTGCCTCCTTCTGAGATTATATGCTTTCATTTTTTAAGGAGACTGTGAAAAGCTTGGAAATCCCTTTTTAAATCCAGAAGTAAGCGAGGCAAAAATTGGCTTTAAAATACCAGTTTTCTACACTTTAACAGTGAAAAGTGAGAGATCTAGCAAACTGAAAGCAAAGAGAATGAACTTAGCATCAGTAGATGAGTCCCAAGCGCTGGGAAACAGGCAACCTTAGGGGAGTGGGCAGAGCTGCTTCGTGGTCCACAGAGCCCTGTGGAGAGGAGAGAGGGATGAAAGGTTTTATATCAGTGCCACAGCCTGAGTGCTCAGGCAGAGGAAAGCTGCAGAGTTCAAACAGAGAATGACTTGCAATTTCAAAAATATTTCCATTCAAAATGCTAAAAATAAAACAGAGCATTGGGCTCTCCTGTGGTCTGGATCCAGGTTATTCCTCAAAGACCCATGTTGTAAAATGTGGCTCCTAGGAAGTGGCTCCTAGTTGGAGGAAGTTGAGTCCTTAAAGGGGAAGTTGTGACCCTCAACCCTCCCTTCTTCCTCTTTGTTTCCTGAGCCCCATGAGGTGAGCAGCTTGCTTGTACCATATGCATCCTACTAAGATGTTGTGCTTTGTACCATGTGGGTAGACTATGGAACAATACCTCTAAAACCATGAGCCAAAATAAACCTTTCTTCCTTATGGGTGTTTGATTGGGGCACTTTGTCACAGTGATGAAAAGCTGACTAAGGGACTGTTCTGTGAGTGAGTCTTCAGAACACTCAGTTTCCGGGCATTTGTTTCTCATGAGAAAGTAGAGTCTAGGGGAACTGGGGGACTGTGCTAGACATGATCTAGTCTGATCCACATGCTTCACAACAGGTTCTCTCCAGTGTCCTCACTGTAGCGCTGTCTGGAAAATGTGATGAAGAGACTCTTCATCTCCTGCTGACATTCCCCAAGAGTGAAAAATCCTGGTTTGCCACAAGGGAACTCTGCAGCCTGCCTGGGTCTCAATTGTTCTCTCTGCTCGTGGCAATGGCCCAGAACCTGAACTTGAGGAACTTCATTTACAAAGTAAGGACCACGCCCAATATGGGCATTGCAGGGGAGCTGCTCCTGTGACTGCTGAGTACACACAGAGACCCCAATCCCAAGGGTGCTTGGTGCTGTTTATAAAAGGATGTGATGTATAGAACATATGTATAGTCTTCCATCTTAGTTAGGTTTCTGTTGCTGTGGACAGTGCCATGAAGAGAGGCAACTTAGGGAGGAAAGGGTTTATTGCACCTTACATTTTCACATTATAATCCATCACTGAAGGAAGTCAAGTCAGGAACAGAAGCAGAAGCCATGGAGGAGTGCTGCTAACTGACTTGCTCCCTATGGCTTGCCTAGCCTGCTTTACTTATAGCACCCAGGACCACCAGCCCAGAAGGAGCACTGCCCACAGAGAGCCGGGCCCCCCTACATCAGTCACTACTTAGGAGAATGTCCCCAAGGCTTGCCTACATGCCGATCAGATGGAAGCATTATTTTTCAATTTTAGTTCCTCTTCTCAGATATATCTTAAGTTTGTGCCAAGTTGATAAAAACCAACCAGCATAACTTCTATGCACTTTAACTTCTCTACATCATGTATAACACTCAAGAGCTAATAAATGCTATATAAATACTTGTTATACTGCTTTCCCTTTGGAATACTGACAAGAAAAATGTCTGTACATGTACATGGTAGCTACATAAAAATATTTTTGGCCTTCCAGGTTGTTTAAATCTATGGATGGCCCAGGGCCTGCTGTATTAGCTATAGCACGGGACCAACAATGAGGGATTCTGTGGCAGCCTCAGTCACTTGGAGGGGGCGTATCACGGGCTGGCTGACTCTGGGTCTTGCATCTCAATTAGATCTTGTTAAAATAAAGGGAAGTTTGGAAGACCTTATAGTCACGTCAGGGCCATTGAGGCATTTGGTATAACACGGTAGCGTGGGGCCGGGGGTAGTGTCACCAGAAATGTCACCAGTCCTATACTCGGATTTTCCTCCTTGTTAAGAGATACCACCCTGGGGTCTGAGAGAGCAGGCATGAACCTAGTTCATTCCTAACATACCTGGTAGGCACAACATCTGCCTACCATGTTGTGGTCCTCACCTTCTCCATCACCTGTGTCTGTGGTATCTATCCTGTCTGTCAGATGCATCCAGTTCTACCTGAGCAGCAATGGGAAAGGTGAAGAGGTTGGGCAATGCAGCAGCTCTGTGTCCCTGTGAATACCAGCTCTTCACCAGCCCCACAGTGCTCCTCCACAAAGCAGGGGAGGGCTGAAAGAAGACGAGGGTGGCATCCCTGGAAAGAGGTATAGGTGGGAAGTGGGTAGAGCTGAATCAGCCCCACCCCCGTACCCCAGCACCAGTCCTCAGCCTTGGTCCTGTCCCCAGCTGCCCTTTCTGGAAGGTCTTCCTTGTCTCCACATGTGAACCTTTATTTAAATTCCTAGCACCCTCTCTCCCTGCCCTTCCCTTGCCTATGTCTTCTTCTGAGTTCTACTGCTTTCTCCTGAGGATGTGTCATATATGTCATCAGAAAGACCCAGATGTATGGTAGGGCAGGGAGGTTGATGGTATTCCATGTTCAGGAGAACAGTCATCTTGGGCCAGAAAAGAGTAGATTTAGTTTTCCAGCCATTCATGTTCTCCTTCCCATCTACCACTCCAGGAAACCTCTGACAAATGCTCATTTACCTCCAGACACATCCATACCCTCACATCCAAGAACAAATACTAATTTTTAGTATAAATATTCTTTAATGAAAATGCCTCTATAATTTACAGATTCTCTATCTTGGTGCAGTCAACATTTCCAGCTGACATGCCAAGGAGCTTAGCTCTCTATTTGCTCACCATAGCCCACTCTTCCAACTCCACCTTATACCCTGGAGGAGATAGGTATCACTCCATCCATTTTCCCGTTTTAGTGCTTGCTGCAGCACTAAATGTTTCTAAGGGCCCAATAAGTACTTACACAAGGACCATCATCCCTGTGAGATTCCTTTGGAGGATGAGATATTAGATTGGATCCTGTCTCCAGGACACAGCAAAGGTGACACTACCATTAATAACAGTAGCTCCCTTTATCAGACACCTTCCATATCTACAACTTTCTGAGAGGTCGCTCCTATGTGACAACATGGGAGATGGTTGCATGATGCACAGACACGTGCATTGCTGCCGAGATTCAAGTTCAGCTTCAGTTCACAGGTCCTTTCTGTCTCACTTGCTGGCAGTGAACCCCAGAAGCCTTTGTTGAAGCAGGCTCTGCTATGTTAACATCACCCATGTTGGAATCCCAGTCACTTCCTATACCGCAAGTCAAGACCTAGAGGGGCTTACTTCTGAATGACAGCTCTAAGTAGAAAATGGAGCGGGGAACGGACGAAAACATCACCTCTCTCCTGTTCCCACAGTCTGTACTTTCTTAGTGTGCTGAGTAGGTCATAATTAGCAGAGCACATCGGAAAACGTAAAATTGTGATCTCTGGGCTCCCTAAGCAGCTATAGAGCTGGCAGAGGACTCCAGAGAACTAAGTTAAGAAGCAATAACTATCAGCCTCCTTGGTCCAATCCAGGAAGACTGAAAATTCAGGATGCAGATGGCCTGCAGAGGGAAGGGAATCCCTCTGGTGTTTCCAACCTGTGGACAGAGGGGCTGCCTGCTGAGTTATCTCAGTCAGCCAAAACAAAACAAAACAAAACAAAAAAACCCACAAAAAAAAAAACCCAAAACAAAAAAAATCCTCAACTTATTATATAACTAATATTGCAGATGCTGTTCTCTCTTCATTTCATACATAAATGATCCAGGCAGGAAAGAAGCCCAATTACTGGAATTTACATTCTAGAACTGGGGATATGCAGACCAGGAACAGGACGTGTAGTGTGTCAGGTGCCCTGAGCACAAGCAGCTTTCGAAGGACACTTTTACTGGTCTAATTCTTGGCCCTGAATGTTTCTCACTAGTAGACTCCAGGATGCCTTTCGTTTCTCTGGGCCTCTATTTCCCCATGCACCACCCCAGGGTGCCCGGAGCACTCTGGTGGAGCATGCCTGCAACTCACATGAAAACACTGTCTTGTTTTGGGCCTCTTCTCAAATTTCCACCCTAGTCATCTACAAGATATGAAGAAATGTTTTGAAAGCGATTCAAATTCTAACCGTTTGTTGCTGGTTTATATTTTAACAATACTGCTATAATTTAACGTGCTCTGTAAAGCACAGTTACATCTACTCCAACAAAGAATTTTTATAGGGTTTAACAAATATATATGATGCCTTTGAAGTTCAAGAGAATAAAATCAAGAGACCAGGTTTCAACTGCTCAAGAGATGCTTGTGAGAGTGCTGAAATACTATTGATTATTCCTTCCCCCCTCCCTTTTTCTGTCCTACAAGACTCTGATACCTTCTGAAGCAAACACCTTGCTCAACTCCCTGTTGGATGTAATTTCCAGCCTCAGCTCCATCCTTGCCAGAGCCCAGCACGCCTTTGACTACCTCCCCGAGTTTCTTCACACATTTAAAATCTCTGCCTTGCTAGACATGCCGGACTTCCAACAGGTGTGTTTGATCTCTGTACAATGGGAGAAATGTTCTAGTTTGTTCTCTGTGTGTTTGTTCCCCTTTCCCTTTGTTTCTCTTTCAACACTTATCATGGCTATAGGACCGTGGCATATATGATTCCGGAGCTAACAGCATCACAGAGTAGGACCTGGCATCGCCCTGAAACCCCCATGAGATGTGCCCGTTGAGCCACATCCCACCAATGAGGAGGCTGAGATGGTTCTTGCTTTGTCTATGAAGTAAAAATCCTCTGTCAATTATTAGCACAGATGAGATTTCAAGGGCCTATTTAACTTAATTCTGATAGCAAATTGCTTTCAAGAACCTTAGAACATTTATTTACATATAAATAATTGGCTTACAAATTACAGATCATTTTCTCCTAATGCAAACACAGACTTGAATTAGGCTAGTGGTTTGATATTAGTTTTTTGCTTGAAGTCCTTCTGCCTGGGATGGAACCCAGCCAGGGATGGATAAGGAGAGTCGGAGGTACAGGAGGGGCCAGATAATGATGGGCCCAGAATCCTTGCATACAGTGTGTCTATGTGCTTATCAGTTATGGCTAGTTTGGGTAGCTGTCAAGAATCAGTATTAACTTAGTAGTGTGAATACATGTGAAGACTATCAATTTATTTGAGATAATGATATTATTTGATGGATTAATTTATTACTGGACAAAAACAAGGAGGTAGGTGAATGTGAGAACTTATGACTGTGTGTGTATGTGTGAATATATATGTGAATGTGAGTGTGTGAGAGTCTGTGAGAGTGTGAATGTGTGCATGAATGTGTGAGTATGTGTGAATGTGAGTGTTTGAGTGTGTGTGTGTGAATGTGTGTGTATGCACGCATGAGTGTAAGGGTGAATCTGTGAGTATACAGGTGTGACTGTGTGTTTGAGTGTGTGTGAATGCGAGTGAGAATGAATGTGAACGTGTGTGTGTGTGAATGTGTATATAAATGAATGTGTGTGAATGTGAGTGTGATTGTGTGTGATGTGAGTGTAAATGAATGTGTGTGAGTGTGTATGTGTGTGTGCTTTTCCTCTTTTACCACATACATTCGCCAGAAGAAAAAAAAAATCATTGCAGCAATTTTAGTTGAGAACAGACTCAAGCAGAAGCTGTTCTTTCACCTGGGTGACTCTCTTACACATTCAGCATAATGCTTCCAGAAGTCTGTAAACCGTCTGAAGTCACATGTTACTGGAAGTTGCTTTTCTTATGCTCAGGTTTCAGAGGATGGCCAAGCCAGAAGTTCAGCTTTTGCCTCTTTCCAGTCTGTGATGAAGCTTCTCTGTAAGGACCAGGAGTCTTTCCTCAGCAACTCTAACATGTTTGTTAATTTACCCAGAGTTAACGAACTCTTGGAGGATGACAAAGGAAAGTTCAACATTCCTCATGACTCAAGTAAGACAGTGGCTGCCTGCATTTATGTCGGTTGGTTTGAATAGTAGCAGTTGGGCCTGATTGGTGATAGTGTTCTTGCTGGGCTGACCCCTGGTGGTACAGGATGGCATTGAGTTTTCTCCTTCACTTGCAATAGTCGCTGACTAAGGGCAAGATAGTTCCCTGCAGACTTTCCCCTTGATCACAGGCTATTCCTCTCAGCTGTGTCTCCCAGAAACTGAGCCTAGAACATTTGACCCACTTAAAACCCCAGCTCCTTTGGTACCCTCAGGTAAGCAATGTTGATGATAGCATTAGGGATCACTTGAAATTAGGTCAGTGTATTCCATAGCTGATGAATAATCTGTATAGCTGTCAAATTTTGGGGTCATTTGGTAGTGAAGACATATGTTAGGGTTATTTAATTTTTAAATAAATTTTGTTTCTTCTTTCTCTAACACTTGATTTCTTTTTATATTTTTCATTTGGGAATCTTGACTGACTATTCCTCCTACATCCATATATGTTCTTCATCCATCCATCTCTCTAGCCAACCATCCATCCACCCGTTCATTCATCCAAATCCCATCCATTCATCTATCCAGTCAGTTGTTAGCACGGAGGGCCAATCTTTGCTGATCCTTTTCTTCATTCTTTTTCTAAATGGGTATCACAAAAACCATTAGATTATACCACCAGCTTCATTTTCTAGAGGATGTGCCAGAAGCTCAGAGAACATTAAATTACTTACCTGAGCTTGCTCAGCTCACAAATCACTGATGATTCCTGGATTCAAGTTTCTTGCTCTACGTGTACCATAATTATTCCTAAGATAAGAGCTGCTCCCATCTTTATTAAGCTTGTAATTTAGGAAGCAAGTTGTTAAACATAGGATAACCTCTCCAGTCAATGCTTTAGGGATTAATATGTAGATATATGGCTAACATATTTTAGGGGATAATTTTTATCAATTTTATTGTATTTTTGATAAAAGGATTTTTTTTCTGTTCACGAGATTTTGAAAAGACAAAATTAACACAATGATCCAAACAGTGCCTATCATACCCCGTGAATCATGACGTAAGCGTAAGATAATATTGCCCTTTCAAGGCTCGTTTTCTGAGTAAAAGAGCTGGTTATACTGATGTAATCATCATTATTTATAAATGGTGTAATAGCCAATGACTAATCATTATAGTGATGAATTGCTATAGATTAAGTCAACTTACATAAAATTGTTATTGAAAGCAATTAGCTTTACAATAAGAGCCACCATCAGGAATTGTCTGAGTCAACACAATATGATTTAATGTACTAAAAGTAGTGATTGTGATAGTTTTGTATGGACTATCAGCTAGAATCCTGGAGCAAATTGTCAAAGTGACAACATAGGAAAAGGGTCTTTCTATTCTCAATATTATGATTATTGAAGTAAGAATTTTTTGGTCAAGACCACATTAAAAATAACCCCCAATCTCATTGTGGAGTGTCTGCGCCATTGCTATTCCAGACACATCCTAGAAGGTGGGGTCTTGATGCTTCTTAGGGGACAAGGACTGCCAGTCAGGGACATGAAAATATTGCCAGCTTCCTACAGTTCTGAGTCATGTCCTGAAAATATACCTGAGTCATTCCATTGAAAATTATGGCATACTGGATGTGTATGCCAGTTCCAGCATTATTTGGGCTTTCTGTGTCAACTTGGATCATCTAATACGTTCCTCTCTCTTTTAATTATGGCAGAACCATTTTGTTTGAAGCTTTATCAGGAAATCCTACAATCTCCAAACGGTGCACTGGTGTGGTCTTTCCTAAAGCCTATATTACATGGGAAAATACTGTACACACCAAACTCTCCGGAGATCAATGAGGTCATTCAAAAGGTAAGTTAAGACAAATAAGACTCCTATAGACCATTCAACAAGTCTTATCAGGAGGAAATCTTTACATGTACAGTGGAATTATTATATGCATTGGCTTATATCTTATGCTGATTCCAGTTTGTTTTGTCCTGACATCACCCTGTCACTCTTGCTGTTAAGTGTGGACTTGCCAGCTCCTTGCCTAGAGGATGCTTTGGAGCCGGGGATAGGTGTGTAGAATCACTAATGCAGTGGATTCACTAACTTTAATATCAAAACTTGAGGAGATTTACAAATAGGACAGTTTCTGGCCAGGAAAGGGGACACAGTTCCAGAAAAACATCGGGAACAGATTTAATCCATTTTCCTTGATGCGTCTGATACCAAAGAGAGTTCAGAGATATACATGCAAACTGATCTATCTACTAAATCACTTCGGTGAATGATGTCTTTCTAATGGACCATGAGGTTTTATGTGAACCTGTGGAGGGTAAGGTGAGACAAAAAGGCCACAAGAATCCCTGAGAAGGAGTTCCTATACTGTGTGGTTTTGTTCATTTACCGACAAATATCTTGTTTAGCTTCTCTTGTCTCTTTACTAGAACCTCCTCTTAATATTTTCATTAAAAAATATCCAATCGTGTTCTCCTGGGGGACTTTCTTATCTTGTGTCTTTTTAAACAATTGTGCTGTATTTTTCTGGGGTTCTTTTCTTGTCTCCTGGTGGGTTGTGATCCCTCAGCACCTTGAAGGGTTAATTTTCCAAGGACACAGGACCAATCTGATTTTATTTTCAAATACAGAAGACCTCACTCCACGAATGAGAAACTCCATGCTTCAAATACTAGTAGTAACTTGAAAGTGCTGTGTGCCCATAGGACCATGAGTTATCTTTGGTCCAATGACCTCCCAAGAGAACTGGGTTTCTTCCCATTGTGACTGCTGTGGGGTGTGACAGCAAGACTCCTGAGCAACTGCCACCTGCCACTTAGCCCAATGGCTACACAGCTCTCAACATGGCCTCTATAATGTCTATAAATGTGTTATTTTTCAACTTTAAAATGTTGTTTATAAAGGATGTTTGCCCAAAATCTAAGTTCCTATGACGGAATGCTAGCTATCTAGACACTTGATTGATGGGCTCTAGTAGCTATACTGTCCGTCTGAAGCTTTGCTCAAGGCTGTCATTCCAGTATCACACTTAGAAGAGATGCTTGCACGAGCACTAGAGGCAAAGCCAGTGCTAAGTGATGCTTTCTATGTATGAGATTTACTAAGGTCTCCTATAGTTCAGGAATTTCATGGACAATGTCCCTATCTCAGCTTTACTAAAAAAAGAAGCTATGACTTTTTATAATGACATATGCTGATGTCATTATAAACATATTTATAGCATATTGCATACAGTGTTGTGTTTTTCAATGATGCTATTCTTTTCAGAAGTGTGGAAGAGAAAGCAAACGGCTGAGGGAACTGTAAAAATAGTATAATGTGAAACGTGGCCGGTGACGCAGAGGTCCAGAACCCTGGGCACATTTTACACCAGTGTTCTGTAAATAAGGGTTTCAGAAGAAGGGGGCAAGGTCTCACTGGCTCTTGCTTGGCCCCTGCTTGGGTTTTAGAGGTAGTAATAAACGTAGAGGTCTGTGCAGTTACATGGCTGCAGACTGTGCCCTTTCTTGTCCCACCTAGTTAATGTCAAATGGAGACCATGTACTGTCTTATGTTTGCATTCATAAAGCTGGCTTAATGTCATTGTCCCTCGGATAAATTATTCTTGCAGTCAACCATGGCCATTTAGTTTTATGAAAATTGGTTCTGGTCTTTAAACACGCAGTCGCATGCCCCACACAGCAGAGAGATTCTTGCTTGCAACGCTGTCTATGCTGTTGGAGTCACGGGAGCTATAAATGGAAGCCATTCTCCTGATCACAGTATTTCAGCTAGTGATGGATCCTGTAATTGGCGGTGGTCTTATAAGGTTATAATGGAGCTGAAAAATTCCTGCTACCCTTTGGTGACATAGCTGTCATTAAGTCATTGCACAGTGCATTACTCATGTGTTTGTGATGATGCTGGTCCATTGTATAAAATAGAGCATAAAGAATCGTGGGCAATACACTGTACTTGATATCGACAAACAATTATGATACTGGCTTGTGTATCTGGTACACCGTATGTTTATTATTATTTTAGAGTGTCTTTCACTTGTGAAAACGCTGTGCTGTAAAGCAGTAGGCCAGGTTCTGGCTACAGCAGTCCTACACATCTCATGCTAACCAGTTCTCTTCATTGACCTCTACTGGTTAGGTTCACATCGGTGTACTCTAAGCTGTGTTCACAACATGAAGTGGCTCAACAATGACCATTTTCAGGGTGGATCTTGACCAAATGATGGAAAGCTATGGGCACTGTGTAGTCTTAGATTCATTGCTATTTCTTACCAGGAAGAAACATAGAAAACTACTGTTTTCATAGGAAAAATATTAATGCAAATGGGTAATTTTCTATGGTTCAATCTGTGAGATTGAGGTTGCCACCAAGAATTGTAATGTCTTGGTCAGGAAATATGTGCCAGTTGGGAAGGCAGGGTTTAAGCACTCCTTTGCCAAATTATGTGTAGTCTTAGGCTTAGTGCATTTTTTTAAAAAAAGATTCTTTCCCCTGATCTGAAAATGAGATCTCAATGGCCACCACATGTATCACTTGAATCTTTGGACCAGGACAGGACAGGGTACAGTCCCACTCCCCTGTGTCTCCTGCAGAAACAGCAGGGTGCAATGAGGGGAAATGGGGACTCATGTAGAATTAGTGGATTGCACTGAAATATGAAGGTTTTTGTTTCAAGGCCAGCTGGAGGAGAAGGAGGCACTCTTCAGACTGTTTTCTTAATTAAAATGTTTCCCTAGAATTGAGCCAAGTGTTTCTCTTCTTTTTGGTCACAAGAGACCTCCTGGGCCAGAGAACCAAGGAATGTCTTTTTCATTCTGACAGTCATTTACCCTGAGGTCATGGAAGCAGATATTAGACCTGTCTATTTCTGTGGGCCTGCTGTTCTGTGCCTGAGCAGATTTCTGCAGACCAAGAACAGCTTGCAATGGGGAACAAAGGGGCTGATGGGTGATGGGCCATTTCCAGCTCTTCCTGCAGTCCAGGAACTTTCTGTATTAGCATCTGTGCTGGGAACACGAGCCAAAGGGTGAAAACCATATGGATCCCTGACTACTGAACCCACTTGGTGACTGCGGTCTCTTTATGACTCTAGTGCAAAGCCTTGCCTTATAAAAACCACCAACGCATTAGTGTTCCTGCATCAACCTCCCTTCATCTGAGTCCTGTGGCTTGGTACCCCTGTCACTTTTTAAAATGACTGAAGTGAGTTTAAGACTTTATTTTCTTGGTATGCTTAAGTGATATTGACATAGTGAATCTTTTTACCTTTTCTACTCAGTTATTACCATTTTCTGAGCACACTGTCAGTTTTGTTATTTTCCAAGGATAATAGGAAGGGACCAAGAAGATTAAAAAAAGCAAGTCAAGTTTAATATGGATGATTATTATTATAAAAAGCACAGGAGTAAAAGGGGATTGGTCAGTAATAGAACGAGAAGACTGGGGAATGCAATAATGGCAGACACCGGGAGAATTGCCTATCCTTAGGGATGGAGCAGAACACACCCTTGTGAAAGTAGCCTCTCTTGTCCGAATTGAATTCCAACCATTGGAGATGGCACAGCTGGGCAACAGAAAAAGCTTGAGCATCTGTATTCTGGGATCTCAGAAGGATGCAAGCTTAACATTGTACCAATTGGCAAAGGAGAAAGATTACAGGAGCCATCCTCATCACTGAGAAGGGGAGCAATAGGGCCCTCAGTTGAACGTTGTAAGATGCTAACTTGGTGACTAGAACAGTCTGTCCTAAGTTGTTTATTTAGTGAAATGAGACTCTTGAGGTATAGAGTTTCTATAAAACTTTTCAGTTCTCAAGTATAATTTCTAAGCAAGTACAAATTTGAATAGATATTGAAGAAGAGATGAAGGGTGAACCATCCCCTCTAAGCCCTTACACCAAGAGCCCACATTGGCTGGGAACCTTGTTTGTGCCTCAGATCTACTATAGGGATAAATAGTCGTGGTCTTCAATTCCAAGACAAAGACGCTGAGGTTTAGGGTTGAGTAACTTAGCTGAGATTTCTCATCATGTAGTAGAGGCAGCACTCAAGCCCAGATCTGTTCGATTCCATAGTCAGTATTTCATCTAACACTTTCCTGCTATATTTCCATGGTTTCTCTTCATGAATTCACTTGCGACTACAGTTCACTTTCTGCTCTCAGTGTAACTGATCCTGTGGGGAGACACAGTTAGAGAGCAGATGAGGATGGTGGTTCCCTGTGCATAGACTAGCTGCAGGCTTCGGAGTTGGGTATCAGACTCTGACAGGGAGAAGCTGATCTCTACTCTCATCTTTCTACCGATTTGCTGGTTGTATCTTAATGACTGGGGATGGCAAATGAACCATGTTACCATTCTCATACTTCTGGGATTCTACCGTGAATAATTTCATGGTCTCAAACACAGAACTATTGTTCATTGAGTACTTATTTTAAAAGATTTGAACGTGATAATGGGCACTCCCAAATGTTTTCTTGCCTGTTTTTCACAAAACCAAGCACGCCTAGGCCCATTTTTAAAAAATAATTCAAAATAATAAAGGTTACAGAAGTCCACATTTCCAAGTGTATTGGCTAGTAAATTAAAATCCATGGTTGAAAGTGAAGTTTGGGGCCTGTTCTTCTGGGGTTCTTTTTATTGGCTATATCTTTGATGCTAGATATCAAACATATCCTGTATACGCAATCCACACTTTAACAGTTGGAGTACTGGCTCACTATTTAAATACATGGACTGATGTTTTTTTATAGGTTTGTGTAATATCAGGTGTGACCTTCTACATACCCTTAGCACTCTGACTGTCTTTAAAAGCTCATCACTGTGAGGAAGAGAATGAATTATGCAGGTTAAAGGTGAACACCAGCCTTTGCTGTTCATACTATTTAGTAGTTATAAAGCCCAACAAACAAGTGATGAGTAGATATGAAATGCTTGGCTTGGATACTTAGCAATGTCAGAGAGTAGACATTGCCCAGCACTGGGCTAGAGCCAGCACTGCTGCAGGGCTGTTAAGATGTTCAGAGCAGTGTTTGAAGGGGACTCACAAGACCCCTAGGCAGGTTGAGGTTGTCCCCAGGGAGCCCTGTGGGGGGAATGGAATCCACAGAAATCTGCTTTCTGATTGTGGACATCCATCTCACCACTGATTTGAGAGCAAGTTTTCAGTGGCTCATCCTGGAGGAGGATTTCAGGGGGAGAAAATGTCCAACATGGAGTCATTTATTGAAACACAGCAGTGTTGCCCAGGGTAAAAGTAATTACATTTTATGAATAAACTTGTCGGACATAAACCCCTATAAAACATCAGGTCTCTAAGGAAGCAGTACCTGAAAGGCCTAAGGATGGTCTTGTTCTGTGAGACTAGATAGTACAAGCCCTTGCAAGAGCAAAAGTTATGTTTTAAATTTAATTGCAGTGCCTAAGATATCTCTAAAAGAAAAACGGATAACCTCCTGTACTGATGGGCTGGTGAGGTGAGATAGTCCCTGAATCTCCCTTGCCCAAGGATACAGACTCTTGGATTGTTGGGTAAGAAATGTCTAGATCCCAAGATGACCCTTCTGTACTGGATGTGCTCCAAATGCACCAGATATGCTTGGTCACTTGTAGGCAGGAGATAACCCAGACAGGAAGTATATCAGGATAGATGCTTGCCACTGATTGAATCTGGTAGGAAGTATGTAGCCTTATGGGTTCTACCTTTCTAACTACCTGAGCCATTCTGTGGCACATTGTAACTCGGTGCCATTCAGTGGGAGCTCTGGAGGTGGCAGGTTCATGCCATGGGTACCCAAGAATGGACCTGGACAGAGTCCATCTTCCTGGCCAGTATTTAATTAATTTAAGTTTGCTTGCTTCAAATTTGGCACAATTGTGGTGGTCTTGTTCTCAGCTGGATTTGGGATTTATACTCTGAGAAATGAACAGGTAGTGTTTCTTTGTGGATCCTAGCTGTACGTGGACTTCCATCATTTTACCTTTGGATTCAATTCTACCTGTTCATGTTCATGGTCATGAAGTGGGAGCGTGGAACCAATCAACCAACCAACAGCCCTGTCATCCATTGTGAGAGATAGGTTTACTGCCCTGTCCACTACACAAACAAGTCATTTCAATCAGATAGATGATTTGCTCATGATTTTCACCAGTCAGTGGCTGAGCCAGGACTCAAACTCATGACCTTGTTATCAATAGCCTTCTTGGAGTTTTCTGGTCATTCAATACTTATTAAAGGAAAGCATGACAATCAATGCCCTCTCTCTGGGAAGGTCAAAATCCAGATCCATTTTGTTTGTGGAACTACTGACTTTCCTCCTGTTGGGGACCCCACAAGCCTCAGCCTACTGGTGGATGATCTGAGTGAGGTGAAGATTGAAACTTGCTTGGTTCAGCACCATTTTTGCAGTGGTGTCTCTGGGTCAAAAATTCCAGAGTTTGATCTTGTGGATTATTCTTCTTATACATTTAAGCATAGTAAAACTTTGGGGAAAATGTTTCCACGTGACAGTTATCACAACAAAGCTTTAGGCAGAGCTGCACAGAAACTCCCTAGCAAAGTGACCTGTACAATAAAAATAGGTTCTATTGACTGATAAACAGTGCTCAGGACAAGGGACTAAAGAGGAAGGATTTACAATAAGCATAAGGAGAGATTCTGTTGCTGGAGGATGCAGAGTACACGGGACCTCTTTCATAAGGATAGATTCTATTCACTGAGAGTCTAAGCTCAGGATAAGGGCCTAAACAATGGTCAGGATATTGGGGGATTCAGGAAGGCTGGCCCCAAAGAATAGCAAAAAAGATCACTAGGTTGTTAGATAACATTCATTCCAGCTTTCTGGGTAACCAGGCATCACTGATGTTCTTCCGTTGAAGAAAATAGACCTGCTTGTTTGACAAGCCTGGTTCTGCCAATGCTTTCTTTAAGTGGAGCCTCCTACATCCTCCTATCATCTACCCTCCCAGATCGATCGATCCATCCGTCCGTCCATCCATCCATCCATCCATCCATCCATCCATCTATCCATCCATGTGTGTGTCCACCTGGATTTTTCTAACTGAGCATTTTTCTGATCCCTGTTTTTTAAAACTCTTATCATTTGAAGATGACACTCTCTTCTGATGGGGAACTTCATCAGACTGGTCTTCACACCCTTCCCATCAATATAACTAACATGTGGTTTGTGAATAAGGATTTTCTACAACTTCTTAGTAATTTTTCATTCTGTTTTTTAACGCATATCCTATCCCAACAGTTTATCAAATATTAAATAACTGAGAATTGGGTTTCCCAGAGATTTACACGTTGTGTTATTTATGCAGAGGAATCTCACATACTTATGTTTCTGTATATCATTTATGTTTTACATTTATCTTACCAATATCTCCATTCTTCTTTCCTTAGATGGTCTTCTGTTTTATGTTCTTTACTTAAATGTTTTTAAATTACTTATTTGTTGATATTATAATGTATCATTCCCTTCTTCCATTCCCCACCTGTCCCTCTAGCCCCTCCTGTATACCACCATACCTCACCTTGCTCTCTCTCAAATTAGAAAGGATTTTAGTATACTGTAAATGCCAATGGGCTGGGGAGGAGCAAGAATACAGCTTGTCTGTCTTATTATTTTATTAATATGTTCAATGCTTGGTTAACTTTTATTTTTCAGTTTAATAACAAATGTATTTGGATCTGAACTTTGGTTATCAATACATTTTGACAACTTAATAGTATTCTAGTTTTCAATGGAGTAGTTTATGCAACACATTCTTAAAACTCAAGGGAACGTTATTAATGATACTGTTTTAAATTTCAGTGTTTTGCATGATCTTTTGGGAAAAGTTAATGATACATATATAAATAATTTTTTGTAGTAAATTTGTAGTAAATTCTTGGGATTTTGGAAGGCCAGAATGTGCATATGTAAGAAAAGTTAGGCTATTTTTATTTATTGAATCTGGTATCTATATATCTCTCTATATACTCACACACTCATATGGATTTATGTGTGTCTGCAGATATTCCATATATTAAAGTTAAGAGTTTTTCTAATCTTCTAAATTATTTGCACTTATAATGTATTCAACCTACTCATGCCTGTGTAATTTTTTTTAATAGTGCGCTGAGCATTTGGTGTGCACTCTGTCTGCTGCCAAAGCAGCAATATCTTAATTTAGCTTAGTGTTTACACCACTCTGTGCCCTTGCTTTCCCTGAACACTGAGTCAAGTGTTTGAGGCTTTCTCTGTTAGCTGTAGTGAAGTAAAGCTGAGTGTTCTTTACTTCCCATGCCACCAAGAGAGGCTCCCAGTGACCCTGGAAAGAAATGACCAGGCTCTCAAACTCTCCTTTCTTGTTGTTTTTTAATATTATGTCAGACCGTTTTCAGTATTAGATGTAATTGTTGCAACTGTCATCTTTTTGGATAAAACTTTGCATTTATTTAAGTTATTTCCCTTGGATAGATTCCTTTTGTCCTGAGAGGAAAAAGATATGAACATTTTTATGGGTTTGTGACTGTGCATAATTTTAGAACATCAATTTATTTTCTGAAAAATTGTGTATGAATGTCTCCTTCAGCAACAACAAAGGAATAACATTTAATCTCTACCAGTATTGGAAAACAAACATATAGGTATTAGTTGAGGACATATTTCTGAGTAGGCAGAGATGTGTGCAAATATATCTTGCTTAGTGAGTATGCATGAAGACATTAGCTCTGCAAACAAGTGGGCCGAACCCCGGGGATACAGTGGTCAGGGTCAGGCAGTATGCGATGGAAAAATCCAAAAGACGTCTGAGAATTAGGGTTCCTTATAGGGCATTGGAGACTTTCATGCAAATTTCTGATCTTGTGATGACCATGATTGCTACCTTGTTGTAGCTGATAGGGGACTGACAAACTATCTTGACAGAACAATTAAAGATACATCATTATGTGCTTCACATTGCAGGCTAATTATACTTTTTACTTTGTGGATAAGATAAAAATGTTATCAGAAACACTTCTGAAGATGTCCAGCCTTTTCCAGGGAAGTGGAAATAGCCAGATGTTCAACCAGTTGCAGGTATGTAGTAACCGAGGGCTAGGAACCACCTGATGCAGTTTGGCTGAGATATTGGGGTATCCCTGTAGAAAATTCCACTGATCTGAAGCATTCATGGGTCCCCCAGTTGACTAGAAAAACTGCCAACAGATTGGATATGATTAAAAAAATCTGTGAATTTTTAGTGTTTTCCCCATGCAAATTAGCATTGTGTAAAATTAATAATTTACTAATACTGATATTTTAAATTATTTATTTTAATACTTTTAAAATACTTTACATTCTTTTCACTTTTAAGTTTATTATGCTATCAGTTCTCAATACTGTAGGGGTCATTCAAAACAGAAAAGCAGAATACAACCAATCTGCTAGACAAAACCAGAAAGGGGACTAGCCAGGAAGGAGGGGTTAGCAGGAGGGGGAGGGGGACTAGCCAGGAAGGAGGGGTTAGCAGGAGTAGGAGCAGAATGATAGAAGGTAATAGGGTGTGAAAATAGTAAAATTCATTATGTATATATATGGAGATGTCATGATAAAAGCCATTATTTATGTACAATTAATGTATGTGAGTAAAAATAAAAAAGACTATAATATTGACAAATTAGGATTTAAACTAGACCCATTTCTTCATAGCCCAAGAACCATTACTTACAAAATGATAGTTCAGGGAGTTACCATATAACTTTTGGGCATTTGTGAAATGGTAACTTGAAAATCTGATAGGATGAGAGAATTTGCCCATATTTTGTTAATGTTTGGCTTATGTGTTACCTGCTGGACAAACAGTTCACATCATGGATGTAGGAGCCACAATGGGTAGGTATGAGATTCTACTCTTCCGTGCTGTAAACTAGCCATGTAACCATGGTCTTGTCCCTGAACAGGCCTGTGCCTTGGGCTTCTTATTTAGGACTAAGAAAGCGATAGTGCCCTCGAGCGTAAGTGAGCTAAGCTCTGGAGATGACCAGGGATGAAAAGCTGCTGGGTGGTTCTAGGTTCTCCAAGAGACCCTAGTTTCTGTCCCTTGGGGATGTGGCTGTTGGTAGTTGCTTATGCCCCAGTGGGTGGCCACACACCCACACGCATATGGGAGCATTAACTGGACTTAGGGAGTTAATTATAACAAAATAATATAAAAGGGTATGAAATTGGGAGAGAGATGGAACCGGGGATCCTAGGCGATGGATGGATATGATCAATAGACATTGTATAAATGTATGAAGCTTTTACAGAATAAGAAATATTAGTTTGAAAAGAAAGAATTCGACCACAAGAAACAGCTGCTAAAGCAAAAGTAGAAGGAGCTAGAATAGAGTAAAGGCAAAGGGTGTGAGAAGTTGCAGAGGAAGGAGACATGTGAGGAGGTGGGGCTCCAGACTCTGGGGAGCCCTGTGACTTCGAGGACATGGTGTCTAGTGCTGTAACATTCTTCTTTAATTTGTTTGTCCATGGGTTTCTTTGTTGATGCAGATTTTATCAACCGTTTCTGTAATGGACCCGATGAAAGGTACTTTAGGTTTCATGAAGCTTCTGTTGTAGCTACAAATACCATCATCCTGTGTCATAATTACCAAGTCAACAGTGCACAGGGTGTCACTAGAGTACGAAGAAGAGTGATGGCCCAAGAAGTCTATAGTTAGCTGAGAACTACTCACCAAGAAGGAATGTCAGAAATTAAAGTCATGCCACTCAGCTTTACAGAACAGTTTACCTTTCTCGGGCTGTGTAGTCACAGGTTGCTTCCTATTCTAAGACTTGGGATCTTGCTGGTGGAGAGCCGTCAGTGTTTGTAGTGAAGTCCGAGCCGGGTTCTAACACTAGATGCCTTGCTGCTCTCGGGTGGTGCCCCACCCGTTCTATAGCTTATTTTCCTTCCAGTAAAAGGCAGTGGTAATTTCCCCCAGGGAATTCTGAGAGATTAAATGAACTAATGTGTAATAAAGCAGCCCGCACATCGTCTGGAAAATAGCTGATGCCCAGTGAAGGAGGATAGACACGATTTAAGAAAGAGCGAGCACCCAGACTTCATAATACAGTCTTGTCTCCATAGACCCATCTAGATGAAACCACTCAAAGACAGGGCAGGGGAGAGTAGGGAAGGAGTTAGGTGCAGAGGACACTTACTGCATGAGGAGGCCTAGCATGTTGAGGGTGGAGACTAAGGCATAGATAGCTATCACTGTTCACCAAAGAACTGGAAATTCCTTTTGTGCTTATTTAGGTCTAAATATGCATGCATAGACTCTCTGTGCCACGTGGGTTCAGGGAATTGAACTCAGGTCACGAGGCTTGGCAGAAAGAGCCTTTAACTGCTGAGTCATCTTGCTCTCCCAGAACTAGCAAGGTTTATAACGCCCATATCTTAATTCTGGCACAAGGACTCATTGCATCCGTCGTTTTCCTACTAGTTGTTGGGTATGGCAATATGTTTTGAGAACACGCATGCCCACTGCAAAATCAAAATGCAGAATTTTATTGAGCCAGACTAATTTTGGTGAACTCTCCTCACCAAAACTACTGATAGATGAGGCACCATTGAAACAGCGAGAGAAGAGCAAGGCATACGCTGGTTTTGAAGGCATAGCTTTGCATGTCAGCCCCGAGAGAGGGCCGAGGAAAGGTTGGCGTTCTTCTGTGTAACACTGTCTCTCTGCAGACAACTTGCCTGCACCATTGTGATGTAGAGGAGGAAGCATGGGAAAGAAAAGATAGCCCTGTGACTTCATTAGGAAAAATTCCTTCACATCTACTAATTTTCATTATTAAGGCATCGTTACAATTGTAATACATTTTTTATATTCATTTCTTTATTTTTCAAGGTTCAAGACTATATCAAATGCTGACTTGTTATTTATTATGATGTCTTGTCTTAGTCTTACCAATTGCTGTGATAAAATTCCATGAATGAGAGCAACTTGGTGAAGAAAGGTTTATTTTGCTTACACTTTTAAATCATGGTTCATCATTGATGGAAGTAAAGGCAGGAACTCAAGACAGAAGCCTGGAAACAGAAACCGAGAGGTCATGGATGAATGCTGCTTTCTGGCTTGCTCTTCATGGCTTGCTCAACCTTTTTTTTTTTTTTCTATACAATCCATGATGGTACTACAGATAGTGAACTGGACCTTCCCACATCAATCATTGAGAAAGAAAATGTCTCAAAGACTTGCCTATAGGCTAATCTGGTGGGGACATTTTCTCAACTGAGGCTCCTTCTTCTCAAATGACACTAGCTTTTGTCAGATTGACAAAAACTAGCCAGGACATGCCTTAAAACTTCTCTTAAGTGGATCCATTTTATGTTTCTTTATCCTGTGTCATAAAACCTTGAGTGAGTTTAATACATGTTATTGAATAAGAAGACATGATGCAATCATTTCTATTAAGCTCCCTTATTTTCCTTTAGGATGCCCTGAGGAACAAATTTATAAGGAACTTTGTAGAGAGTCAGCTGCACATTGACATGGACAAGCTCACTGAAGACTTGCAGACATATGGTAAGGACATTGATGGCTCCATCTGTCTAGGGCTGTGCTGCTTTGATCTTACCCTGTTGGCCATGCAGTTGCTGGTGACATCAACAGATTTAGTTTGACTCCTTCCCATTTCTGTTTCACTAGCTGTAACCCGAAGGATTTGAAGTAAATAAGTCACGAAATTTGTTCACACCTTAAGTTCTCTCATGACAGCAGGAAAGCTAGAGAAAAGAAAGAGTTTTGTTAGGCATAGCACTTACATTTATTAAAAAAATAATTGGTGAATGGATGTACTAGTTACAAAAGTGAGAAGGATAGATTGAATATCTCTTCCTTTAAATGCTTGGGACAGAAGAGTTTCAGATTTGGGAAGCTTTGCATACACTTAAAGAGGGATGGGACACAAATCAATTCTTTTATCTTCTATACACATCACACACCAGTCTGAAGATAGTTATATACAATAATTTTCTGCATAAAAATCATGTTTCATGGTGTTAGATTTTTCAGTTGTGGTTTCATTGGGGCTGTCTGCTTTACTCTGTGATTTGTTTTCTATGTCAATTTTCTTTAGCTAGATTTCATCTCCCATGACTTTATTTCAATCGCTGTTCGACTGTATTTATATTTGTTCAATTATATTTGAATCTTTCTTCATATTATATATAAATATATAAGTAACATTTTTTAATATTTACATAATTTTTCATATTTTTTAGTTTTTTTTTAAATTGAAAGTCTATTTTCAACATCATGCAGCAGGAAGTAGAGGAAAGGTCACGCAGGAAAAGGTCAGGGCAAAGGACATGCCGTAGTACCTACTGCCTACAAAGACCTCACTTCCTGCTTTCACCTTTGCCCAATGGAGCTATCATATTACGAATCCATCAAAAATTCATCTATCTATTAGGTCAGAGCCTTCATGAAAATCAATAATTTCTATGATTTTGTCCACAACTGATGTCTCAGCATGACAGAATATATGTACAAAGTAGAGAGTTTGCTGTTGGCAAATATTTAGTTAATTCTGTGTATGAACAAAACTGGATCTTCTGAGCTATTTTTATATGAAGAAACACGTCCATTTTTATATTCATTTGTGTGACATCCACTGTATAAATAGCAAGCACTGGAGTGGAAGAGTAGTTGATGTGTTCTAAATTGTTTTCTGTCCCCAGGACGGATGCTGGACAAGGTGTTTAACCATGTGGGGGCTGGACGTTTCCAGTTCTTGGGTGGTATCTTGGTCAATCTCTCTTCCTGTGTGTTGTTGGATCGATTCCAGGCAGCGGAAGCTGTTGACACCCTGGAGACTAAGGCACATGAACTCATGCAGCAGAATAGTTTCTTGGCCAGTAAGTACTTGGCAGAAAAATGTGCTCACCAAAGCACCAGCTCCGACAGGTGGTCATTTTGTCTCATCTCTCTGTGCACATCTTAAGTTGACTCAGGAAGAAGTCTTTTCTAGATACACCATAAAATGGAGCAGAGGTATTTGCGCTGAGCTAGTTTAAAGATGTTTCCCTTGCTGTAATGACAGGCAACTGTTCGCAGTCCCAGGGCACCACTACCTGCTATGTCTGTTTTTACTGTTTTTGACTTCATTTTATGGTGAAGTCTCATGAGAAGCAGTGTATTCAAACTCCCTCCGTCACCTTTATTTTTTATCACAGTATCTTGAGCTCTGAAGCAGGAAAGAAAAACAATGACCAGTTAGACTCTATTAAATCAGAGGTACCTTTCTTCTGCATAAGTGTGATGCATTCCTACGTTCTTTTTGAGCAAACACTGGATTATTACCTTTGTTGTTATTTGGTGACAGGGATTTAAACCAGGACTTTGTGCAAGCCCAGTCCATGTACTACTGATAAAGCATATCTCCAGCTCCACAAAGTTCATTGAGGCTTGAGATGAGTTTGCAAAAGGTGCCAGGGATGCTGTGACAAAATACTACTAAGTTCAGCCTGGGGGACCTTATAGTTCTGCAATCTAGAATCAGTCTAAACTCAGGGTGTCTACAGGTTTCCTTCGATGGCCATAGTGAAGGATCTTTTGTTGGTATGTATTGGCTTACTAATGCATGTCTCCTTTTGGACTCTCTTTATATAATCTATGCATGTATCTGTCAAATTTGCCCTTTTCATACAGATACCATCATGATGAATTAAAGCCTACTCCGAAAGCATCATTTTAACATGAAAACCCCTTTCAAAGTTTCATCTTCGTGACTGAGGAGATGGTTGGCTCAGCGGATAAGAGATGCTTACTTTTGTGCAAGCTTGAGGGCCTAAGTCCAAGTCCACAGCACTCATGATAATAATAAATGGCTGTGAAAATATACATAAGACTGAACCCCAGTGCTATGGCTGCAGAGAAAGGATTGTTGGGGCTTTCGGCTGCCAGCCTAGTTCCAGGTTCAATGAGAGAACCGACTCAAGGGAATAGGAGGGTGATGATGGAGAAAGATGCCTGATGTCTTCCTTTGGCCTACACATGCATACACATACACTCACACACACGCACATTAACACACACACACACACACACACACACACGCATTATTCAAATAAACACATGCATGCACATATACTCACATACACATGCATTATTCAAATATAAACACACACGCACATATACAAACACATGTATTACCTAGATACAAACACAGATACACACACATGCATTACCCAGATATAAACACAGACACAGACACAGACACACACACACACACACACACACACACACACATTACTCAAATATATACACACAGAGACACATATACACACATATGCTTTATTCAGATATAAACACACAAACATACACACACACACATATAAGCATTAACCGGACATACACACACAGACACACACAGACACACATGATGCTGTCTCCTAAAATGATCACATTCTGACCTCTTGGTGTTTAAGAATTCTGAGGGAGCATAATTCAGCTTCTAATAAGCTTTCTGAATTAAATATAGAGAATATATGTAGCAGAGAGCAGCATCTTACATTTGAATTACAGGTGATAAAGAACCAGAAGATATAGATTCTATGCAGCCAGTTGGACTTGTGGCCCCTGGGAGAAAATGCCTCATTATCTGATCAGCTTTGAGTAATTTTTTAAGTATATTCAAAATGTGCAATGAATAAATTCTCTGTGTTGGTGATATGACAATATTGCCTTTTTGAAACTGGAAAGGGGCCTTGGACTCTGCATTGCAGGGTCTTGCGTCACAAGCCTGTAGAACAGAGTGGTCTGCTTGCCCTCCTGAGGCTGTATTCAGCTACTGGAGAAGTAGAAGACTGTGCAGAACCCCAGGCTCCGCCCACATTCCTGCCCATCCTGTGAACCTCTAAGTTGTGTGACATTGTTTTTTCTTTCCTGCTACCAGGTGTCATATTCAACAGTTCCTTGGGACGCAGACGCATCAGATCAGCACCTCGCAAGTTGCCACCCCATGTCACATATACAATCCGGACCAACGTCTTATACAGCATGAGAACAGACATGATAAAAAATCCTTCCTGGAAGTTTCATCCCCAGAGTCTACCAGCTGATGGGTTCAAATACAACTACATTTTTGTTCCACTGCAAGACATGATTGAGAGAGCCATCATCGCGATACAGACTGGGCAGGAAGCCCTGGAGCCAAGCACACAGGCACAGGCAGCTCCCTATCCATGCCACACCAGTGACTTGTGAGTAGCTGTGGTTAGCCAAGTTTTCCTCCAGTGTCTACCTACTGGGAGAGGAATTCTACACTTAGAAAACAGAGTAAAGAAAAAAAGATCTTGAGTTTCTTTACTGTTGTTGCAAAGTGCAATTTAACAAATTTTTTAAAATTTGAATTTCTTAAGATTCTTTTTTTAAATATATACTTGAATTATTCAGGCATTCAATAATGTCGAACTATCATCTATCCTACATTTCAACTGACTCTACCCACAGAATGAAAATCTTTGAAGAGAAAATTCCAGAAAGTTCCCCAAGCAAAACCTGAAGTAGCTTTATGCCCTGTACTATACTGAACTCATGTGATTGGAGAGATATGTAGGCATTGCATTGGGTACAGCAGGTACTGTAGGGATGATTTAAAATATACAGGATCCTAAGCAAATATTGGATATATGCCTCCTACTTTATAAATTTGTTGATTCTGCCATCTGGTGATGATTCCTGGAAATAATGCCCTTTAGAAAGTCAGAGGCCACTTAGTACAATTAAGTGTAGTTTTACACCCGATTATCGGACATTTATAGCTTTCAACAAAGTCAGAATAAATTTGGTATACACTAGTCAGGAGGACTGTGTGTGTCTGGCTCCAAGTTCTACCTTTTTATACCTAGAGTAGCAGAGGAAGGTGAATCTTTCTTTGGCCTAAATCCTTGAAAAATAAGCTAGGTGCTTTGTACTGTTTAGGGCAGTGAAGATTCTCACGAGACCCTCTGTCTTGGGTATACCACTAGAAAACTGTGTGTTTGGCAAAGACGTTGTATATAACAGGAAGTGCTGTTTAAGACTGGACCAGCTGGCGAGGTAACTTTGGGGAGAAGCTGGGTGGTTTTGGCCAAGACAGGCAGGGTGTGCTCAGCAGATAACACAAAGGCTCTGGTTTGCTAAGGCTTGGTGAACTCAAGCATTGACTAGCACACCTGAGTGTAGTTAGACCACAAAGTGTGCCAAAGAGGTTGAATGACACTGCTACAGGCTGCAGAACAGCCTTCCTCCCTCGCTCCCTCCCTCCCTCCTTCCCTCCTCCTCCCTCCCTCCTATGATGGACTCTGCTCTCACAAGCACCTGCTCCTATGTCTGATCCTGGGTAACACAAGCTGTGGGTCATTTGCTCCCCTGTGCACTGCCTCTCATGGGACTCTTAGTCTCAGAAGCCTAGAAGGAACTGAGTGTTGAGCATAAGCTTATTAAAGGGATAACTGCATGCGGGGCTAGTGTGAGAGCAGACCAGATACTTGTCTTTCCATGCTGCTGCGCATGATGGCTGCTGCACACCTGACCTCTGAAGTTGCCCTTTGTCTTCAGCTGATTGGTGGCGCCTCTGTGAGAACAAGCCACTTGATTCTTTTGTTCCCTCCTTTCTGCACAGCGACATGCCCCATCCTTACAGCTCATCAGTGCATTGTTAATGGTGGTGGTATTATGAGATACATGCCTTATGGTGGTAAGATGAAGGCTGGATAGGGCCAGAAGGCAGCTTGATTAAACATGTCTTGGGGCATCTCAGTGTGATGGGAGAGGTCCAAGGTCAGGAGCGCAGAGAGAGATAATGACCAAGGTCCCATTTCCACCTAGGGATCACCAAGTGGTTGATAAGACAAGTAATAAATTCCCTCTCTTTTTTTTTTTGTAAAATGAAAGCTTTTCTATAGTTTCAAAGCAATGTCAGTTTGTACTTTGAACAATTTCAATACGACAAAATGCTTCTAAAGTATTTTTTTTTTTTGTTGGAAATAAGTGCAGAAGCCAAGAATACTGCTTTCGTTGGCTGGGCGTCATGCATCCATGCTCCATTTAAATTCAAATGCCAAAAATGTAAGAAATAAGGTGAAATTCAAAATAGCCCATGTGACAGTCTTGTTTCATTTCCAGAATATGTTATGAACATTATGTACACAACTGGGGGCTGTGTGGATATGGAGGGGAAGACACATATTCCCTCCAGTCTGGTTCATAGGATAAGCCCCAGGGTGACACTGTCCACCATGACCACAGTATTTCCTGGGAAGAATGAGGATACACTAGCAAATGACTTCATGGAAAGCTGGAAGTGGCCTCAGTTTCTCCTGGTTAGCGTCATGGGAGGGCTGTAGAGGAAGTATTGAGCGAGACAGGTGAAGACGTGTCCTTTGTACCCACTGGAGATCTGTTCTTGTGCGTGAGACACAGTTGCTGGGAAGCTGGAATTAGTGGGTGCTTTTGTGTGACTCTGATGCCGCGAAGTCACTTCTGTCTACCTGCTCTCTGGGGCGCCACCATGCAGTAGTTCCCAGACCCATTCATTTTACTTGCTTAAGCAGTTAAGAAGTATTTTCCCTCTCTGAAAGACTGAAATCCTGGAGACCTCTCTCTGTGATGCATCCTTCTTTTATATTTTGTTCCGAGATGCCTGTTGCCTGCCCGAGACTCAGTGTGCCCGCGGTGACTGATCTTTCAAGAACTCAGCCTCCCAAGTAAAACTCCTAAAGCACACTTGTTCAATAATTTTTCAGTAGTTCCCTGCTGCTTACTGAACAAGTTACATATTCATTAATTTATTAATGTATTCCATGACATTTATGTGCTATTTGTCAGTCTCTAAGTTTGGGGTGAATCAGTGAAATGAACAGGTGAAAAATTCCTGCGCTGGGGGCACCAGCAGTTCAGGGAAAGTCTACAGTGCAATAAGGGAGATGAGTGAATTGAATTTTAATGGCAGCAACCGCCGTGGGGTTCAGGAGAAGTGGGGTGGGAGGTCAGGAGTGTGAGCTGAGTTAGCCACACAGAGTCCTTGGCCAGGGGTTCCTGGGTTCAGTTGAGGTACTCGCCTCAAAGCAAGTAAGCAATAGCAATGTTGAAAGGGGAGGATTTAATCAAAATGTGCATTCATGGAAAACTGAATATTAGCATGTTAGTACATCTACAACTCTGGAGCACTGACTTATTTTAGGATTGAAGAGAGAAATAACTGGGGCCATGGGTGAGAGATATGCACGATTAGGGAGTGTTGGCTAAGGTTTGGTCTGGTTGATCATTAAAGTTCTAGTTGTTGAGCAAGTTTCTCCAAAGAAGCCCTTATTGTTAAGAGGACAAACCCGTTCCCATGAGATGCTTGCCGTTGCTAGGGGGTGATCTCATCCTGGAATCAGCAGAGCTGTGCTTGCTATCTGCGGGATTCTGCTGTCCTTGGGCTTTAAGTAGACTGCTGCTTTAGGACAGAGACTGGGGACCCCTGGGTGCCTTTTAAGAGGGTCTGGAATGGTGCACTGTAAAAGCTGGTTGTAAGATGCCACAGCTACTTATGTCTTTGTGCCTTCATCCTTGAAGTGGGATGCCATGGGTTGGATATTACCAATTTTTAGGCAAATATTCTGAGTGCTAAATTGTCATATATGCAGAGTGAAGCAGGTGTCTGACCTGATTAAGGAGATAGGTACAAAATGAAGGCAGAGATGCTTCTATTTACCTGTGGGTAAAGATTAGGAATCAGTGTGTGTGCGTGCGTGTGGTGTGTGTGTGTGTGTGTGTGTGTGTGTGTGTGTGTGTGTGTGTGTGTGTGTGTGTTTAGACAAATGGTTTCTAAGTGCCTGTAAAAGAATTAGAACCTTGATTGACAACCCTCAGGAGTTTTGTGAATGGGAAGAGATAGCAATCAATAGATGCAGGGGAATTAAGGCAGAAAGTGGTCTATTTTATTTTGTTTTGCTTTCCTTTTCCTTTTAAAAACCATATGGCAGTAAGGATAATCTAGTAAAAAGGAAACATTGAGAATGTATGACATAGGATGTTGGCCATTGTGTCCTTGAATAACTGAGGGATAAGAGACCTCAACAAGGGGAGGACCCAGCCACAGGCAAGATGGTGACCATCCCTGACAAGATAGCCTGTTTGACTTTCCTCAGCTGAGAATCTGCAGTCTTCATCAAACACCTCCTTCCTCTGTCCGTGTTTCTTGCCATATCAGCCGTCAGTCCACGGAGTCAATGGGCTGGGGAGTGTGACTTGAGGCTGCAGATGTGGACAGGGTGGGGCTGTGTGAAAGTGGCACGGATGTAGTTATTCCAAAGAGAATTTAAAAAACGGACATCTCATACTTGTTAAGGGCTGCTTCATGGTTGAAACTATAGTATATTCCATAAACACACAGGATCTCAAGTGTCGATGCATGGCTTTGGAGGGTAAGGCAGGGTGCTCGTTTTCAGAAAACAAAAACCACAGTAACACTATAGATTCCCTGTATGTGTATAGAGAATATGCTTTTAATTCAGTTCTTTCCTGCTACTTGGCTCCTTCAACTCATAGCATGGCAGTTCAGGACCCAATCGAAGGAGATTGTGGGAGTTTGTGCTTGCTGGGTCTGGGTGGGCAGTGGCTACTAGGAGTCAATGCATGTGGTCCTTGGGGTGTCTTGAAAAGAGCGGAGAAAGAAGAGGCAATACAGATGAGTTTAAAATGTCAGATTCCATCTCATTGGTTCCCACAGACTGCCAAGCAAGCCTTCCATTTGTCACGTTTTGATGGTTTCTTATTGTTTACTGCAAGTCACTTTAGTAGACACTGCTCTCCTCTACTTTCTCATTGATTTGTTCTCAGCAAAAACTCCATTCCTGACATGCAGAAGTCAGAGCTGTTGGAAGAAGCCCTCTTCCCTGCCCTGGTCCTGTTCTCTCCTACTGAGATGCCCTGAACATAGGCTGATGACAGCAGCTTTCATGGGAAGTGGAAGAAATAAACTCTCTGCTCTGTAGCCCCCACTCTCTCACGCCCCAAACATCTTGGATAAGAGTGAATATGAGGGGTGTGTCTTGTCAAACCCCCAGGGAATCTTCAGTTCTCCACCTTGTTTCCCTCAAAGGCAACAACAGTAATTCTTCCTTTAAAATAGTTATTTCCCTTTACACCATGCCATTTATTTTCTAAGAACCTTATAGACAGAGCTTAAGAGATGGACAGTCAGTTAGGGGACCTTCTAAATGTCTCATGGCATCTTCATGTTCTTCAGTCCACTTCCCCAATGGACTGTTAGTTGCTTCTTCCTTAGGCTCTTACTGCGAGAGCCTTTGTCTTTGGAGTGCGCTTTGCTTCTGCAGGTTGTGGTTTCTGACACTTCCGAACATGATGTGCTGTGGAGTTTGGACAAGCGTGAGGTCACTCAGTGATCACAATGGGAGCTTCGCGTGCATAGTGCCTCAAGGTCAGAGCTGCTGTCTTGAACTAAATGGATTAGTTCTGTTCAACGGAGAATAGTCGCAAAGTTCTAAACGCCTTCATGTGGATGCGCTGCACACTCTGTCTCTCAGCTCTCCATTCACTGGTATACTTACTCTTCCATTCATTTGTTTAAAAAAGTGATTTTTCTTGAGTCTACTCTATGACACATTTTTCTTGGCCCTAGGAAGGATGTAACTGAGTAGGATGTGGGTTTTACTCACTGCTTCATACAGCTGGTAGTGTACATTCATAACTCACTAGGAGAAAGAAAGGCCATAAAACACAGAGGTTCTGTGAGTGGCAAGGGGAATGGTTAGTCCACACTGGTAAATTCCCAGAAGACTCCATAATCAAGGGAACTGTGATGACCCAGGGGCATCTCAAATCCCACTTTCTTCACAGATGCTGGAATCTGAGGCAAGCCTTGAGTTCTGGGGTGGTGTGATCGCTTTTAAGCTCCGGAGATCCACTGAGATTCCCACACTGGCATGTTGAAATAATTGGACCAAGAAAACCACATTTACATCCTGGCTTTGCCACTTGCTAATCTCAGGACCTTGAGAGTTAGGCCAGTGATTTGAATGTTGAATAACGTCTCCTCCTCTTGAATTGCCTGCTAATTGATGTTCTGTCGAACTTATTAGCTTGTGTAGAGTAGATCACCATGCTTGAGAAAAGCCCAGGCCCATGAAGGCAGAAGATGCTGAGCAGAGCAGACACTCCATGTGGCAGCTCACTCTGTCAGGGGACTGCTCTAATCATCAGAAGGTTCTTCTACCTACTGATGCTGAAAAGTCAGGGTGGGTGGGATGTCTTTTACATGGTGTTAGATTCAGAGAACAGTGTATATATGCAGTATCTACTTTTCTCCCAGAATTTCCTGAGTGAGCTATGCGAAGTATGAAAGAAAAAAAAGGAAGCAAGAATGTCAATACATGTCAATAAATTCCATTGCTTATGACTGGTAGAGTTTGTCAGTTCACATAGCCCGAATATGAGTCACAGGAGCAACAGAATCTGTTCTTATCCTCTCCTCCATGTAGTTGATAAGCCATAGACCACTCCGTTGATCATGCTAAGGATCATGTTAAGGAGGGCATGGAAGACAGAGAGCTTACAAATAGTGGAGTGTGTTTATTCACTATGATTCTAGAAGGGAATGAGAAGGAGAAAGGAGGAGAGCGAGATAGCAAGAGGCTAGGGCACTGCTTTTATCCTTGTGATCATCTCCACTGTGTTCTGGGCTCTCCTAGGGTTGGTGAGGGCTAGTCTTAGGTAGCAAAGCTGATGGAGCTGGGGCATAGTAGCAGAGTGGAGAGGAGCAGGCCGAGTCCACGGTGATGTGGGACATGAGGCCTGGCCTGCTGCCTCCAATCCTCATTTGACTCAAAAGCCCGCATCCTGCGTGACAAGACACCAGCGAATTTCTCTGAATAGCTCCTTCTAATAGTAGGACTTCACTGAATATGCTCATTACCCTTTCTTCTTTGAACTCTCGTAGCGCTAATACAGGCAAGCAACACATAAAACACCATTAAGAAGAAGTTATTAAAAAGTAAATCAATGAGGCGCCACTTGTGGAAAAGAAATGGTGACAATTTGATGTTTGTGAAGATCAGAACATCTTTTAAAATAGGCTTATTAAATGCATGGGAGTTTAACTTTAAATTGTGAAGCCTATTTATAGTGCTTTTTCTTCCCCCAGGAGCTCCAGAAGGGGGATAAATACAAAGAAGATTCTGCAACATATTAGTTTGATTCATGCTCTTCTGATAATAGACCAAAACCTCTTTCTGAGGTGACTTAGACATCTGGACTATTATATTTGTTTTTATTGTTGGTTTTGCCAATAAAGATTATCAAGAGCAGATAAAATAGAGTAAAATACTTCACACTGTATTAGTCTATTCTCAGTTGCCATAGAACTACCTGCAGCAGGGTAATTTTAAAAGGAAATTTATCTGCCTCACGGTTTTGAAGACTGAAGGTCCAAGCTTGGGTGGCTCTATCAGTTTGATCTCTGGTGTGGCTCCCAAGACTGTGTCCTAACATCGGTCAAAAATCAGAGGGTAACCTTAACGACTGCTCGCCAGTGCACAGATTGGCAGAGGCACACAGTGCTTGAACTTCAGATATGAATTTCTTCCCATTATTAAGATGATATGCGGCGACCTGAAACAATGAAGCTGTTTCTTTATCCCCTATTCTATTCCCTCTGCCTTCATTTCCTCTTTTGACATCTTCTTCTATTTTCACAGCTTGCTTCTGCCTTAGTGTCTAATTAAGTACTTTCTCCTGTTTCGTTACGTATGTTCATTTCTTTGTCATATACTTTTGGCTAGTCTCATTACATAAATGCAATCTTTCATTTCAAGCTCTTCCCCCCCTTCACTCATTTAAAAAATAGTTTAACTCTTCTTACAAAACAAGATAAAAATACAACATTTTGGATACATACATCACGTGTTTTCTTCTTCATGTGGCTTTAGTTCTACCCTTACCCTATGAAAAAAATGATCTGTGAACACTGGCGGTCCTTGGTAGAAGGTGTTTCTGAGGATTGACACAAAGGAACACAGATGGGCTAGAAGAGAGGGCTGAGAGGGCTGGTGGGACTTCTCTACTGTTAAAGACAGATTGCCTTGATTTTAAATATGGAAAAACATAGGATTTGATTGGGGCATGTGGGGGATCCCCCTGCAAATGCTACGGCAGGCAGAGGAGTGATCTATGTGAGCCAAGAAGGAAATCTGGTTCAGCATGACTTAGTAAGCCATTGTCGGTTCAGACTTCTAGAGTCTGACACTGAACAGTTTGTTTTTGAGATGATTAAGTACAGTACAACTTTGGGAAAAAAAAAGTTTCCTCTTGACAGTGATCAGAACAAAGCTTAAGCCAGGACTAAATCAAAAGTCATTTGCAAATTACATGTCTTTTGCAAGGTACCTGTGATCTCTTTCATAAGAATGGTTTCTGTTGACTGAGGATATGGCTCTAGGGAGGAAGGGTCTGGGATCAGCCTAAGAGTAGACTCTCTCATATGGATTCTATTGCATGAGAAACAATGCTCCGGTGTCTGGGATAAACATAATGGCCTGAGGGATTAACCACATCCAATCTCAGCTCTCTGGGCAGAAACAGGTGTAAATCCCTTTTATTGAAGAGAAAAGCCTGTGGTTTAACATTGTTCCTGGTCCCCTGGTGCTGCCTGCGAGCAGGAGGACCTTACATGCTCTACAGAGTAACAGTAAGTTACTCATTTTTACTCTTTTTCTGATTTTATCTTATTCTTTCATCTGGTTGTCAGAGCATTCTCCCATTTCTCAGAATCCAACACCCCACTGTCCTGTTCCATCTCAACGTCCATTTATTAGCATTTCATTCTTGAGATCTCCTTCTCAGTTCACTCAGGTGACTCTTACATGACAAAATGCCAGGTAAAGCTAACTAGCGTATGCAATGCCCCTTTTTATCTCGGCACACAAACACAGCACCTTTAAACCATAACTCTTTATTCTTTGTCCCAAAGATTTCATGTTAATATCATAATACAAAATACAGGTCAATTTTTAAAATTCCCCGCAGTCGTCAAATGTTTCAAGACTTTAAGATCCAAGGTCTCCTAATTGTGGGATCCTGTAAGTAAAAACAAAAAATTTATTCCAAATGGGAAGACACAGAAACACAGTCAGATCCAAGCGACCCTCAAATCGCAGAGTTTAAATCTAAATTATACAGCTGAACACTCAACCCCTATCCAGTATCACTCATTTCATAGTCTTCAAGCTCCAAAAGGCTTGAGAACTTCATTTTCCGTCTGTCCCATCCACGCCTATATAATTTATGCCATACATGTAGGTTAGTTCCACTTAATACTCACATTGGTCCTTCTTGGCTGTCACATGGTCCTGGCATCTCCAACACCTCGGGGCCTACCCAGGTCTAGCCTTGGCAAGAGTTCAGTGACCCAGGAGGGAGAGGCAGAGCCGGGGAATAATATGAATAAGACCACACCTCTTAAAGATGGGACCAGACTTCTCTCTTTATTCAGGCTTTTCTCTCTCCTTTTCTATTCGCCTGACTTGTGTCTCTTCTGTTCTCTCTCCTCCTCCTACTGTCCGTCTGTTTTCCCATATATCTTATATATCTTTTAGACAAAGCCTCTCATGGGGAAAGATCAGATTACAATTATATCTTAATCATAAACTTAAACTTTACATAATGATTACAGGTTTTACATTTCAATGATTACAAGTTACATGTTTTTTAAAACAAGTTATCTTAAAACCCACACTTGAAAGCCCAAGTCCTTATATGTTTTCTCCTCACAATACATCTATATTCTAGAAGCAATAATTTTTCTATTGTACATGAACAGAGTTTAAGCAAGCCAAGTAATTTCACAGCCAGCTTCTACTGCTACCAGCTGACAGGTTGTTAGGGAACGAATACGTACTATAGTATTCTAGCCTCACACAATTCTTATTTAGTTAACACAGGGAAACAAGTTTGTTATAACTAGAAAACTTTAAGTAGGGTTTTTTTTTTTTTTTTTTGCTTTTCTTAGGTAAAGGGAGAATCTGCTACACAGCTCTGTATCCTCAAGGTGCACCCCAATCTCATCAGCAAACTTTTAATTCTAGAAACCAGGAAAGAAGCAATTTTATTTGTGGTCAAAGAAGTTCAAGCCTAACAGTGGGCACTGAAACTCATTTGTTCTTTCTTGATCTTGGACCCGTCTTTCATACGCGAAACTCGTGGGCCCTAGCAATTAAGCTTTCTTTGTTTTAGCTTTTCTAACCCTGACAAAACAAGACCCTAGCAAAAAATATGTTTTCTTACTTTTATGTTCACCATTTTGATCTGTTCCATGTCACCAGATTGTTGGTATCATTTTTCTTTTGTTAGTAACTGTGCGATCTCAGTACCTCTTTGCTTCTTAGCTATAATCCCTGTTGCCATGATTGTTACTTAAGCAGAACAAGCTGGGACTTCCTGAGTAGGCACCTGAAAGGTATCTGTTGGTACAAGTAGCAGATGAGCACAGCTGTCACGCAACTGAAAAACGTCCTTTCAGTTTCCACAAAGATTGATGTGGACCCCAACAAAGCTCTTCCTAGTCTGTTGACCTGGAAGTAGGTCCTAGAAGTTCCTTAGCTGATACTAGCCGCTCAATGTGCGGCTTGACACCCATTTACCACGCGCTGTTGCGTGTACTTTTCCTTGAGAATGTTTTCTTGAAGATATTCTATACGGTCTTCAAAGGACAGGTTTTGCTACTGAAATCTTTCTTATCTACTTAGCATGGCTGGGTCCCGTATGAATGCAACTGTTTTTAGTCTGTTTTTCTGATACCAGCATGTCCCTTTCAAGCCTTTAACAAAATCCAAAAGTACATTTTTCTCTCCCTCATTTTGATTTTTGATTACTTCCCAGGAGCAGATAAAAAGCCATGTCTTACAATCTCCACTTTTAAAGCCCTACACCCTTTCTCTTAAATAGCTCTGGTCAGCCACAGTGTGAGGTATTTCATATGATGTGGAAGTCTCTAAGAGCTCAGGTTGCTATGATTCTGAGTCTCTCATGGATTGTCTGTAACAAAAAGTCACCAGTCCACATGACACAGAGCACAGAGTCCTGACCAATGTGACTTTATGGGGCTAGCTGAGTAGACTTGGTTAATATTTGGAGTCAATCCTTATGAGGTCAGAGTTCAGATGTCATCTCAGTGCTGTTAGGTAAAAACGAAGAGGTTTATGAACAAGCGACCATTTTCATCCCCCCTCCCACATCAAATAAACTCAACATTGGTTATTTTCTACTTCGGGGCCCTGGAAGCATCTTCTTTGTGCCAAATTGTGTTATTCTAGAGAACAGAAAATGGTTGACGACTTATAGGCAGATATGTTCATGCCACGTACCCACCTCCATGCTCCAAAATGCTACAAAAATAAATAAGTCTCTTCACTAAGAAGATGACAGAACTGAAGACTCTGAAGCCCTCTGTTTCTGCAGCCAAATGCTCTGCCACTGGGTATATCCGTCACTGTTCACGTCATACAGTTGCTACAAAGCATGCAAAATACCGCACTTAATCTTAAAATGGGACTCACAAAGCCAGTAGTTTAGGGAAGCTGTTTTATGTAGTCAGGTGAATAAAAACACATCAACTCTCTTTAGTTTATGTTCATTTATAATTCATTAGTGAGCACGTGACTTCTTTCTGTAGCAGGCCTTTGTTAAGAGCAAAGGCCCAGCCCTCTAAGGCCACATTCTCCTGTGTGAAGAGCTAAGACTCTCCTGGCCTGAGAGGCGGGCATAACTAATTCTGAACAAGCTCCATGGGAAGGCTAGGACTGTGAAGGAGAAGCCTGAGTCTGGTTCAGGAGGCTGCCACAGCAGGGACCCAGGCAGACATTTGTCTTCAAGGTCAACATCTTTAGTGGTCCCTTTTTATCCTATCAAGATAATTTCATATCTGCTATGATCTTCTACTCTTTCTCCACAGGCCTCTCTATCCATGATCCTTTGTCTATGTTTCAGTGTGTTCTCTCTCTGTTGCCTTTCTTGATCTTAAAACTCTTAGTTGAATTCTTCTCTTCATTAACTAAACCTCAGAACTGACTTCGTTGTGTAAAACAACCTGCACCATCTGGCCAGGCTGGGGCTCTGTCCACACATCCTAAGTCATGAGCACCTTTGCTTACTCTCACCACCCACCTTTGCATTTTTGGTTCTTCATGTCTTCTTGCATTTACCCTTGTGACTCACGTTTCCTATCCTTTATGTATTCTTTGTGCAAGTACTTCTCAACTGATACCTTACCCCGGCCCTGTCTGAATGGCATCTTTCTCACAACTGCTGCTTCCTCTCCTAGTGTTTACTACTACCTGATGTCATGTGATAGACTTCTGCTTAGTGGCTATTTCATCTTTTCGGCCACCCCTAGGACGGTGTCCTTAATAGCAGGACCCTTCTATATTTGGTTCATGCAAATATCACAGCTGAAATGGTATGGCTTGTGTGGTAAGTTGGTCTTTCTTTGAATGCAAGTACCTGGTCGGTTTAGAGCTCACCCAGGGGTAGAAAACAGAGGGCCTAGCAGTCACCCCATGGTTCAACTGAAAATGTCCATAAAAAAAAGACAGATAAGGAAGAAGTCATTAGTTAAGGTATCTAAAAAGTGATCTAGCAGTACTGGAGACAAGGACTTGTTCTGGAAGCTGAGAGAAGAGAGTGAAGGAGTGATCACTGTTTTCAAGCAAAGTTGAGAGGTCAGAAAGGGAGAAGAGCTATCAATATTTTGTTGGACTTGGGAGAAGACAGTCATCCATGTCCCCATTATGCTTTAGAAACGGAGCCCAGTTAGAGTAGGCAGGAAAGTGCAAGTTGGGGAAATAGGGTAGGAAACATTAATTTGCTAAGTTTTACATATTTTACAGGTGATTATCTATGATCAATTGTTAGCATTGATTAGGGATACATAGTGGTCCCAATAAACCGGGAAGAACTATAGTCATGAGTCAATGGTCTATTTCATATCTCTGACTTGCTTCGCCTACATCAGGTATCAGAGGCCAGTCAGTAGCTACCTGGTGCACCTTGAGCACCATGTCTCTGGCATGATACCCTTGGTGTATCTGCACATTTGTAAACTAGGATGCCAACTGCAGCTGCAATGCCTTGGTTACAGGCCTTTTGAGGTACTGCTTCTGAAAGTGACTCATAATTTGTAAAAAGATATGACCAAAACCTGACGGAGCCATAGACCTTATCATATCCATGATCCTGAGTCATGTTGACTTGCTTGCCCTGACTTTGCTTGCTCTTGGGTATTAATTGAATTAATTATTCCACAACAGGTTCCTAAACAATGTCGGCTTCTTTTTCCCACTGATTATGATGTTGACTTGGATGGTGTCTGTGGCCAGCATGGTGCGGAAGCTGGTTTATGAGCGAGAGATCCAGATAGAAGAGGTAAATGGCTTTGAAATCATCACAGGGGAGGATATGGGGAGTGGCCCACCAAGTAGATCATTCTTCTTTCCCTTTGCTGAACTCCTTCCTAAGCTCTAGCTGAGTCTCCTTTCCAGGAACATTGTTCTCTATTGGAGTGGGAGAGATTGCCAAAATACGATGGATATTTCCTGTTGAGACAAAAGGAAATCAAACAATAAGAGCATGAGATAAAACGAACAAAACCACTGCAGAATCCTCATTGGGAATTTTTTAATAAACATCACTTGCCATCTTCATTTCTGGTTCTGATTCTATACAAAGAATTACAATGTTTTGTCATTTCGGTCCTCCTGTGCCGACGCAGCTCCGGACACTGCCTAGCCTCCCGCTCTGTCCAGGAGCGGAAGACTCAAGCTGAAAGGGCCGCGAGAATGGGCAGGGAGGCGGGACGTGGGTTTCTTGGACCGGCCGTGGACTCTGATCCCCGTGCTGAGAACGAAGGAACGAGACGAATAAGTCTCGGGAGATCGAAGTCTGGTGGACACGAAAACTCATTTATTCAAAAGTTTTTCCCTCAATAAATAACTTCCCGGGGAAGGCGGGGTTTCTCCCTCGGGCGGGGAAGCCTTAATTAGCATAGGAGGGCGGGGGCTCCTAAGCAAGGGACCCGCCCTAATGCAGGTAAACATGTCCCTTTAGCTTCTGTGAAGCAAGCAAGTTATAACTAATATTTTTGGCTAGGGATCTCCATGGACTAGGAGGGGAGAAGGCTGCCCCCAGCGTCACAGCCTGTTTCTCTTCTTCCAGAGTGCGGGGGCGCTTTTGTCCTCTCTCCTGCAACCCTCCAGTCCAAGAGTCCCACAATGTTTGTCCTAATAGTATTAAAATTGGAAAATATCAGACCACTGTTTTTAAGATGAGAATTTGGAGATGTGATGGCCTGTTGAACCTCTCAGAAGAGGGAAGACAGGTGACAATGGTCACGTGCTGTTTGATTAGTGAACGGTTACTGAAATGTAGGGACCATGTGATCAGTTATTACCACGTTACATATCACTTACTCTTACAACCATCTACTCAAGGATATTTGCATTCCTCTCCTAAATGGGTTTGATCCCTGAGCACAGGAGTCTGGAGCAGACGGTTCCAATTGCTGGGCTCTCTAATGTGCCTACTAAGTGACCAGCAAGAGATCACACCTTGGAGCTACTTAACTTGCTTTCACATGAAGCCAGGCCCATCCCCCCAAATATCATGACGTGCTATATGAACACATGGTAGGTTAGTAGAGAAATTAATTTTATTAACTTAACCAACATTCCTTTGTAAAATACATTTCATAACTGATGTAAAGTTTACTTCCTCAGCCAGAGAGTCAATCTCAGTATTTTTTCTCCACCATCATTCTTTGACTTTATTAAAGGAAACCAGGCACAAACAGACTGAAAAACAAAAGCTAAGACAAAGACAACAAATCCACACAAACATAACATAAAGAAACTGTGATCAAGCAAGCCTATAGTCTAAGACATCTGTTCATATATCTTAGTGCTATGGTTCTTACTGGTGACACTGTTCCATCTAGCTCGAATGTTTCTCTCCATGCATAGTGAATGGCTATGATGTCAGATTTGGGAAAGTCACTATAGAAGGAAGTGCCCATCTCAATGCCTTTTCCAGGGCTGGGCTGGTAAACCAAAGGGTTCACTTTTCCACTGGTGTTTCTCTTGCTCTTGATCTCATCTGCCTTTTCTCGAGTGTCTACTGCAGCGATAACCCCAAGCCTCTTCTTTTCACAGTACATGCGGATGATGGGGCTGCATCCGGCCATCCACTTCCTGTCCTGGTTCCTGGAGAACATGGCCACGCTGGCCCTGAGCAGTGCTGCCCTCGCTGCCATTCTGAAGATGAGCGGCATCTTCACGCACAGCGACGCCTTTATCGTTTTTCTTTTCTTGTTGGATTTTGGGGTGTCAGCTGTCATGCTGAGCTACTTCTTAAGTGTGTTTTTCAGCCAAGCTAATACAGCAGCCCTGTGTACCAGCCTGGGGTACATGATCAGCTTCCTGCCCTACGTGGTCTTGTTGGTCCTACACAACCAACTCAGTTTTGCCGTTCAGACCCTTCTGGTGAGTGAGATGCACCGTAAAAATGCAAAGTAGAACCAATAGGCGCCCACTAAGCATGACACACCCCCAGCCTTCCAGTCTGTCATGTTTTGACTGATATGGAGCATCTGAGGTCTCTACTCTGTATTCTGCCCACAGATGCAGGATTGCACCGGTGGTTCATTGACTTGCAGTGATGGAGTGGCAGACCATTAAGAAGTGTCAGTTTTCTGTAATAAGGTCTCTCTGAGGATTCTGGGAAGTCAGCATCCTCTTCAAGGAAACATATAACTTTGGGTTCTCTTTGTTTCATGCATGGAAAGAAATAGATTTCTGAAGCTATTTTAGAAGTTAAAAAATAAGCATTTTTCTTGAAGCATCACGAGTTACATCACATTAAGCGGAAAGATCTCTCTGTTAGCAATGTCAGAATCACTCATCCAATGGAAATGTATGTCCTGAGAAAGGAGGAGGATGCTTTCAAGTCTGCAGTACAAAAGACACTGAAGACAGCAACAGATTCTCTCTCCTGTTGTCTGGCAGGCACTGTGACTGACACATAGTAGGAAATCAGTCCTACTGGAGGGGGCAAGCGCATCAATATCAGATCAGGTTCTTTGCAGAGCTAGAGTTGTATCTGTACCCAGTTTTCATCACCTCTTCCAGTGGGTCAGTCAATATCCTGAAATAATAATCAGGAGGAATGACCAGAATCACTTAGAGGAGGGCTTAGGGGCATTTCAAGTCTTTGAATTGCTAAAGAGTATTTGGAAACCTACAACTAGTCAAAATGTGGAAAACAACACACCATGGGGTACACTGCCCCTGTAGATACATTTACAAGGCAACATCCAAGGCTCAGAAAACACTGGGCATGAGAGGGTGGAAAGATTGTAAGAACTGGGGCATTTGGCTGGAGAGATGGCTCAGCCATTAAAGGCTAGGCTCACAACCAAACAACAGTGGCAACATAAAGAACCAGGAGATGAGATAGTGTTCTCTACGTACGACAGGGAAGCTGCATCATGAAGTCTCAATTATATGGAGGCCTAAATAAGACCTGAAAAATTATACCAGCAGTTGACATGATAAGGTAGCTGGAGGAAATCTTCCAGGGCTCTATCCATCCTCAGGTGAAGAGCGACAGGCCCTTAATGACAGCTGGGAGAGGGAGAGAAGCCTTCTCTGATAGGTTATCTGATCCCAAACAGTCATCCCTAAATACATACCCATATGAGCAACACTAAGTGGACTTTTGTGTGTGTGTGTGTGTGTGTGTGTGTGTGTGTGTGTGAGAGAGAGAGAGAGAGAGAGAGAGAGAGAGAGAGAGAGAAAGAGAGAGAATAACTAAGTAAGAGTTCATGGATTTTAGAGAGACTTGGAGGAACACAAGAGCTGAATGGGGAGAAGGAGAGGTGGAAATTATCTAAACGCTGGACTCACAAATGAAATTCTCAAAATATACCATAAAGACTTTAAAAAAAATTCTCTTTCCCACACGGAAATCTTGAAAGACGAGTGTGTCACTTCTGGGGCGGAGAATACCTTCTGCGTTCATACAGAACCTCAGAGTGAATGCACGCATAGCAACTGAATTCATTACCTCAACTTCAATTAAGTATCAATTCAGCATTGTACCTCTCCCCTTTCTTCTGGTACTGGGAGTTGAATCTAGGCCCTGAAACATACTAGACAAATGCTCTACCATTTGTTTTTGTTGTCTTTTTTTTTACTTTGAGAAAGGGTTGTATTAACTTGCCCCAGCTAGCCTTGAACTCACTCTGTATCCCATGCAGGTTTTGAACATGACCTGCAGTTTTCCTGCCTTCAGCTCCCAAGTAGCAGGAATTAGAGGCATGTAACACCTCACCCAGCTGCTCTGATATTCTTTGTAACCAAATATACTTAATACAGATATATGCACATAAGATAAATTATTCTATTCAGTTAGTATCAATTGCACTGATATGTTCTCATCATCTTGATTAATTTATATCACAACTGCAGCAACTTAAAAGCAATAATTTTATATAAGAAGTAGTCAGGTATTCCTAGAATAATTAGTACAAATGGGACCCTCGCTGTCTCCTATCTCCTTAAACATAAAATCACTGATGACTTGAACTAAGATTCAAATGCTCTCGCTTTTGTTTATTTCTCCAGTCCTTAAGTCTAAGGTATCTGGCCGTACAGCATTTGCTTTGCCCATGCAAATGTTTTCTAGCTAGTGATGAGCTCCCACTCTGCGACATTGTATTTTAAATGTAAGCTTCTTTTTTTTTTTTTAGTGGCTTTCCTTTTTTGACACAGGACCTCTTCCACTGAAGATAAACTGTGATCTTCCTTTAATACACTTCTTTTCTAGTGTAGAATTGTGTAGACGTTGCATCAGTCTGCTCAGAGTGCTCCAAGGCATACATTTAACAGTAAGCGACAGTGACTTGCTCCACTGCCTTGCCCACTCTTTTGCGTTACGTGTTTCTGTATTCAGTGCACTGGATTTATAACACCTCGAGTGCTGCAGTGAGAAGAATAATTTGTTTGAACATTAAAAACCAGCTGGTGAGCATGGTTTTCAGAGTGGTCTGACACTCTGCTAAACCCGTTGGGCTCAGATATTGAACTCATTGCCTGAAGCAATGGTGTCCTTAGAACCTTTCAATCGGGAGGTGTCTTGGTGTTTTCTTTGAATTTTGCGTTGAGTTTTCTGTGGTTATAATCAAACACTAATGGCTGTCTCCCCCTCACTCCATCTACCCTGGCAGTGCTTGCTCTCAACCACAGCCTTCGGACAAGGAGTCTTTTTCATTACGTTTCTGGAAGGACAGGAGGAAGGTAAGAGGATGGCCCCTTCAGAAGGTGGCTTGGCCAAAAGTCTTCATTGGAAAGAGATCCCGATATTTGGTTTTGCTGATGGAAGACTTCCCCTTACCTAGTCGTTATGGTTCTGAGAAGAGTCAGAAATAATCACATCACAGCATCTCTTGCTGCAGATTCCACCCAAGTCTAGTGGCAGACCCAAGCTAGTGGACAGGGCTTGCTTATGGTACACAGTCAATCTACCGACCTTCCAGAGTCTTCCAAGAGTGGGGTATGCGCATGCCTTCTATGTGATAGACTGTGATTAACTAGGACTAGTCTTTTTAGCCTTACCACCTCCTCTACTTCCCTCCAGCTCCTTTACATGACAGCCTTTTCCGTATCTGCCTACTCACACCTTCATTACTTTCTGGGTCTTATATCTAGGTCACAACCATCACCTTCATTTTCTGTACATATTTATCCCTATGTGCAGCTTAAATAATTTTTATGAAACAAGTTGTCTAGCTCCGGTTGTATTTGAACTCCCTATGTAGCTGAGGATGACCTTGAACTTTGCATTTTCTTGCCAGCACCTCCTCAGTGCTGGGATCATGGACATACACGACCACTTTTGTCTTATCCAGTGCTGAGAACCGAACCTAGGGCCTTGTGTGTGACAGGCAAGAAAATTTACCATCTAAGTTACATCTCCAGCCCCTTAAAATCATTTTCAAATGTATTGGCAGCACCTTTTACTTACATTGAGATTTTTATCATAAACTATTAAGAAGATTTTTTTTTTAGACGTTCATATCATTTGCTGGTGTATTTTGAAACAAAGCAAAATATAAGGCATTGGTAGAACTCAACATTGGATGTTCTTGCTCTGGCTGGTCACTTTGCACTGTTAGATCTATCCAGCTTTTCCAGTAAAATATGTTAAAATGCCCCTTATATTTCATGATTCTACCCATTTCCCTCCAACCGATCTTCAAATTAAAAATGGGACCAAGAAGATATAGAAGAAAAGTAATCAAAATTAAACTAATTGATTATTTTGATCCAAATGATGGCAAATATACAATATAAAACTCTTTAAAGCTGGGTTCTAATGTAGTGCCACAGTGAAGAGAAAGAGGAATAATGTTCTCAACTTCAATGCTAATCCAGTGATAAATTGCAAATGTAAGAAAATAATGATTCTTTCCTACCATAGATCTTCTATATATTAACATATTTCCCAAGAGCAGAGTATTATATAATTTTAGAGCTTTATTAAACAATACTTTTTTGTCCATAAATATAAAATTTCTCTTTAGTTGCATCAGTAAAACTAGAAATAAATGCCTTTCAGGGAGTTTTGGAATGTTGGAGAGTGACATGATGTAAGGGTTGCTCACGGAGCCCTTTGAAACAGGTGAGGTTACACAAGCTAATGATGCCTTTGCAGAGTTAGCATTGCTGGTATTGACTTACATTTTTTTTTTAACACGAGACTCCTCTTGATCTAGTAATACCCCTCATCAAACCTACAGAAAAGAATAGGCCCATGTAACTCTGCCGTTTCTCCTCCGGCCAGGAATCCAGTGGAGTCACATGTACCGAGCTCCGGAGCCTGGGGGCATGACATTTGGCTGGGTCTGCTGGATGATTCTGTTTGATTCAATCCTTTATTTTTTGTGTGGATGGTATTTCAGCAACTTGGTCCCTGGTAAGAAGTCTTTATTTTTATATGACAACAAAGTAAACTTTAAACAGTCTTTACATCTCTGCATGTAAATGTTAGGATGATCGTGTTTCATAGTAACTGTCTGAAAGAGAAGTCTTAGGAACTACTTTCAAAGGAGCTATGAGTTTGGGTAGAATGAATATTCTGAGTAGAGGCCAAAGGTCAAGTGAGATATCACAGGATGAGAAAAGGGTGAAGTTCTAGGAACCCACCAGCAGCCCTCAGCAGGGGGCTTCTGTAGACCACACAGCAAAGCTCTGTTTTCTAAGATCAAGTGTGTGAAGGAGGTGGGCACGAGGAGAGTCAGGTCAAAAGAGTTTGGGGCTGGTGGAGGTGTTAGCCTGCATACAGCTAAAACATCTGGAGGTGCTTGGGGGCTTCAGTCAGAGAGTGCTCACTGATGGCAAGTGGGGGAGAAGGGTATGTGGCAAGAACTCAGTTAGGGGCAATCTAGCAGGAGGAAGATTCTCGAGGAGGTCAGACGGGGTGAGGAGGGGACACTTAGGAGACACTTCTGGATCCAGCCTTGTGGGTAAGGTAGTGTACTAGGTAAGGGATTTCTCTGAATGTAACATGCTTCTTCCTCAATGTGGCAGGCACAACCTGAGGGCTGGGGGAGGGAGGGCTGAGACAGGAGTAATGAATTTCTCTGCTGAGTCAAGAGAGACAGAAGCATACATTTGCCATTTGGGTTCAGGCTAAAAAGCAGAAAAATTGCATTATAATTTTGAAAAAATTTTTTTAGAACTGACATATGGATGGTATTCTATTTTGTTGTTGAATTTGCTTGTGACTCTGCCTCTCCATTTTCCAGAGGAATTGACTTCCAACCTTTAAAATTAAAAACTATGAATAGAGATTCCAAACATGCAAATAAAAACAGAGTGATAGCAGGAAATGTAAATCTTTTTTTTTTTTTTTGCTTGTTGGGGATCTCATGGTATTCTTGAAGGCTAGCACACATGAAAGCATAGGTCACTGAAAGGCATTTTCACACGTATGAAAATATGGCCTCAAGGATAGACAGAAGGTATCAGCTCACCAGGTAATTTATTTTGGAAAAATCTAGGATTGCATAAACGTAGAGAATAATAAAATGAGCCTAGTGGGCCAAAATTGGCAAGAAGGTGGATGAGAAGCAGCTGGACACTGGAGAAGCTGTGTAAAGTAATAAAGGAATGCTCGTGATAGGATATGCTGTTCCTTTATGGAGTAAGGGTGCCACCGTGGGCATAGAGAATGAGTGGAGGACTGGAGAGATTGCTCAGTGGTCAACAGCGCTTGATGCTCCTGCAGAGGACTCTGGTTCAGTTCCTAACACCTATGCCGGGCAGCTGACAGCTCTCTGTGACTCCATCCCCAGAGGATCTGACACTCTTCTCTGGCCTCTGTGGGCACCTGCATTTATGTGCTCATACAGACACAGACACAGATAGACACAGACAGGCACAGACACTGACACAGACACACACACACAAATTAAAAATAAATCCTAAAATATGCAAATTATTTTTTTAAAGAAAGTAATGAGCCAAGCTAGACATGGGACATACACCAGTAATACTAACATTCAGGAGGCAGAGGCAGCAGATCATGGTTTCTAGGCCAGCCTGAGCTACACAGTGAGTTCCTCTTCCTTAAAAAAAAAAAGGTGCTGAAAGAGAAGGAAGAATCAACAAAAATAACAATGGCTAATGGATTTCGAGGGTCTGTTGGTACAGGGCCACTGCTCCTTAGAGGAGTCAAAATCAGCTGGAACTAAAGGCAATCAAGAAGGGTCACCAGAAGACAAGCTGGATATAGAATGGATGATGTCTTGAACCCCAAGGACAAAGAAAAAAGTCCTGCAATCACCAAGACCAGCAAATCCATCAGCAGTGCTGGGAAGGCACAAAAATGTGTTCAAGAACCAAGCATGTTCTGACTTCTTTCCCATTGTCAAAAACTCGAGGCACAAGAATCCTGAGATCTTCGTTCTGTGGCTGCGATTAAGAATATATCCAAAAGCAGCTTGGGGAAGAAAGCGTTCATTTCTGTTTGTACTTCCACATCACACACTGAGGGAAGGCATTGCAGGAACTCAAACAGGGCAGGAACCTGGAGGCAGGGGCTGATGCAGAGGCCATGGGATGGAGTGGTGGGGGGGAAGAAGATGCTGCTCACTAGTTGCTCCTGGAGGCTTGCTCAGAATGCTTTCTTGTAGCACTCAGGGAAGCTGGCTGAGGGGTGGCCCCGCCCACAATGGACAGGGCCCTCCCACATCAATCACTAATTAACAAAATGCCACACAGGCCTGCATACAGGCCAATCTTATTAGTGCATTTCCTCAACAGTGGCCCCCATCTTCTCTGATGTCTAGGCTTGAGTCAAGTTGACAAAACCCAACCAGAACACTTGGTCCTTTGTTAACTTGTCACACAAGCTCATCACTTATTAAGCCATACACTTTCCTGTCTTGGTTCGTCCCCAAGGTCTTATACTAATATCAATATCATGATATAAAACACTCCAACTTTTCAAAGTCCCATAGTCTTTAGAAATTCAAATACTTTCAAAATTCAGTTTCTTTAAAACGTCTAAAGTGTCTTTCAGAGATAAAAGTCTTTCTAAATCTCTAAAGTCCCTCAACTGTGGGATCCTGTAAAAGCAAAACTAAGTTACATACTTCCTAACTGCAAGAATGTAAAACCAGAGCAAACTCACAATCGAATCAGAGCAAAACCAAATTCTAACAGTGTAAAGCATTCAGATTTTGATGTCCAGGACACATCCACAATCCGCTGGGCTTCAAAGGGCCACGGCGGCCGCGTTCTCTGCCTCTGCCATCCGCAGCACACACAGCTTGTCTCATTGGCTCAAGCTGGCTCTACTCCACACTTGCTGAGGTTCTTGGTGGTCATCCCATGGTACTGGGATATCCTAAATTCTGGGGTGTTCACTGCACCTGCACTATCCCTGCAGCTGTACTCTCTCCTGGACTCTCTACAGGGACCCTGACTCTGTCACATGGTGCCCCAAGCCTCAGCTGCTCTTCATGATCCCTTCATGCCTTAGAAACTAGCACCACCTGGGAGACTAAAACCACCAAGTTTGCTAGCAACATGAGGTAAAAACTTGGTGACCTCTGTACAATTGATTCTGTGTCCTGACTCTGAGGAACTGTTCCAGATTTATGGTTCTCAATGATACTGGTCTCTTTTAAAAATTGTTTTCTCCTTTTATTGGAAATAGATTATTTTTCATATCCTAATTTTTTTTCGAATATCCTGATTATAGTGTCCCTTCCTGATGCTTCTCCCAGTTCTTCCCAATCTGTTCTCCCATCTGGGTCCACTCCTGTTTTGGCTCTCACTAGCGAAGAACAGACTAGGAAAGAACAGGCTTCTGAGATAGAATCACTAAACATGACAAAATAAAATAAAATATAATAAAATGAAGCAAAAACTATCATATCAATGTTGGGAACAGCAGCCCAACAGGAGGATGTAGAGAAACACTTGGAATTTTTTATGTTAAGAAAAGCTTCTTGGTGTAACTAATTAATCACCAGAGGTTCGTGTTCCCACCCCAGCTGTGGTAGAGTTGTTTACCAGTTGGAATTGGAAGGCTTGATGCAGGTGGCTATAATTTGGTTGGGTGCAGTTGTTCTGGCACCTGTAGCTTGTCTTTGGGATTGTGTGCTGCATGGGTTTATGGGAACTTTTGGCTTAGGGCATAAAAGGTCTGAAGTCCTGAGAGTTGGCTTGGGCATTGGTTGGGTTGCTGTTGTTAGTGTGAGGACGAAGGTTGGAGAGAGTCGCGCTTAGGACAGCGTAAAAAGAGGCTGTGAAGATTTCTACTTTTCTCTCTTTCTGTATTAAGGCCACTTGTAAACGTGGTGAAGATTTCTATCTTTCCTTTCTCCTTCCCTAAATTGAGGGTAGAAGATTGTAGCATACTGCTACAGGAGGAAAATAGTTTTCAAGAGAGGCACAAAAGTCAGAGACTAACTCATTCTTACAGTTAGAATTCCCATAAAAATACTAAGCTAAAAGCTGTAACATATACATAGAGGATCATTTTCATAAATACCAGGCAGTTTCCCCTGCATAAATCCCCAAAGCCCCCCAATTCCAGCTGTCTCTGCATCTCTGCCTTCATTCTCTCCCTCTACCTCATTGCCCCCAATACCTGATCCCCCAACCCCTGTCCCCACCGCCTCCCAGTCTGCCTATAAAATCTATTTCCCCACCCAGGGAGATCCATGCATCCTGCCTGGACCCTTCCTCTTTACCTAACCTCTCTAGGTCTATGTGTTGTAGTTTGATTACCATTTATTCAATGGTTAATATCTACTTTGAATACATTACATTTATTTTTGGGGGGTCTGGGATACTTCAGTCAGGATGATTTCTATTTCCATCCATTTGTCTGCAAATTACATAATATCATTTTCTTAAAAACAGCTGCATTGTGTAAATGTACCACATTTTCTTTATTCTTTTGTTGATGGACATCCATAGCATTTCCAGTTTCTGGCTATTATGCATAAAGCCACAGTGAACATAGTTGAGCAAGTGTTCTTGTGGTAGGATGGAGCTTCCTTTGGGTATATGCTTAAGAGTAGTAAAACTGGGTCTTGAGGTAAAGAGATTCCCAACTTCCTTAGGAACCGCCACGTTGATTTCCATAGAGGCTATACAAATTTGTACCCCGACCAGCAATAGAAGAGTGTTCCCCTTATTCCATATCCTCACCAGCATGAGCTGTCTCTTGTGTTATTGATCTTAGCATTCCTGACAAGATGGTATCTCAAAGTAATTTTGATTTGCATTTCCCTGATGGCTAAGGCATTGAACATTTAAGTATTTCTCAGCCACTTGAATTTCTTCTATTGAAAACCAAATAATCAAATAAAAATGGGGTACAGATATAAACAGAGAATATGGGGAACTGATCTCAGGAGCAGTAGGAGAGGCACAGGTCTACCTTCAGCCTACTTGTTTCCTTGGGAGGAGTGGCCCTTGGGTTAGTAGCAGGTGCCTGCTGGGGTTGGGTTCTGGGACAAAGCAACAAGTGGGGGGAAGGAATGTTAGAGGGGAAGAATCATGGGATTCATAGGAGATGGGAGCAGGGAGAGGTGTCAGGGAAGGCTTCCTTAGGTGTTTTGTTGCAGAGCTGGGGATGAGACTGGGGATTGGGTCTGGGGTAATAGCAAGAGAAGAGAAAGTCTAAAGGCAGCCTATCTAGGTTTCTGGCAGGTTAGCAGGGGGTACCCTGCTGGGGTTGGGGTCAGGGACAAGGCAACAAGTGGGAGATGGAAGTTTAGAATGGGGGGATCTATGGGATCCACAGGAGATGAAATGAGGGGTAGGGGAAGGCTTCCAAGGGTGTTCTGCTGCAGATCTGGGGATGAGACTGGGGGATTGGAACTGGAGTTGGGGGCAGAGAGAGCAATGCTGGTCTCTTCTTAATCACTGCTAATTTCTTAGCTCTAGCTGACCAGCATCAAATAGGTTTCCCAGTAAAACAAAAGTTTCACTTCAGTGGTGCTGGTCTCTTGTTAATCATGTTAGTGCCAGCTGACCAGAACCACAGATTCTTAACTTGAGAAACATCACATAAGTGACCCTGATATAGTCTTTGCTTCCCCCTGAGACTTCTCCAGCCAGGCTTCCAACATCTATACTGCTCTCAACATTATTTTCTATGTTCCCACAGAACAGCTCACTGAGCTCTGAGCCCTCAGTTGCTTTTCCAGCCCACAGTTCAAATGCTACCACAATCCTTGAAGAAACACATGGTCATGTCTGTCATAGCAATACCCTGTACTCTGGTACAAATTTTTGTTTTAGTGAAGGTTTCTGTTGCTGTGACTAAACACCACAACCAAAAGCGACTCAGAGAGGAAAGGGTTTATATTCTCTTACGGTTCTATACCTCAGTCTATCACCTAGGGAGTCAGGTCAAGCAGGGCAGGAACCTGGAGGCAGGAGCTGAAGCAGAGACGATAAACTGACTTGTGACTTATGCTTCCTTAGGCTGCTTTCAATCATCAATTAAGAATATGAACCACAGGTGTGCCTACAGGCCAATCTCATGGGTTCATTTTCTTAATTGTGGTTCCCTGTTCTCAAATGCCTATGCTTCCTGCCATGTTGACAAAAGGCAACCAGCACACAGGGGACAGTATTAACCTATAACATAATAGACAGAGGAAGCTCTAATATTCAGCTAACTCTCACTGAAATATATTCCTTTGACCAAATTCTAATGGAATAAAACGAGCAAATTCTTGTCCAGTCTAGAATCAGGTTGAGTCATGACAGAGCAGTCAGCATTACCAGTCTTCTAGGCATTTTGAGAGAGGGATCTCTGAGCAGAACAAGGATCAGGAAAGGGAAAGGGTAGAGAGGGTGGGGGGCAGGCCATGCTGGCTGTGTCCTAGCTCTGCCTTAGTAGTGTATTTATGTTGAGCTTTTCATGTAGCGGGGCAGTAGCTGTTGCTGGCAGAGTAGGCGGCTTTGGTCCTGTTACTGTTATCACAGCGGTTGTTTATAAGGTGAGTGGTGTCCCTGCACACTGTGTGCAGGTGACGGACTACTCTCCCAGGAATCTGGAGCACTGTGGAGCCAGGTAGAAAAGGGTAGCTGGGTGAAGAGCAGGTGAAGGAAGGGCCGAGGCACATGCAAAGCGATATTCGCAAGGACTTAGAATTCTCCTGCTGGCCTTACCGGCAGAGGGACCAGGCCCTAGGCTCCAACACTGTGTCCTCTGTGATTTCAGTTCGGAAGGGAGGTGAGGACAGCAAGTACTGCCGTTTGTCTTTTGTGCTGAGACCCAGCCATTAAGCGCTGGAGGCAGCTGGAGCTGCTCAGAGCCAGGAGGAAGTGTATGTTGGAGGCAGGATGCTCATTGTTGGGATGCATACTCTGTGCACATGGAAAGGAGTAAAGCCACAGGAAAATAGAGACGGCAAGAGGAGGACATAAGCCCGTTATTATTTCTAGTTTGTGTGTAAGAATCAATTGAAAAATGGTACAACCAATAAAATGAGTGGTCGTGGATATACAAAATTCAGGATCATTGCTACAGAACAGCAGTGGACACAGAGCTGAGCAGCAAAGTGGCTTCATTCTCCAAGCCGTAAGATAAAGTGCCTCACTATGAATGTGATGTGCTAATACACATCACATAAAAATAAAAAATGTAGGTGAACATCACTTAGACTCGAGGCAGTGAAAAAAAGAGGCTGTGTTATTGAACAGGAATATTCATTATTACAAGAATGTTAATTTTCTGATAAGAAACGTACAGCTTTCTATAGTTTCAAATTCTGTGTCTTTTAATATGAGCATTATGTTAACATAATATTGTGAGATATACATAAATCATTTAAATTAAAAGTTTCTAAAGTGGTAATTTGTTTTTAATTGAGAAACTGTTTCTGAGGGGCATCTAGAAATATAAATTAATGGCAGAAATCAGAATTGTGTAATAATAATGGGAAATGGCAGAGGCTGATAATTATGCAAAACCTCTCTGTGCATTGATAAGGACTGAAAGAGTGCAGTTCTCCTAGGAATTAGGTCGAGCAATTGAGGGGCCAGAGGGATGGTGATGCAGCAGTTAATAGCACGGCCTCCACTTACAGAAGGTTCAAGTTCTCAGGACCCGTCTTGGGCAGCTCACAGCCAGCTGTTGACTCCAGCTGCAGTCCAGTGGTACAGTACGGATCTGGCATGCTCAAGACCCTGGATTCTCTTCTCAGCACCGTAAAGGTGGGTTAGGGAACAGACCAGAAACTCGAGTAACCCCACCCGAGTGTGTACAGTTTGCTCTGTCCAATTATTCAACTTACAATGGAGAAAAATGTTAAATGCCCATCCATAAATGCATTAGAAATGAATAACACTGCGACAGGGAGGAGAGCTGGAATACGACTCGGTGGCACAGAACTTATGTAGCGTGGGTAAAGTGCTGGATCTGATTTCCAGCCTGACAAAATAAAAAAAATCACACTAAGAATAATGAAGTAATAGGAAATGCATGATTTTAGAAACAGGAAAAGCATTTCTTAACAATATGTAAAAGACGTAAATAACAAAAACACCAAAAAATTCAATAAAGCTCACTATATCAAACTATGCAAATAAAATTATAGGCAAATTTATAAGCTTATAAAAGTTAAACTTCTAAAGCTAAAAATCAAAAAAATATATCTCAACAGAAATGCTATCAAATAACCAACAAATAATTTATTAGAAAACAAACAAACAAACAAATGTTTGTACTCCTTTAATTCCAGTACTCCGGAGGCAGAGGCAGGAAGACATTTGTGAGTTCAAGGCCAGCCTGCCCTGTTCTACGTATTGAGTTCAAGGATAGCCACAACTATGTAGAAAGATCTTGTATAAAAAAAAAAATGTTACTCGGAGGCACAATCTTAACAGCAAACTCCCTTAATAGGTTACATTTAGTAATATGTTTCTGTATACTTATATACATGCAGTAACAACTAGTTAGAAAAGAGGTCATGCGTTTGAAGCAGGAGGAGAAGTTTATGAGATGGTTTGGAGGGGGGAAGGGAAGGGAGAACTGGTGGAATTATAATATCAAAACTAAAAACAAAAGTAATAAAGATACCCCCCCAAATGTAACTTTAGTAAACTTATCCTAAAGATTAATGTCACACAAAAGCATTTGGTTATGAATATACAGAATGGCTTTGTCCTCCTCTGGCAGGCAAATATGGTGAAAACAATGGTATTCAGTGTAGGCGTATGTAAGCTGAGTGGGAAAAACAAAACAAAAAAATCAACATGGCGGCAGTACCACATTGACTGGCACCCACACGATATCCTTTTTTAGTAACTACACAAATTGATTATACAGTGCTTTCAAAATGTAAAATGAGTCAGCAAGGGAAAAAGAAACTGAAGGATCTGGGGTAAGGCTCACAATTATCTATCATGGATCAAGATACACTTTGGGAGTTAATTAGCATGATATTAGGTAGTAGCCAATTCCTGATTATACAATATAGTGTTGTTAACTGCAGGGACAGTGTGATTCAGTGCATCTAAAGCAGTTGTGTGTCTCACGTAACTGAAGCTTTGTGTTAGTTTTGTCAACTGTTGATACCCTCCCCAAATAGCCGCTAGCAGCCACCATCTGCCAGAGCCCTTTGTGTCTGACTGGTTTGGATTTCTCATACAGGTAGTCTTATGTAGTATTGTCTTTCTGTGTTGGAGTTTCCTTGCTCTCCTGTCATCCTCTAGGTTAATTTCTGCTCTCCCAAATGGCAGGATACTTTCTCCCAAGGTATTCTGTTTTATATATGAAATAATTTCTTGTTCCTTTACTCATCAAAGGGGAGTTACATTGACTTCAGGTCTTGATTGTATGAACAGTGAAGTCACCAACAGAGGTGTGCGTATGACTTTTCAACAAACTGATTTCAGTTCCTGTGTATAGATATGTATACATGAAACTCCTGGATCATACAGTGGTTGGTTCTGTGTTTAGCTGTTTTTTTTAAATGAATCTCTATTTTGTTTCCTATTGTGGCATATAATTCTACATTGATGTCAAAGATGTGGAAGGGTTTCCTTTATCTACAACCTCATTAACAGCTTCATCTTTTTTCTATTTCTTTTAGCAATGGCCATCTGAATGAATGTGAGATGACATTGTGATTTTAATTTGCTTTTCCTTGATTAGTAATGTTGAACACCTTATATAAACACATTGGCTAGTAGTATGACTTATTTAGAAGCAATGTGTATTCAGATCATTTGGCCTTTAAAATAATTGAGTCATTTGCTTTCTGATTGTTCAGTTATAGAAGTCCATTATGCATTTTGAGATGTGCGGTTTGCAAGAATTTCCTTTATTTTGTGAGCTCTCCTTTCTTTTTGTTGATTATTTGCTTCACTGTACAGAAAGATTTTTTAGTTTGATATAATATTAGGTAGGAAGCTTCTCTAAAATTAATGATTGGGAAGAAATGTGGCTTGGTGGGTAAAGGTGCCTTCTGCTCAGCCTGGCAGCCTGAATTTGAACTTAAGGACCTACATGGCAGAAGAAGGGAACTGGATCCCACAAATGGTCCTCTGACTACCACATGTGTGTCACAGCACAAAAACATATGCACACAATAAATTAATAAATGCAATTTAAACAGTTTTTTTTTTTTAAAAAGAGAATGATATTCCCTTCAGTGACCCAGACTGTAGAATGAGCTCCACTAGAAATGAAGCCTCTAATTCCATCCCTAAATCTGAAGATGTCTCCTTGGAATCAGGAGTGTCTGCTCAGCCCTGACCTCTGGTGAAGAAAAGAGCATCAGGCACCCACTACTCTCTGCAGTGGTCCTTCTCTCCTCTGTCCATGTGTGGTCCAGGTCCATTCTCACCTTCTAGGCTTGCTTCCCATTTCTGAAGATGTGCATCCTGAGCTTGCAGTTGGATGTGACCCCTCTTATTTGGGCCTTGTGTCTCCCAGTATGAGATTTTCATGTTTCTGGAACTTTCTGGGTCTGGCAGCTCTAGACACCAGTGATCATCACCTAGACACTCCAGGTGTAAACCTTTACAAAGGCAGTGCTCAGAAGGAGAGACTTAAGAATGGAATCGGGGGCAGGTAGTTGAATCCAATCACGGGCTTTCTAGAGGATTCTGGAGAATGAGATATGAGTGCCGCTGGAGAGGCTGAAATGATTGTTTGGGGATGGGGGTAGGGGAAGGAAACAGAAATGATTCCACCAGAAGAGATTTCTTGCATCAGCAGGAATCATACAAAACTGAACCCTAAAAGAATTGAAGGCAGTGTCTACAATAAATACTTATACATTTCTAGTCATGTAATGCTATTCACAAGAACTAAAGTGTAGAAGCTGCCCAGGGATCTAGAAACTGTGGTATGTTCACAGAAGGGGTCATTATTTAGCCAGAGGAAGGAAGGTAGTTGTGACATCTGCACAAAGCAGCAAAATAAACATGATTCTGCTTGAGGCCAATGCAGAAGAAGAGAATACTTCCAGGAGCCATCAGGGCGAAGACCTGGAGATGGATTTGGCGAAGATAGAACGGTGGTATGGAAATGAACTGTGAACATGACGGTGGTGCATGCTTTATTGCAATTTTTAAAGTTCCTGCTTTGAGTTAGGTGATTGATGTTGTAATAGTGACCACATGTAAGACCCTTTTGAGGAGAAGAAAGGGAAAAATGTGGCTGAGTTTATTGAGGGAATCAGCTAGGCTCGGAGAACATTAGTGTTGGTGTGAATGCGGCGTGAGAGATTGACATTGAGTTAGGGGAACCTCACATTTTGGTAACTGCAAGAGAGTATTTACTCTGCTAAATCTAAAGGATGTCACCTCGGGGCTCAGAGCCTTCTTCCTTAAGGATGGACAGATTGAAATGCTATAGCTCGTTCGCCTTTGGGATTTCCTTGGCCTTCTGGGCTCTGCTGAGCTATGGTACCTGGCATTTGGAACTCAATACGTTCTATGTTCAGCCAGCATCTCTGGCGTCCTCTTATCAACTCCTGCTTTTCATTTCCTAAGGCTTTTCATTCCACCACTTCCTACTAGGTGAAACGTAGGACATCAGCCCGCACCTCCAAACACCCCAGTCCTATAGCTTCTATACCAGACATACAGGAGATCTGAGCATCTCAGAGCCTGCTCTCCTCTTACCATTCAGTGAGACAGTGATCTTATTTCTAATTCTCTTCTCAACATGCCAAAGCACCTGGTCCGGGGGATGTCTCCATCTTTTCTTTTGTGTGGCTGTGCAGGTGTTCTGTGGGCTGAGAAGGGTCATGAGTCCCAACAAGGCTGGATTCTCCCTCCTGCAAATGGAAGTAGCTGTTAGAGTACAGGCCAGCCACCTTTGAACTACATGATCTTATCTCTATATTGTTTTTAGGGAATTCAAGCAGTGGGCTCTTTGCAGTTGTATTTTGTTCTTTAGCTAGATGTGAAGGAACATGGTAGTTTATTTCAGAGCAGAATCACAGCACTGCAATCTTTAGAGCACAAAATCAAAAATAAAAGACATTGAGAAAGACAAAGGCAAAAATGAAATTTTCTCTATGTATCATGAAATTGCTGATTCTTCTAGTTCAAAAGTTAGAAGAAAAATTAGAGCCGGCAGCTTATATATCCTTAAAGCATATAAGGTATTTATTTTCAACTTTGACAAAGTCTGTCAATAATTACCAGAGGAAAATTGTTGGAAAACACTGGCAGGCTTTAGATCTGTAGATGGATAGGTATGCTTTCTAGGAGTTCTCCAATCTAGTAGCTTCTTATCAAGACAAATGTTTTCTCCTCTCTTGAAGTGAAATAAGCATGTAAGAAACCTTAGCTGTGTGGCTAAATAAAAACGAAGGTACCCTTTTATTGCAACATGAAGGAGAAATGGCAAGTGATTTTCGATAAATGATGATGGAATAGAAGAAACTGCTTCTTTTGCCTTAGAAGTCCAGTTCAAGACAGTGGCTTGTGGCAGGGTCCAGAGTCTTAGAATTATTGGAGATTTATTTCTAGTAGGTGCTGTGATGGAGGATGGGTTCGATCAGACACAGAAACGGTGATGTAAGAGAATTGCGGAGACACTGAGTGGGGAGGGCTTCTGGACAGCATATGAGTAAGACTAAAAACTAATAGGGAGCTTTTAAATCAGTCACGCCAATGCATGAAATCTTTAAAATTTTCCTTTCTTAAGGCCGTGTGTGTGCATGCGCATGTGAGTTTTCAGGTGATGTTCTTAAAGCAGTGCTTTCTCACGCTCAATATTATCCCTCTCTAAGAAACCCTGAGTTTGGCTAATTTGAGAAGTCAGAATCAGCATCAAAGTTCCCTTACCTCTCTGATTTGCCAAAGGAACCATGTAGAATCTGGTCAAAGGTCAATGTGTGAGCCTGAATGAGTTCCACACTCAATTATTCCAGGTCCCGATTCCAGCTGAGCCTGCAAGGAGACGCAGGAGATTGCCGCTCCCTAATTCTCTTCCCTCAGTTTGATAAGCAGCAAGTTGGTAAAGTCACCCTCCCAGACAGTGAAACTGCTTCCATCTGAAGTCCTTTCCCACCCCTGGATGAGCCATTTTTCAACTGAGTCCAAGCTGGGTTGAATCTATCTTCACATGGGCCAGGTAAAAACAGAGGTTCACACTCATCTTGCTGGTTAAAGCATCTTTGGGAGGTTGGTTGGTATGAGAGTAACAAAGGTACCATACATAGATGAACTGGGAGCAAAGGGTACCATCAGCTTTTAGAAACTGGTTTATTTATGGTTTCCTGTGTGGTTGGCACCTGAAGTACCATAGAAAGTGTCTGTGTGGGCTTCATCTCCCCGAAGCTCCTTGAGTTCTCTTTTGAATGAGCAGGCATGTGCTGGGGAGACATCTGTGTAGGAAGTTGAGGGGTCTTGCCACCTGACCATTTTCTGCCTCCACTTGTACTCACATCAGGTTAGAGATAACAAAAAAATTAGATATGTAGTAAAAAGAAAAATACCTAAAAATATAAATTTATATACAATTTCTTTTTCATCTCTCCCATCTTTCTCCTGCAAGGTATTTGCTATTTTTTCTGTTGTTGTTCTTACTACTGTTGATATAACACTCATATTTCAGTCACAGAAAGGAACAAAACCTAGGCAAATATAGGTGTCCCCTAGAAAATAGTAGTAAACAAGAAGTTTTACTCTCAAAGTGGTAGGGGTGAGGGGTCAGGGAGGGAGCACAGTTTTGCTTCTGAAATAGGACTGAAGGCAAAGCACAATCAGGAGATGATGTGGAGCCATTTTTTCCAAAGCACATCCCTCTCACAGTCACAGTTCTGGGCTTTTTGCTTGAAATTTGTGTTTTGATTCTGGTTGCTGAACCTCTCTCTGTCTTCATGCCACTGGTGTGCCATTGTATTGATTTGATTAGCTTTGTGTCATTATCTCAGTTTCCCTTCATGTTCCTGCACAAATGCAAAGATTCCTTCAGTGAGGTGAAGAGGATGGATGATTTGCCTGCTCCACCACAGGCCTGCACTCTGCCTACCACAAGGCCCGCTGACATGGTTTAAATGAGAAATGTTCCACACAGGATCATGTGTTAGAACAACTCATTTCCAGTGGGTGGCACTGTTTGGGAAGACTATGGAACCCTTAGGAGGAGGAGCCTTGCTGGAGGAAGTATGTCACTGGAGTGGGCTTTGATGGCTTATAGCCAGCCTCCACTTCCTGTTCTCTTTCTCTGCTTCCTGTGTGTAGGCAGAATGTGATTTCTGTCATTCCTGGTGTCCACGCTCTTGCTGGCATGCCTTTCCCTCCATGATGGAGAACTAGATCTTCTCTAAAATTGAGAGCTAAAAGAAATCCTCTCCTGCTATGAGTTGCTTTAGATTATGGCGTGTAGCAATATGGTTAGCAGTTTTGGTTATGACATATAGCAATTTGGTTATAGCAACAGAATGGTAATTAGAACTCCCATATCAACAATGATGGCACAGTGTTGTGGATGTGAACAATACACACTCAGGTCCTATCGTTTGCCCTAGTTACCCCATAAGTTATCAGAAAACTAGAGATAGCCTTTGGCCCTTAGTCCAATGAAATTATGCTGGCCAGCCAATTCTAAACATGCATACCATTTCTCACCAGTTCTGTCCATTGAAAAGCATGTATAGGTACATGTTCACACTTTTTTCTTGCTCCATCCTGATACCCCTGTTCTCCCTGAGCCATGTGAACAGAGAGGCAGCCACCCTCACACGGCTCAGGCAGCTTCTAGCCTCAGTGAGATGAATCAATTCCCTAAGAGGATTTCAAAGACTGTGCAGATTAGGCCTGTGATGACTTAATTAGCGAGTCAACCTTTAACATTCAATTTATCCTCACATTCATTTGTTCTAAGTGAACATTTTCTTGTATTTTGTCCCTTCTTTCTGTCCCTAAAGCCATCATTCTAGCTCAGGTCTCAGCGTTACCACTCAGGACCATGTGGTCATGTAGCTCCTCCTTCGTATATCTGCCCTTCTTCACCCACGTCTGCACTCTACCCTCTGTGTGGACCTCAGTTTTTAAAAACAGACCAGCGTCAACAGACCCAACCCACCCTATACAGAGAGTCTCCCTGTCTTCAAAATACTACAGGAAAAGGTTTCCATGTTCTGGATTACTCAGATGGCCCTGATGAGTTTCCCCAGTGTTATTTGTACTTGGCTATCTGTTTCAAAAAGTAGTGTAGGAAGCAGTGTCTGACGTGTCTGATACCCAGATGAAATAAGGGGACCTTACTAAATTCACATTTCAGATGACCATGAACATTTGTGTGATAAAACATTAGTGTTGTTTGTCTGAGATTCAAATCCAGCTGGGCATATGGGATTTGTATTTGCCAACTCTAGCCATCCTTCCTTGCTCTTTTCTGCCTTTGCTTGCTCAGATCTTTCCCCCTGCTCGGGGGCCCTGCACCTCTTCTGTATCTATGGAGACCTTGCAATTGCAATGATCTCCTGTGCTAAGCTCCTCTCTGTCGCGCTTGTCACAGTCACTAGTACAAAAATTATAAGGAAGTGAGTCTGGGTCTATCCATTTGTGTGGTCTCCAGCCAGCAGAGGGAGATTTCATTGATATGACCGACATCTCTTTGGAACAGGAGGATGAAACTGGGGAAGAGCTAAACAAGGAACAGGATGCTGTGGACGAACTCAGGTGGCATCTGGTTCCCTACATGGAGCTGTATCCTCATTTACTCCGTTCATTGTTGGGCTGGCCTGGTGGCACTGTGTCCTCGGGGAGAGTCTCAAGTCCCTCCTCTCCCTTCTCAGGAAGCATGCCTTACCCATGCTCAGCAGTGTCTCCCGTGATCTAGCCGAGATTCCAGTGTTGCAAGTGCGCACGCCTAGGTGCCTGTGGGATTCCTGCATATTCACCGCGTGTATGCATCATGACCATCTCTTTGAAAGCCACTGCATGAAAATGTCTTTGTAACACGTAACTGAAGTGGACTCGAGCTTTGGTTTGCTTTCAGCTTTCTTTGTGATATTCCCAGCGTGTGAAGATGTCCTTCCATGGAATGGGCAGCTTGCAGCTGGGGCCACATCTCGGGTGCATGGAGGAGCTCTCCTTTCCTTCCTGCTGATTCTGAAAACGTGAGCTGTATTTATCACACGGGCCGATTTTGATTGTAAAATCTTTGACACAGTCTTACATTATTTTTTTTTTTTGAAGGAAGGAGCAGGGAAAAAAAAAAAACCCCACTTGCCTCCCACATCATCAACCGGAAATATTAATACCATTTTCTTTCCTTTTCAGATACCTTTCCACACATCACTGGGTTCATATTACATCTGTAAATTTCCCTATTTTTTTTAAATGATGCCATATAGCCACATCTTTAAAAATATGAATGGCTATCCAATATCTCATTAAATGAAAGTAAAGTTTCCCAATTAATCCTACTTTGAAAATCTAACTTCTGTATTTTTCCATTATAAACAAGAGAACGGTAGCTATTTATACTCAGAGCGTGTCTAACTAGGTGTTGTTTTTTGCCATCTAGAACTTTAATCACTAATTCAAAACCTAGAAATGCTTTAAGCATCTGGACCCTACTACTGACTTGTTCCACTCACTGCTGCTGTTCCCAGCCATGGCTGAACATGTGGACTTAAGAAGCCCATAGTGGGGGCACGGTCACTACATGAGAAGATGGGAGACTGGAGGTAGCAGCTGGCGAATGCAGAATGATTTCTCATTGTATTTGTTTGCTTATTATCTCTTTTTGTTTCCACAAATGCATTGTTCATGCTTGTGTGTGAGGAAGCGCATTGAGTAATTTATAATTAAACTGGGATCCAAAGATGAGATGAGCTTCCTTTTGCTGATGGTGGCAAGAGAATCTTGTGTGAAAGGACACCCCCAAGGTCTTCTTGCCGGTACACTTGCGATATACCCTCAGATAGGTGGGTAAGATTGAGAGCGGAAGCCAGCCACTGTGTAGCTTCTGGAGTCCTCGACTGTTGTTGGGCAAGTCCCTTTATCTGTATTTTCAATGGGCAGGTCGTAATTGACTGCAGTGCTGGTGGTACTAGGACTTGTGACTAAGTATAGATAAAGTCCCTGGAAAGTACAAATGAAGTGCCTGGGGTACAGAGAGCCAGCGTAACATAGCCGTGATGCAAGTTTCTCCTCCAGGGGACTGTTCCTTCACATGAATGAGTTGTGCGTGGCTCTGCACAGAGCCACAGGCTTCACCCCCAGAGGGTGTCTCAGAGCACCAAAGGCTACAAATCTGAGATACGGGTGTCAGGGAAGCAGTTTCCTCTCTCCTTGGCTTGTAGGTGGTTGTCCTCTCTTTCAGAGCTCCAGTGATCTTCCCTCAGAGTGTCTGCCAGCCAGTTTCTCCCTAGAAATGAAGCAGAAACACTTATCTCTGGGTATGAAATTTAGAATGGAGAAAGAAATTATGCTAGTCTAGTGAAGTGGGAATAGTAGATTCTTTTCTAAGGTCCATGACCTCTCTAGCCCCGGAAAGCTGGCTAGTTTTCCAGTACCAGGCATAATTTCCCTTCTGTTGGTGTCCAAATAGACAGCTGTTGGTTGCTACTGACACGGACATGTGAATACCACTTAATTCATCTTTATGCATACCTTGTCATGCTGGTAGTTGATGTGGTTCATAGGTGTTGCATCTGGGTAGGACTGTTTAATTGCATCCTTCCTTTGTCTTTTTGCACAGTAGTTTATGGAACCAGGGATGCTAGAATTCAGGAAGGAGAGTATTCACTTATTTATCTTTTGTCAGGTCATGTTTGAATCATCTGAATCCTGTATTCCTAAGTGGGAGGTGTCTTTATTCAGTAGAGGCCTACACTTACTGACTGAGAGGCAGCCAAGAGCTCCATTGATAATTATATTGTTTTGGGAGTTGCTTGGACTACCTCAACTAATCATTCAAAGGGAGATTTCTCATGCCTGGTGCAGGAGCTTTTGTTAGTCTGTGGTTCTTATGGGGACTATTGTCAGCCAAGTGGCTTAAGATATATCTATATATCTGTATATATGTATCTTACACATCTTTAAAAATATGAATGGATATTCAACTTCTCATTAAATGAAAAATGGTTCCTAATTTCTTCCACTTTGAAAGTCTAGCTTCTGTCCTTTCCTGTTACAAACAACAAAACGGTGACTATTTACACTCAGAGGGTGTCTTCAGTTCAGTGTTGTTTTTGCCACCTAGAATTTTAACCACTAATTCAAAACCTACAAGCATTTTAAGCATCTGAATCCTGCCACTGACTTGTTCCTCTCCCAAATATGTGTGTATATTTTATGTCATTTTACATAAATATATGATTCCTTGAAGCTCATCAGACAACATGGGTGTCATTGTCCCTTGTTCCTCCTTCTGTATTGAACCCCTCCCCCCACCCAATCGGAGCCCCTCTCCACATTGTTTCATTTTCCACTTCATATCACCTGTATTCTGCTCTTCCCTTCCCAGCAGCCCTCATACTCGTCCCTTTGTATTTCCCTAGTTCCTGTGGCTACTCCAGGTTATAGACTCACATCTGAGGATTTGGAGCTGGGAACTGCAGATGAATGAATCATTCAGCATTTGTCTTTCTGACTCTTAGTACCTCACTCAATATGATCTTCTCTAGGTCTGACCCTTTACATGAAAATTTATGATCTCCTTTTTCCTTATAGCTGAATAGTATTCTGTTGTGTATACGTACCATACTTTCATTAGCCATTTGTCTGTTGAAGGATATTTAGGTTGTTCCCATTTTCTGAGTATTGTGAATGAACGTTGCTAAGCAACTACACCCACAGATAAGTGATGCTACCTCCCCACATCAGAGAAGCCTCTCTTTACAGTAAATGAAGATCACCACAGAAGTCCACAACTGGGCAAAATGAAGAGATCAACGTATCATGGGGAGCCCAGCATCAACAGATGCATCTACGTCACAGCTCTTGCATCTGTGAATCATGGAACATTACAGAAGTGGGGCAGAAAGACTGTAAGAGCCAGAATACCAGGAAGTCTGCTGTGGAACAGTCTGTTCTAGAAATGGTTGAATTAACAAGATGGAACAAAGACAATATCAATGGACATATTAACGTGAAAGAGAGGTTCCCCAGACAAAGAAGTATAAGCAACTAGTGGCTGCTAGGACAAAGAGAATTAGCCTTCTCAAAAGATGGACCTCCTTATTGATTGTTCAATGAAAGGAGATGAAAAGAGGTCAGCTTTGACACTACACACACAAAAATGGACTCAGCAGTTTTATATATATATATACACACACACATATATATATACATATACATATATACACACACATACACACACACACACACACACACATATATATATATAATAGATATCCTATATCTCTATCTATATTTATATCTATATGTAACAGTAGTCAAAAGAGGGCTATGAGCTATGGCTTGAGAAGGGGGCTGGGAAGGGCTTGAGGCAGGATAACTGAGAAGGGCTGGAGGGAGAAAAGAGGGGTATTCTAATTTTTCAACTAAAAACATTTTTTAAAAAAATATGGGAAGTCTACACACTGATGATTTTTCTATTTCTCTTTTTAAAACATTTATTCAATTTCTTCTACCAAGGGAAAACAAACAAGGAAGGACTCCCCCCCCCCCCCCCCCGTTGACTCATTTTTCCATAACTGCTTCCTTTAAAGCCTGCCTTTCCAAAAACACTTACATCCCGAAGTGCTAGGGGTTAGGGTTTCAACAAAGGAATTTGGGGATAGAGGTAAATGCAAAGGCAGGAATCAATACTAAACCTTGTTACAGCCCTTCACCCTCCTTTGAGTATGTGACCATCTTCTGGAACATTCTGGTTAGAGTGTGTAAGCGTTTGCATCACTTTCCTCCGCTGGATAATGAAAGCACTGACTCTTTCCATGGGCTTTTCTTTATTCCAGTCACTAGTAGAGTTCAGGCCTTCAGGTAAGTTTCCTGCATCACACTTAGGCTAGAATGTGTGTGTTACAGGAGATTTGGATGTGCTAATAATCGGAGACCCTTTCATTCTTTTCTGCACAAAACGAGGGCAGAGCGAATGCTAAATGGACCGAGATGAGTCTGGAGAATGTGTTTGAAGAACGTGGATGTGTTTCATATGGAAATGTTAGTGTTACAAGTTAGCCTTCTTCGTAGAAGTTCCCACTGAATAATTTTCTCAAGCACCGACTTCACGCTCATGCTATCTACAGATCCTTTCAAGCATCAAAGACAGGCTGAAAAAGAGCGATAGCATCACAGAGTTCCAGTGGGAGCAGACAGGGGCTTTCTTGGGGGACCACCCAGCATTTATTCAAGAAATTTACTTAGTACATCTCAAGGTCACTTGGGGGAAGTAGATTTGAGAGAGGCTAGCAGATAGCTCTATCTTGAGCCAAGGGAGGACTGTTTAGTATTCCCCTTAAGGAGACATATTATCCCATAATATGACTGGTTTATGTATGTGTTGCATACTGAAATTTATTAGCAGGAAATGCCATTTCATATGGATTAGTTAAGATAATCTATTCCAGAAATTTCATGTACATGGAAAAATAATTATTTTGATTTTAATTGTATTTTTTTAAGGAACTTTTGGTTTAGGGAAACCATGGTATTTCCCCTTCACTGCATCCTATTGGAAAAGCGTGTGTGGTTTGATGGAGAAGCGGAGGTGCTGTCTGAGTTCCGGTCTGTTTTTTTTCAATGAGGACTTTGGCAACAAAGGTGGGTAATGAGAAGCTCTATTGGATACATTTTTCCTCCGGTCAGTTTTGATTTTCACTTCTATATGAGCATTTATCATTTTGTACAGATTCCAAGGTTCCCCCATCTGGATTGCTCTGTGCTTTGGAAAAAAACAAAACAAAACAGGGAATAGTCCCATCACCTGTTAATTTAGAATATTCTTCTCTGTGCGTTGTCTGTATTTGTGCATACATTGTAGTTTGATACAACTCAAAATGAACAGATGCCAGAAAACTAAAAGGAAAGGAAAGCATCTGCCAAGTATAACACACTTAAATTATTTTTTTAAAAATAATTTCCCACGTTCTAAATGTCTATGAAACTTCTGGGAACGAGAATATTACTATTACTCCCCTTTGAAACCAGGATATTCCTGTCTTAGGACAGGAAAAGTTCTTACAGAGAGCAGAACAGGGCTGTTCATGTTCATCACTCCATGCAATCATGGCCTTCACCTGTGGCCCATGACATCTTCCTCTACAAGGGTACTCACTGGGAAGCCCCCGTGGATGGAGCTGGGTCATCATGGACCAGCTAGATCCTGTCACGATGGATTTGTATTCTTAGTAAATATTGGGAAGTAATTTTAAACTCTAATTCACCAAGTACATTATGGATGGTTTAGGAAACTTAGATTACACCCAACCAGCCCCTAACTACTCCCTAGTCAGAAGAGGCTTTCCTGTGGATGTTGGTGTGTGACCAGCCTGCCTCTTGTCTGTGTCTACAGAACCATCTACTTTTACTTCTTTACACGGTGGTTCTCCTATCCTAAGTGTTGTCAGTGACTTCAGTGCATTTTTCCATTACATATCTTGCTTATTGTTTTTGGTAATAAGGACCATAGAAATGCTTGGCATGCCTCCCAGAGCCAGGATTCTGTTCCAAAGGAACAGATGATCTGATAGCATTGACATTGCTTTCCCGGCCCTTGACATCTTTTCATGGCGAATGTGCATTTTCCACACAGGGTTCTCACAAAGAAATAGCTCAGGAGAGCTGGAAGGAGGTACCCCAGGGGTGTCTCTAATATCTGTGACCAAGGAATATGAAGGGCACAAGGTGGCTGTTCAAGAACTCACCCTCACCTTCCACAGAGACCAGATCACAGCCCTTCTGGGAACCAATGGCGCAGGAAAAACCACCATCATGTATGTCCCATTTTGGAAAATATATTCTCTTCCCTCTCCTCCCTCCGCCCTCTTTTCTTTTTCTTCCCTCTCCCTCCCTCTCCCCTCTTCCTTTTTCTTCCATTTTTATTTTCCTATTGTTCTGGGTTTTTTTTTTTTTTGTTTGTTTTTGCTTTGATCTCAGTATAGAGCTTAGTGATATAGAAGAAAGAGCAGGCTCTCTCTCTCCCCAAAGCCACTCCTTCAGTAGTCCTCAGTCCTTTCAGACCTGAGTAGATTCTGAGGGGAGAGGCGGATGCATTTTTTTTTTAAATACTACAACTTCTTTTATTTTCTACAAATGATAATCCATCAGGCTTTACTTTAATCTTTTGATGTCCTTTGACACCTGCTGAAGTACAGTTTTGTTTGAATAATTGTAGAGAAAGAATGAGCAGGGAAATCTTTATAAACTTTAAGCATTTTTGTTTTTCCTTTTTCATCGTCTTTTCCTTTGGCTCTCTTTTCTGGCTTAGTCCTGGATTTTTGGTTTTAGAACCAGTAGTTCCAGATTTGATTAAAGAATTCAATCATGTAGCCCCAGTGGGGGAAAATAGGAGATCAAATATTCATAGCCTTGAGCTGGTTGTGGAACGGTACCTTATTTAAGGCTAACTGCCAAAATTATGGAGTGTATCTTTTGAGCAGATCACTCCTTGTTCCTTTTCTCACCAAATGTGCACAGGTCTAATGTGTGACTAGTGAAAATGAAGAAAAGGAATGGCCTCAACCTTAGTAATAAAGGCAGAGGAATTGTGTCTGCACAGCTCCAGAAAGCTTTCGCTGGGAACAAATCAAAAAGAGAGCACGGAGTATTTGTGTTTGGGCCTTGCAAGCCGAAATAGAAAGGAAGAGTCTCTTTTCTCAGAAATTGCAAATTGGGAATGTATGAGTTATACAAATTATAACTCAGCAAACTTTTGCTAATGTGCCTGTCCTACAAGGGAAGCTTGGTGTGCTTGTCTATCAGAGCGATGAGAATTAAATAAGAAGGTTCTGGATGTTTCAGAGTTCACTAACTACTTGGCTTTTAGTGACATTTGGAGTCATCTTAAGTGCTTGGCTCTTACTTACTGGCAGTGCTTAGAGCCTGAGAGCCAATTCCTGAACTAGGTCTTTACAAAGGCCTTTGAGACTCGTACAGAGTTGATACAGTTGAAATTCTATTTCCATGAATTTGTCCAGCACAGATTAAAACTATCTGAAAAATATTGCGTCTGCTCTAAATATAAACAGATATTTTCCTCGTTAGCATTTTTTCAAAAATACAATATATAAATGATTTCACCCAGATAGAAAGATTATATAGATAATAAACTGGAATATCTGGATTTTGGCACAAGATGGTATCCTGGAACAAACTCTCAAGGATACTGAGTGATCATTACATTTATTACTTTACTGTGTTCCCTAAAATGTTTGGAAATAGTTGTAATAAAGAGTTGCTAGTTGAATTTCTTAAGGGGTAATTTTTGTACAGTCAATGGCATGTGTTTATGTGTGTAGTTCGGTGAGGGTTGTCATATTTGTCTAATGTCAGAGCAAACACCACAGTGCAGATATGGAACATTTCATTTCTCTTCCAAGACTTCCTGTGTATTGTTTGGCCCTGGCTTCCAAGTGGCCACTGACCTGTTTGCTAATTTGTTTATTTATTCTAGAATTCCGTATAAATGGAATTGTGCCTACTTCCTTTTACTTAAACCGCTCACTCAAGTCTGACACAACTGTAGAGGTCTACAATCACACTCTGTCCTCTAGGAGACAAGGCACATTCACATGCCTACCTTTCATAGCTGGATAGTCTAGCATCCGCATGAATTCCTTACACATTTTGACTGACCATGTGAAAAACCAGTCAGCAGAAGGTTTGAGTTCCTTGTAGGCCGCTTACACCACCTATGATCTGAGTGCCTGTTGAATCTTCAGGGCATCCAGGTGTTGCTTGTGCTGATCTCTGTTCTCTGCAGATCCATGTTGATGGGGCTCTACCCTCCCACTTCTGGAACCATCATAATAAATGGCAAGAACCTGCAGACTGATCTGTCCAAGGTCAGAGAGGAGCTGGGGGTGTGTCCGCAGCAGGATGTTCTCCTGGACAACCTCACCGTGCGGGAACACCTAAATCTCTTTGCCTCCATCAAAGCACCTTGGTGGACCAAGAAGGAGCTACAGCAGCAAGTTAACAAGTTAGTAAACAGTTCTGTCCCCGCTTTCTGCCTTGGCCTAGTCATGTAGATAAGGAACACAGAGATCTAATAATATCATCTGTACCTATGTGTATGAGAAGAGAAAGATAGCAGATGGTTCTTACACATAGGTAAGAGACAGCAACACCGGGGATACTAGAGATGGCTTTTCTTGAAAAGTACTAGATTTGACTGGTTTGCCTTTGAAATGGGGCAAGAATTGAGGCAGCATGAAAAGTGTGCCTAGGCAGGAGGTAGAAGTTTTGTGTATCTAGAAGAAAGGGAGCCTACACCTGTCTTAGAATAAACTAAATGCAAAGGGAAGCAAGGGAACAGATTGAAAGAATCTTATTTGGCATGCTAAGGAACCACAAATGAATCTGGCATGTTGGTGTGATTGTCATCTGCCTGAGGTCTGGAAGGTAGATCTCCCCACACTGCAGCAAGTGCACAGCCTTGGGAGAGACTGTAGAAAGAGAAGCGGTGCCCCTGCTCTTTGCGTCCCCATCGATCCCGGAGCAGGTGTAGGAGACACGAATAATAAACCTAGAATAGCAGATACAAAGGCAGAAATCACATTACTCCAGTCTACCGCAGTCTGGAGAGTAGCCTGTGCTGCATCACGGGATGACTGTGGACACGAGTGCAAGAGGGGACATGTGGGAAACTAAGGAGAAGGCAGGTGGTGGGATGGGTTGATGGAGATTTGTTTTGCAGCAGTGAACCGATGGGGCCTGAGGGCTGAGTAGGCCATTGGAGGCTCCCAGAAGCTTCTGGAAGTGGAGAATAGGCTGTGATCCCATTTGAAATTACCTTCCCATTGGAATAGAGAGGCTGTCTCCAATTCTGCAGACTTGGTAGCTGATGCTTAGAGAGATGAGCAACTCATACAGGGAGGTGAAATTCCTCTAGGCCTCTTACAGGCCAAGGGCGCTTGGCTGCCTTTACTCTTGGGTTGCAGCATGCAGAAACAGAGGCTTCTAGGGTAGCAAGACTGTCTGGGTAGGGGAGGAAGGCTTTCCCAGGCCATTTTGGTGCTACTACTTTGACTACTGCTAGCACACACGGCTCCGTGAATGTCCTGCTGTCCTACGAAGTGAAAATTATTTGTTACCAACTGTGGTCAATAGGACTAATGATTATAGGCAGCAGTATCTTTAAAATGTGATCAAGGCATGTTCGCTAGCATCCTTGAGTAGAGAGAGATCTTAAAAGGGGCTGAGGGAACCCTGACTCCTTGTGGAAGCTTCCTCTGAAGCATGATTCTCTGAAGAATCTTCGCTGAAAAGACCATCTTCTGATACAAAATTTTCTGGGTGTCCATACAAGATTCCAATGGATGGGGCTAGGTTGTGTTATGAATTTCCTTTTGTTAGAAATAAAACAGGACAAGGCCACACACTGAGAAGGGAATTCACATATGCTGGGGGAAATCCCCATGCAGTTCCCCCTGAGGAATGCACTGCCGCACAGGTTTCCTCTGCCCACTGTTGGAAGAGACACACATTCGGATCATTTCACCTTGAGATTGCTGCCTGTGTTTAGACACCAGCTCTGACAGGTGAAAGTGTAAAACAAATCAAAGTCGCCCCTGGACAGATGCTCACTCTCTGAGAGTCAAATGCAAATTATATTCAAACTGTCGGAGAAAAAAAAAATCCTCAAAGGACAGGAGCCCTTGCAGAGAGTGGCATATGGTACCAAAAGGTTTGTCTAAATGCTTCTTTCTCCGTTCCCTCCTCTCTCAAAATTCACCCCCTTGGCATGTTCTCCGTTGGTAAAGTGCTATTCTCTGTTCACCTCATAATATCTTTTTGGGAGTAAATGACAGCACAATGAATGTGATAAGGATCTCTGGAATGTACAGAGAGCACGCTTACTTTGGACTATTTAAAAGCATCTCAAACTTGAGTTAATAGTCAGTATGAAATAACTATGCTTTGCATAGATTAAGTATATACTATATCACCAACTGCCTGCGTATGACATATTCCTTTTTACTGAGGGCGTAAGTCACTAGCTTCAATTAAAGTTTCTTTGTTATGTTTTTAGTTATCATATAAAATAATGGGTTTTGTTATGACATATTCATGCATGTTTATCACTGTATTGACATATATGTGTTTCCTTTGTTCACACTTACACCAACTGCTCTATATAGCCCCCTCCCTCTCCCGATAGCAATCTTCTGCCCCCTAATCCATGAACTATTTTGCATTTATGTCAAGTATGTGCATATATATTTGAATCTACATGTTCATTTAAACCTGAAAATGTGTATCTAGGTTGGGCCACAGTAAATTCTACCCTGATTGCGACTGGGGACTTAAATCCAGCTCCTGACAATGCTACATAGGCTTCATTTTGTTGTTTGGGCGCCAGACAACCTTTAACAGTTATCAATTCACAGCGTGTTACCTAGCAACAAAGCCAATTTACACAAAAGCAATCAGAATGAGATCATGTTTTAGGACAGTAGTTCTCAATTAGAGGGAGGAAAAGTGAAAACATCTGATTTGGAGACAACCTACCCCTGATTAGTGTTCTGTAACACAGCTTGTTTTCCTTAAGGTCTGAATTCATTAACGTGTGAGTTCAAGGAAGGTAGCAGCTCTCGTTGAATCTGTGAAGCGAACACTTGTCCAGAGGTAGATAATGGCTGTTCTGCCCTTCCTTTGGTATAAGGAAGTCAAGAATAGCCACGAGAGGAACATCTTTGGACCTGGGTTCATTGAGATACTGTTATATTGCTACCACATAGAAGTCCAATGGGCATTACAGAACTCAGTTGGGGACAGATTGTTTTGGTGTAAAATGATATCAGCATGGAGCAGAGAGAGAGTGATGGATTGAGTCCTGTCTACAGTGACTTGATGATGGTCTCAGAGGAGGAAGAACCAGCTAAAAGAGAGTGGAGCATGGAAGGAGGAATACAAGAGAGTGAAGCTGCTCCCTTAAGGAAGACAGGAAGGATTGATGCCTCAGTTCTGTGCGGGTTAGTGAGAGGAAGCCTGCTGACTGACCTTTGCTTTACTACAGAGACACCATTAATGGCCTTCAAAAGGGAAGTTTGGGGATGGAGGTCTTTCTAGAGCCACTGAGGAGAAGGCAAAGGGGAAATGGCAACAGCACATTTTCTCAGACTTTTTTTTTTCTATCAGGAGCAGAGAGCTAGAAGAATGCCACATTGGGCAAGTGAGGTTACAGGATGCTGTGAAGACAGGAATTGTGGCGTCGTATCTGTTCACTACTGATAGCGGTCCAGGAGACAAAGAATGAGTGGATAAGCTAGAGAGGAGACTGCTTGATGGAACACTGCTGATTACAGGGCAGTTAAGGGACCTTGTAAAGAAGCTAAAGATCATCCCTCCAGAGAACATAGGTAGTGCAGCACACAAGGTGGTGGAAGCAGGGTGGAGTGTCCGGAACCTTTATCCACTTTTAGCATTCTTTTAGAGTTAAGAGTGCATAAGCTGGGTATTGTTCCCACACCTATAATCTTAGATTTGGGAGGTGGAAGCTAGAGGATCTGGAGCTTAAGGCATCTTCTAGTGCATAGTAATTTAGGATCAGCATGAGTTACATAAGAAAATCTCTCTCTCTCTCTCTCTTTCCACCCACAGACATATACACACACATACGTGATAGTGACCAGATGCAGATGCAGATATGGATTTGAGCAGAAGTTCCTTTCACAGGTGGACAATGATGCTCCTAAAAGCCACAAGTTATCTCCCAGTGCGAGGTGTGAGACACCTTGCTATGACTCATTTGTCAGGGATGCCCCAGAGGTCCCTAAAAACAACAATGACTGTTGCTATTGCACTTAGCTTGCTCACAAGAACTAGATGGTGAGACTCTGTCTTTGAAGACACGTCATTAATTGGTTGCAGGACTTAGAGAAATGAAGCTGGAACTGGAATCATCCACCCTCCTGACTAGCTTTCATAGTTCTGAAAAGTGCAGTGCAGACTGCTCAGGAAGAACAGTCCTCAGTGATCTTATTTAGTTGTGAAACTTGAGAGCTACAATACCAACTTGCCAGGCAAGCTGTGGGTATTGGTGCAATAGTAGCATGGTGGTTATGGGGGTAAGAAAGCAAGTTCTGCTTGGAGTTGAGGTCTACCCCACAGGGGGGATTTTATGAGTGAAGCTGTAAACTGTAAACTTTGTCAAGAGCCAGTGGCTAGGGACCCTCTGGGAGAATCTCTTACTGCTGTTTTGTTAAATGGATGGGGTGTCAAATGGCTTTCTAAATATTTGTTTATACCTGTAGACCAGTGCTGTTCTCAGCCTTGGCAAGGAAGCTTCTCTTTGCAGTGAGTGAGGGCGATGCAGAGAGTGCTGAGAGCCAGCGACTGTTTAGTGCTCAGCCCTAAATGGGATGTCTGTCTCCTCTCCCCCAGAGTAGAGAGACATTGTAAGAAAGGGGGTAGGGAGGGTACAGGAGCTGGAAGGTGCGGAGGAGCACTGTGAAATGCTGTCGTGTGGACATTAAATGCCCATTGCACTCATGAGCTCACGGCAGCTGTGGTTACCTGTGTGAGACTTACACAAAATGAGGCCTGTCAACATTTTATCCAGGATGTGGGAGGGACTTGTGAGGTCCCACCCTTCCTTAGGGAGATACAGGAAATTTAGGTTGCCGGAGAAGGGAGAGCTATTTTCTTCAATGATGGAGCTACTGCTAAGTAGCCCACGTTCCAGTAAATAACCCCCCTTTCTCACTCATGCCCATGCAGGCAGCCCTGATTAAATCTAGTAACCCTAAATGAACAAGACAAAACAACAAAAACAAACAAACAAACAAACAAACAAACAGAAAAACCCAAACTAAACCAAGCAAATAAAAATTAAAAATTAAAAAGCATGAAGATAGGAGGGGACTCGCTGGAAGAAGAGGGGGTTCTGTGGGAGTTGGAGGGGGATGAAAAGGGAAGGGGTGTGAAAACAAACCAAATATATTTATATATGTGTAGAATATCAATGAGTAATAAAAACAAAGCAGAAGAATGTAAGCACAGAGAGTCAATTTGATGATAATCATGAACTTAAAGGTAAAGGGAAGGAGGACTCTAAGGGAATGGGGAACAATGGGAATTTGTTGTTTCTCTAGTTAGAAGGAAACATTGAAAGCATAGGCTTACCCAGTAAAGGATGCAGAGGCCTGAGATTCTGGAGGTCTGTGTGCTTGATTGAGAGTAAAAGCTTTCAGTGGAGACAGAGAGGGGGTATGCAACATTGGATACTGAATTCTCAAGAACCCCAAGAGAGTAAGCCTAGGAACAGGGCATCCTGAGAACACATCCAGGATTGGCATATGATCGCAATATGGGTAGCAGCGATGGTTCCTGGTAACCTGGGCTTCAAGACCCAGTTGTTGGGAAAATGGAGAAAGATGGTCTGAAGTATGAGTCACCTGCCCCACATCCAGACCTAGAGAGACAGAGGATTTATGCTGGATATGAGATCTGAATGGAGCCTGTTTCTCCTGTCTCTTCCAGGGTTCATTGTGTGGCCTTCCCTTTGCTACAAGAATAGGATTTTGTTGTTGTTTCTTGCATGTACCATTCATTTTTCCCCAAGTCCTGGCAACTGTTTTACAGCCTTCTTTGACACTTACTGTTCGAACATTGCCACCTCGTCATATCTCACTGCCCATCTGGCCGACTCCTTCTGCTCCTTCCTGTAGAGTCAGGGGGTGTTCCTGCAGAACCTGAGACTTAGGTTCTTTGTATCTTATTGTAATTTCTTATCTCGCTTTCCCACCTGACTCTGAGTTTCCTGAATCACAGACAAAATTTGATGTATTTCTCTGTCCCTAGTAGGTGACAGGTGCCATGCATTGTAAAGGTTCAATACACTTCTGCTGTATAAATGAATAGATGATTGAAGAGAAATTTCCAAACACATTTTGGCACATAATTGGGACTTGATATGAGAAAAGAGTGTTTTTTCACTTTTTGTACTGCTTGGCGGTGTTCTTATTAGAGTGATTTCCTGTCCTTTTAATGAGAAATCAGAAATTTGAATTCACAGAAATTATCCGTTTTCTCTTGATTTCCCAGACCTCCATAATTAGGAAAACACTAGCCTTTGAGTAACCTTGGACTTTAAAATTAAAGAAAAAAAATAGATAATGGCACTTAGGTAATATTTGCAATGGCTTGCTTTTCTCTGATGTTTATGTCTGATCTAAGCTTCATTGATTTAAATGTTGGGGTACAGTTATCAATGGGATCCATCCACATGTGCTTCTGGGAATGCAGACATATAATACAGGCCCTGAGTGCTGTCCATAAAAAGACAATCAGGAGCCAGGCCGTGGTGGCGCACACCTTTGATCGCAGCAGAGGCAGGAGGATCTTCATGAGGCCAGCCTGGTCTACAGAGTGAGTTCCAGGACAGCCAGAGTTAAAACAGAGAACCATGTCTCAAAAAACAAAAAGACAATCAGGAAGCACTTTGCTGTAAGTTAGAACCATAATCAGAACATGCAAGTGTGTAATGACTTGGCAGTTTCTTTTAAACCTGTTTTCTTGTCCTTCCTCTTTACTGACTCATTTATAATTAATACAACCTCAAATGAGCTTAATGGGCTCATATCCTTCATTGTGTAAGAATGGTCCATGTGGAAAAGTCTTAATAGACTAAAGTGTTCAGACATCTGATAAACTGAACTATTTCTTCTCTTTTCGTGCTGGGGTCTTCTAAACCATGGCTGTACCTAGAGATCAAGGGCTTAGTCGTTGTCTGAGAGTAGGTTGAGATTTAGCAAGCAGGAAATATTCTCCGAGTCTCAGATTAAACACAAACCACCTTGGCTGTCTGCTGGAAACTAGACAGTGAGAAGCTGATTTGAGCACTCTCTGTGTATCAGGCCAAAAAGACAGAAAGAATGAAACTGACAAGAAAAATTTCCTTATTCATTAGACAAGGAAGTCCTTGTCACTCACTTGCTACTTTGCTAGGAATCTGGAAGCATTCCAGGAGCCGAGAGCTCTCGAAGCTCAGCTGTGTGGAGCCCTTGTGATTCTCCCGCACCTGCCTAGTAACCTTCTTTCCTTGTTGCAGAGTGATCCTTCGGCTGTAGGCTGTCAAGAAGTGCTAAGCGGGCCCGCCACTCACAGGGAGGGGCTCCACTCTCACTGGTTAGGGACGGTTTAAATAGAAAGACTTACAGTAAATAATGAGATGAACAACTATCGTGTGGCCTTTGAAGCATAGTGGTGTTAGAACCATGTGAGAAAAGGGAGTGGGCTCTTAGTAAGAGGAGGATTGAAAGTCTTTTTTTGCTGACCAACTGCTCCCGAGTATGGGGCCTGCCATGGAGTGTGGCTGATGTACCAATCTCATTCCATAAATGTTACCTCTCCCAGCAGTTATCAATTGCAAATAACTTCTTGGTTAGGGGAGGAGCTTTGCGTCCACTTCCCTCAGCTCCATGCTGAGATTCTGTCTGGTTTGAACTTGCGCAGGTCTTGGGCGTGCTGCCACAGTCTCTGCAAGTTCAGATGTGTGCGTTGGCCCAGTGGTGACTGGAAGAGCTCTTTCCTCTGGTCCAGGGTCCATAACCTCTCTCTCTTAAAATCTTCTTTACTTCCTCTTTCGCATGGATCCCTGAGCACTGAGGGAGGGGATTTGACATCCCATTCAAGTCTAAGTGCTCCAGAGTCTCTTACTCACTGCACATTGTCCAGTACAAAATGGACTCCATGTTTTTGTGTGCTTTTTTTTAGTTTCGCTTTCTTTCTTTCTTTCTTTCTTTCTTTCTTTCTTTCTTTCTTTCTTTCTTTCTTTCTTTCTTTCTTTATATTTATTATTATTATTATTATTATTTATTTTATTTATTTTTTTTGAGACAAGTTTTCTCCATTGTAACTCTGGCTCTTCTGCAACTCACTCTGTAGACCAGGCTGGCCTCAAACTCAAAGATATCCTTCTGCCTCTGCCTCCTGATTGCTGGGATTAAAGGTGTGCGCCATTACCACACAGCTTTAAAAAAGTATTTATTTATATATTTTATGTATGAGTGCTCTATCTGCCTGCATGCCTGCATGCCAGAGGAGAGCATCAGATCCCATTATATATGGCTGTGAGCCACCATGTGTTTGCTGGGAATTGAAATTAAGGCCTCAGAGAGAGCAGTCAGTGCTTTTAACCACTGAACCGTCTCTCCAGTCCTCTGTTTTGCTTTTTTAAAAAATCTTTTTGATAATTTGTTTGATTGTTTATTTTGGTTCTCTTTTTTTTAGAGAGGAGAGAATATGAAGTTGGGTAGATAGGAATGTGGGGAGGATTTGGGAGGACTTTGGGAAGGGGAAAGAATATGATCAAAATATACGAAAAGTGTTTAAAAAAACAATAAATACAAAAAAAGGTCTTTTGCTAGTTTTCTGAAATCTAGAACTCTCAAGACTAAAAGACAATTGGAAATTTATTCTAATGTTAATGATAATTGATGATTTCTACTTTGCAGAGGGCATCATTGCAAATTCTCAATTATATAGTCAGTTAGATGGGGCCATAAAAATTTCATGCACAGTGGGTTAGAGACTTAAAGGCCTTTGGTGAACGCTCAGACTTTGCCTCTGCTAATGTACTGTTCTGCATATTGTATTAGAAGAATGCAGGTTCCTTCTTTGCAAGAGGCCTGAGAGAAAAGAAGAGAGATGTTTCCCTAGAGAGTTGACTGAAGTACTTCCCACACATAGTACTTGGCAGATACCATGACTAACATCATTCTTGATCCAATGACATGGTGTCACCTGACCATCTTTAAGGGCAATGCTACTGTGCCTAGTATGCACCCTAACATACATAACTCCTGACATGAGAACCCTGCATGGTTTATAAAGACATCATTGTGCATGTCATGAAACCCAGATAAATCTTGCAAGTGTTCAGGAAGGAGAACGAGGGCTTGTTCTTGTTGTTCTAGAACTCTTGATGAAGTAGAGCTAACTCAGCATCAGCACAAACTAGCTCGAGTCCTGTCTGGAGGCATGAAGAGGAAGCTCTCCATTGGCATCGCTTTCATGGGAACATCAAAGACTGTGGTTCTGGATGAGCCAAGCAGTGGGGTGGACCCTTGCTCTCGTCGCAGCCTCTGGGACATTCTACTCAAGTACCGGGAAGGTAGGTGGTGAGACTCATTCTACTTTCTCTCTCCATAAGTCTATGCTTGGGAAAAGGTCGCCTATTGTATGTACGAAGCAAGTCATATTACAATGAGGATGCATGATGTTGTTTCAGAACAAATAAGATACTCTAGTATTTTATGATAGATTTGTTCACTTATATATCTGTAATACTTAGAACACCTACTTTGGGTTTGATCTCTTAACTCAAGATTAGCAATGATAGTGTTAATGAGCTACAGTCATAGAAGATGTCATTTGGAATTAGTTTCGCCCAGGTTATATTCCATTTTAGAAGCATGAAAGAGGAGAGGACACAATCGGAGGTCGTCAAGGACACACTTTCCTGAGTTAGTCTGCTTTCCACTGCGGTGGCAGACAACTAAGAAAAGGAAAGGACTATTTGGACTCACACTTTCAAAGGTTCCAGCAAATTGAGTGGTTATTCCTCATTCTAGTTTGCTTTCCTGTTACTGGGGTAAAACACTCTGGGCAAAGGCAACCTGGGGGAAAAAGGATTTATTTTATCATATACTTCCAGGTCATAATATATCACTGAAGGAAGTCAGGACAGGAACTCAAGGCAGGAAATGGGAAGCACAAAACCGGAGGTGGGAAACTAACAGGAAGCAGGAAACTGAAGGCAGGAAACGTGGACAAACTTGGTTTGCTGACTCACTTTCTGGGTCACTTCCTGTCTTGCTCTCTTACACAGCTTAGACCTACCTTCCCAGGGTTGGTCCAGGTGCCCACAGGTGGGCTGGACCCTCCTACATCAATTATCAATCAAAACAATTCCTCACAGCCATGCCCACAGCCCAGCCTGATGTAAGTGTTCCCTGAATTGAGTTTTCTCCTCTCAAAAGACTCTAGGCTGTTCAAGTTGACAATTCAGGCTAACTACAGCAGTTCCTTGGCTTTGGACCCATGATGATACAGTATATTATGGTGGATTGGGTAAGATGTTCATCTCATGATGGTATAGAAACAAATAGGGAACCAGGAAGGACATGGAGCCTAACTCTAGAAGCCTAAGGTTTTTCTACCAAACCCCATCTCCTGAAGGCCCTATCATTTCCCATTAGCATGTCAGGCTGGCAAATAGGCCCTTAATATGTAGACCTTTGGAAGCCTAAGGTTTTTCTACCAAACCCCATCTCCTGAAGGCCCTATCATTTCCCATTAGCATGTCAGGCTGGCAAATAGGCCCTTAATATGTAGACCTTTGGAAATTTTCAGGTTTTAAATGATAGCATCTCCTATTACATGAGGAAGCTGAGGCATGGTGAGATGAACATGTGATAGTCTCACATGTCTAGAGAAACCTGTCTGACAAACGGCAAAATATTGTCTCTGGCTTAGAGGGTCCATATAGCTTTTGTTATTGCTTATTTACCATTGCAAAGATTGGGTATGCAAGTGCTGCTTTTCATCTTCTGACAGACAGGTATGAAGTATTTCATCTCCAGACAGGTATGAATAAGCATTTTACATAGAAACTTTTGAACACGGGGAACGGTGAAACATGTCTCAGTGCTGGTGAAGGAATATCAAAACTTCTGAGGCAAGGTTCACCATATTCTTGTAAAATTTTGTTTCCCTTTTGCCTTTCAAGCATATGACTTTACTTTTGCTTGACTTAAAACTCCAACTTCCTTGGGGGTAGATCAGGATTTTGCTGGAGAAGAAAGGTGAGGAAAAAGAATGATTCAGAACCTGCCCTTTTCTTCAACACAAGGGCAACAAATTCTGTTCCTTCCCACAATTCTGAGGAATTACAGGAGGAGAACACAGAGCGAGAGGCTGAGAGGTGGAGCCAGCAATGTAGCTTTCTGTACCATATATTCTTGGTTGGCTTTGGGTAGCTGCGTGGGAAGAATTCAGGGTCTGTCGGTGGGGCTGGCTCAGAGGTCAGGATGCTGAGCAGAACTCTGAGCCCCAGGGATGAAGCATCAGGGACTGGTGTTCTTATTATTCCTAGCTGCAGCACTGAGAGGGAGATGGAGCTTGTGAGAGATGCTGCCCTTGGAGCTGTCTCTCCAGAGGCCAGGGCAGGTTTCGGGGCCTGCAACCAGAATGCTCCACATAGGCTGGAGCCTATGGCATGGAATACGAAGCCCTCTGGTCTGACCCCTTTAGGGAGTCCCTACCCATGCTACAAGTGCTGCTGGTGAGAGAACAGTGTCCCTTGGTCTCAGTCACCACACACAGACCCAGAGAAATTAGATACTCTTCACACCTAATTTTAACTGTCCCATCAGCCTCTCTGCTCCATTTCCCTGTATGCCCTTCGGGGAGAGCAGAAAAAGGGCCTGGAATGAGAAAATGTGAAGCTCTGATAAAAAACACGAAAGCTTATGCAGCTTATGGGCATTGATTAAAATTTGAGATTGGATTCCCGACTCTCCTGCCACTCTCAGTGGGGGCTGATAAAGAAGATGGGTTAGGGTTAGATAAATGGTTGATCATGCCCCTGCGCTTGTGGGCTGTATAAATTAAGCACTTCAAACCCACTGCTGTTGTTTGATTTAAAAATCAGAGATAGACATTTTAAAAATATTTATTGATCATATTTTAATGATCCGTACTTCTTTCGTTAAAAAGTTTATTCTTTGAAAAATTAGCACACATCTAGTATGTATTCTGAGCATAACCGACCCCCATGCCGCCCTCCAACTCTCCCTGTCCCACAAACACACCACATTCAAACTTCACTCTTTTTAAAAGCAGTTCGCTGAGTCCAGCTAGTGCTACATGTGAATGTATGAGTGTGATGTCACCCACAGGGACATAAGCAACTGACTAATAGCCATTTCTCTAAAGGAAAACAATTCTCCCTCTCCCAGCAACCTTCAACTGCAAATAGTTCTTTAGGAGCCCATCCTCTCTCCTATTCTGGAATTTTTTATTTTTGAGCGTTCCATACTGTAAACGATGAAATATTATATATACTTCCTCTTTTCCCCTTAAACACCTCCCATATGCCCCCCCAACACACCCTCCTCCCAACTTCCTGTCCTTTCTGGTTTATAACCCACTGAGTCCAGTTAGCACTGCCCATAAATACATGGGGGTGGAGCCGTCAACCAGAGCATAGGAGACCTGGCAGTGGCCATATCATCAAGGAAGAATTCTACCTCCCACAACAACAACTGGCTTGATCTTGTGTGGGTGTCCACGCTGCTGTGAGCTCATATGTGTAACAGCCATGCCATGTCCAAAAGGATGGTATTTCACAGCTCTCCTCCTCAACCCCCCCCCCCCCCAGTTCTTCCTTCCTTCCCTACGTGTTGAGCTGATGGAACATTTAAAGTTTAAATAATCAGCATAGACAGATGCAGTGCAGGTCTGAGAAAGAGATAGTCTTCATTAAACTCTGCTGTTACAGCCTTTGTTGTTTAATGATGATTATTCCCATCTTTGGAAGGCTCCTTTGGAATTGTTGTACTGATTGAAGTATAAAATTAATAGTCTGTAAGAAGATTAGCTAGACAGTAGTAAAAGGAAAACATGTCTTCGAAAATGAAAATGTATAGCCATTCCTGTCAACAGCCTCAAAGCTTCTGGTAACCGGTGCAGCTTTGTGAGGAAGATTTAAGACAGTGTGAAAGGAAATGTTACCTGCTGAGTAGAAAAGAGATTTTCTGTCAGAACACTGTACACCAGGTGCTTTATCTACTGGGAGTCTTGTGTGTGTTTCTTGCTTTTTGGTGTACTTTTGATCAGCCCGGGTGCCAGCACTTCAGTGTCTCCCACGGAAAGATCAATAAGGAAGCAGAGACACCAGAGCAAGCTGGCACATCACAACCGAATGCGTAGACCAGATTTCAGACGGCCTGTATGTTTCCTTTGCGAGGTTGGAGAGAGGGCCACACTCTTCTAAGCTTCAGTTTTCTCTTTTGCAAAAAGAGACTGTTTCTATATCACATAGGGTTCTCTAAGGAGTCAATGAGGTGTTTGCAAAAGGACATGGCTCAATATCTGGTATGCAGACTCTTCATACATGACAGGGTATCATCATTTTAAAAAGTACACAAGAGATGAATTCATGAAATGCAACTTTTGGACGACCTGGATAGGGTAGGCTGCACCACCAGAATCAGAAAGGAACAATAAGGTAATGGCTTGGGAGAATATCCTTTGAGAGTAAAGGAGCATCTTAGGTTCCTCTAATGTCTGCTGGGAGCCATCGTAAGTCAAGTATCTGTGGCTGTAATCTAAATTCTTTGGGAATTATATACCCACTTACCTTTTCCAGCTTTAGTAAAGTACAGTTGACAAATAAAAACTGTACATATGGTATGATGTTTGATATTTGAATGCACTGAGAAAAGATTAAACAGAACTAGTTAACATGCCCACCACCTTACAAACACACGTGGTGTGGTGTGTGTGTGTGTGTGTGTGTGTGTGATTGAACGGCTAATCTCTCAGTAATTTTTCACATGCTATAACCATTGTGTTGTGTAACAGGTCTTAGGAATCTACTGCCTTGCATAACTGAAGTTTTGTGTAATTTAACCAATGTCTCTCTGTTCCTCTTCTGTTCTCTCAGCCCTTTATGCCACCCTTCTACCCTTCATTTCCCTTGAGAATCTGGACTGACTGGACATCTGTTTTTAGACTATTGTACTATAGGGGAACATATATCTGAACTGCATGATAGCTCTAATCAAAGTAACTAATCTGACCCTGATTATCCCAGGTCAGGTAGTGAGTACATTTTCTTAGTACGCAGGGACTAAAAGACCGGGATGTTGTCCGTGGTCTTTGTAATGCTCCTGTAGCAAGAATTGGCATCAGGAACTCCACTCTCTTCTGCTCTTTGCCCTACATTTCATCATTTCTTTCTAGATGGATTCTTTAAAAAAAATGAATTGGAAGCCAGGTACCATGGCTCATCTACCAGCAATGCTGGGCCTGAAAGAGGAATATTTCTGTAGTCTTAAAGTTAGCCTGGGCTAGAAAGTGATCTGTAGACCAGCTTGGGCTACAGATTAGATACAGCCTCAAAAAATCAAATAAAAATCAAAGCAAGCAATAGTAAAAACAAACTCAAGGAGAGACAGAAAGAGTAAGACTCTTGACCTTTAAACCCTTCTCCTTTATTGAAAAATATGAAATTAAGTAGAATTAAAATCAAGTCTGTCATTATCTACTTAAATATATATATTTTGAAACCAGAATTGATGAGTATGTTTATTCTCTTTGATAGATCAGCAAAAGGAGGCTCCATTTGACCCAATGGAGAGAGGGTGGCTAAAAGCAAGACAATTTACATAACTGAAGTAACTTAATTCAAATAACTTTTGTTTTTCTGGCTTCTGTTCTAACCCTAACCCTATCCCAAGAAAACAAATCTACTGACCTCAGGGCCTTTATTACGTAGCTGTTTCTTCCTTCCTGCCTGACATTGTGGAGGGTGTGTGAAAACGAGTCATGACCTTTAGAGAAAATACAAAGAATACTTTTCCAGACCCCTAATTCTCAAAGTGGACTTGGCTATGCTTTTATACCACACCCTTCTTGTCCGCCCCTGTTAAAAGCCCCCTTTCAATCCTGTTCCGAGCCCTTACTTCTCAGGAAAGGGCCTTTGTCACGCTTGCTCTGATGCATCCTGTGCTTGGATGCAGGTCGCACAATCATCTTCACCACCCATCACCTGGATGAGGCTGAGATGCTCAGTGACCGTGTGGCTGTTCTCCAGCAGGGCAGGCTCAGATGCTGTGCTCCTCCCGCAGGCCTGAAGGAGACCTATGGCCAAGGACTCACACTCACACTCACCAAACAAGTAAGGAGTACGGATCTTTGACTTTCCTGGGGAAGCCCTGGCCCTTCCCTGGCACCAAAACAATGCATGACACTTGTACAACCATAATGGCTAATGGAAGCCTTCTGGGTACAATATCCCAGGGGCCTATGTACCTCCTTTTGGGCCTGAGCAGTGAGGGCTATCCTCTATGAACCCTAGAATGCCTTTGATCCTCCAGAAACAAAAGAGGGATCAGAGGGACCTGCTAAATTCCAAAGGGAGCTGTCAGGAAACATGATGGCCAAGGTGTTCTAGAGATTATTTTGACAGTGATAACTCTCATATGGAGGCTTGAACCTTGTCCAGTGTAGAGGCAGAGCAGTGAGGAGATGGGACAATTAGGGTCAGGGCCTGAGAGGTCAAACCTAAGTCACATCTGTAGCTAGCATTGCCTGTTGTCAGCCAGGACAGGATCAGGGACCTGAGGTTAGAATCCAGAAACTTACTACCCAGGCCCTCATGTCTGTCTTATTCTCGGTGACCCTCAAAAAGTCTGCCCATGACTCCTTTGAGCCGTGGTTTCTCTTTGCCTTTATTCTAGTTGAGATGATTATATTGCCATCCAGAGAGAGCCCCTTTCTCTTTGGCTAGGAATCCTAGTTCTCATGTTTGGAACACTCAAATCTGTTCTCTGCAATATAACTGCTAGGATCTGAGCCTTCCATGATGACTCTTCTGGGAAGGAGAACATCTCTCCAACACAGACCCCTGAAGGCTTGGCTTCAGGGCATTTGGAACCAGTGTAGGCACATGGGTCAAAAGCAGGCTCACCAGGTTTACCATGGTAGATTTATAGTTTATAAAATAGAAGGAGCTTGGGGGATGGCTCAGCTGGTAAAGTGTTGGTCTCCCAAACATGAAATATGGAATTAGATTCCCAGAACACACATAGAAGAGCCACGTTTGATGACATGTACTGTAATCCCAGTGCTGAGAGGCCAAGACAGAAGAATTGCTGGGGCTTACTGGCCAGCTAGTTTGGCCTAATTAATGAGCTTCAGGTTCAGTGAGAGACTGTCTTAAAGTAGCCAGACACCTTTCCTGTGGATGATGCTTGAAGTTGTCCTCTGACTTCCACATTGATGTACATGTGCCTGTGTGCACATACATGTATATTTAAGAAGAAGAAGAAGAAGAAGAGAAAATATGGAACATATCACTGAAATACCTCCTCCTGTTTAAATGGAGCAACCTATCCTCCTTTTTTGAAATACAATTCTGATGCTGGGTGATGGTGGTACACACCTTTAATCCCAGCACTCAGGAGACAGAGACAGGTTGATCTCTGTGAGTTCGAGGCCAGAGTTACAACAGAGAAACCCAGTCTTGAAAAAACCAAAATAAAACCAACCAAACAGAAAAAAGAAATACAATTCTGCAATAATGTGTTTATGAGTATATTATTCAAGAATACTGTGTTTGGACTGGCCTTCCTTACTGCTCTCTTATCTATTTCTCTTTCTGGTAGCCCTCTGTCCTTGAAACCCAGGAGCCCAAAGATGTGGCTCGAGTTACATCCCTGATACAGGTCTACATTCCACAAGCTTTTCTCAAAGATAGCAGCGGAAGTGAGCTGACCTACACCATCCCCAAGGATGCAGACAAGACCTGCTTCAAGGGGCTCTGCCAGGCCCTGGATCAGAACTTACAGCAGCTGAATCTGACGGGGTATGGAATCTCAGACACCACTTTGGAAGAGGTACATGCTGATAAATCCATAAATATGCTTTCATGGTTTATGTATCCATGGCCAGTTCCATATTCAATGAGATGTGGATGAAGGGGAAGAGATGGAGACCGTTGTGTGTATTTACTTATTGTTTATTTTCAATCCCTTTTAGGAGAATATATCAATTACTTTTCCTGTTACTCTGATCAAATATCCATGGCAAAATCAACATAAGGGATTTTTGATTACAGGCCCAGGATATATATAGTCTATTGTGGAGGGAAGTTGTAGCCCCAAGAACTTGAGGCAGATAGTGGATTGCATCTACAATTAGGAAGCAGAGAGTGATGAATGTTGGTCCTCAGCCAGCTTACTCCTTTTTATTCAGCCAGGACTCAAACCCAAGGAACAGACATTCCATAGATGACCAGTCAGTAGTCAGTGGAGGTGCCTACTTCCTTTCTGTGGACTTCTGTTTGGGAGCTATGCTCACACACTGTGTAAAAGACAAATGTCAGATGTTCTACCTCCCACATGGGACTGAATGCGGGCCTGCTCCCTGTCCCAAGCTCCGTCTCTACTTATACCTGGTCCCATGAGCTCGTGGGACTGCTGAGAACACCCACTACTCCATGCAGACACATCACAGTGGCCAGCCTAGAGTTTGCTCTTATTTCTTTGAAGGGAAATATTGGACTGTAAAACCCAACTGAAGGCAGTCCTTGTCTTTAATATTATATCTACACTTGTGTTACATGTAAATTTTAATTTCACAGTTTACTTTGATATTAGCTATAGAAATTACTGCAGATTAAAAACTAACAGAAGGACAGAAAATTAAATTTGGAACAACCAAGGAAGCATTGTGCTAGGCTCTCTAATTTAATTTGTCAGTTTCAGGATTAATACTAGTGCCCAGTTATTATTATTATTATTATTATTATTATTATTATTATTATTACTATTACTACTACTACTGCTGCTGCTGTTGTTGTTAGTAGGCATTACCAATCTAAACCACATATTCAAAACATTGGAAAACTGGGGGTGTTAAAATAGCCAATTTTCTAAGTTAGAATGAGCATTAGAATGAATTAGAATTAGAATGAATTTAGGGTACAGGGCACAAATCTGGGTTTGTGGTTCTGAAGGCAAGAAAACTTGAGAAATCAGAGACAGTGTTCAGTCCCTTTTAGGAGAATATATCAATTACTTTTCCTGTTACTCTGATCAAATATCCATGGCAAAATCAACGTAAGGGATTTTTGATTGCAGTCCCAGGATATATATAGTCTATTGTGGAGGGAAGGTGTAGCCCCAAGAACTTGAGGCAGATAGTGGATTGCATCTACAATTAGGAAGCAGAGAGTGATGAATGTTGGTCCTCAGCCAGCTTACTCCTTTTTATTCAGCCAGGACTTCTCCCTCAGAAGTAGTGATGTTGGTCTTAGTTCTGGGACTCATAGTTAACTATGACTGGTAAACACAGCCCAGCAAATGAACACATTACGTGAGGGGGGTGGGTGAGGGAGGGGAGAGAGAGAGAGTGGCAGGAGGGAGAAAGCCTACCTACATGGATTTTATTATAGTGGCTTGTTATCATTGTTCTACTTTGCTTTTATTATTAGCTGTTGCTGTTACGCTCTTACTGTGCCTAATTTATAAGTGAGACTTTACCTTAGGCATGCACTAGGGAACAAAAATATAATTACAGGTTCTGTATCTCAGTTTAAATAATTACAAGTTGAAACTATTCAGAAATAGCACCGTATCTGTGTTGAACGTGTGTAGACTTTTTATTGTCATCGTTCCTCTGGAAATTAATATAACAATTATTTATCTGCAACATTTACTTTGTATTAGGCATGGTATATAGTCTAGAGATGAGTTGTTGAATGTAGTGGAATGTCATTAGGTTGAATGCAAATACTACAGCCTTTTATAGAAAGGACTTGGGCACTCTGAATTTTACTCTCTGTTTTCTCATCCTCCCATGAATACTTAGTGATAACCATTTGCCTGTAGAGTTCAGGCACTATTACTGATACTGGAATGAATTCTCCATGGACAAGGGAGGACCACTAAACTCTCTAACTGATAGCAGCCATTGTACATTTTGTCTGAAGTTGATATTAATAGATGAGTGTAAAACAAGAAGATTTGTAGTCTTGCAAGGTACTTGCTTTTATATTTAGAATGCCTTTCGCTCCCTGCAGATGGTATTATTCTTATATCTAAGTGAGGAATCCAAGCCTTGACAGGCTACTTTCTTTACCCCCAACTCACACAGCTCATAAATGATTTCTTGACATGTGGATTGAGGCTTTCTAGGGATGAATCACATTCTTTGGAGATGCTTGATCTGAGGCTCTGCATGGTACTGACCAACATGGCTAGAGACACCAGTTCCCACTGTCTGCACCCTGTCCTGTTTGATAGAGTAAGTAGAGAATGCAGAAGAAACAAAAAGCAGCCTAATATGTGCACTTAGTATCTTTAAGCTGCTCTCTGGAGCCAATGAGTGCAGTCACATTACCCTATAGCTGTTTCTTGCTTTTGTTCCAGAAGCCTTGATATGAGTCTAACCTGAGAAGAAAGTTAAATCTGGACTCTCCATCATCAATTCAATGCTTTCCCTAGTTCCCTCACTGCACACTGCACACACAGGAGACGAGTCAATCAATTTTTTTTTTTTTTTGCATGAAGAGCACTTGTCATTGAAGTAACATTCTCTTTAGCACACAGATACTTATCTACACTTAAGCCTGGTTATCAGGAAGAGTGGGTTTCCCTTTCATGTAATTAGTATTCTCTTTATTTAATTTAAAAAAGGAGACTTTAGGAATCTTTGTTAATATTGTCAGTATGTAGAACAAGACTAGGGAATGCTTGCCTTTGCTGTTTTGTGAGTTTAAGTACTTTAAAACAGTGAGGCAGGTCTTCATCTTCTGGACGGATGCCTAGCTAAGAGATGTTTTGTTAACTACTGTGTTTTAAGATCTTCATTTTCTGGGCGGATGCTTAGCTTTGAGATGCTTGGTTAACTACTGTGGTTTATGTAATCTATCTGCTAATGCAAGGAGAGGTCCGAGGAAGGTTGATAGGTACAATTTTCTGTGAAAGGCACGTTTATAAATAAGATAATTCTATGCTCTCCTTAGCATGTATGCTCCTCCTTCCCTCTTTTCTGCCAGACTCTCAGGTATGATTTGGTTTTCAGTCACATGCAAAATTAAAGTGGAGACTCTGCAGAGGCTAGGAGAGCCAGCTTGCTTTACCTTTGTTATTCATGGAAGCAGGATTTTTCGAGCTGTCTTTTCTTTTTCTAAGTGTTATTTTAGGGAAAAGTAAGGTAAATAGAAAAATCCACTGTGGTTGGGCTACAGAATGCTGCTGTCTGTTGAAAGAAGCCACCGAACACACAACTGTTGGCCAATGTTATATTATTACATGTCGTCATCATCATCATAACAACAACAACATCACCAATCATCATATTTCGGGCTCCATGCTTCTGGGAGGTTCTACGTAGAAGTCAGAACTGAGTTCTGTGTTTTCTTTCCCCACCTCTAGGGTGACTGTGATATACTGGGGAGTCGGGCTTAGATAGAGCCTGGTAGGGTACCCTTGATGCTAATTGTACTGACCATGAGGACTGAATGAAGGGAAGGGCTCCAGGCTCCAGCCTGGGACTTAGAGCAGTTGAGCAAGAAGCCTGCTTCCACATCGTTACTTACTCACGCGCTCCCATGCAACAGTGGCCCCAGGCACAACCCTCTGTGAGAAATTAGCAAACATGGAAAGAATCACAGTAGGAAGTTCACTGGGAAGGAACTCCATGTGTGAAATTCACTGGAAAGAAACTCCAGGCATAGTGTGCCACTTGGGATAATGCCATCCTTCTTCCCCCTTTTATTTAAAATAGGATTTTTCTTCATGTAGTATATATCCTGATTACGATTTCTCTTCCCTCTACTCCTCCCAGTTCTTCCTACCTCCCCTCCCATCCAGATCCACCCCCCTTCTGTATCTCATTTGAAAACAAGCAGACTTCTAAGGGATAAATAAAATAATAAACATAATATAATGTAATAAATATAATATTATATAATGTAATATAATAAAAAGATTAAATAAAACCTAACACATCAGAATTGGACAAAACAAACTGAAAGTAAAGAGCCCAAGAGAAGGCACAAGAGACAGATAAAGACACGGAGATCCACTTGTTCCCCACTCAGGGATCCCATAAAATTACTGAACTGGAAGCCATAATGTATATGTAAAAGACCTGTAAGGTAGAAAGAGGGAAAATACATAAACAAAATAAAAAATAAGAGAGAATTAAAAAGAGGAAAAGGAAAATCCTCACCTCCCTCTTCATCCCCCTCCAAACTTAATCCTCCCTTTCCAGTCCCCCTACCCCATCCATCCATCCATAACTATTTTATTTACCTTTCCTAAGGAGATGTGTCTGCCCCCTCCCCCCATCCCAAGACCCTTAACCTGTGTGGTTCTATGGATTGGTTATCATCGACTTAACAGCTAATATCCACTTACAAGTGAATGCATGCCATATTTGTCTTTCTGAAACTGGGTTACCTCACTCAGGATGAGTTTTCCTATTTCCACCCATTTACCTATAAATTTCTTCTTTTTTTTTTCTTTTTTCTTTTCCAAGACAGGGTTTCTCTGTTGTAACTTTGGCTGTCCTGGAACTCACTCTGTAGACCAGGCTGCCTAGAACTCACAAAGATCTACGTGCTTCTACCTCCTGAGTGCTGGGATTAAAGGTGTGTGCCATCACCACCTGACATGAATTTTGTTTTTAACAGCTGAGTGATAGTCCACTGTGGAAATGTGTTTTCTTTATCCATTCCTCTACTGAGAGATATCTAGCTTGTTTCCAATTTCTGGCTATTATGAATAGAGCAACAACGAACATGGTTGAGAAAATGTCCTTGAGGTAGAATGAGATGTCCTTTGGGTATATGCCCAAGAGTGTTATACCTGGGTCTTGAGATAGATTGATTTCCATCTTCATGAAGAACTACCACACTGATTTCCATAGTGGCTGTACAAGTTTCCAGTCCCAGAAGCAATGGTTGGGTGTTCCCCTTACTTCATATCCTCAGCAGCATGAGCTGCCATTTGTTTTATTGATCTTCACAATTCTGACTGCTGTAAGATGAAATCTTAAAGTAGTTTTGATTTGTATGTCCCTGATGGCTAGGGATGTTGAACATTTCTTTAAGTTCTGAGACTTTTCTGTTTAGATATGTACCCGTTTTTAAATTGGATTATTTGTTTTCTTGATATCCAGTTTTTTTTTTTTAGTTCTTTATATGTTTTGGATATTAGCCCTCTATCAAATGTGTAGCTGATAAATATCATTTTCCATTCTCTAGGCTGCCACTTTGTCCAATTGATGGTGTCCTTTGGCGTGCAGAAGTTTTTCAGTTTCATGAGGTCCCATTTACTTGATTTTAATATCTGTGCTAACAGTGTTCTGTTCAGAAAGTATTTTCCTGTGCAGTAAGTTCAAGGTTATTTCCCACTTTATCTTCTATCAGGTTTAGTGTATCTGATTTCATATTGAATCCATTTGGACTTAAGTTTTGTCCCGGGTGATTAAGTATGGGTCTACTTGGATTCTTCTACATGCAGCTGTCTAATTTGACTAGCACCATTTGTTGAAGATGCTCTATTTTTTTTCCAGTGTGTTTTACTGACTTCTTTATCAAAATATCAGGTGTTTGCAGGTGTGTGATTTATGTCTGTGTCTTTAAATTCCATTGATGACATGTCTGTTTTTGTGCCAATACCATGCTGTTTTTATTACTATACCTCTGTAGTACAACTTGAGATCAGGATTACTGATACCTACTGATACTGATACCTTGTCTTTTATTAGTAGTATTGCTATAACTATCCTGGGTTTCTTTGTGTTTCCATTTGTACTGGATAGTTTTATGTCAGCTTGATACAAGCTATTTAAAGGAGGGAATCTCAACTGAGAAAATACCTCCTTAAGATCTGGCATTTTCTTAGTTAGTGATTGATGGGGAGTGCCAAGCCAAGCTATGAGGAGCAAATCTGTAAGCAGCACCCCTCTATGGCCTCTGCATCAGCTTCTGACTTCAGGTTCCTGCCTGTTTGAGTTCCTATCCTGGCTTTCTTCAATGACTGAGTATAATTTGGAAGTATAAGCCAAATAAACCTCTTTCTCCCCAACTTGCTTTTGGTCATGGTGTTTCATCACAGCAATAGAAACCTTAACTAAGACACCGTGTAATGCTAAAAATTGTCCTTTCAAGATCTGTGAAGAATTGTGATGGAATTTTTATGGGGATTGCATTGAATCAGTAGATTGTTTTTGTAAGATGGGTATTTTTTTCTATATTTACTAATTTGCTATATTTACTAATCCATGAGCATTGGAGATTTTTCCATCTTCTGATATCTTCTTCAATGTCTTACAGTTTTTAATCATACAAGTCTCTTCACTTGCTTGGTTAGAGTCGCCCCAGGATATTTATATTACTTGGGCTATTGTGTGTGTAGCCAATTGCTACTGTATAGGTCTGCAGTAATGAAAAAGAGACATTTTCATAGATAAAAACCTGCCAGAGCTTAGGAGCGGGAACAGCATGTCATAGCAAGTGCCATCCTGGACAGCTGAACCCCAATTATCTGATCTCAGGTGTTTTTATTGATACAAAAACTTCACCCCTCATCCAGAGGCCTATAAGGAAGGAAACCTGTAGCTCAGTCTCATCTCACAATGCTTTAGCAGCTGAGCTATGTCACTTTTATGGTTGGGGAGCTCAAAGCCCAAGGGGAGTGTTCTCCCTTTGTTTCCTCAGACTTTGAGAGAGGGACTACAAGAATTCCTCCACAGTCACCTTGCTCTTCACGTGGAGATCTCAGAGTACAAGCTGTTTGAACCACAATGGCTCTGCCAGAATGCCTTAAGCAGGTGCAGGTTACAGATTTACATCAAGCCAACACCTACAGATAAAGCAAACTGCCAGGGCTTAGGCAGTTCTTCCTCCAACAATGTACAAGCCAATTGTTTTAAAGTTACATGAGCATAACTGGAAATAAATTTCCCCAACCATTGTGAAAGGTGTTGTTTCCCTGATTTCTTTCTCAGTCTGTTTGTTTTTTTCTATATAGGAGGGATACTGATTTTTGTGAGTAAAATTTTTTTATCCAGCTACTTTGTTGAAAATGTTTATCAGCTGTAGGAGTTTCTGGGTGGAATTTTTAGAGTTACTTATGTAAGCTATAATGCCATCTGCAAATAAAGATACTTTGACTTTTTCCTTTCCAGTTTGTGCCCACTTGGTCTCTTTCACTCGTTTTACTGCTTTAGCTAAGACTTCAAGTACTATATTGTATGGATATGGAGAGAGTGGACAGATTAGTCTTACTCCTGATTTTAGTGAAATTGCTTTGAGTTTCTCTTCATTTAAGTTGAATTTGGCCATGGGCTTGCTGTACATTGCCTTTATTATGTTGAGGTATGTCCCTTGTATCCTTAATCTCTCCAGGACTTTTATCACAAAGGGGTTTGGGATTTCATCGAAGACTTTTCTGCATCTAACGAGATGATCATGTGGTTTGTCTTTCAGTTTGTTCATGTGGTGGATTACATTTATCAATTTCTGCATATTGAACCATCCCTGCATCTCTGGGATGAAGCTTACCTGGTCATATGGATGATACTTTTGATGTGCTTTTGGATGCACTTTGCAAATATTTTATTGAGTATTTTATTTGAGTTTATAAGGGAAATTGGTCTGCAATTCTCTTTCTTTATTGGGTTTTTATGTCTAGTGGGTATCAGGGCCACTATAGCCCAATAAAACAAATTAGGCAATGTTTATTATGTTTATGATTTGTGTAATAATTTGAGATGTATTGGGATTAACTCTTCTTTGAGAGTCTAATAGATTCCTCTGCTAAAACCATCTGGCTCTGGTCTTTCTTTTTGGTTGAGTTTAATTATTGCTTCCATTTCACTATGGGTTCTCGGTCTGTTTAAATTGTTTATCTGATCATGATTTACTTTGGTAAGTGGTACATATCAAGAAAATTATCCATTTCTTCTAGATTTTCCAATTGGGTAGAATACAAGTATTTCAATGTATGTCCTTATGATGATTTTCTGGATGTCCTGCGTGTCCAGGTATCTGTGGTTATGTCCCCTTTTCATCTTTAATTTGTTTATTTGTCTTCTCCTACCACCTTTTAGTGCACTTGGATAAGGGCTTGCAATCCTATGTATTTTTCTCAAAGAACCAACTCTTTGTTTTCATTGATTCTTTGCATTTATTGATGTTTCTATTTTATTGACTTCAGCCCCAAGTTTAATTATTACTTGCTGTGTACTCCATTTGGGTGTGATTTCTTCTTTCTGTCGTAGAGCTTTCAGGTGTGCTATTAAGTTACTAGAGTGAGATTTCTCCAATTTCTTATGTACTCACTTAGTGCCATGAACTTGCCTCTTAGAACAACTTATTGTGGCCTATATGCTTGTGCGTGCTGTGTATGCATTTTCATTTAATTATAGAAAGTCTTTATTTTTTTTCCTAGACCAATTTTCATTTGGAAGGGAGTTGTTCACATTCCATGAATTTGTTTGCTTTCTGTTGTTTCTGTTGTTGTTGATATCCAGCTTTAATTTCTGGTGGTCAGATGGGATGTAGGGGTGGTATCTCAATTTTCTTGTATCTGTTGAGACTTCTTTCTGTCCAAGTATATGGTCAGATTTGGAGAAACTTCCATGAGGTACAGAGAAGAAGGTATGTCCTTTTGTGTTTGGGTGAAATGTTCTGTGGATATCTGTTATGTCTGTTTGGTTTAGGTTGTCAGTTAGCTCCAGAATTTCTTTGTTTAGTTTTTGTCTGGATGATCTGTCTTTTGGTGAGAGTAAGGTATTGAAATGTCCTACTATCAGTGTATGAAGGTCAATATGTGATTTAAGCTATAGTAGTATTTCTTTTATGAACTTGTATTTTCTTGTGTTTGGTGTATAGATCTTGCAATGCACTGCATTGCAATGCAATGATAATTATGTACTGTTCTTCCTTATCTTTTCTTACTAGCTTTGGTTTGAATTGTATTTTGTTAGATATTAGAATGGCTATTCCAGCTTACTTCTTAGGTCCATTTGCTTGGAATATATTTTCCATCCTTTTATCCTGAGGTGACAGCTATCCTTGATGTTAAGATGTGTTTCTTAGATGCAGCAGAAGGGTGGATCCCGTTTTTATATCCATTCTGTTTGTGGCTTATTTTGAGGAACTGAAACATTAATATTGAGGTTTATCAATGACCAGTGTTTATTATTCTTGTTACTATTTCTTGGTTTTGTCTTTGTTGGGTGTGTGTTGGGTTCTTTGGTTGCCCCTGCCCCCTTTATATTCTAGGCCAGGGTGGTGGTCGTGGGGTCCCTCATAGAGAGTACTTCTATGGGACTGTGGGGGACACAAAGGGATGGAGATGAGTTAGGAGGAAACTGGTGACTGGGGTCTACACCAAGATGTGGAGTCCCTGGGAAATAGTTTTAAGTGAAAAGAGGGGCTCCTGCAGGCAGGCTGCTACAGGAATGAAGAATAAGTTTGGAGGCATCAGATGTTCCAGGAAGACGGGAACCTACTGTGGGGCTGTGGGTTTCTGGTAGAAAAGTGTTTTTGTGGATTGGTGGCTGACACGAGGGAAGTGAAATGGGTTGGAAGGGTCAGTGGGAAAGAGCTAGGCTGAGTCTGCACCAAGCAAGATGTAGAATATTAGCGAATACCCTCCCCATTTCTCATGTTCATTAGAGTCTTCATTGTAGTATGACTTGTGAATTTTTTTATATCTTAAATGTATCTATTTCTATTTAGTATTAACTTTTCTCCAATATTTGTATTTGTGCTTTGTCTATATGTATTTCTATACTTCAGGAAATTTCCTTAACCTTCTTTCCCTTTGACCTCTCTTCTTAAAAAAAAAATGTGTTCGTTTATTTATTTATATACAGTAAAATCTAAGCTGTCAAGTCATTGATTGCATAGAGCATTGAATCCACCACAGGGACCTTTTATTCCAATTACCTTCTTAAAGGAATAATGTACCCATGTGGCTCATGTCTGCACATTATTTTGTCTTTGTCCAGATTCATCTTCCTCCTTTAGTCATCTTAACAATAACTACAGGTAATAGAACAATTCCTCCATTGTTCTTGAGATGTTACATGCACTTCTTCAACTGCTTGAAGTGATTTTCTCCTTCCACATCTTGTACGTGCTTTCCACATAACAGGTCTTAAATAAATATTGATTTATTAAATCTTAAGTGTTTCCTTTGGCTTCTCTCCTACTGGCCCATGTGTTTTAAATATGTTACTTTTCTTAAGAGAAAACACGGATATGTGCTAAAATACATGGAACGCACATGAGACTTAATGATATAATACCGTACTATCTTTGGATTGGTTTGAGAAAGCTATTTTAATAGCAAAAACATAACTTTCTTTTGTTTGGTGAGGTCTGTCAATGTCTCTTTAAGGGACATTGACTGCCTTCCACAGAGGCTATCGACCCCCAGTTGTGTGTCTCCTCTGCGTGCTTTCTCTTTGTTTATCTGAATTTTGTCCGATGACTTTCTTGGAGTTGAAAACACCTGCTAAGTACCTTTCAGGACTCTGTGTAGCTAGAAAGCAGATTTTGCTTTAGAAATACATTTTTTAAAAATTAATTATGCTATGTCCATAAGTCATGAAGCTGACATTTGAATTGGCTTGTGCCTTAGCTTCATTAGTAATCAGTTTCTGGGGCCAGTGAGATGGCTCAATGGGTAAAGTCACCTGATTTCAAGCCTGACATCCTGAGTGTTTCCCAAGACCCATGTGGTGGAAAGCTCTGACTCCATCAAGCTGTCCTCCAGCCTCCCCATACCCTTCATGTCACATGCACACACTAAATGTATGCAAAAGAAGCATTTTCTACTCTGAGGCTTGAAAATAAGGAAGATGCTGGCAAAGAACAGGTTTACCCTGTGTGGGGTTGAGGACTAAGGATCAAAGATAGCAGGAGAGCCTTGCTGTACAGGTGAGGCTCATTTGCAGCAGCTCTGAAGCCCAGCCACAACTTCTTCTGTAATCCAAACACAGTTGAAATTTACTAATGTGTTTCCTTTTGTTGTGGCTCTGTGGTTTTGTTTTTGTTCTGTTGAGGCAGGGATTCACACTGTGGCTCGGACCTTCTGATGTAACCCAGGCTGGTCTTTGTGTTCATTTGAATATCGTAATACTGTAGGAAGGTGAAGTGGGTGATTTCTTCCAGCCCGTCAAATCCTCTAGATTGAGTCCCTGTAGCCCCTCTGCCAGCACAGGTTTGGATTCTTGTGTTGCATGACTCAGTCAACCCCACGTCAAGCAGCATACAGCGGCAGAATCTGAGCATGTGGTAAAAATCAAGTCCGGAGCGGGATTTGATCTGTTTTTAAATTTTCTTTCTTCTTGGAGGTCAGTTTCTAAGAATAAATAATTCCTGTCTGGTTTCGCCACTGCAGGGTCATTTGTCTTTCCTCTATCTAGAAGAGCAAAGATGCAGTCCAGGAGGCTGGGGATGGGGTGCAGTAAGTAAGAGCACTTGCTTTCTAAGCGTGCGGACCCAAGTTTGAATACCCAGCACCCACATAAAAAGCTGGTCATGGTTTGCAAGTGCTTCCGACTCCAGCTCTGGGGACAGAATCTGGCAGATACACGAGAGCTTCCTGGCCAGCCATTCTAGACAAGTGACAAGTCTGGTTTAGTAAGGACACTGTTTCAAGGGCACAGCATGATGAGTGACAGATGGATAAACCTAACATCCTCCTTGAGTTCTGTGTGTGCGTGCATGGGCGTGCTCACTGCACAGTCATGAGCATGCACCCTGCCCCCACAAAACACACATACAATAATAACGATGAAGATGCAATCCAGGGTCATGAGCTGCAGTCCACTGAACCCCTCAAAGTCATCGCCAGCACGAATTCCTATTTCCTTGACTTCTATGACCTCAGGACTTCTGAACACTACGGGATAGTCATGTGGCACAGAGACCTCAATATAGGCTTGCCCAACGTCCTTGTAAGTGAACTAGGCTATTATTTTGGGAGGGGTATCTGGAATATTCTAGGGATTGGTACTATACCTCTTTGCTTCCTACTGCTTGATGGAGCTGATTTGGTCCATGCCAAAGAGGAGAAATTTGATCACCCAGGTGAAGAGCCGTACTTTATAAGCGTTCACTCAAAAGCGCATTTCCCTGTTTATTTTTTGAGGGCATTCTTTAGTATTTTCTGAATTTCCTTTTCCTCCACCACCTCTTTTGGCACCTTCCAAAGTTCTCTGCCTGAATTAACTATTATTAGAGAGCTTCCCTGGGTTGTCTTCATAATGCTGTCACTTGTACTTGTTTGGAGGAGAACAGTCTCTAATGCATTTCCTTATTTAGATCAGTGATGACTCATGGGCTCTACACTCCATTCATCCTTTCCTATTTATTCATTTCTAGCATTTCTTACTTTGATGCTTAAACCATACCAGCCTTGGGACTATATCTTCTAACAGTCCTTCTTTGAACATATTTTACTATCTGTCAAGAACAGCTGCCCTTCATCACATCAGGATGGCTCAGTGGGGCTCTAGAACCAGCTGATTTTCCAGAAAGTCTTGGTTGCTCCATCTTTTGGTAGGGGGATAGTTTAGTGGTTCTGTCTTGGACAAAGCATAATACCTTGCTTTGCTTCTCTTTCTACCTAAGTGTTGAAAACCAAGAGCTCAATTCCACTTAGTAGTATCTATTCATATTTCCTCTGTGATTGTTTCTGTCTTGTCTAATAGTGAGAAACTTGATTCTTGTCTTTGATGTTTGTCTGTCTCCTCTGATCCCCATGTCACCTACACAGTGCCCTCTTGGGAGATCCTGCCTCACTCCAATCCCAGTTTATACTGGTCCTAACATTAACATGGTTCCTCCATCAGCAGAAGGAGATGAGGAAGGCAGAGAAGAGAATAGGTTTCAGATTTCTTGAGGATGTGTTCTCTCTCCCTCCCTCTCTCCTTCTCTCCCTCTCTCCCTCCTTTAAGTTGTTTATCTTAATCAAAAATACAACATATTTACCATTCTGAGATTGCTTCCATTTTGTACTCAAGTCTTAATTTGAAACAGTTTGAGAGTCAAGCACTCCTAGTTGCTGGCTGTTTCCTAAAACATCGTGGTTTCAGTCCATCTGGTTGCAACCCTGGAGCCCATGCTTGGCATTTTCTGTTCATAAAGAGGCATTTTGGGGTGTCATGTACCCCGAGTCTGATCTAGGGATATTATTTTATACCTTATCTAACTCATCACACCAACCTGCCCTGTATAGACAAGCAGAGAAAGGCATCAAATTGTCCACCATCTGGATTAGCGATTAAGTGTGCTGGGTGATGGCATCTTCTACTCTGTCCTCTGTCTTTCACTATCGTCAGGATACCTAAGGATAATGCCAGTCAACATTCTTGCTTCAGAGAAGTTCTGATGATATGATACAATGAATAATCAGTTCCCCAAGTGTTCATGTCCTAATTTCTGGACCCTGTAAATGCCATCTCTGTGGAACTTATGATGAGAAGATGCACCAGCATTTTCTGCGTGGACGGATGCAAGAAGATAGGTCTGTGTTACAGGGTTACAGAATGCTCAGATGGGAAACGTGACGTCATGATGCAGCAGTAGCTGGAGGATGGAGCATGGAGCTACCGTCTGACGCATGGCGGACAGAGAGTATGTTCTTCTTGGATTGTGGTTCAGGAAGTAACATTTTATACTGTGGCCTGCAAAATCAGGAGATAAGAGATGTGCTCTCCTAGGTTTCCATGTCTGTGGTTGAGGTGGCATAGCAGTCATTCATCCCAGGGCAGTGGTTCCCGTGTGTTGACAGAGGGCTGCCATGTACAACTCATGGTATGCTTACAGTGGTGGCCAGCTTCGTCCAGAGTCCTGCATTAAAAATTCCTACTAACTCCGATGTCTTTATCATCTGAGCTCTTTACACAGTGCTGTCTTTTGCTTGTAAAAAGCAAAAGGAAAAGCAAAATCATATCATTTAGCAGGAAGTAAAAAAAGAAAGTGCAGGGCATGCTGTATTTTAAAGTTTGTCGATTTCATCGTTGCCAATGTCATCGCTCAGCCCAACCCTGTTGTCATTAGAAGTTAGGTTAGCCTCGTCAGTTTCTCCAGCACCTCAGCCGAAGGCAGGGTGTGCTGACCGTATCTGGGGTGTAGTCCATCACACTGACATTTGGAGAGTGGATTGCTCCTGGGGTCGGACACTGTTTTCCAGTACCCTTTAAACAGAGTGCAGGGGATGAGCCGCTGCCCTCCAGCCCAAGGGATTGATAGCACTATCAGTGCGCAGATGACACTTGGGCATGGAAATAGGCATAGACCCTGAAGCTTCTCTTAATTAAGGAGACATAAGTTCCCCAATAAAGAATCTCCAGACTGCTGAATTTATTTTCCTAAAAAAAAAGAAAGGAAGAACAGACAATCCCTAGGCATTGCATTTAAAGTGATACTGTTTTTCTGCTCATTTTTCTTGCTACTTAGTGTCTTTGAGATTTAATCACACCAGTGCATATTTCATTTTGTTTGAATAAATAAAATAGGATGAGTGTGAGCAGTTGTGAAGAATTGTTTACTTGTGATTCCTGATGTAATCCCACTGAGATGCAAAATATTAGATGAGTTTGGAAATGATTATTCAGCCTTTTTGTAAAGACAGAGAGATGTGGACAATATTTGGCCCGTTTAAGCTGTCTCCTGGCCCCTTTTCATCCATGAGTGATTAAAAAAATCAAAAGAAGGGGACGAGGTACATGTATATGATGCCATTCCATCCAAAGTTCATAAATGCAAGATGCTTCTTAGACAAGAAAATATACCTGGGATATTAGATGCTCAGCTCTATCAGATGATGTCCTATGCAGGGGCTCAGACCTTCCTTATATCCATTTTGTAGAGGTGTTTACAGCACAAGGTCTTTCATAATCTTACCTATAATCAGAATTTTTACAGTAGTTTGTATCTTTTTATAAATGGACAGATGAAAAGAAAACTGATTATAGAAAATATATGCCAAGTGATAAGGAATGCTTTGAACTGAAAATGGGGACTTATAGTTCCTGTACCTAGTGGAACGTTGGAAACCTTTTCATATGTTTTGTTTCATTAGAGCCTGACCGGTTCTGTCCTGTTCTGGATGTTAGGGTTCCTTGAGACTGTTCTAAGAGAGAGGCTTGCAACAACAGACTGACTGCTTCCATTTAGCATGGGGTTTACAGATTCAAACTACAGAGGCCTTCCAGGTGCCCTGACCTTTGCCCACAGCATTCAGTTTCAAGTTGTTTTTGAAAGTGGGTCCCTTATGTTCTGTCCCTTGGGCTTTTTTGACATTTGAGTCCCTGAGACCCCCTGGTCAGTGTGCCTGCAGCTAAGGAGAGCCCACACTAGATGGCGCCCCTCACATTCTTATAATCTTGGATTTGCTGGTTGCCTCTCACACTTAAGAGCTGGGGGAAACTTTCAGCACACTGCGTTTAAGGGCTGTATGCTAATTGTTCTGATAACACACCTAACTGCCCTTTGAGATTACTGAGGACAAATGCACGTCCTTATTCTGTTTCTTTCTCCAATATGCACGAACAACACTCATACGCACTTGGCACCCACAGACTTAGATGCACAGGTATCCATCTGTGTAGGCTATTTATTGGGGGCAGGGAGAGATGGGAAGTTTAAAAAGGAGGCATGAAGATTGTTGTAAAATGCACCTATTGTGATAAAAATATGCTTTACATGTGACCATCAAATCAAAATTTCCTCTAGAATAAAACTCAAAGACAAGTTCTCATTCAGTGAATAATTCTCAGCTCACACTATTGTTTCTGATTTTATTCTGTGGGGATGTGCTGGGTGAATAATTATTGTGTCCATCTTCTAAGCCTTCTTCTGCAGTAAGAATAGCCAGGACTTATCTTATTGGATTGACTTGAGAATTACATGATGAAGCATATCATGTACGGGTGTGCTCTGGCAAGTCAGGATGAGACATTGTGAGCTTGTTACATGCCAGGCATGGTTCCCATCGGTCTCTCTTAAAAACACACTTACTGCTTTCAGTGGTCCCATTACACGTGTCTTATTATTACCATTTAGCCCACCAAGAAGCCAAGTCACAGAATGATGAAGTAATGTGTCCATGGCTGGCAAATATGCACTGTGTTGTTCTAAATTATTGTCAGCCCTATCTTTATTTGTAGTGGGGTGAGTGTTGTGGCTGTTCCAGGAGACCTTGCTGGGAATCAGCAAAGGTGTTATCTTCAAACAAGGGGGAACTACTTAAGATTTATTGAAACCTCCTGACCTTGGTCAATGTTGAGGGTGCAGCTTTTACTCCGTAGGATTCTGTCCAAAGCAATTTACCACATGAAGAGAGAATATATACCTCTCCCTGAGGGCTTGCTCGCTCACTGCCTCTGTCTCTGGGGCCCTCTCTGTGTGTCTTCCCTTGTGGAAAGGGTCAAGCCAGGAGCACTTCAGCAAATTCATGACTCTTTGCTTATTTAAAGGAATCGGACTCGTGATGCTGTTTATGGAAGTCAGAAGTTCAGGAAGGGAGTTGTGAGCTAGTTGATGGGCAGGCACTGAGACAAAGCACAGAGACTAAGCCCCTAGAAGTAGGGCCAGAACCAGGCACCCGGCTTGCTGTGGATGCTTCTGTGGTAGGTATGTGCAGAGATTAGAGGGATAGAAGTATGTGTATGAGCTTCATCAAGGCTACAGTGACAGTGCACTGTGCCTCTCTTACCAGTGGATTTTGGCTACAGACATAATAATGGCACAGATACTGCATGCACTCAGGGTCTGCACAAGGCCTCTACAAACAGCACGTACTGAACGTGAGCTGATGTGGTCATTACTAGTGCAGGTAATGAACCCTGTGGCCATCGTCACAGAATTGGCTCAGCACCGCCAACATCAGAGCCTGTGCTCTCACACAGCTGCACTGCTACATGGCTCAGTGTCTTTGATTTCTGTGTGAGGACTAAAGCATCCCTCTTGACAAGTGCTGTTTGATGTATGTTGGAGATCCTTAGTTCTGGTCTTCCCAAGTGTCCCCCAAGTCTTCAAATGTAGTTAAAGGCGTCATTGTCCCTAGCCCACCATTGTCTTGATTCATAATCTTGTCCCTTGGTCATATTTTTGTTGATTTGATTCTCAGCTCAGGGTTTAAACGCATCAAGCTTGGACTTCTTCCATTTCTAATTAAATAGTGGCACCAATAAGTCACAACTTAACTGCCTTAATGACGTGGTGTACCCTAGCCCCTGAGAGGCACACATCCAGTGGGTGGTTTTTATACATGAGTTTGCAACCACCATAAATAAACCACATTATTTAAATGCGTGACTCCTAAGTTTGTTTGAGATTTCTAAGATGCTGACGCAGGGAGTCACAAACTCAAGGTGACTTGAGCATAGTGGCTGTTCCTGGTCCTTTTCTCCCAAGTGCACTTGGTGGATTTGACTAGTCTCACATGTGTAGCTGATGCAGGTTCATGATCTCATTTAGTTAGATTTGCATCCTTTGGGAGGCCTATCAATTATATTACAGAGTCCCATGCCGTCCCAGAGTTACACTAATTAAATGAATGACCAAGGAAACAAGATGTGTTTGATGTGTGTTGTTACGGCCTAATGGGTGATTGAGGCAAAAGAAATGCAAATCAGTATAATTTGTGAAAAAAAATGTAAAATACATGCATCTCTTTTATTTTATTTTCGAAAGGTGTTTTTGATGCTTTTGCAAGATGCCAACAAGAAATCTCACATCACTCCAGAAACCAGATCAGAGCTTCAGAAGGAGAGACCTGCTGGACCCTCTCCTCGCCCCTGTAAGTAGTTTAGCCTTTTGTATTTCTGTTCAAGACAAAAGGCTACCAACCTCATTTAACGTCTGTTTTTAAAAGGCAGAATAGCAAGAGCCTGGTGAGGATACAGAAATGGGTGGTGAAGGGGCCTGAACAAATTCACAAAAGAGCTGGAGAATTTAGATTTATATTCTGGCTTGTAAAGGGGCAAGATTACCTTTTTCTGAACAACATCACTTATTCTATCAGAAAATTTTCAGTATATACAGTTAACATAATGATCCTTGCTCATCTAGGTTTACCTTCATCACACACAGACCAAAACTACTAAGTCTATGGTGTGATTATGAGGCGTAGCCATATGCTGCTAATGGGCTCACGTGGCTTAAGGGCTCACCAAAGCTGAGCCTTATGTTCATAAGCCCGTGTCCCAGCCTTCGCACACAGACTTCCTTGGGCAGGTATTAGCAGCTGGACAGTATCCAAGGTTGGTTTCCACAGGACGGAAGTGGTTCTGGTTCTGTCTACTTCTTGACACATTAGCAACAACTTACCGATTCATGTGAGGCCTGGCTCTAGAGGTATAGAAGGTAGCATCTCTTCAGAGATTTCAGACTTCATGGACATAGACCTGCCCACCTCCCATGGGTAAATCACTAGAATTAAATGTTATGTGGTATTGCTTCCTCCTCCTCCTCCTCCATCTCCTCTCCCCCCCCTTCTGTTGGTTTTCTGAGACAGGGTTTCGAGAACTCACTCTGTAGACCAGGCTGGCCTCAAACTCACAGAGATCTGCCTGCCTCTGCCTCCTGAGCACTGGGATTAAAGGCACCTGCCGCCACCACCTGGCAGGATGAGGTATTTGAATGGTTCATTCTCAGCACTGTATGGATGTTGCAAATGCCTCATTTCCTCTCCTTCTCTCGGTATTATCAGGTATAAGACACATATCTTGTCAAAATGATGTTTAATTGGTTTCTAACTATGGTCATAATTTACATTTCCCTAATGATTATGTCAAATGCTTCTACTATTTATAACAAGTTATTGAGACATAATTCTTAGAACCCACAAATTACCCATTTAAGACACACAACTCCATGTCTTTTTGGCACGTGCATCCATTACTGCACTCAATCTTAGACTATTATTATTGATACTTCAAACAAAACATTATGTCACTTATCCATCATCTCTTCAGCCTTAGGCAATCTCAAGCGTACATCTTCTCTCTCCACATCAGCCTGGTGTGGACATTTGATGTGGATGAATGATACAGCTAGTCCTTGTGGCCAGCTTCTATGGAAACATTTTTCTTTCAGTTGCCCAGTAAAAACCATTGCGTGTATATGCCAGGTTGTTCTTCTGTCCATTCATCAGTTGATGAGAACTTGGCTAGTTTCCATTATTTTATCATTAGAACATGCCTCTTAAACCAGTGTTTGGTGAGTCTATGTTCTTAAGTAGTTACCTATGAATAGCATTGCTGGGTCACATGCACTACCATTTGAGAAAGACCATTACTAACAGTCACCACCTTACATTTTCACCAGCAGCAAGAAGGTTCCCCTAGTCCTCACCAACAGACTGATTAGTGATGCTGGACATCCCTTCATATGCTTATTGGTCATTTAGTACATCTTTGAAGAAATGATTGCTACAATTAATTGCATTAGTATTTCATTTATTCTTTCATAATTTCATATATGTATACAATATATCTTGATCATATCCACCCCAGATTCTTCTTCCCACTCCTGTTTGTCCCCCAATACTTTCCCACCTTCATGTCCTCTACATTTTTTAACATAACCCACTGTATTGACCTTATGCTTATTGGTATGGGGTAATGCACCAAACACCAGTAATCTTATACTGGCCACACCCCTAAAGTAAACAGAACCTCCCCCTTTTCCAGCAACCATTAATTGCCAAAAGCACTTGAATTAGAACTGGGGCCTTATGGCCCCTTTGCCAGCCCTACCGGAATGCTGGTTGGTTACTTCTAAAACAGCAATGTCCCTATTGTGCCAGTGGACATGTTTTTCCTGAGAGGTCAGTATTGTAATACTCAAGGACCAGTGCTGGGTATAACCATTACTACCCTTTCCCCTCCTATAACCTGCAAAGCACTTCCTGGCATTATGATATGTCAGAAGGGAGGAATTTTTCCAGTTCTTTCCAGCTTGCTCTGATTTCGCTATGCTCTGCAACCAAAGGGGTAACTTCAGCAATACGGTTTTATCATCTAGTTATGGTGGACAACCAAGAACATGAGGAGTAGCTTGTACTCTCTTGCTTTCTTTATTCTGGGGCCTCCCTAAAAAGTAGCTTGAAGAGGTGTCCCCTATTTGGCACTGTGATTTCCATTAGATAGCCGAGGTCTGTTGGGAATAGCATTGTCCGTCTACACCGTGTCACCATTCAAACTCCGTTGTTGCTATTATTGTTATTATTAGTAGTAGTATTATAATAATTATCATTATAATTATTATAGTTTTTCCAGACAGGGTTTCTCTGTTGTAACTCTGACTGTCCTGGAACTCACTCTATAGACCAGGCTGGCCTCAGACTCACAGAGATCCACCTGCCTCTGCCTCCCAAGTGCTGGGATTAAAGCCATGTGCCACCACCACCCAGCGTTCAAATGCCCTTTAAAGAAAACAAACTTAAAATTATTTTACAAAACAGTGGGCTTCCATAGGGTCTTTTCATACATCTTAGGTTTGATTAGCCTGACATTCCTTTCTCAAATGATTTTTCAAGTGGTTTCAAGCTGTTGCTCCCTTGTAGGAGTTCTTCATAAAAATAGGATTCTGTACATTCTGATATATTGTGGGCGGAGTCACCCATTTATGTCTATATGTCCATTGCTTCATAGTTTATGTACATTTGTCTTGAACTCCAATTCTACTTGACTTTATTGGTCAGTCATTGGATTTCCTGCCCACTACTGATGGTGAGATATAAACATGTCTTGCAGCTACCATAGAGCTATGTACTTTCTCTCTGTTTCTCTGTTTGCTTCATATGTTTAATGAGCTTGATGTTTGGTTATGTGTTTGCAGTTTTATATCCACTGTTATCAAATTCTTTGTGTAAAATTTCAGTACACTGTCCCTTTTCTCTGGTAACTGCCTTCTAATCATTCTTTTTGGTCTGATAATAACATAGTCATCCTTATTTTCTTTTGGTTACTATTGGCATCAAATATATATTTTCATTCTTTCATTCTCTGCCTATATGTCTCCATAAACCTAAAATGTGTGCTGTCCGGACAACATGTAGTTGAAGCCTGTCGTTTACATAGTGCTCTCTTGTGTGTCTTTTGGTATGAGTATTAATACATTCATATTTAAAATAATTTCAATAGAGTCATACTTATTAGCATTTTGGTTCTTATTTAATCTTTTTTGGACTTTCTTGTCTCTTTTTAGTTCATTACTGACTCTTCTATTTCGTTTATTATTTTTTGTAGTGACATATTTTTGTTCTGTTTTAATCTCCATTTATATGTATTTTCTGCATTCTAATCTACCAATTGGTATATATATATATATATATATATATATATATATATATATATATATTATAGAATTATAATCTATATTGAATTAATACTAAGTTGACTTCAATCGCATACAAAAATTTATTTATAGGTCAGCCTTAGCCATTTTATGGTGCTGTTGTCAAAATGACATTTTTATATATTGTGTACTCGTTTAACACAGATTTATACTTTATGATTTTGTTTTTAAAATTCTATGGAAATAAAAAGTGTATAAGACAAATTGCAAAGCCCCATTCTTTTATTCATGTATTTCTATCTACTGTAGAAGTCTGAATTTGGTCTGGTTGTGTTTTATTACCCGGGCATTGTTTCACTTCAATTTCATTTCAACATGAGCTACCCTAAAACATTTCTTAGATGTTTGTTTATTTATAAACATCCACTCTTACCTTCATTTTTAAAAGGCACTTATGTCAAGTATAAAAATCAGTTGACAGAAGAACTTCTACTACTTTGAATAGTTTCCTACTGCCTCTGGCATGTGTGATTTCCCCAGAGGTACTCACGGTTTCCCTGTGTTTTTTGAGATGGTCAGCAGGCAGTTTCTAATGTATCTTGGTGAATCTTTTTGGTTTTTTGCTCCCTGGAGCTTTTGCTTGTCCTTCTGTAAATCTCAACACACACACACACACACACACACACACACACAGGTAGTAGATATTATTGCTTGTATCTCTGGTTTCTGACTTCTTTTTTTCCATTCTTTTCCATTTTTTTGTCTCTCATATCTAGTGACTTCATGACTATCCTCAAGTTCACTGATGGTTTCTTGTGCTGTTCAAGTACACTGTGACTTTTATTCCCAGTTCATTTATTATACTTTCTACCTCTAGAAACTCCTTCCTTCCCTTCTTCCTTCCTTCCTTCCTCTCGCTCCCTCCCTTCCATCTCTTCCACTCTTTCCTTTTGAAACAGGGTAGTCAGGGTTTGCTTGTTTGATACAGGCCTTAAATTGATTTTTTGAGGTTGCTATGAAATTATTTAAAACTCCAGTTCTTACCCTCACCACCATCCCATGAGTGGCTATTTCTTCTGCAAAGCGAGCAGGAAAATCTGCTTTAGAAACTGATTGAAGACTTCCATTATGCCTACATACTGAATCACAGGAACAATAGCCATCTTATGCAATGTCTCAGGCATGCTTGGGAGGAGGGGATGGTGGACAAGGTCTGAGTATCTGAGTTATTTTAGCTTTTGGTCATTGCAACAAACTGAACTGAGTTCTAGCACTTGATACCCTATATGTTTACCAGCCATGCAAATTTCTTGTTAATAACGCTGTTCCTATAGCTTTACCCGTGATATACTTTCAGAAAGGTGTTTTAAATTTGTTTTTACGGGCACAGACTGTACACATCTTGCAGTAAACGGCTTAGACCTTCACCATAACCCCAGAAGACACACTCCTGTGTAAGTACTACCCACATGAGAATGAGCAGTGCCTGGCACTCTACAGGCTCTTCAGGTTCTGCTCAAGCCAGATGCCTCTCCATTATTTTCATCACTTTAGAACAAGTGCACTTAAACAAATGCACCTTTTTATATAAAAAAATCAAGTGGTCTGATTTTCCAAACCTTTTTTTCTGAGATTCATATTACTATATATGCAATTCGACATAATTTCAATATCTATTATAGTTTGTCTCTGTCTTATTGTTTCTATAAATTTTTAATAAAATGTACATACCTGATATGTTCTTTACATTTTTCGGTATTTTTGCCTAATCGTTTAAATTTCGAGGGCTCATTGAAGATGCATTCATTACTTTCACATGTAGCAGTGATTTAAAAATATAATCGGAGGCCCTTGTGAACACTGTTATCTGGACAACACATGATCCAAATGCATTGCCCCTGTACATGCTTCATTGTAGTAACACGTCCATCTATAAATGGGAATTACACGTTCCTAACCTGGGGACTATTAGGGAAAATCTGCATGAATGTATTAGAAATAAAATGTGTGATAAGAGATAATGCCACAGGAAGTGTGAAAATGCGGTGTCTGAATTTGAAGGCACAGAGTCCAGGAAACAGAAGCATTTCCATCATTCATGTTAATATGTTATAAAAATGTAGTTTCATTATTCAAATTACAATGTTTTGAACTAGAATATAATTTAAGACTCTATTTAAGTCTTTCAGTGTTAATTAAGAAATGAGTCCAAGACACATTAAATCAAATTTGGTTTGAGATCACCTTTGTTTGCTAGTTTTTATTGTAATCAATAAAATCCTCACATAAAACTCAGTAGGAGTCAAGTTTATGTTCCTCAGTAGGTACATCTTTAGAAAGATGTTAAGTCAGGATGCTAGAGACTCTGCTAATACTGTTTCCGAAATACGCTGATCTAGTTAATCTCATCCCCCTTGGTATGATCTAGACTAGAGGAATTCAGTTCCTAGAATAACTATTAGGCAAGTGCCTTCTCTTCTTCCGGTTTGCAGGTGGATGACTCTTGCTCTTGACTACTGCTTCGGGCTACACCTGTCTGTGTGAGTCCCTTTCTTTCGTATAGGCTGTATATCTTCCAAGGGCTAGCTCTCAAGTAACTCACTGTTCAGAAAGATTGATGAAGGTGAAATAAATATAAAATATATACCTCTAAATCATGGGAACCCAGCAGCTCCACGGAAATAGGTTTTGAAGACTGATGTCTGGCTGTCTGGAAGTGTACAGTGCTACTGGGTCTCCACAGTAGGGTAGAAGCCACTTCTTAATGGCAAAAAAATTTATCTTTTTTTTCAACCACCTTGAGTGTATCAGACTGGATTCTGGGGACTTTCCAGGTATTGTGCTTTCTCATTTGATCCATATTGCTAATTTGCAAGCAAACTTGAGTTGAGAGTAGCTGTCTGATTTGCACAAACCCTCAAGTCTTTTAACACAAATTTTCCTTCTGGTCATAGCACCCATCATGGGGTCTCTTTGAATCATTTTACTTTCTTTGAAATGACTTTTCCTAAGCCTAGTAAACTAAGGTTTATTATTATATTACACATGTAAAACATATAACCAAATCAATATATAATGCATATGTTAATAACATATAAGACCTTATGGAAATATTTTCACATATGTATATACTAGTTGGCTTCCAGAAAAAAATAGTGACCTCATTTAAAAAAATGATGATCTGCCATTTGTTAAACTCAGGTTACTAAGCTAAATCACACATCATTGGGTCAGTAGGCCCGAGAGGACCACATTATGTCTTTCTAACAATCTCCCAGGAAGTGCTTTTGGTCCACACATCACACTGCAAGAGCTCTTAAAAATAACAAATTACTGTTCTAGTCTCTTACTGCTATTTTCTAGCATAACACTGTTATCATGAACTCACTTATATTCCGTCACAATTCATATGTCATTGCCCCATTGTCCTGGATACAGTATGCTTGAAACAGTTGATTATGGTTACAGGTAAATGAAGTCACATGGGTCGGTGCTAATCCAGTATAACTGGTGTCCTGGTAGGAAGTGATCAAGCCATGGTATTCAAAAGGATGCAAATGGGATTTAATAAACGGAGGGCAAAGACACAGGGACAAAAATGCCATCTACAAGCCAAGGAGAGAGGGCTCATAAAACAATCATCCTGAGGACATGACCTTGTACTTTCTGCTTCCAGAACAAGCAGTAAATGTATGCGCCTTAAGCTGACCGCTTCTCTGTGATAACCTGAGCTGCCCAATGTATCTGAATAAGCTTTCTCCTGCATGTGTCTACCCAGGTCTCTGTTATTCCCTGCCATCACACTGAGAAGGCCTGCTCTACATTCCCTGGTGACCAGCATGCCACCAGCTTCATAGAGCAGCATCTGTCCTTTCATGGCAATAGTGATCTCTCTCTTTTTGGGTAGAATTGTCTTTGGACTCGAAGATCGCACATTTTAATTTTTCCTCTGAATATTATTCCTCTTCAGTTTGCTTTCTTCATCAGAGTCTTCCTAGCCAGCTCCACACCTCAGCCATTCCTAAATGCTCACGTTACCCTCTCTCCAGCCTTCCCACAGGCTCCTGTTTCTGCCTTGACCACTTCCCTCTTGTGCTGCTGCTGCTCAGAAGTATAACATCAGCTCAGAATGCTTCTCTTGTTGCCTCAAAATAGTCCCATTGACATGTCTCCAAGGTACCAGCACCAGTAGATGTTCAAATCCTACTCATACTGTCTGCCCATAAATTATTTTCTCCTTTTTTGTTCCTGCTGTGGGAGTATGCCATTGCTGTAGCTAGTGAGCAAACAGGAGTGTCAGATCTATTCATGAGCCAACCATTAGCTCACTCTACATATTCAGTTTTCCCTGGATTCTGATTGAAGTGATCTCTACACCACAGCCAGTCTTCCTTTAAATTGTTTGATCTCATTAATCTTGCTTAAAAACATTTGACAACTTTTGTCTTCCTGGGTTAAAATTCTGCTCATGGACTCCTAAGAAGATAAATACCAGGCACTGGATCTCCTCCTTTCATGCATGGGTTTCCATTTCTTGGGCAGGTCAAGCTCTCCGTGCACTCAGCATCTTGAGAACCTCCCACCTCACTGTCCTGCAAGCTCTGTCCTCTGCCTGCTCTGAGCTGATGTTTGTGTGAGTTAACTCCTCATTCTGTAAAGCATCTCCTGTTCACCAGACCAGCCAGAAACCTTTCAATAAGCTCCTGTGGTCCTCTCTGATTCTCGCAGTAAGGAACAGGGTACATTTAAGTCGCTGTGCTTGCTTAATACCACTGCCCATTCAAAGACTTCAACTGCGAGACTGAAGGGCCTGGAACCTTTTCACTTGCTGTTGTGTTCCTGGTACTGTATGCTCTGTGGAATGCATGTTTCTTGATTAACTAGCCAGGTGAATCAGATGAATAAATAGGAGAGAGAGAGAGAGAGAGAGAGGGAGAGGGAGAGGGAGAGAGGGAGAGAGAGAGAGACCAGAATGTTATTTGAATAGGTAGGTGCAGGCAGTTGTGACCAAATGGCCTCAGCTTGTTCTCATTAGGGTTTTGGAATGCATGGCATCAGTTCGCCAGATAGACCACCACAATGGCTACTGTCTTCCAAAACTACAGTTTTAAATGAAGGTGGAAAAATCACCTGGGTTCTTGTTAGAATAGAATATTCTTACATCCAGCTTTCACAGAATTTGATTCCGTGTACTTACTTTCCCTCCTGCCTCCCTCTTTTCCTCCCCCTTCCTTTCTCTTCTTCCTCCTTCCTCCCCTCTCCTCTCTTTCTCTAAGATTTGGTTCACTGCACAGTCTAGCTTGGCCTTGAACTCAACATCCTCCTGACTCAGTCTCCCAAATGCTAAGCTGTGTGTACCTGTGGCATTACACTTTTAACTGCCACCCCCAATTCCCTCTGATTTAAATGGTCTGCGGTCACTATTATGAATAGCTTTCAGCACTGTCTTTTTAAGCCTAAAGTTCACGTGAAAGATCATAAAGGTAATGCTGAGTGAAGTTGTGGGAATGGCTGTCTTTTTTTTTTTTTTTTTTGTACAAGGCATTGCCATGGCTTTTGTCTTTGCTCCTCTTTTCTGTCATTTTTATGAAGCCTCATCCCCTCATTGAGATCTGAGATCACATTTAAATTTTTAGCTCAATGGCTTGTCAGTAGCATTTTACATAAATTCCCTCTCCTTTTTTCTCCCACGATGTAATCCTCTGTATTTCCTTCCTAATTGCTGCCGCTTCTGCCGATGGAAAGCAATTTTGGCAGTGATTAATTTGAAGGGTCTGCAGCCTCTCCTTTGCTTTTTAAGACAATCCTGTTTGCACAGTCTGTCCTAAGCAGGTCTGCTGTAATCTACTGCCTCTTCAAAGAGCTGCTCCAAATTCTGTGCGTGTCTCTCAGGCTTCACCATGGTGTTAAATCCACAGGGCTGTCTTTCCCTCTTTGTCCACATTTCCTTGAACTTCAAAACCCTCCATCCCCGTGAGCAAGGTGGGGAAAGAACATGGCCGCTGCCAATTATACATGCCAAAGAAGGTTTGTTTTCCACGTTAGTTAAAACCAGCAGAGAGCTAACAGCAGGGTGCTCTGCAGTAAAGAGGCTGCCAAAATAAAATGGAATTGAAATAGACTTGGGTAGGATAATTGCTGGTGGCAGGTGCCAGGAAGCAGCAACTTCTATCAGGGGCAGTAGAAAGAGTGTGAAGCTGTAATTCTTGTCACCATGCAGATCAGAACCACCGCAAACAGCTCCTGAGGGCTGGTGATGAAGAGTTCCAATCCTCATTTTCTGAGTTAGAATATAATTTTTTTTTTTTGGTGTGTGATATATCTGACAAGGGTATGCTTCATTCATCTTAAGTGTAGCCATTGCCTCAAAGTAATGGTGGAGCGTCTTGGGTAATACAGAACGAGACTAGCTTGGGGCAACCTTTCATGACATCTCTCTCTACAGGAAGCTGTGATGAACATGTCCCCAAGGGTTTTATCACATCTTCTCTAGCTTGCACCTCCTCACTGGAGCCATGGTGAGCAGGGCACCTTGATCTGGCTTCCTGTGTGGTACTTGGGCATAGAAGTATTTCAGGAGCACTAGGGATGCTATTCTAAGTCTAAACACGAAATTCATTGATGTTTCGGCACACATGTACATAACCTGGGGGTAATTTGACATAATGATCTGAATATATTTGTTCATGAATTGAAATTTCGTATTGTACAGTTTTCCACGTAGAGTTGGCATGGACACTAGGGGCAAGGAGCCCCTAGTGCGGATTCTGGAGTTTTGTACTTTATTCCATCTTCTCCACAGCTCCTTAAATCTCATCTCCCCCCTAGTAAAGAGGAGTGCGCAGGGATGCTGTAAGCAGCCAGATTTATCCCTTTAGACCTTAGTATAAACACATGACTTTGCCTTGTCAAATACTTACCTTTGTTTATCATACTCTGGAAATCACCTAGAAATGGATTCCTTTTAATATCTTGGAGGCATCTTCTATAGATCGTGTTTTTCATCCCCATCTTCACACAAGTCCCCCAAGGGACTTCCTACCCACTGGTCTCCTGAATTAAAAATGCCAACCTGTAACATTTAAGAAGTGAAATTTGTGTAGGCCAACCTTAACACATCTTGACGCAATGGCCTTTGAATAAACTCGTGCCCTGCTACAGATAGCACGGTGCTCACATGAAACCTTCAAGCAGTCAGTGTGGTATTCCACAAGGATGTGCAAGATTGCCAATGCAGAGGCTGGATCTAAGAGGTTAATGCGACTGGAGGAGGTATACAGGTGGTGTTCATTATCTGCGTGTGGGAAGAATGAGCCCAGGAGAAAGGGGAGCCTTGGCTCAGGAAGATGATCTGTAACGATGCTGAATCCTTCTTTGATGGTTGCCCACCTGCATACTCATTCTTCAAACTTCTGACTATCTCATTGGGGTGGAGAGGGTGCTGAAAGCTGAAGAATAGATAAGCTCAGTCAACTGTCCCCAGTTACAAGGACCTCTGTGCCCAAGACTAAGACAAAGATGCATGGCCATGCTGGGAACAGCAAGGGGATAGACATAGAGCTCAGAATGAAGAGAGGATTTAGCACAGAGAGTTTTGCCTTTTCAGTTATGCTTACTGACTCTCAGTGTGTCTCAGATGCTTCCTCAAGGGGCCCTATTTGTACTAGCAGAAGCATTTTACCTAAGGCACAGACAGCCGGAGGACATGTAGTAGGACACACCTACTCATCTACAGTGCACACTGCTCTGCTTCCTGCGCGTGATCAGAATGGGGGCTTGCTACAAAGCCATGTGGCATCATGCAAAGGCACCCCGGCACCATTTCCTTAATCATTAGTTCAAACCACGAAGGAAGCTCAGCTTTGGAAACCCCAAGTGGGACCATTGTGAGGTCTTTGATGCACATCATGGAAGTCAGAGCCTGAGGCATTTCTGTGACTGGCCAGGTTGTGGAGATGCACATCTGGTTGTCCAAAGGTTGAGCTATTGTCTGTTCAAGGCAAGTTTAACCAGAGGGTGTTAGCGGCTTTTAAATTAGCAAAAAGCGTGGTTTGTGTAAGTGATGACCTTATTCCATGGTAAAATTCTAATTCAATGCTTTCCACACATTGGCTATTACAACTGTGTTTTTCAAAGAAGGAAATCATTGACACAGCAGCTTTACAGCGATCGGAAAATCCAGTCTCACTACATGATAAAATTGCTCGTTTACCTAGTGAACTTGTTTCTTACATTTTAAGAAAGGTAGCGTTTATAGACGTAATATGATCATTATCACAGTTGAACAGATAGTTTCATAAAAGTTTGGTAAGACAGTGTTGTGAAACTACCCAGGAAACTTTTTATATAAATACAGCCTTCTCGTATACACTCTTTTTTTTAAGAACTAAACATCATTAATTGGTTTTGAAAAATATAGTTAACCAAAGTTCCAGATCAATTTTGTACATATCACTATCATAATATTTATGAAATAGTTGTGTTTTGAGATTTATGCTAAATTAGTAGCTATATAAAGGCCACAAAATGTTGTCTTTTTTTGTTTGTTTTATTTTTGATTTCCATTCTGTTTTTGGATTCTTGTTTTCCTTCTTCTACTCTTCACTAAGAAGAAGACACTTGATTTTGTTGTTTTAGTTTTAGGTAAAATATAAGTGTTAAGTACAAGAAAATTTAGTCATGATTTGGGCAACCATCACATGATTAAAAGTATTTTTAAAGTAGAACAAAGCCTGAAGACTAACTCATCCAAGCTTTTATTTTATAAATTAAGATTCCAAGGGAGCCAGGCAGTGGTGGTCCACGCCTTTAATCCCAGCACTTGGGAGGGAGAGCCAGTGGGTCTTGGTAAGTCAGAGGCCAGCCTGGTCTACAGAGTGAGTTCCAGGACAGCCAGAGTTACAACAGAGAAATGCTGTCCTGACAAAAGAAACAAAACAAAACAAAACAAAAAAGAATCTGAGGGAACACTACTTGCCACCAATGTTAAGGGAGTTCAGATGAGCCACACTGGAATTCAGGCATCACAACATCTGGTGCCAGGTCATATACTTCCTTTATGGGACATTTGCAGAATTCAAACCCATATTAAGGATATCTAGTTATTATTAAAACATATTCCTTGAAGAAACGTGAACCTGATTCAGGTTCCCAGGGCTTCAGTAGCTTCATCACACTGGGTTGGGGAGAACAGTCCAGTCATTTATGCCTTTTCGTGAGTGTGACATGGAAATCCAAAGTCATGGCTAGCGTTTACATTAGAAAATAATACTCATACCTTCCTGAGCAATTTGATTCATTTCTGCCTTGTGTCATAAGATTCCTTCAGTTCCTGGAGCAGTGTTCCTAATCTTGTCACCCTTCCTAAACTGTCTGCAAATAGCCCTGGCACTGGCTGTCTCTGTGGTGATCCTGTCTGTGGCCCACTTGGGCCTGTGTTCTGCTGTGTTGTTTCATTTGTGTATTTGACTCCGAGGTCCTCTGAGAACTTAATTTGCATACTTAACGCAAAGACCTATTAGAATTAACGGGAATAAATACTATATTTTATTTCTCAAATTTTAATTTATTTCAGACCTTCTCCTAACCCAATTTAATTATAGATATGTGAAATACTGAATAGCATGATGTTTTGGGAGGTGCTGAGAATTGAACTGAGGGATTTTCATATTCTAGAAAAGTGCTCTACTGCTGTTCTACATTCTTAGCCCTTCTGCTATGTTTGAGAGAATGTCTCTCTCTATGGCCTCAAACTCGTGATCCTTCTGCCTCAGCCTCTGGAGTTCTGGATTATAGCCATTAGCCCCCACATCTAGATTCCACTATGAGATTCTAAATACCCAACTCAAGTTGAAGTTCTGCAATTAAATGAACAGAGTTTTGTTTATCATACAAGTATGCTTCACTTTCTGAAACATGTATGTCATTTTGACAAAATAATTATGGATAAGAAGATGAATATTCAGTTTTGAAATAATCCAGAAAATCGTGAGGAAGAAAATGCAAGTAGCCAGTCTTGGCACACAAATAGTAGCTTGCAAGTAGGCTGAAAAGGGCTCAGATATTAAAGAAACAAAACAAAACAAAAAGCAAAACCTCCATTTTATCGAGTAGTGTATAAAGTATGTGATTATTTTATAAAAGAACAACACAAGCATTTTAGTTTTTCTTGTTTGGTATCGGTGTCTGTGACGGATTTTATTTACTCTGCACGTGTCACTTTGTGCATTTCATGCTGCATGGGTTTGTCCATAAGTGCTTGTCTTGATGCCCTTGTCTGGATTACTGTGTGCTCCTGATGCTGCGGGCCACACTGCTGACGCTGCAGACCTGTATCCCCTTCCACCATTTTTAATAGAACATTCTTCCGGGTCTCTGAGAAAATACTTTCTTTCAAAAGATGATATGATTCCATTTCAATTGTTTTATTCATTTATAGACTTGGCTGTTCTCTGTATACTAAGTATTTAGTGTGTAACGCATTCTACTGTTGTACATGTTAAGTGTCCTGATGCAAATCCACTCTGCTCTGATGTCTACAGTCAGTGATTACTGACCAGATGTCACAAGTGGAAAGTTCTCCATTTGGTCTCATATGTGAATCACAGGCAGAACTCAAACATATTGAAAGGATTGTGTAAAATTATCTTTTACCAATGCAGATGAGAGGAATGTGAAATGTGAGAGGATTTGGTATTTTGACTTGGGGGTCCATTACCATTTTGCATAAATCAATACCCCCGAAACTGAAAAACATCTGAAACCTCAAACTCTATTTTCTACTCCTAGTCCCAAACATTCACGTTAAGGGGTGCTCAGCCTCCCCTGTGACTTGTCCAACGAGTCTCCATTTGCTAGACACTCAGTCATTTCCAATTTCCTGCCGCTGATCTGTGTAAGGTCTAAGAAGTCACCTCACCTTACACACTTGATGGGTTTCCAGTTTTGAATCAACATAGCTCTTGAACTGGAAATAGGCAAATTCAAGAAGGCCTATGTTTATTTCATATATGTTTTTTCCAGATCTCTTTGCTCACCAGGAATGCGTAATCAGACACTTTCCCTTGAGCACTCAATAATATTAGGTGTTAACATTATCTACGATCATTGTCAATTAGATGAGTCTAGGAATCAAATCGTTGCCTTCTTTGACAATGCATATCATTGACCATTTCTAATTTTTCATGAACTATACAATCAGGCACTTTCTGAGTATTTTGTTTTGAGTACTTAGGTTTATGAAAGCATTATACTGGTGTTACTTCTGTCCCAAAACTTTGAGAATGTCCGTGTTATAGGTAACATGTATATGTATGATGTGGACATCATACAGAAAGCCCAGATTTTCAGCTCAGTCCTCCACCAGGTGCTAATAGTTGAAGAGTTACAGTCATTTCACCACTGCTCAAAAATTCTTTGGGCATTTTCCATAAGCAATTTGATAGCCTGGGTAAATGGGAATACATAATTGTAGATGTAACTGGAGTCCTTGAATATAATTGCACTCATAAGTCAAATAAGACAATTCATAACAATTTGGTTCAGCATTTTAATTTTGTCTACTAAATTATTCATATGAATGCTTTTATAAGTTTAGCCATGAATAATGGTGAATTGAATGGTGGTTGATTCATAACTATAAAGTATCTTAGCCTTTTATTTTTCTCATTTGCATCCAATTAACACATATGGAAAGGTAGAGAAACTTTATTCTTCTTGATAGGAAGACACATCTTTCTTCCACAGACTTACCGAGGCTGTCTGAAGAATGATTACTGTAACTAGGGGTCAATACTGTGTCTGTTTTGCTAGTTTCATAAGTATCCCAAGAACCACATGTGTGGAGGGAAATTATCTTAAATTTCTCTTTTTACAGCTGAGGAGATGGCATTCAGAGAGGTTATATAGCTTTTCAAAAGACACAGAGTATGAAGGTGGACAGCAGTAGATTCACATCCAGATTAATGAGGACTGGATTTCACCCAGCCCACTACAGCACAAGGTTCTTCAATGACTGAGGCCACTGGCAACATGAACTGCATTTCCCCGTGTTTCTCCATCTCGACTTCCACACTGCTTGCATCACCAGGATGCATTTTCTGAGCAGACATTTGACGTGCTCTTGCCTCCCAGGCAAACAACCCTCATGGACCTTTGCCTACTGTACACACATAAGAGCAGGTGCCTAATTTATAAGTGTGAGTGGTCAGATGTGATGTCAAAAGATGCTGCATAAAGTTGTATTTGTGGGGTGTGGCTTTTGTTAAGTGGTGACTTTGGGAATGATGAAAGAGATGCAGATCCTGCTCAGGGCTCTTCAGTGCCTCTTGAACCAAAGCAGAACAAGCCTGACAGAGCTCCTTAGTTAAAAGTCAGCAAAGGCATCAAGCCATTATCTCAAACATCACATCTAGAGATTCATGAAATAGGTAACCTGATGACCTCTCAAGACTTTGATCTCCAGTTAGCTCATGCTTGCCACTGTCCTAGTGCAGCTGCAAGCGTACTGAAAGTTGGTGTTGGGCAGCATCACAGAAGTGAAAGCGTCATGCTTAGTTTAGTCCTTTTCTAGCACCAATGTCCCTGGGTTGGCTGAGGTAAGGGCTTCATGAGAGCTGCGTCTGAGCCGCCATTGGTCATGCATTAAATATCACCCCAGCCAAGCTCAACAGCAGGGAAGTTAGAATGAGCACAATCATTTATCTGAGATTCAGATAGCTTCTGAAGTAGAGCCAGGAACTTGGCATTTTTAAAGTTCCCAGATAAATCTGATGTTTATCCTCAACTAAAATCTGGTGCTTGGAGCCTCTGTTCTTCCGGCCTGCCTGAACAGTATAGTACACAGGTCTAACCAGGGGCTGCCTGCTGGATGCATCTTCAGTCCTGGGCAGAGGACTGTTCTGGCCTTTCTGCCTTGGCACATGCCTCAGGGACACCCTGCGTTCTGCTACATCAGAGTAACTTAGGACATGGACCATGCTTATCCACATCTCTTGTGTAGACTCTCTGCTTACAAACTCTCTGAACTCTCTCCTTCCTACCCAATAAAGTTTTCCTATCTGGGTCACAGCACCGCGTTGGGATTTTTCTTTACACAGCGATCCCAGCCTTTCAGATACGTATTTTTGGACAGAAACCACATAATTCAGTACTTGACAATATAGGGTCATCATTTAACCTCAGACAAATAAAGGAGTGATACAGATACGCATTTTAACACCTCTGTGCTCAACACCTTGGTCTCAACACTGTCTTAAATAATTGATCTTTCAAAAGTGGTTCCTGTTTCATTTTATTGTAGAGCCAATTTGCTGTTCTTTTACAAACCGCCTTTTACTTTGGTGCTTGCAAACAGGACAGTCAGTTCCCACAGCTGTTCTCTGATGTCACTACTTTTATTGAAAAATGCTTTTGTACTGAGTTTGTTTTGCTGGAGAATCTTAGACCCTGGGAAAAATTGTTCATGGGATGTGACTGAGCAAGTTCAACCTTCGCACAGGACCAGGTTGAAGCATCTGCCCTGGCTTTACCTTACTCTTTGTCATTGACGGCTTTGTCTGGGAGCTGTGGCCTGCTGCCCTGAGGCAGGTGTAGAGAAGATGTGGGTAACTGCAGGTGCTCACCATTGATGTCCTACACCTTTCTGGTCCATAGCTCATGCTTTCCTTTCAAATTCTACTTACTGACTTATATGGTCCCGGAGACTGTCCACAAAGGAAGGAGGAGGGCAGAATTGATGAAGACCGTGAGATTTGTGTCATCTGTCCCTGGAGCAGAGACCCAAGGATGGAGAGTGGCTCTCTTCTCTGTAGGTGAAGGTGGATGGTACAGGAGGAGCTGTGGTGGGTGAAATGAGGGAGAACAAGTGCTATGGTTCTTTCATGATATCCAACACACACTCACAGTCTTCATCTTTCTCAGGAAAACCCCAAATTTAGGTCAGGGGGAATGAATAGGAGGGATGGAGGGGAGGAGAATGGGTGCTGAAGAGAGAGCAGATCTCCCCAGCCAGCTCAGTCTCAGTCAGTGTGGTTGGGACTCACAGAACCTCCTGCACCCCCTTCACTGTCTTTGATGTCTTTGATGCCCCAGAATCCATCTGTGCATCAGACTTCATTTCCACCAATAGGTGCACAGGAGGAGATCCTTTCTCACTGGTCCCCATTCAGAAGGGAAGTCAGAGGGAACACAGATGTACTTGGCTCTAGTCATATTATAGTCTCCAGAACAGGGATTCTGGATGCCCAGAAGTGATCATCTGGATAGAGAGGTAATCTTGCAGTGTCAGGACATCTGAAAAGTGGTCCAGGCCTTCTGCAGGATAAATGGAGAGATTCATCAGAATCAGGTAAGAATAGGGAGCCCCAACCCTACTCACTCTGTCCATCTTCCAGCCCCTACAGGTGTCTCTCCTGTGCGGACTCCACCTGTATGGGCCTTGTCTGAGCCTGTAGGGGAGTTCCAGCTGCTTCTGGGACAGGCAGTGGCACTCCTGAGGAAGCGGCTACTGCGGACACAGCGAGCCTGGAAAAGCACAACCTCAGACCTGCTACTGCCCGTGCTCTTTGTGGCCTTGGCCATGGCCTTGTTCATGGTGCAGCCTCTGGCCACTGTTTACCCGCCACTCAAACTGACACCTGGCCATTATGAGACTGCAGAAGCTTACTTTTTCAGGTAAGGAACTCTTTTCTGTTGTCTAGAGGCTATTTTATGGCTGTGTTGGTGTAGAAGCCTGAGCTGATGATACCATACAACAATGACATCTATTTCTTTCTTTCTTTTTCTCATGTCAGGTAAAAATTCTCATATAAGGGGTAGTAGGGGGCATAGCTCACAAGTAGAGGACTTGCCTCATGTGGCCAAAGCCCTGATAGCCCCTCTCCCTCTAATATAATAATAATAATAATAATAATAATAATAATAATAATAATAATAATACTTTTATTATTTCTGAAGTCAGAATACAAAAGAATAATCTGAGAACTCTTTTGAGGGCTGACTTACAGCAATTTATGGACAGTCCTGGTCCCAATCATTAAATCGCTAGCTTCTTTTCATAGCAGCCAAGCATACTGTATGAAAGAAGTCATGAGGGAAAGAGGCCGACATACCCCAGCAGCCTGGCCCCTAGCAAGAAATAGAAGGACTAGGTATATTCTCAACATCTTAGCATTTTAAAAAAGTATGTAAGTTGTACATTTCACAAAGCCCTCTGCCGTTGTATTTAGTGCAACGTCCCTCAATTGCATATCCAGCCAGCCAGACACTATATGGCTCGTGCTGAATTGGATGGAGATTGCTAACATTTTCAGGTCCTCAGGGCAGATTTGTCGATAATAAATTGAGAGGAATTTGTTAATTTAGGCAGAATTTTCTCAGGTTGCCCAGCTTGTAGTTGAGACACAGGATTTGGCACCTAGAAAATTGTGCATTGGCTTGCCTGTTTTCTCTCCAGAGTCACCTTTAACTCTCCTGTCATGGCCTGTTCTCGATAGAACTAACCAAGTCCCAGGGATCACCTCTCAGGGTAGAGCCATGTGGCCTGATTACCTTCCACTGGGACCCACTTCTAAAAGCCTTACCACTTCAACTCTGTATGTGTACTGCATTCTCTCCATTCATCTGTTGTTCAGCTTCTTAGGTTGGCTCTTTACTTTAGCTACAGTGAACAGTCTACAATAAACACTGATATGCAGATAGCTCTGTGACATGTTAACATGGAGATCTCTGAGTAAGCCTAGAAGGGATGAAACTGACAGATCTAGTTTTTCATGAGTTTTCATTTATTTCAAACATAAATAGATCTTACCTTTAAAAAAATGGTTGCTGAGGTTTCTCTGGACATAGGGTAACTTGGCTTGATGTGTCTTCTTTTTAATATTTTACAGTACTTTAATTTAATTATATTTCTTCCTTGCCTTTGCCACCTCTAAACCCTCCTATATACCCTTCCATGGTCTCCTTCAAATTCATGGGCTCTTTTTTTTATTACATGCATATGTGTATGTGTATGTATGTATGCATATGTATATGCATACACACACATACACACACATATATGTATATAACTTGTTCAGTCTATATAATATTCCTTATATGTGTGTTTTCAGGGCTGACTGGCACTGACTACCAGTTGGTGTGCTCTTCCCTGTAGAAGACTACCTCTCTGACTCACAACTTCCCTCAGTTCTCCATAGTTCCTCATATAGGGTTGAGGCTCCATTCCTAATATTCCTGAAGAACCTCCATGCTGATTCCCAAAGTGGCTGGACTAGGGTTTAAGTGTTTAAGGGCTCCCTCTTGTTTACAGCCTGGCCAGCGTTTGTTGTTACTTGTTTTCTTAATGACTGTCATTCTGACTATAGTAAAATAGAATCTTGGTTTAGATTTATATTTCTGTATACATGTATTATGTATTATGGATGGCTAACAAAGTTTAACATTTTTTCATGCTTATTGATCACATATACTTCATTTTTGAGAACTTTCTGTCCATCTCATCAACATGTATATAGATTGGGTTATTTCCTTGTTTAGTGTTTGGAGTTCTTTGTAGAGTGTAGATATCAGTCCTCTGTCAGATGACTTGCTAGCCAGAATTTTCTCTCACTCTGTATCATGTATTTCCTTTCCTTGTGTAAACTTCCAAATCTCAGGAGACCCTGACATTCCTTCCTGAGCTGAGTCCTTTTCAGAAAGTTCTTGCTCATGTTTGGGTCTTTAGGGTTTTCCACTTTTTCCTCCTACAGTTTGGGAGTTCCGGGTCTTACATTAAGATCTGTGATCAGTTTAGGGTAATATTTACCAGGGAAGTGACAGATACAGTTCCATTCTTCCACATGTGGAAATCCAGTTTCCCCAGCACCATTTGTTGAAGAGGCTGTGTTTCTTTCAATATATGTTGCTTGTTTTCTGGCATCTTGGTAGCAAATCAGATGCCTTTGTGGAATTTAATCTATGCCCTTTATTCTATCCTGTTGAGCTGCATGACTGCATTCGCTCAATACCATGCTTCTTTTGTTCCCCTGGCTCTGGAATATAACATGGCATCAGGTATGGTGAGAAGCCTAAATTTTTCCTTTTTCTCAGGATTACTTTCATTATCTGTTATTTTTTTTACGCTTCTGTGTGATTTTTCATATTTACTCTTTTTTTTCTATTACTGTGAAAGATGGTGTTGGAATTTTGATAGTGATTGTATTGAATGTATAGATTACTTTTAATAGGATGGCTGTTTTCCCAGTGTCACTTCCTATCCATGAGAATGGGAGGTCCTTCCTCATGGCACAGCTTAGGGGGGAAGCAGTGGATATTGGGAGACAGGTGTTCTGGAGAGTGGTCCTCTGAAAGAAAGTGCCACCATGATCAGATCTTCCGTGCCTGCTTGCAGGAGACCATCAGGAGAGGTCTGTGAACTGTTGACATTTCCTCTTAAGAGGGGCTGGAGAGGCTAACTAGATCCTCACCTGAGAATGTAACTGCTCTTGAAGCCGTTTGTATGCAAGCCTGCCTTGATTACACTTGGTGTGTCCGGGTAGTATGGCCTGAAGGAAAGTCTTGGGAGGCACTAGAAGCAGTGGTTCTCAACCTGTGGGTCATGATCATTGGGAAACAACAAATTTCTGATGATCTGAGGCAATGAGACACCGCTCAGTATCAAGATTTCAGTTATGAAGCAGCAATGAAAATAATTTTATGGTTGGGGGTCACCACAACATGAGGAACTATATTAAGGGTTTGCAGTATTACAAAGGTTGAGAACTACTGCTTCTAAATATTTTCTTGATTTTGTTTTTCTTCAGTGTTTTACTGTTTTCATGGTAGAGGTCTTTTACTTCCTTGGTTAGGTTTAATTCCAAGTTTCTTCTTTTCCTTTTGAGAAATGTTAATGGAATTGTTTTCATGATTTGTTTCTCAGTATGTTTGCCATCGATATATAGGATGGCTACTGATTTCTGTATGTTAGTCCTGTGTCAGCCTACCACTTGTCAAAAGTATTTAGCAACTCTAAGAGTTTCCTGAGTGAGTCCTTGCTGTCTCTTAGGTACCGAATCATATTATCTGGATATTAACAATACTTGAGTTCTTCCTTTCATAATTGTATTTCTTTTATTTCCTTCTTTTGCCAGACTGCTTTAGCTAAGTATTCAAGCACTATATTGAATAACATTAAAGAAACTGAGAACCCTTCTCATATTCCTGATTTTAGTTGAAATACTAAAATTTAGTTGAAATACTTTCTGGTTTTTCTCCATCTAGTACAATATTGGCTATGGGTTTATCATATATAGTCTTTATTTTATTGGCACATATTCTTTGACTTTCTTGTTGCTTCAGGATTTTTCTCATAAAGCGATGCTGCATTTAACCAAAATTTCTTTTATGTATCTTTTATCATAAAATTTTTGTCCTTGAGTCCACTTATATAATTTATTACATTTATTTGTTTGTACATGTTGAGCCATCTCTACAGCTATAGAATACAACCAACTTGGTCATGAGGCATGATATTTTTGATGTGAATTTTTTTTGGTGTGTGTGTGTGTGTGTGTGTGTGTATGCTTGTGTTCATACATGCATGAGAAGCGTACATGTTCATGTATGTGAGTACAGGGTGCTCATGGAATGTCATGTGTGTAGAGGTCAAAGGACAAGCTCAGGTGTCAGTTCTCATCTTCCATATCATTTGATATAGTGTCCTTTTTTGTTTTGCTCCTGTCTATGACTGTGCAGCTGGTTTTTAAGTTTCTAGACATTCTCTAACTCACATGGGAGCCCTGGAGTTATTGTGTCATACCGTACATAGGTTGTAGATGTTAAATCCCAGGTCCTTATGCTTTTGTAGCAAGTACTTTTACCCACAGAGCCATCTCTGTAGCTTGTTGATATATTCTCCAATTCTTCAATTTTCTAGTATTTTATTGAGACTTTTTGTATCCATATTGATCAAGAAGATTAGTCTATAATTTTAATTTTTGTGTGTCTTTACCTGGCTTTCATATCAGGATAACACTGGCTTTATAGAGTTTGGTAGTATTTATTCTCTGTATTTTATAGAATAGTTTGAAAAACACTGGTACTAGTTGCCCTTTAAAGATCTGACAGAATTCAGTAGTGGGCCCATCTGGGCCTTGGCTTTTAGTTGGGAGATTTTTATAACAGCTTCAGTTTGTTGCTTTTTGAAGTCAGTATTAGTTGTTTATCTCATCATGACTTAATTCATGTATGCTACATGTGTCTAGACATTGACATTCATGCATTCCTTTTAGATTTTCCAGATTAGTGTAGGAGAAGTCTTTAAGATTTATCCTAATAATGTTATAACATACACTAGAATGTTAATGTATCCCTGATATCTGTCTTAACATCTGCCTTTCATCTCTGATTTTATTAATCTCAGTTTTGCTTCTCTTTTTTTGGATTCGTTTGGCTAGGGGCATGACAATCTTTATTTGTTCCTTTCCAAAGAACCAATTTCTTGTTTCAGTAGTGTTTTATTGATTTATTTATCAATGATTTTTGGTTTCTATCTCATTATTTTCTGCTATGATCTTAATTGCTCGTTTCTATCTACTGATTGAAGTTTTCTTGTTCTTCTGATTCTAAGGCCCTAAGATAGAGCATTAAGTTATTTATTTGAGATCATTCTGAATTTTTTTTTTAATGAAAACATCTGTATGTCTAATCTTTCTTCTCAGGACTATTTTTAGTTGACCTTAGGTTTTGATATGTTTATATTTTCATTTTCATTCAATTATAGGACTAAAAAAATCTCCTTCTTGATTTCTTTAATGAATTATTAATTAGTGTATTGTTCATTACATGCTTGTGTGTGTTCTGTGGTTTCTCCTGATGTTGATTTTACTTATTATCTAACTGTTATCAGATAAAATACAAGAATTTGCTTCATGATTTTTATATTTATTGATCTTTGCTTTGTGTTATGTTATGTAAACGACTTTAGGGAAAATTCCATGTGCTGCTTCTGCCATTTATTCTCAGCATTTGGATGCGATGTTCTACAGATGTCTGTTCAGTTGTTTGATCTATGATATCACTTATCTCATATATCTCTATTGAGGAGATGATCCATCTACTAGTAAGGATTGGATATTAAAGTTGTTGGGGTTAATCTATGGCTTTATGTCCAATAATATTTGCCTTATGAAATCGTGTGTGTCAACAATCATTGAACATCCATTTATACTTGAAACAGCTGCTTGCTTGATTGTTCCCTTAATCAGTATCATGTGACTTGTGACAAACTTTGGTTTGAAATCTGTTATTCTATTGGCTTAGAATTCCTTTTCATATATATATATCTTGAGGTTGTATTTGTTTTTGCTGGTGATGTACATGTCTTAGAGGTAACAAATAGATGGATCCTCATTTTTAACAAAATTTGCTAGTGAATGTCTTCTGCTTAGAGAATGGAGACCATGTACATTCAGAATTATTATCAAAAGGTGTATATTAGTAGCCATCGCTTCTTTGGTTTGGTAGAGCTTGGTGCTTCATTGAGCCTCATGTGATTAACCACTGTGATGTCACAGTTTATTTTCTTTTCCTGTAGCCTTTTGGATATGTTCATCTTTCTCTTTTCTCTGGGAGAGTCCTTTAAGTATCATTTGTAGGGTTGGCTTAGTGTTCATGAGTTCTAGTTTCTATTTATTGTGAAAAGAATTTTTTTTTAATTCTCACTCAATTGTGACAGGCAGTTTTGCTGACTATAATAATATGGGTGGTAGATTTTGTCTTTGGGAGTTTTCAGCACGTGATTCTAAGCCTGCCTGTGATGCACAATCTGATCATTTGTTGTGTCCGCAAATCTCATGTTGTGCTGGTACCTTCTTATTAATTATGTGTGCAGTCTCCTGAATGCCTCATTTTTTCTACCTTGTCTTCAATCCCTGATAGTTCTTTTTCTCCTCGATTAACTATTTTAGGATTTCCACAGAAATTTTGATGGACTTACTAACCTTTTCATTTCCATTTCAGCTTAACTTTTTTTTTCAGTAAGTCAACTTTTCCCCCTAAAGTTTATTTCTATGTATTTCCATATTTACTTCTTTATTCCATTCATGTGTTCTCTTTGTATTCTTTTGTATGTTTTTGTCCTCTTAGACCTCTCTGAACAAACTTACAATGGTTCTTTTGAAATCTCTGTCTGGAATTCTATCAAAATCATTGCCATTGGGCAATGTCACTGTGGGATCAGTCACGTTCTGAGGAGTCATAATGCTTTAAATTTTCACGTATTTATGTTTTCCACTGTATGTACACATCTGAGAAAAGGCTGTTGTGTGGTGGAATTAAAAAAAAATCATCCATATCCTTTCAGTGGGCATGTTTTTAGTGTTCTGGAAGGAGTGGGTTGTAGTATACCTGACATATTGTTTCTCTTCCCTGGACTGGGGAATCGATCTCAATTATTATATCCTCAGCCCATGCAAGTGCTTGTGGCATCAGGATTCATATCTAGTACTCTTCTATACGAAAATACAATAAAAATCAATTAAAAAGAAATTGCCCCCTCAAGGGAATCATTTTAGAAGGAAACAAACACTCATAGAGTATGTTCACTAGATATTAGTTACTGAGTGTATTAGTGAAAGGAGAAAATCAGAGGAAGACTAGTGATTAGTATTGGGTGACAGAAAAAATACAGGAGGGAAATGACAATAAGGGCAGTGGGGGAAACGAGGCCTCTCAGAATGGAGGTAAAATGGGAAGAAAAAGATGTAAAGGATTGCGCTCAGATGTCAGACAACCTCAGCACTCTCATCTCTTAGGAATATGAGGCAGAGAGGCTCCTCCCTGCAAACCGGAGAAACTTGATCTTCTTGGAAACCTATCAAAATAAACGTTAAAAAATACAGAAAAAGACAAATTAAAAAAAGAGAACAGAAATAGTGAAGGACACAGCTGGCCTGATGAAAAGATACCAGATATTAAAGGAGAAATGTGAAAGGAGGGACCATTCTTGGGCCTCTGGGTAAATATAGTTGCTGGCCTTGGTGCTGAATCTGATTTGACTCTTGTGTTTCCTATGGGTGTCACCTACACTGTGTTCTTTTACAGGTTGTAACACAGATGCCACTTTCACCGTGGTGTGTGTGTGTGTGTGTGTGTGTGTGTGTGTGTGTGTGACTATATTGGTTAAAAGTGCTGATCACAGCTCTGAGTGATGTCTTACATGGTCCTGTTAGCAAAAGATCCTTCAAAGGTCTGGGTAAAAATGCTGGTTCCAGCCTTGGTCTGTCCCAGTGTCTTGTACAGTGACTGGTACCTGCTTTGAATCTGGCTTCTATTTGATTTCTACCTTGCTCAGCTTCTGCTCTGCTGTTCAGAAGTTTTCTGCTGGCCAGGTTCTAGTGTATAGTCCTGTGACATTTGCTCTGGTTCCCACAGTGTGCTGTTCAGGGAAGATCTAGAGTGGCCAAGCCTCTGATTCAGTATGGCGGGAATATTTTCAAAACTGGCATCTCACAGGGCCAGCAAGATGACTCAGTGTGTAAAGGCACCTGAAACCAAGCTGAATGACTTGATTTTGATCCCCAGAATCCACATGATGGAAGGAGTGAGCTGATTCCCATAAGCTGTCATCTCATAGTGTGTGTGTCCCCCAAACAATAAATGCTATAAGTTAAATCAAATATTAAAAATGGCACCTTCCCACTAGTCAGGTTGAGTGAGAAGAGAAGCTTTCCTGTACCTCCTCCCCTTCTGCAGGTGCTCTTGCGTGGTCAACTTTCTTCTCCATCCTCTATCTCTTTTTCTGTCATTAAAAATGTGTGTTATTGAGAGTACAGTTTTCTGAGATCTTCTTTCTTAAGCTATGGTTTAGTCACCATCAGCTGTTGCCCTCACTGTCACTGGGGGGAAAGAGCTCCACAAACCAGGCCAATCACTCTGTATAAGCCCCATTTTCCTTGGTATTGAAACTAGAGACTTTTGGATAACGGTTATCAACTTTTTCCAATTCCTTCAATATTCTTTCCAACTGTAGCTGCATGTCATGTGCCATCTTAAAAGTCTCCTATATTTTATAAATACTCGAATTATGAATTGTAATTACTTGAAATGAATTCTACCACCAATGATTCCAATTTTAAGAAGTTTGACATATTTCCTTCTACAGTTCTTCAATTCCAAAGATTCCTTACAGTTGATGTACAAAACCTAAACTTCTTTTCTAGTGTTTGTTTCTGCGTCTTTCCTCATAGTGGCATGAATGTTTTGCTGCAGATTGTCTCTTTGGTAAAGAAATTCTGTATCAGTGACCTTGATATTTGCTAATATTTCTTGAACTATAAATAGACTTGAGGCTTATGGCCAGTAAGCTAAGCGCCATCGCTCAAAGTTTGCTTTAAGCACAGGTCTAATTCTGTGCTGAAGACTTCTCACTATGAAAGTATGATTCAATGACATGTAGAAACCAAAGAATGTAAATATAGATTGCTTTCTTGTATTGCTATATAATAGGACGAATGTTTGTTCCAAGCTAGAACTCCAGTGTGAAGAAAATACTTCTACTGATTTTAATAAATTAACATAATATGATATTACATTAGGGAGCCTTTAGGATTTCATTTTAAATCCATGAAAATAGGTGAAAATTGTTAGAACATTAATTGAATGGATGAGGAAAATAATGTGCTTTGACTTGCAACGCATACAAATGCATATGCATGTTGGCAAAAGCTGTGCTTTAAGATGTTTCCCGGTTCCATCCTTGCTCGTGACTTTTACCATAAAAGAGCGGGGAAGTTAGCTTTACTGGTGCTCTGGGGAGTGTTAGCCCAATCAGTTGGACTAGGGTGAGGTCAGAGCAGGTCCTCTGTTCTCCTTCTGGAGTCCCTAATGGTGCTTTGTTTCCTCACCATCAACAGCAGCGGAAGCCATGATATGGACCTCACCCACGTGCTTCTGCGCAAATTTGGAGATTGGGATCCCCTCTGTGCTGATGGCCAACTGTAAGTATCTGTACCCTCTGCACGGCAGAGACTCCAACATCTACAGCACTGGAGCCTGGAGGGTCGCTTCCCTCCGGGATGGTTAGTCCATGTTCCAACTTACTCTACATGGAGTAAAAGTCAGCTTAATGGGTAGGACATTAATGGGTCTAATTAGTGGGTCTAATTAGTGGGTCTCATTATATGGAATGGCCATAAATAAACTGCCTAATTACTTCTTTCTACCCTTCATAGACACATGCTTGTAGGACTGCAAAAAATAATAGTTAGCAGTATTCAACTGACATAAGAAAATTTAAAGCCAGAAGGACTAACAGCAATGAATTATGTGTTAACTGTTATTTAGAGAAAACTTTTACACATTGAGACCTTATTTTAGTTAATAGGTAACACACACACACACACACACACACACACACACACACACACAATGTGGTAATTTTGTGTCTGGCTTCTTTCACTGTCCATAAACAATTCTATTCACATTCCTATGTGATTTAACTCTTTATGGTTGAATAAGGTTCTATTGTGTATGCATACCTCATTTTTCATGATTCATTTAGTAGTTTGATACAAATCGGCAAATGCAAATACAACAGCTTTTGCCAGTAATCAAAATGAAAAATTGTCATTGTCTTCACTCATGGCCCTGGCATGATCACCTCCATGTCGTGTGACCTCAGACGTGTCATTTAAGCTTGGTAAACCTTGGTTCTCTCCTGTAGTAGGGTCGCTTTATCTAGCATACCTATTTTGTGGGTAAACTGAATAATAACAGGTTTGCTGCAGAGATCGACCTGAGGATGTATGCCGTGGTACCTGTCAAATGCATACAAGCAACAGGTATTATTTTTATTTGGTTGTTTTGTTTCTGATTTTATCCCAGAGTGACCCTGAACTTCTGACTTTTTCTTCTGACACCTCTCCAGTGCTAGAGTCACAGATGCATTTCTCCATGCCCTGGAGGGTATTACTATTAATGCCATTAAAATCACAGCTTCCAGAGTGTCTTTGATTCTCCTGGTCCATTTAAAGCCATCCATACCCTGAGATATGTGAGAGACAGTGTCTCCTCTTACATGAAGAAACTGAACTTTAGAGAAAGCTTATGAATTGCCTGAGGCCCTATAAAGGGATATAAGTGAAAAAGGCTGGAACTTTGTGACATCGCATTTGCAATTATCCAAACTCCTTGTGTAATCTCTGCCTCTCTTGTCCTTGTTGCATATCCCCTGGATTCTCACATTACTATTTCATGTTTATGAATGAGTGGTCTACTTGCCTTTTTTTTTTCTTAATTTACTTCAAATAATTTGAGATTATAATTACAACATTTATTCCTTCCGTTTCCTCCCTCCAGACTCTCACATATATTTCTCCTTGCTCCCTTTCAAATCCGTAGCTTTCTTCTTTCATTTATTGTTATTTCATTCACGTATGTATATGCACATATATTCCTAACTATAACGTGCTCAGTTTGTATAATGTTATTTGCATTTATGTTTTCGGGGCTGACCATTTGGTACTGGATAATGAATTAATGTGATTTTCCTTGGTGGAGGACTTTTTCTTCCATTCCCGACATTCTTTGCCTGTAGATTTTGTGTAGGGTTGAGGCCTCACGGGCTTTCTGCCATCCACTTTGGTGTGTGGTTGGTGTCATACATATTCAGCTCATGTTTAGGCAGCCATGTTGGTGAGACTTAATGAGGGAAACCATAAATCTATATTTAAGACTTGGAATCAGTACTCAACAACTGTTGCATTTAAATTGTGACAATGAAGCAGTTAGCTACGTTTAAAGATATCTGGTTCTTCCTCTGTATATCCCTTTGAGCCTATGTAATTAGAACTTTGATTGAGGTTTCGCATGTTTAAATTCTTAATTTTTAGTAAGTTAGCCTTTTCCCCAACTTAATACAAGTATAAAATACATTCTAGTCGCTATCTTCTCTAATCCCAGCTCATCCTCCTCCTCTTCGGTAACCCTTCCTCCTACCCGGCGCTTTCCCCAGTGTATGGGTTTTGTTTTTGTTTTTTGATCCATTTAATTTAGCAAAGGCCACTTGTGTGACCACTATATTGGACTTTTACACAAGAACCTGGTGAGAGTCACCAGCAGGTATGCCACTGAAGGCAATGACTTCTTCAATCTACTAGTAGGAAATAATTTAATAGTGAGGAGTAGGCTACTACCTTTTATGTATTGGGCAACACTGAGGTAGACTCCCTGTTACAGAAATAGACAGCATAATTGTGATTATCAGAACCTGGGAAGGGTGGGTAGAGGAAGAAAAGAGAGAGGAAGATTAATGAGCAAGGGTATGTGTTGGATGGAAAATATAATTTCTAATGATATGGCTGACAATTGACTTTTTCAAGGTAATTTCTAGAACATTTTGGTTGTTCCCAATACAAAGAAATGATAAATGATTTTGGTGATGGTTTTGTTAAGCCTCCTGATCTGATCATTATATACTGTACATGTGTATTAAACTATCACATGTTAAAGCTGGAGAGACAGCTCAGTGGGGTAAGAGTACTTGCTGTGTCAGCATGAGGACCTGAACTTGAATGCCTCCCAGGACCTATGTGGAAGAAAAAAGCCAGGCATGAGTATGCATGCCTATAATTCTGGCATTTGGGGGTAAAGGAAGGTATATCCCCCAAAGCTCACCACCCAATCAGAATGTCAAAATAGTGTGCTACCATCTCAGAGAGACCCTGTCTCAAGGGGATGAAGTACAGAGCCAAGGAAGAAGAGTCCATGCTCTCCTCTGGCCTCTGCATGTTTACAATGCTTTAAGCATTGTAATATGTACAATGGTACATATACATTTGCATATTCAAATACATTCACCACACATGTGAGCACAGAAACACACACACACACACACACACACAGTATTTCACTGCATATCAGGGATATGTGCCCATTAACATTTAAAAAGAATAAAACTATAAAAGGTTAGCCTGTAACCATGTGCTTATTACTTTAAAGATGGCTTTTCTGGGCTCTGAGAGTAACACTGAAGGGTATTTCTGGCCTGTGACCCCTGAAAAGGCACACCTTGATTCAAAAGTGGTTCCCTTACTGTGATTCTGCTTAAATTTTATTCCTTGAGGATCTACTGCAAATCAAATGTTATTAAAAGGACCAAGATAAATGCAGAGAATCTGCTCCTGAGAAATTTATAATTACAAATAGAGCAAATGAGGAGCGATAAAAGCCATGATAGTTGTCCTGGATACTACATGTCTGTCTTCTCAGTGATAAGCATAGAAACCCAGACCAAAAATCATTAGGAATATGTCTCCTAGTTCATGATGAAATATTTTGTCCATTAGTCATGCTGGTAATTAGTTGAGACTGGGTAACTATGAATGGTGTCAGTATGAAAGAATTACTAGAAAATTAATTATCTTACTTCACTTTAGTCTTCTCTTGAAACACAAAGTGATTTATTTAGTGAAGGCTTGGGCAGTGAAGTTTTAATTTTCTCTTCTATTATAAAAACACACAGGATGTAAAATATACATTCCTCTGAGGAACAGAAATGGGAGCAAGGATGCGATCCAACCTTGGCCCAATGTTGCATAAAGGAAAGAATGATTGGAGGGAATTAGGACAGTTCTTTTATCTAGTCCCTCAAAAGGAAAACACCTAGGTGATGTCAATACTTTTTGAATGACAGAACATATTCGTGATTCTGTCTGGACCTCCAACTCATTTCCTATACAGTGAGGCCAGCGGCTCCTCATAGTCTCTACTCCCTTCTATGTTCAGAGCTGGTACTCGGGTTACCTAGCAGGCTGGTTTGGTGCTGAGAGTGGTTCCTGGAGCCTGGCATCACTTCTGGCCTGGTCCGTCTGTGAAGATGAATGTGAAGATCAAGGGTAGAAAGCAGAGTGTGAATCCTAGCATCAAGGTTCAGGTGGAGAACACACCTGGGTACCAGGCTGCCTCAGTCAGATCTCTCTCTCTCTCACTGTCTATGTGACCTGGACAGCTTACTCACCCTCTCTCTGTATCCAGTGGCATCAGTGTATAACCTGCACCTCAAACAGCGAGGTGACCTGCATGGAGCTTCTTTTTCTCTTTAAGCTAATGCATATCTCAGACACTGCTTTTGAGGCAGGAAGCGGGTCCTCATGGCATCAGTTCCTCTCTTTGAGATTTAAGATGCATGTTATGCTGGTAAAAACTTGAGGCATCTCTGTGGCGTAGAGAACAGTTCAACCCAGCATCTCCAAATGTTAGGGTCTTTGTGACCATGTTCAAAGCCCATTGACTCAAAAACAGCATCACTGTGGTTGTGTCCTGCAGAATACATTGGGGATATGCTCTGAGAACTCCAAGTATATTTAGATTCTTAATATATAGATGGGAATTTACAAAGACATGTCTATAGCAGGGCAGTGGTGGTGCACGCCTTTAATCCCAGCACTTGGGAGGCTAAGGCAGGCGGATCCTGTGAGTTTGAGGCCAGTCTGATCTACACAGTAAATTCTAGGACAGCCAGAGTTACAACAGAGAAACCCTGTCTAGGAAAAAAATGAGATGGATTAGCATTCAGCATTCAAATCTCAGGGAACTTTTTTTTTTTTTTTTTTTTTTTTAAAATTCTATCGAGGGAAGCTAGGAAATAGTAGAAGATTAAGAAGGGACAATAAGGACTTTAAGAATCAATTTGATAAGTTGTACAAAGCTGTGTTATTTCCTTTTCTGTGACTGTAGCAAAATACTTGGGGCAGGATACTGTATAGAAAAAGAGGTTTGTTTAGCTCAGAGTGCTGTTACTGAGTAAGAACATGATGCTATCATCAGTATGGTTTCAGTGAACAGCATGGTGACTGGCTTGGCAACGGTGGGTTGCATGTGAAAGAAAATGTACGGCAAGGTAGCTAGCCAGAGGTGTAGGGCCAGAGTGTCTCTGCTCACAACAGTCTGCACGCTTATATGCTAAACAGAGGCTCATGGGAACAGTGTGACTCCATTCTGAGGGTATATGGCTCTCAGTGATTGAGTTACCTTGCTCCCCTTTCAAATGTTCTACCCCTCCAGACTCCACTTCCCTGAGACCAAACTTTGCCACACATGGGCTCTGTAGGAGAGGACGCATCCGCATCGCAGCCCTTCGTACCTGTCACTCAGAGCACCTGCAGAAAAGGGTGTCCTGCTAGGTGCCGTATATGTAACGGATACTTTATAAAAAAGAGTTAACTAGGTTTTAGCCATCTGGTTAACAAAGCAACTAACTCCCTTAGGCATTGCTTCCATGTTAACCTAGGAATCCCTAACCAGAACCCCTAGCAACTAATTATTCAAAAAAAAAATTAATAGTAGGGAAGTCTGTGATCACCTTTAGTATTTAGAAAATCGTATGGAAATTGTATTTGCTAGACAGATTAACAGAATTGATGAGAGTCCTTTCATTGGACTGGCCTTTGCAAGATGGCATCATCACCCAAATTGCCTTCCGCTGGAGCAACACATATGTGCCAAGATCTTGGGCTTGGAACTCTGCTCAGTAGGCTGGTCCTTTTGCTGTGTGACCACCAACTAATAGCTGAAGCTCTTAAAGCTGCAATCCTTGCCCTAAGACTCTGCAAAGTAAGGTGAGGAGGTGATATAGTTAAAAAAATTCCCAGCTGATACCTGTGGGTTAGTAGATGTTAATTTTACCAATTCTCTCAGTATTTGAATAATTCAGACTAATTTATCTGTAATAAAGTAAATTTTGACTTAAAATTGTTATATAAAAAAACTTAACATCTAATGCTCTCAAGGATAAAAAAATCTACAGGCAAAATAGAACATAAAAGCTTTTCTACTTCTGGGCCAGCTAGATGGCTCGGTGGGTAAAAGTACTTGTAGCCAAGCCCAAACCTGAACTTGATCCTGGGGACCCACACGGCAGAAAGTGAGAACTAACTTCCACAATGATTCTCTGTCTTCCACACATGTATTGTGGCATGTACACACACACACACACACACACACACACACACACACAATTAAATAAGTACATGTAGGAAACAATTTAAGAGTTGCTTATTCATTGCTATTGACAGTCTCCCTCACAATCTGTCTTCATGTGGAAATTTAAGCTTTTCTTTAATAGCTTTTCTTTAAATGATTCAGTTACTATGGCACTGCACAGAAATGAATTAACAGGTCAATCTAATACAATTAATAAGCAATTATTAGTTTCTGCTTGCTATTGCTATCTGGTTTTCAGCTGAAAGTCTTGGTGTCTGCCAACAGCCCCAGCATGGGAAAGCCACAGAGTCATGATAGCTGCTCAGAGGGAGCAGCCAAGTAAGTCCTGTGTCATATCATGGAATCCTGGCATGAGCATAAAACATCGTCACCAGTTTAGCAGCTCACACTGCGAATACAAGGAAGTAGTTTGTCGTGTGAACTGTGTTCCACTGTGGTGGAACTTGCTTTTAGGGAAATAACAGTTCTTTCACCAAAAGGTCTTTCCAATTCTCCCTTTTGCTTTTTAGGAGGAATTCCTCAAGCTGGCATAGGGACCCTTATTCTGGCCCAGAATTCCAGGACTCATGCAGCTGCCTGGTATGTTTCTGAAGCACCCTTCGTCATTTGAAGTATAAAGTTCAAATTTTTTATAAAACTGAGTTGCTTCCATCTGCCCGATCCTCATTTTGTTGTTTAAATCTGTTAATGTCTATATTTACTTACGAGGCTATTTGTGGGAGAGTTTTCATCCATTACAGTGAACATGATACAGTTCTTCCACAGACTCTGCTGCCTGCTCATTCCCTACTCAGGCTTCTTAATCATTCTCATTACCACTGGGATGCATTGAGCAGGTGAATCCTCTTCAGTTAGAGATGAAAAGCTAGACTTCCCCTTTGGGGAAAATCTTCTAACATCTCAAGACAAGATGAGCTCAAGGCTTTTTTCATCATTTTTTCAAGTTCTGAGAACTAGATATTAAAACCTAAGATATTAATATGATTGGATTTCTAATGTGATTGATGTACACAAAATATTTGAAAGTAGATATTCTGCTTTTGAGGTGAAGGCCGTGGCTACCTTGTCTGTAAAGGAGAACAAACTGAAATTTCTTTTAGAGAAAATATCAGAAAGTAACTAGTGAAAGTCACAGACCTGTTATCTACAATCAGCCACTGAATGTGGCAATCTTTACCCTTTAAAGGGCTAAGGGCGTGGTTCAGGTGGTAGAGTGCTTGCCGATCACACACAAAGGTTTGATCCCAACATTCAATAGGCAGGGTGGTCACGCCACAGTGCCAGGACTCTGGAGGAAAACAGAGAGATCTCTACTGATCAGCCATAAAGGAAATGCCACATGGAGAACACATTCAAGGACCTCTTTGCTCCTTTCATAACTGTAAATTTGCTTCTGTTATGAATTGTAATGTAAATATCTGATATGCAGATGGTCTTAAGAAGACCCCCGTGGAAGGGTCATTTGACTCCCAAAACCATCACCACCCAGATGCTGAGAACAGGTGCTCTAGAAGGATGCTATATTCCTCAAGCTGATACCACAAATTGCTATGTGCTGGGTAGCTGAAATAAACAATTTGATCCTCACAAGTTCTGGGGCAGAATCTGAACATAGTGGTGCAGTCTGAAATCACAGTACTGCCTAGCAGGTTATAGGGGAGACTCTATATTACCTTTGATAATACCTGCTGGCTTCTGGTATTTGTTTGATCATGACACAGCTCCAGTGTATGCCACTGGGTTGCCATATCTTCTGCTATGAATTATCTAATATTCCCCTACCGTTACCTCATAGAGACATAAATGATGCCAATGAAGCTCACCCTGACCATCTAGGATGGCTCCTCCAGTGGAGATATATAACTTAATGACAGTCTTCACACCCATTGCCATATATGGTAGCATTGACAGATTCTAAGGACAAGAACCTGCTATTTAGGGAATCATCGTTAGGTTTACTTCGGAAGGTATATTTTGGGGCGATAGCTCACGGGCAGAACATTTGACTGCAGAAGGTGTATTTGTAGATAACAAAACATACAAGGGTTAGAAAAAGAGGCTAAGTACATTTTCTAGTGGGTTTGAGTTCTTCATAAAACTCTGATTTTCTTAGCAAGGGACTCATCAAAATACAGATGGTGTTTTAGAAAGATACGTGTTGATTTACAATCATAGGCGGGTTAGAGAGAAATACTGGAGATAGGGAGACTTTAAAGGTTCTTATTTGAAACCGTGAGGAAGGCAGTTAAATTTGGTTGAATTATTCATATATTTTAAATGCTAAGTAGACATCTTATGCATTTGTGGTGGTCAGCATGATTATTCCACACGCTGTGGAAGACAGGCATTCCTGGAGGAATGAACATATTAAGTAGCTCTGCTGAGTCACTCCATAGTAAACTTCCTTGAGTTTCCACATTGAGAAGGACTAGAATGGATTGAGTTTTCAAGTATAAAATGCATGCTTTGAACTAGAGTAAATATGTGTCTAGACCTATGAGCTTACCCCTTCTGTTTAACTGAAGGTTTGGGGCTGTGGCTAATGGTTGTCTAGTGTCCACTGCCCCTGATATAGCCTCTAACAACAACCATGCATGAGAATTTCATTAATCCATAACTTCCAGCAGCCAATATTCCTTGGATCTAATCCATGGTTTTCTGAAAGTCTTAGCTTAAGCTTGTATGACTGACCCTCTTGACCTGCCATAGTTCATGCATGTACGTGGAAACTGAGCAACAAACCCATATGCTAAGTCGGGCTGCTTTGGTTCCAGTTTTGAAGGGAAAACAAGCTTCCAAATCTGAAATGACAAATTGAGACAGTTTTCTTATTTTTATATGTCATATCCTTCAAACTTGTTCTCACAGAAGTAGAAACAGAGCGCTTTACGTCTGAACTCTGTCTGTGGCAGGGCAACAGCCATAGGGTGGACATCAGGTTGACCACTCCCTCCTTACTCATTTGATGGCCATTTCCCATGTACACTTGGGCAGTCAAACCCCAGAAGGCTGTTTGAGTTTGGCCTCCAACATGTATGAAAGAAAGACAGGCCTTTGAATTCTCCTGCTTATCTTTCTCCTACTAGTTGCCTCTGACTCTTGCAGCTTCTTCAAGTGAAAGATCACACCAGTGAAAATATCTTTTTATTTTTTTTAGTTCTTACAGATCTGCCCAAACTTACATGCAAAAAAGGATTTGAAGTTCTCAGTTATAATTGATAGTACCAGTCACAGTGGAACCCTCGACTACAGGAGGCTCTTAAAGGGATTTCAGAAATCAGAATATATAAAAGGCTAGAGATAATTTATTAAAAATTGAAAGCTAGGAAAAGTCACATTTACTTCAATGTCAGTAAGCCGATCCTAGGTTCTGAAAAAGTTTCTGTTTTATTTCTTTGAAAACAATTACAGAAGTGTCCAAATAAAAGTGCCGGAGCTCCCTATCTGACCAACTGCCTGGGACACACACTGCTCAACCTCTCAGGCTATGACGTGGAAGAATACTTGCTGGTGCCATTTGCAAAACCGAGGTGTGTACAAAACGGTTGCTGGATCTTTCCTATTGTCTCACAGTAGTTCCTCCACACACACACGGGGGCTGGATCTAGGACTCCAGAGGGTACCCAAATCCACGGGTGCTTAAGCCCCTTATACAAAATGATGGTGTGTTACTAGCATGGAATCCCATGCATATGCTAACATTCTATAGTCGTCTCTAGCTGATTTATGTACAGTACAAATGCTATGCAAACAGCCATTCTGCATTGTTTAGTGAATAATGATGAATAAAAAGTTTGTACATGTTGAATGCAAACTCAGTTATTTTCAGAATATTTTCCACATGTAAGTTGGTTGAACGTGCAGATGTGTGGTGCGCATGGACCTTGAGAGTCAATTTTACTTTGGAAAAACCTATTGTTTCAAATGTTGATATGCATTAAACCTCAAAAGTCTGATGCACACCTTGGGGTTCATATGAATTCCAAGGCTATACTGCAGGCCTTAATCAGATTCTTCACTGCTGACTTTCAGACTTTGAAGCATTGGGGGAAATCATATAAATTGAGATCCCATCAGTGGCGGAGGCAGGGGAGCCAGCAGCAGTTTTGCTGCTTCAGGGAATAGAGCAGAAAAACTAATGACAAAATGAAATAATGGACCCTTTTTAGCATCTAGCAAGGGGATCTGGGAACAAATCCTGTCTTACAATTCCTTGTGGTTTTGTGGAGTGGGGGAGCCGAAGGAGGTGACTTACAGGTGTGGTAGATAGGGTTGAATGCTTCACATTGTTTTCGTTGTCAGCAGCACTCACCATCCCATCAAATTTCCCAACTCCCCCAAAACACACTGCATTGCTTCGTAGATGCAGACATCCCATAGGCTGTCCATGTTGCTAGGATACCACACCACCTTGTATCTGCTTCTTCCCCTCCCTTGCCAAGCCAGTATGTTACCACTGCCCTCAACACTGACCTTCTTTGCCTCCTGGTTTGCTTGCATCTCTCTTGATGCCTCTCATCTCATATCCTCCCATATATCCTTCAATCTCCTACTTTTTTCTAAGCTTGATGGGATAACAGTTGTGTGCTCAGACCTTGGAATAGTACCTGGCATATTGGAGGTACCCAGTCCATGCCTGTTGAATGGATGAATGAATTTAGTTGAGCCAGATGGGGATGCATCCATATTCCTTAATCTTTGCAGTAAAGATGCTGTGGTACAAGATTTCATCCAGAGACTGAGAAGCCAATATTAATATGTACCTTTATTTCTGAGGTCAACTATATTGGGAAGCTTAATAAGTGTAAGATGCCATCCAGCCCACAAAGATAAAGCTACATAATTCTCACCTGGGAAAAACTCATTATCTGTGTGAAAGACAAGCCAGCAAGTTAGTGATTACAAAACTCAGTGTGGTAATTGATATAATGGATGGAAATATAAGGTACTGGGATAACTCAAAAGAGAAGGAACATCTCACCCAACCCTAGTTCTGTGATGCCTCCTTGAACAAGGCAGGCTGTGAGTCGTAAGGGAAAGGAGCAGAGCAGGACAGCCAAACCAGGTTGTTGTGAGATTACACTGGCGCAAATCATCCTGAATAGTGGATTTGAAGGGGGGTGCCTAGGAATTAAAATAGTGTGCTGAGAGTCACAGTTATGCCTGTCCACAGTGCTTGCTTCCTGCTAAGTTCTAATAAGTAGTTTCTAGCATGGTAACCATTTCCATTCCTTCTCCACTAGCATTATTCTCTCTGGGTGCTAGACTGAGGCCAGGTCACTCCCATGAGCAGGTATTTCAATCTGTGTGACCATGCAATTGGTCAGACATTCTCAGCAGGCTACTTTTTTGAGATGACCGTAATGGCTATGTTGGTCATGAATCACCATTTGAGTGGAAGTCCTGGTACCCTGGTGGGGACTAACACCGTGTTTACTCCTAATAGACTTGGAGGTTGGTCTTTTGGAGTGCAAATCCCCAGAGAAGTTGGAGATGAGAAGAAAAACACATCGAAACCAAGAACTTTGGCAAAGGTAATAAAATTCCCTTTCTTCATGTTTCAGAAAGCATTTGGGGCCAATAACAGCCCAAATACATTTTTAGCGTGAGCTTGTAGAAGGCAGATCAAATTCCAATGTTTGTTACTGAACATTGAGAATAAGTGTATTATGAAGATTCTCTTGAGAGAGAAACTGAGTTGATTTTTCTTTGAAAGGTGTAGAAATTCAACAGACAGGTTGCTACATTTCATTTATATAGGATTTCATCTGCTAAACTAAAGGAAATGAAAGGTTGATGATCTACTTTCAAAGATGCCTGTGGTTGCCATGAGTGGAGCCACCACCACTGTTCATGGTTGCTAAAGAATTCTCTCATGCATGGAGTTGAACTCTGCATTTTCCAAAAGGTTGTGTGCACATCAGCCTGAGAAAAAGCAAGCATCGGTTATTCAGGATGACTCTCAGAGGCTCTGGATTTCTGTGTCCTAGCAAGTATACACAGGAGTTGGGCATATTCCCATCAGTATTACAGGGAGAATGTACAAGGTTCTTCAGTTGAAAGCGAGGACTCGATAAAAGACTGCCTTTATCTACAATGAGAAAACAGAAATGATAATCACAATTTTCCCCTAAGGAAAACAGTCAATATCAGCTTAACGTGGGCAAAGCAGAAAGGATCAAAGCGTTCAGTTGCTATACTGGAGAAGGGATGTGGCATTTGGAAGAGAAATTGGAAAGAGTAGATTAGGGGAGGGAGATAAATCCAGTGTGAAAGGGTGAGTGGAGGGAAAGATAGCTAAGTCACTTCTTTCTTTAGGGCGTGGGTATCTCATCTGTTTATTAACTCGCTACAGAACCATTGCAACCCCTATGTGTCCAGGAGCCACACTCCCCACTAGGAAGCAGGGGTGATTGTGCTCCCCTTGAAATGGAGATCAGCACTTGTGCATTTGGGGTTTACTCTGGAGATAAAGCTCTCTGCGGGTACCTTATATGTAATCTCTGAAGAAAATTGAGTCATAGTCTGAACTGTGCAAAAACCCCTACTTCGACTCAGGGTTCTTCAAACATCTCTTCTTTAAACTCAATGTGCACATAGGTTTATAGTTCAGCACAAGAATTACAGCATCTGGAACTTAAAGGAAAAGAATGTAAATGGATTCACTGGCTTATATTGAAGGGTATTATGTAGATATGGTTACAATATGACCAATTTGTAGAAGGGTCCCGTGGGTTTTGTTTGTTTGTTTGTTTTTGTAACAATGCCCCAATCTTTCTATTTCAAGTCCAGACACTCCTTGTTGCTATCTCAAGTCTGTGCCTTTGTGTTCAGATGTCCAGGGCACAGGCCTTTTGCCCAGTGGTAGGGTAGCGTAAGCATGCGTGTTGTTCTGATTCCTGTTCCCGTTGATCCACGTGGATCTTCTGCATTGGAGTGTTTTGGTAGTGATTTCTGGATGATTTGTGATTTGTGATGCCTGATGTGCTCTTTACAAGTGTTTGAACAAACTGTATCAGATCCTTTGAGGAATGCACTAAGGAATCTGATATTGCGGAGAGGAGCAGAGGGCTCCGTTACCGAAACTCAGAGATGGTTGGTGTCTTTTCAAATAATTGTGTTATCCCTTCAGCTGCCTTTCCCTTCAGCTTTCTGACTGTATTCCTAAGACAGAGAGGATGATATTTGTTGTCCCTTTGAAGGAAAAGTGGGAATTTGGATTGAAGATGCCTAGTACACGAGTGTAGGACATCTCTCAGGAACTTTTCCATGACCACCTCACTACACCTTGAGAATTTATCTTGTTTAATCCAGATTTACTTTCCAGCATTCACACAAAAAGGCTAAGCACATTGCCTGTACCTGTGTGTGTATATGAGCATGCTTGCGTGTGTGTGTGTGTGTGTGTGTGTGTGTGCGTGTGCGTGCGCATGTGTGTGTAACATTCCTTTCTGCCTTTAATTTTGCACGAGTTAGTATACCCAGACTGACTTTCTTTTCTTCCTATACTTAGCTACATTTCTGAGGAATCATTACCTATATTCCTCAGAGCAAAGATCTGTTTGGAGGTAACATAATGTGTTCCTACAAGAAGATTAACTTCCTACTTCCTTTACTGGACTTTCTCACTTTCTGACTTTTGGGCCAACAGGGAAAGAAATTTCATGACTATTTCTGGAGTACAATGTAGTTTTAGAAAAAAAAAAATTCTTAGAAGGGAAAGAAACACTTTTCATTTGAATGCTGCAAAATCCTTAGTGCAAATTTTAATATCATCTTAAAAATTACTCAATTAAAAAATAATAAAGTCCCTCTCAAATGAAGTTCATTAATTTAAAAAAAAAAGAAAGAGGAGCTCAAGAGCATTTTAAATTCTATTCCTGGAAGCCCACTCACTCAATTCTTTATTGCAAAAAAAAAATGTATTTGGGCAAATAGGGACAAGTCATCAGTAGCATCCCCAGCCCAGGAGCGCTTAGTCCATGACTGCAGGGCTGGACATCAGTGGGTTGTGTTTAGCAATGCCACCTGGTACTCTGGCTATGAGGATGCTTCTAAGCTGGGCCCTGGTTCTGCCTCCTGGGAATGATTTCCAGTCCTTCAGTTGCAGTAGTATGCAACTCTATTCTCTGATAACCATTTTCCACTTCTTTCCTGACTCCCCGTGATGAGGATGTGTAGAAACATGCCTCAGAACAGCTCCTCAGCCAGCCTGCAGGCAGCAGGGCTGTAGCTCACCCTGACAGTGGTCATTCAGTTCAGTTTGATGTTGACCCTCAGGTTCAGCTCTCTGCACAGCATCTAGGCTGTTTGTTTATGTAATTAAGGACCGCAAGCTGCACCTGTGGTTCTTGTTGAGCCAAGCACTTAGTGAATTCTTAAGCTTACTGGGATTTGGGGGAATGTCAGACTACTAGGGAGCCATACACACCTCGAGTTCCTTCCGTCCCTTTGAGAGGGCTACTTAGCATTATTCTTGGTCTTTAATACGAAGTCCTATCTCTCAGCATCTTGTTTGGAATCTTGCCAGCCCAGGTCTGTTGGGTGCAGTTTCTGTGCATTGTCTTCCGAGATACCACAGGTGACACGTTTGACGGATGCATACCAGTGTATAATAAGGCCCCATGTTTTATCAGTGGTCCACAGAGACTATCTTGCCACTTTTTCCAGCACTTCTTCACATTTCCCCTTACATCTCCAAATTCCTACAATTGTCTCTTGTCACCCAGGTGCTAATCTTAAAGCCTCACCCTGTATTTTCAGTGTCTGTGACAGTCACACCTCCTGCTGGTGTTAATTGCTGTGTCAGTTATCTGTTCCCCCATGAATCCTAAGGTTTCCCAACCCCAGAAGCCTCAGCAGGGGTCATTTATTTAGCTCAGAGCCTGCAAAGTTCTGCTGCTGTCATCCCAACTTGTCCAGGAATGAGTATGTGTATAGTTGACTGGCTGTTGGCTTTTCATCGGAGGAAGAGGGATGATTTAATTTAGAATATTTAAGTTGAAAAATATCTTTTGAATGGGGGGGGGTGACATGAGATGAAAACACTTAAATCATTACTTGCTGGCCTTGGAAAATGCATTACATGACCCAAAGCTGCATACTCAGAAGCGTGGGGCAGAAGAGTCTAGGGAGACAGACAAACACACATAGGGTCAGTGTCTTTTGTATGTATAGGATATAATTCAAACAGGTTTCCTACAGGGTCTTTTAATTGGTGAATTTAAAGGAGGCTGGTACAGGCTACAGCAGGTCATGTCATGATGGAGGAATGGTCACTATGGTGCATCTGTACCATTTATGCCTGCTGGGAGAGTCAGCAGGGTGAGCTGAGTGGATTGTATCCATATAACTCCTTCTATAGGAAAGAGACTACTAATAAGAAATAAGGGCAAAGCAGATGTTCACATCAGCCACTGAGGAGCTAGGAGGAAGTGAAGAACTCGTGGAAGCCCCCCTCCCTATTTTTTTATAGAAATAAAAGACCTAGCTGGTATTCAGATGGATGATCAGGTCACAGATAGTAGTAAGAATACACTACCTCGTGTGTATGTGTGAAGTCTGAACTTAACTCTGTGCTGTGTCTTATCTTTCAGTAGGTCAGCTGAGTCTGGTCCTCCTGGTGATATCAGAGGCTCAGAAAGGATGCAGCATATACCTCTGTGCTTTTCAAACCTCTTCTATTATCTCATTTCATGGTTCGAAGCATGTGGCCAAACCCAGAGTCAGATGGCAAAGAACCAAGGAACAGGGATATTCAGAAATGAGGTCCCTTAGATGTTCTAGAACAGAAACCTCAGAGCCCAGGGGATGAGGCACAGAGGGAGAAAAAAGCTCCTAACTCTCCAGCTCTATGTTATCCCCCTGCACCACTACCTTGCTGTTGATATCACTGTTATGAGATATTATAAGTTCAAAATATATCACTCTATTAAAATAAACAGGCAAAATAATAATGAAATTTTGAAAAAATTTTGATATAGAGTGAAGACTATTTTATCCTCCCCCTCTTTCTCTCTTTCCTTCTCATTTGTTAAACTTTTAAGGAAATCATGTCATAGTTAGGGGGTGAGGTTGTGGACATGGGTAGTGGGAATTAAAACTTTGTAGACTTACCATACCTATTTCATTTTTCATTAAAATATTGATAATTTGAAGTATGGGAAACAGTGGTTCCATTAGTGGTTTTTATGACACTTAGTATCTGGTCTTTAATGACATTCTCTTTCTTTTTTCTCTGTCACCATTTTCATCTCAAGAGGTACATGGCTCTATTCTCCATGCTTAACAAATGTTGAATTCAATTTACTTTGAGAAATAATGTTCCACGTGCAGTTGTTAAATTGAAAGTAATCATTTTTTTTTTTCTGATCATCTTCCACGCCTTTAATTTGCAGGTCAAATTTCATTAGCTTACCAACTGAGAAAGAAAAAAAAAAATAATGGGCTTCAGTCCAAATCCTGCGAGACTATAATTATAAAGCAACATCCACATTTGTTCTGGGGAAAATTAATCTATTTTTAGCTGTAAATTATATGCTTGAGATACATATAAAATTAGCAGACTGGAATTGGCTGTCACTGTCAGCCACGAGGGAACATTGCTCTGAGTCCTGTATTCAGGTGCCGTGGAAGCTTATTGACACACGTCCTCGGGCCCACGGACAGACTTAAGAACCACTCCATCATCTCTTTCTTTTTCAGGTGTGGTATAATCAGAAGGCTTTCCATTCTCTGCCCTCCTACCTAAATCATCTCAACAACCTCATCTTGTGGCAGCACTTACCCCCTGATGCTGCAGCCTGGAGACAATATGGTAATGTTATTTTTTTATGCAATGTAATTGACGACTTTCAACCCAGCTGTGCCGTTAAGGGCGAAAGATGCAGAAGAGGAGAGTGAAGAACGATGAGCAGTTTCCCATCGGACACTGCATGCATAAAAACAGACCAAGTTCTGGGCTCTCTCTGCCTCTCACATCAAATGGCCCAACCTCTGTGAAGCTGGGAAACCAACTGTCAAGCAGAGGTGTTCTGAGAGTTCGTTTCAAAAATGATTCTGTGGTTTAATACCATATAGAAGCAAAAATAAATTCAAATTTTAGGGACACTATTGTACGGAATACTGTAGTCGAGAATAAAGACTTCTGGAATGTGTTAGCACTGGGGAAGTAAGCATTGGAGTTTGATCTATGTTGGCCACTCCTCTCATCAATCACCTGTGTCAACCACTGATTACCTATGCTTTCTCATTTTGGTAAATGGCTTCGGTCTATTTCTGGAATGCAGAGTTGATTTCTTCGTTTAGGGGAATCTCCCATCTTAGTTGAATGGATAAGCTATAATTTATTAAGTTAATTCAATATCATTGTGAAAAGAAAAAAAAATATTCAGGAAGCATAAGCAACACCAGGCCGTGCCTGCCGTTGCTGTTGTTTATTTAAGGTGGGCTTGCTGAGGTGTCCGCGCGTAGGAGTCGGTGCTGAGCAGTTCTGCTGAATTGTTTTCCCTTTGCTCGCTTTTAATATTAGCTCCCCCATTTCCTACCTGTTTCCTTTTATTCTTTCCTTTTATATGTATGGGGCTTCACCTACATGTCTATGTACCATGGGCATGTCTTGTGCTCTAGGAGGTCAAAAGAGGACATTGGACCCCCTGGAACTGGGGTTGCAGATGACATGGTGAGCCACCATGTCAGGACTAGGAATCGAATCCAGGTCCTCTGCAAGGGAAACAAATACTCCAAACTACTGAGCCATCTCTCCAGCATCCCTACCTTTTAACTTTTACGTGTGTGTGTGTGTTTGTGTGGTACTGGGTTGTTTGATTGTCTTGTGTACATATAAAGAAATACTTCTCCTCTGTCTGTATCTCCAGCTTCCTAAAAACTTTTAAAATAAGAGAAATTCTTTTATGGCACTCTAATGATATCTAATGCTCGTGGGTAACATCTAATATTAAAATATGTATGACTAAGAGAATTAGAAAAGTTATTCAATCATACAGAGTAGAGACAGAAGAATGCCAATTATTAAGGGTCTAAAGTATATCAGGAACTCCATTAGGATTTAATGTCCATGTTTGTTTGTTTTCAATTTTTCCTGTCAAGATTTATAAGATAATATTTTGTAGATGTATCCGTTGAGACTTGGCTCTACTTGGCTCAGTTCATGTTTTGCTTGATTGTGGTTTTCTGTAGTCGTCTTCATCTGTTGTAAAGAGATGTTCCCTTGATGAGAGATAAAGAGCACACTTATCTGCTGGCATAAGGACAAATGTTTAGAGACTGTTGTTAGGGATTATGCTGGTTTAGTAAATTAGTGCTTGTAGATTCTCCTCCAATAACCATGTTCGCAAGCACTGAGTTCTAGGCTGGGCTTCCAGTACCTGGCATGGTTTCCCTCCTGTTCAGGGAACACTGTGGAAGAGGGAGTGGAAAGACTGGAAGAGCCAGAGGATCAGGGAATTTCCTGTGAGATCGTGTCTCCTAGTATTATCAGAAGCTACATCAGGAAAGTCTCACCGACATAAGGTCAAAGCTTGAATTGAACAAGGAGGGCACCAGTGAACATGCCAAACTGGATTGAGAAAAGCCCATGAGGCCTCAACCCTGCACAAAGAACTACAGGCAGCTAGGGAAACCTATGAATAGGAGAGGGAGCCTTCCACAGGGAAGAGCATACAAATTGGTAGTCTAGGGCCAAATGATCAGCTCTGGAAGCATATACACAGTATTACATGGAGAGCATAGATTATATTTAAGAATATATAAATACATAAAAATGCATATATGCAAATAACAATGATTAATGAAAAGAGAGGTCATGAATTTGAAGGACAGAGCAAAGGAGTATGGGGGAGGACTTGGAGGGAGGAAAGAGAAGGGAGATATGCTATGATTTTATTTTATTAAATTATATTTCCAAACATAAAGCTATAAAGTGAAAATATAAGGTAGACATTATTCGCCCACTTTATCGGTTAGAAAACTGATGTTATGCATGATCATCTATGAGCGGAGATGCTGAGCCACTTTGGCTCTGGGGCATGGGAGAGTCTTATTCTCACTAAAAGCCAGCCGTGCTTTTCTCTCATGTCCAACTGAAAGGTCTTTTTTTGTGGACATTCTCCATCAAGGAGTGTAATCACGGCCTTTGAGTGGTGAGCAGCAGTTGGAGGTCAATTGAGCATTGTACAGGTCAGCACTGCTGGTCAAATCCTGGTACACTTCAGGTTTCAGAAAGGAGTTCAGTCTGATCTCATCATGAAGGTGAGTGTGGAGAGATGCTCTTATCTCTGAATAGAATTTTTGAATTCCATTCTATTTGACCTTGACTGAAGCTGTAAGGACTAAGAGCCTGTTAGTCAGTTAGTGGACAGCATGTCCCAATATTGATGCAAGAATAGTATTGTAGTAAGAATGCGTGAGGAAGAATGAGAGAAGCACAAGAAGGTGCCTCTTACAATGTCAAGGTATCTAGGCAAGATCAGGGTGAATCTGGAGAAAAGAACACGCTAAAGTTCAAACAGATGGGAGAGAGTTTGGGTCAAATGGGCATGGGGACAAGAAAGGATTTAGGAGCTAAAATAGAACCATGCGCTTCTAAGGTTAAATGGCTGAGGTCATAAGTGACAGCCCTTGGAGAAGCATTAGAAAGAAAAGAGCTGCTACAAAGATGATACACAGTGCTTTGCATAGGGCCACATGGCATGGGTAGGTGGTTATGCAGTAGGGTTCAGAAAACTGTCTATAAAGTGCCTGAGAGTTTGGTCTCTGTGTCCTGGGCATGAGATTGTGATAACAAAAGATGCTCAAATATCAAATATCAGCAGCGGGTGTGGCCTGTTAAAGTCACAAGGGGGAATACAGGCTGGCAGATGCTAGGGGTACAAAACTGCAGAATGTGAAGTGCAAAACACAGCTAAGGCACTAGAGGAAGTAGCAGAGAGATTTGTTGCAGTGCACTGCTGTTGCTGGGGTGACTCAGCAAGGAAGACAAGGGGGCATATTTCATAACTGCAAACCCTGCCAGACCTCAGCAGAGGGAACCACCATCATGACCAGTGCCATACTCAGAGTGGAACCCTGAGCATCTGAACTCAGGTGTTTTATTGATTCAGAACGCTTCAGTTGTTCTACTGATAGCACATGCAGATCATTAGCAATTAAACAGCATCCACAGAAATCCAACACCTGCAAACACTACAAAACACCCTAGTCTGCCCCTCACCCAATAGTGCATAAAAATTATTTTATACATAACTAAAAATAAACTTCTGAAACAGAGATTCTCAGTGAAAATGAAGTATTTCAAGTCATCCTTGCACATAGGAGAACCGGACAAAGGCTGTTTCCAGGAAACTGGTAAGGCCGGAAAAAAAGAAAATGCGGGAAAGAGCCTCTGGTGGGTTCATGCAGGGTCATATGTTGAAGCCTGGGAAGCAGATGCAGAATTGTTTTGGCAGAGTGAGTGCAATGAGAAGTATTGTTACATGTAGGGGCTGCTAACTGGCTAGTACTTGGAGTGATTAGGGTAGAGGGTACCAGAGAATTGCTGCCCAGACGGTAGTCACCCATTGATCCTGTCTGCACTGCCTGTCAGATAACCAGATATCCTGATCATGCTCATCTCAGAAGTATCTACTTAAAGCAGCGAGCTCTGCATTTGTTTGTTGAGAAGCTGTGTTAGACTTAAAAACACATTTATTCTCGGCTATTGGAAATTTCTTTAAAGATATTTTATTTGTTTGCTTTGTGTCAAAGTTTCAATGTTTGACTTGTTTATGCACTCAGCCCTGGAAAGGAAGTTTTGTGCAATAAATTGGGAACATGGAAGACAACACCACGGGAGGTTGCATTGTGAGTTGTTATTAAAATATTGATTAAGAACTCCCACTAGCAAAGCTCTGAGCAAAAAAAAAATATATATATATATATTCTATCACATCCCACATTGCCCATTCATGTGAGAATTGGACAGAGCTGGATCTATGCGCTTAATATTATAATGAAAGCAAAGCTTAGCCAGGAGAGTAGGCTGGCAGCAAAGGCTGAGTCTTGTCCTCAGCTTTGGGTCCCATAGCCCCATAGCACAGAGCTCAGGAGCCTCCAGACAACAGAAGCCAAACTACAGGTCCCAGAAACACCATGTACTCCTGCTCAGTCCTCTAATAGTTGTATTGGAAGGCATGGACTTTTTGAGCCCCATCCTGTCCATTTATAAGGAGGCTCTCTCATCAGAACCTATGGTGCTCTCTTCTCATCCTAGTGATCTCATGGCAAGATGAAATTCATCCTCCTCCTGCCTTAGATTCACAAGGGCTGGGATCATAGATGCCTCCATGAGGAGTCCTTATTATTTAAAATTTTTCCCTGTTTATTTATTTATTTTTTTTAATTTTTGAAACAGGTCTTATGCAGTCCAGGTTAGCCTACCAACCTGCTATGCAATTGAGGATAGTCTCAAACTTCTAAATCTTCTTCTGCCTCCATCTCCAAAGTGCTGAGATTACAGACATTCACCACAAAGCCAGGGGATGACCTGCAGGCTACCCCTGGTCTGGCCATCACTCTGCCCTTTGGCGGTCCATTCCTAGCCAAAGGTTCACACCAACACCAGCCACATCAGGACTCCTTGCTGCTTCTCCTATGTGCATATTAAATCACAGTCCTATTTGCATGAGAATTTATCTCTATTCAATATTCATAGGCTGCTGCTCTCTCGCTTTCTTCTAGGCTCTTCCAGCAATGCCTAGGCGTTTATCCTACACTTAGGTCAAGTAATGAAAAAGAGAAGACCAGGAAAAGTATCCAAGCCTGTGTCCTTCTCAGGCTACCCCACACAGGTCTTCCACCACGTATAGGGTATCTAAATGCTTTTGTCTCCTCGCCCTTCTCTTCTGAGATCATTCCTTTTGGTGTTTTTTTGTTTGCTTCTAGAATTCCATTTGTATTGATTCAACAATCAAAATGCAATCCAGACGCTGACATTTTGTTGGGATAAGTGTTTCTAAAACATTGAAACTGTCCTCTTCCCCAAATACTTAGAACTTTCAATGCCTCTCGTATGTGTTCAGGGTCAAACCCATGCATCTAAATAACAATGCACAGACTGTTGCAAGCCTGCGATCTCTGCACATCCTTTTTGTGTCTTCCCACGTGGGAGGCTTGGCATCACTGGGCTTTTATGCTCAGTGGACTACTGCCCATGAAGACCTTCAGCCAGGGTTCTTCCCTCACTCTCCAGCACCTTAGCATAAGGTTGTGGATTTCTGCTCAATGCCCAAGGTCCAGCTCAAGTGCGACTGAGCTCCCCTGAGGGCCTCCCACCCTGCAGAATGAGTTCATGGCTCACCTCTCCTCTCCCGCAGGCAGTGGCTTCTAAGATCAACCTGTAGATCCATTTCAGCCAACACTCACATGTCATCACACACACCTGCAGACATCAAGCTGGGCCCAGAAGCACTGAGGACTGTGGACTTTCATCATCTGTTTATGATGTTGTAGTTTCAAGACCTGCTATTTTATAGTATTTCTTTCTGTATTCTTATTTCATTTAACATATACACTACACATTCATTCATGTTTCTACTGGCAGGATTTCATCTTTCTATCCCTGAATAATAGACCTAGGTGTAAAAATACCACATTTTCTTTGCCTGTTTGTCATTGATGGACACCTCGGTTAATTCCATGTCTTGTCCTTTGTGAGCAGTGCCACAGTGAACATGAAGGCACAGATGTCCCTTTGACGGGCAGCAGAAGGGCTGCGGCGTCACAGGTCAGTTCTCCTTTTAAGTTTTTCAGGATTGCTGCCCTAACTTACACTTGACCAACAGTGTGTTGGCCCACTTTCTCTATATTCTTGCTTAACTTATCGTTTGTCCTTTTGACTTAGCCTCAGAGTCTGCTAACTGGAGTCAGACCTTGTCTCCCACTGATATTCATTTGTAGTTCCCTGATGATTTCTGGAGCCACAGATTTTTTTTTTTTTTGAATCTCATATGTTATTGGTAATTCACATGTTTTCAATATATTGAATTTTAAACCATTGCAATTGATTACTTTTTTTTGGTGTTTAGTTATTTGTGCATTCTTGGCGTGCACCTCTTAACAAATGTCTGGTTCAAAATACTTCTTTTCCATTCTGCATGTTGCGTCTTCACTCAGTTCTTCATTTCCTTTGCTGTGTAGAATTGTTTTCATTCGACGTCATCTTATTTGTCTACTTTTGCTTGTTTCTTGTGCATTTTGAACCTTCTCCAAAAGATTCATGTCCACTCCAGGGTTGTGAAACATAGATTTCCTCTTTTATCCCCTAATACTTCTATGGCATTAGGTCTTACATTTTTTAATGGATTTTGAATTGGTCTTTGTACATGGTGAGAAATAGCTTTGTTTCTTTCCTTTGCATGTGAATGTCCAGTTTCTATAGCTCCATTTAGTAAAGAAATTGCTTTTTCCCCAGAGCATGTTCTTTTTCTGTTTTTCTTCTTTATTACATTGTTTGTTTGTTTGTTGTGGATGTTTTTTGTGTGGTTACACATGCCATGGTGTAGATGTGGAGGTCAGAGGACAACCTGACAGGAGTCAGTTCTTTCGCTCTACCATGTGGGTCTTGGAAATCAAACTCAGGTCACTGGGCTTGGTGGCAAGATGCTTACCTGTTGCACCATCTCACCAAACTGCATAGTTTGTTCTTGGGATCTTTGTAACAATATGAAGCAAACAAACAAACAAAAAACAGTTGAGTACAGATACGTTACAGATAGGTATACTTGGGCTTTCTGTTTCTTCCATTTGTCTGTGTCTGTTTTTATGCTACCTGTATAATATAAAACCTATATTATAATATATATATATATATATATATCCTTTAGCTTTGGTCTTTCTGTTCAAGATGACTCTGTCTATTTAGGGTTTATTATGGTTCCATATTTTTTTTTCTCTCTTCTTCTCTGTTAGTGGCTTTCTTTCTAAATTCTCTTGATGAATTATGCCTTAACAGGATGCCAGGTGCCTTTGGAAGGAAAAAGGCAGGCCCACACTCATGGCATGCTAGGCAATGGGGCAGAGCTGAAATAAACCAGGGAGCAATGAATGTAAACATGGTGATATTTCCCTTGTTACTTTTGATGGGATAAGACACAGTCTCTAGGAATAACCTTCCTCACCCAACCCAGTTCGCAATGAGAGAGAAGAAGCCTAAGGTCCAGGAGATGCTCTGTGGGAAGATCCTGAACAGATATAGCTCCTGGGCCCCGGGAACTGGCATGCAGGTATGACCTTTATTCCAGTTATAGGCAATTTGGGGGTGATCAGTGTCCTGCTAGGCATGGCTGACACTGGGGACAGTGAGTTCTTTGTACTCTCTGTGCCATGTTCAGTCTGATGGCTAGCAGGTGGATCTGGTGGCTCAGCTGCTTCCCACTGGGGACAGTGAGTTCTTTGTACGCTCAGTGCCATGTTTAGTCTGATGGCTAGCAGGTGGATCTGGTGGCTCAGCTGCTTCCTTGTCTTCTTTCTTCGTAGTAAAGAGTCACAGTGGGCAGATCCCCTCAACTCTACTTCTTTAACTCTGCTTCTTTATGACTTGATAACACACTTTGATAGTGTAGAGACTCAACCCATCTCTGACCCAGGTGAGGTGGCCATTGTCCTGTCTTGGTCAAGTGAAGTTTTAGATCAGCTGTCGTGGATGAGGATACTTTGCCAGTGTTCAGCTGAATGGGGCAGGTGTCGCTGAAAGGTCTCCTTCAGTCAGGCCACTCTTCCTGCGTTCTCTGCTGTGCCTGTCACTTGAGAGCTCATTTGAAGGCTTCTGTCGGCCTTGTCTAGATGCAAGAGTGATGAGTACATTCAGCAGATGCACTACCTTGTGTTTAAGTCTTCTGGTCCGCAGGAGGCACCACCTGCTTTAGAACCTCCCAGATTTCTCCTGTGTGCTTTTGTTATGCTATGTCTCTGTGGCTTTGGGTTCTAAAGGGGGTGGGGGCAGAAGGTACAGGACTTCTCCATCTTGAAGGAACTAGAGTTTCATCCTCAGTTTTCTTTTTTCTTTTCTTTTCTTTTCTTTTCTTTTCTTTTCTTTTCTTTTCTTTTCTTTTTTCCTTCCGTTCCCTTCCTTTCCCTTCTCTTCCCTTCCTTTCCTTTCTCCTTCTTCCTTCCTTTCCTTTCCTTTCCTTTCCTTTCCTTTCCTTTCCTTTCCTTTCCTTTCCTTTCTTTTCTTTTCTTTTCTTTTCTTTTCTTTTCTTTTTTTTCCTTTTTTCTATAATCTCCAAAGACAGTATGCAGTTGAATATTGCTTATAGAATATGGAAAAGGATATGCTTAGAGTATATGGAAAAAGAAGTTCATCTCAAATTCTGTACCAAGAGATACTGTTGCCCATAATTTAAACAGACCACGGGGACACCCTCCTGTAGAAAGTGGCTCAGAAATTACATTGTAGATGTATTGTCAGCACAGATGTATTGGAGCTATTAGCCAAAGGAAGATCACAGGAACATTGAATCTATAGAAGAAAGAGAACTTGGGTGAGCATTGGTTCCAGCACAGCATACCAGTTATGCACATGTTTTATTTGCATGTAGCAAACATCATGATGAACCATCAAGAATGATCCATGAAACTGAAGGCATACAACACAAAACAGACTTAAATATAGTGATGGGTTATGTCAAGAGAAACTCCTAAAATGAGAAAAATGATTGTGCCTGGTTGGTTTTGGATTGGAATTTAATATATTTTTTTACCCTACTTTTTGTTTGCTTACTTGTGTTTGTGGGTGAGTGTTTGCATGTGGTATATTTGTACCTGCTTCAAAATTCAAGAGCTTGTAATGACTACTTGTGATGTGTAGTCATGATAATAATTAATTTTACTATTGAGGAAAATACCCATAACTCTCTTACCTTTGAGATATTAGGGGATGAGAGGGGAGATGTCACCAAAAACCACTTAGAAGAAGCACCCTGAACTGCAGTGTTCACTCCTAGTGGTGTCTGATTTTAACTGTTTTTTTTTTTTTAACTTTATAAAGCTGTTCCATGTTCACTGATGACTCCTGAAAATCCACAGAAGGGCTTCTTCAACCTTTATTGCCTGAGAAACTTTTACATGGTCCTTGTTATTTAAGTATACAAGGTAGATGAAGAAATCAAACATCTACTTATAATAAGTTACAAAGCATTTTAAGGCAGTTCTTTGGTATAGGTTTACAATTTATTAAATGTGAAAGATGTTTACATACTAATGAGATCTATGTACTATTACTTTTTAGATAAAGAATGAAATCTTGGCTGAACATTTGATACCACAGGGCAGAGAGTACCTTCAACACATTTGATAGTTGAGCAATATTTTGATTTTATAATTGTCAACATTGAAAGTGTCTGTGGTGGATTATCTTGTTTATGTTAATTAAGTTAGGAAGACCTGCCCTACCTTGGGTGGGGATCCTGAAGTGTCTTTGGCAATTGTAAATGTCTAAGTTGAGTCCTAGCTTGTATTTACTTAATGCTCTTTGTTCTTGACAGTAGATACTATGTGTCTACTTTAAATTGTTTACATAGATAAATTGTGACTTGGAAATGTGAGCTAAAATAAACAGTTTCTTAACTTATTTTTGTCAGGATATTACCACAGAAACAGGTAAGGAAATACTATACAACATGGACATCTCAGATGTATTATGTTTTATTCTGAATCAATTAAATTTTGGCTACTTCCATGTTCAGAAATCTATTTACTGTTGCCAAACTTTCTATCACCCTGCATGCAGTGATATGACCCACACAGTTTAAGGAGCAGTGAATTGAAAGAACACAAACTTTTTCACACATATGGAGGTTAAGGCAAGACTTTTGATGTTGATGTTACAGACATCCAGGCATTAATAATTCCAAAGATATCCATTTATAAAAGTAACAAACCCTGAAGTGATGACTTGAATTGCGATGTGTTAAGTGACTCTCTGTCTTAATGGATATGGGACAAAAGCACAGATGTGCATTTTTATAAATGACAAATATACAGTCTAGAAACCATAGCAGATGCAGACATAATGAGAATACTAAATGAGAAAACTAATTTTACACATTGATATATTGCTTTGGGCCAATTCTTAGAAGAGAAAAAAAAAACAGAATCTAAATGATAAGAATAATCAAAGAAAAATGATTCAAGTGTCCTCAAAATGCACAGGTGAACATCGTCTCTGAAAACCTTTGAAGTGATGTTGGCAAGAGATAACAGCTCCATCCTCTCCACTGTGATGCTGCAGACAGGGTCCCTTTGCTTTAAGACCCTTGGCCCTGTTACTAGCTCAAGATTCTCCCACAGTACCATTGTTACCTAAGTAGAATACTGAGTGACAGGATACAAAGAAAATAATACCCCAATTACAGGGATTGTTCCTTGCGATAATGTAGCTCCCACACTAGGACATCAAAGGCTGTAAATGATTTTTCTGGCTTCACAGAAAAGGGATTAAAGGGAGATTCAGAAAATTAGAGTTACACCTCTCACTCTGCTACCCATTCTGCTTGACCTCAGATCAGTCAGGAGAGCTTTTTTTCTGCCTCCAACCCCGCCCTGAATTCACCTTCCAATTCCCAGTCCCTTGGCTATCCTTTTCCACAGCAGCCCCACTGCAGGAGGAACTGTGTTAGATGTAGTTCCCAGTACTGGAAACAGGTCATAAGCCCTCCCCTCTCGCTCACTGAATCTGTGGGAAGGGGATCTGATTTTTAAAGTTTTATTTCATGAGAAGGCTGTATGAGAACACTGGACATGAACTGTGCAGTTGGGATGTGCCTCCCTGTTAGTGCAGGCTTAAAGGATTTGAGGCCTCCAGGGAGACAGCCGTCTCCCCCTGTGTTTTCTAGTTCTTTTCCTATTCATTACTCTGGTATTTTTGAGAAAAATGTATGCATACGTAGTTTATTTAAATAACTCCAAACCTTTTCCAGTCTTTGCAAAGTACACATAAAATCTTCTTACATCCAATTTAAAGTAATGTTAGTTTAATTTTAAGGTATGTTTAACCTTGCAGAAGTGCTACAAAAAACAAATAGGATTCTGAAAAATGGTAATGTGGTGGTGATCTGAGTTGCTGTAAAAATGAAAAACTCACTGGGTGTTTGTAGACCCCGACACCACATGAGTTTCAAGCATATATACTGGAGTCCATTAAAATCCAACATCCCCAGTTCTGCCAGAACCCCATCCCGCTTCTGAGTGACTTCCTAGGACATCACAGTGGCTTCCCTGTGATGAGAGGGAATGTCCTCAGGGAGGGCCCACTTGTCTGCCCCATCACGTGACCGCTAGCTGGTTCAGCAACACCTCTGAATGAATTATCTGCATCAAACCTTTGCTTGATTCTTGATAAAATACAGTTAGTGTCTTGTGCTCCAATTTCCACATCCCAGTTAGAACACAGGCAGGATGTGTTTATTCTGACCTGAGCTGGATGTGGTCATCCACAAGCACCCGCCTTAACTACCGTTCTCACATCAGTACCATGGTTTTCTATTCTAAACCTTAAAACTGAATGTCTTTTTCGGTGTCTTGGTTTTAAAGAGAATTCTCAGTTCTGTCTATGGCGAATGCCTAGGGATGCCTATAACGTGAAAGAGAAAGAAATGATAGCCAATATTTTGTTTATTAAGCTGAAATGGAATTACTTTAAAAGGGGATGCATGAAAGTATATTATGCTTATTTGTGGAGTGCCACGTGATACTTCAGTTTGTGTATCCCTTGTGTGGTGATTAGACCGGGTGAGGCAAGCGTCTCCTCACACACCTTCATGTGTTCCTGGTGAAGACATCCAGAACTCTGTCCTCTAGCTTTTCAATTGTGAGGGGCACTGCCAGTGCTCTGGGCTCTCGTGGTGGCCTGAGCATAGTTTACATCTAAGGACTAGGAGGGGGCAGCACTCAGGGGGGTTTAATCTCCCCATGCAAGGGAGGGAAGGAAGGGCAGGATGGTTCCTGTGGGGAGGGGGTGGATGGGTGGGAGCTCTCTTCTGGAGCTCACTCCGTGTATATCAGCTGCTCTTCTCCTGCCTTGTGAAGCTTTGATGGCCTGTGTTTGATGGTCTATGCATGTTGTTAGGAACACTATTGCCTACCATAATTGTTGTACAGATGCCCGGTTTTCAGTGAAATTGTACCTTGGTGGGAGTTTGCTTGAAAGAGTTATGGACCTGAGCTCTGCCGATGTCAGGAGCAGGTTCTATGCTCAGGAAAGCTGAGGAACCTTTCCTGTGATCTTGAAATACCAGGGACAGTAGGGCTACACCATTCCTTGCAGTTCTTAATTCCTGTCAGAACCCACCACAAAGAAACTTACTGACAAAGAAATGTTCATGTTACATTGGTTTCCTAATGCAAAGTCATCCGAATGCCAAATGAGAAGATGCATTATGCAAATATCCAGAATACAGAGGGGCACACTGGGGCTGGCTAACCACAGAAGCAGTCAATCATTTCGCCAGTGAGATAGGAAAGCAGATTGCCCTCGCTGCCTAGATGAGCACTCTAAAAATGACACCAATCCGGGAATTATGCCACAGTGAAAGACAATATATCCATAACTTAGAAATGAAGGGACAGAATGCAATGATTAGAGCACCGTTTTTAAATCTCAGCAACTCTGATGGTTTAAGGTAAGCAGAGAGGTCTATGAAAGCTAATCAAAAATAGATCCAGCCTTGGTAGTTTAAAATTTTATTACTGCATCGTCTATGGGAACATTTACATCTTTCCTGCAGAATGTGCAGAGCAGAAGCTCCTGGACTTTAGCCTGTCTCTGGTGTTTGAGAGATCAAGGGTCTGTGCTGATGAGAAAATGGGTTGTGGTATCTGCAGCTGTTGGCTGGAATTCCAGCATGTCACAGCTAGCTACCAGACTCTAGAACGTATCTGAGATACCTGTGTTTCACGTGCCTCTTCTCAATTATCCATGACAATGTTGGTGTGACAGCTACTCCCAAAGAATATATACATACAGCTTAACATAAACATTTAGGGCATATAACATAGGACCACAGCTTATGTTTGTACAGTGATCACTAAGTATCTGTCAGGAATCTTGATAGATGCCCGAATCTACAGTTGCTCAAATCTCTTATTTCAAAGGGTGTTGGTGCAATACTGGCCTGTAACTCAGGCTTACTCTGCCATAGAATTTACATACTCTTCTGTTGGGGAAGTTTATTTTTAGTTGTGTTTGAAGTTGTTTATGCACTGTTGGGTGAGGGGATGTCTAGGGTGTTTTATATTGTTTGCAGGTGTTGGATTTCTTTGGGGGTTGCTTAATTGCTAATGATCTGCATGTGCTATCAGTTAAATACCTGAGGTGTTCTGAAAGAATAAAAACACCTAAGCTGAGAGCTCAGATTCCATTATGGAGTCTGGCACTGGCCAGGATGGTGGTTCCCTGTGCTGAGGTCAATATGCCCCCTTGTTATCCTTGCTGAGCGACACCGTGGGTGAACAACTGCACTCTTCAGATGACTAAAAATACATAGTAAGATAAAAATGTTCTCAAATGGTTTTTGTACTATACCATCTAAGGAATAATAAATGTCTATGCATGTTCAGTACAGATGCTGTTTTTTCCCTGAACATTCTTGATGCATTGTTAGATGACACTGTAGCTTGTAATTCATGGATTAGGAGTGAGTATGGTATACTATTGGATCCCAGCTGCTTTATCTTGCTCACAAGTATGTAAGGACCCAAATTCTGAGGACTGTTGTTTTCCCCTCCTATTCATTTGTGCAATCATATTCATTTAATTCATTTTTCTCCTCTGTATATGTGATAAGAACGCTGAACATCTATTCCATCAAAGATAATCAAGACATCGTTATGGTCTCTAGTCACTATGCTTGTATTTCTGTCCCTAGAACTAGTTCTTCTTGTACCCTTTAAGTAACATCTCCCCCACTCTGTCCTGTCTGCACTCTGCTTTCATGTGTTTAACTTTTATAAGTTCCACATATAAGTATGACCATGTGATATTTATTTTTCTGCATCTGGATTATTTTATTTACATGTTATATTCATTTCAGGAATATTTCTTTTGCAAGAAGCAGGATTTCTTTTTCTTTAAGAAATGATTGAACATGTATATATATTGTAAAATGCTTGTTTTTATATCCACAAACAATACATTTTCTGCATCTATTCACCTGACTATGGACACGTGGATTGTTATCTACCTTGGCCACCATGACCGAGGCTACAGAGAACATGATGTGCAGACATCTTATCAGTAGAATGATTTTCTTCCTTGGGTATGACTGTCAGTCCTTTAGTGGGGGTGATTCCTCTTACATTGTTTTTGAAGTACCTCCTCTACACTGCTCTTAATGATTTTATTAATTTACATCCTCATCAACTGTGTTTAAGAAATGAAGGTTATAGTAATTAGCTTGCCTATAATCTAATTAGTTCACCATGTATTTGAATGTTAAATATGGCACTGTAAACTTGGGACCTAGATCCAGCTTGACTTAATGATGGAGTTGTGTGCTGATAAACTCACAGTAAGTCTAAAATGTTATAAGGAATCCATATGACACAAGTAACAGACTAAAGATCACAAGTTTGTGATTCAGAGTTATGGAGGACAGATCATATGGGTAGGACCTGCTGTTCAATGTGCCAGCTGCCCAGCATGACTAGAGCGTGGTACCAAATGTCCGTTGCCAGGAAAGGATTAAAATTTAATTTAGAGAACAATTTCTACAGAGTGCATTTTACTTCTGCAGTAGTATAGAGTTGAAAATTTGTAAGTAAATCTACCGAAAGTCATGGACAGTCTTTACACATTTTTTTTTATTCCTCAGTTTTTTTTTTTTTTTTTTTTTTTTTTTTTACTAAAGCATGACAATGTAATAGTGATTTCAAAAAATGAAATTAATTTCTGAATAGGAGTGAGATGGAATGAGATGTCAATGGAGCCTGAACCAGGAAGTTGAAAGCAAAGCAAAGATAAAATGTACCAGGGTCAAGGAAAATGATACTAATCCAATTTTTCAAATGGAATCAGTGGCAGAATTTTATACTTTATTATGAAGTGAGCCTGTGTGGAGGTAAAGGATATGATTGTTCTGCTTCACCTCCCCCCATCTGTCTTTCTCCGTCTTTTTACACATGCTCTCTTCTTTTCTTCTTTTTAAAAATCTGTTCTCTAACCTGTTGGGTCTGGAGTACATGCTGAGCTTCGGGAGAGGCTGGCCTATAGATGATGTAACCAGGGACACCAAGACAAGGTGCTAGTGTGCATGGCCACCATGACTCTGTGCGTGTATGGTGGGGGGCAAAGTAGAAGCAACAAAACATGGAAACCTGAACACACGTGGCAAAGGAAAATGAGGAAAGGGTGGAACCTCAGTTTTGAGCCTGAGTGATTAGGATAATTGGAATCCAGTAGGGAGGACACCCATGGGCTAACATGGGCTTGTTTTGGAGGTCACAAACTCACACATTGCAGGTGGCTGCGTGTGTGCAGAATATATTCATCTACATGAGGGTTGAGACCCAAGCAGCATGAGGATATGGGTTACAGAGAGCCCAGAGGGGACTTCTGGCCAACCATACATGAAGAGAAACATCCAATTATCTAGATATACTACTTTGCCTTCTGTTGTTGTGATAAACAACAAACTAAAACAGCTTGGGGGAGGAAAGGGTTAATTTGAGTTATACGTGTAGATAAAACCCATCACTGACGGAAGGCAGGGCAAGAGCATAAACAGAAACCATGGAGAATGCAGCTTAACTGGCTTCCTGGCTCTCTCACTGCTCATGATCAGCTAACTATCTTATATAGTCCAGACGTACTGCTTAGGGATGGTGCCACCCACAGTGGGCTGGACCTCCCTACACTAACTAGCAATGAGTCCTGTAGTAGTACCTTGCTATGGTGGCTCATTCAAGAAGGCAAGGAGGCATGTTCATATGTGCAAACTCTACCAGACCTCAGCAGAGGGAATCACCATCCTGGCCAGTGCCAGACTCCATAGTGGAACCCCAAGCACCTGAGCTCAGGTGTTTTTATTCTTTCAGAACACTTCAAGTATTTAACTGATAGCACATGCAGATCATTAGCAATTAAACAACCCCCACAGAAATCCAACACCTGCAAACAATACAGAACGCCTAGACTTAGGATAGTCCCCCACCCAACAGTGCATAAACAATTTCAAACATAACTAAAAATAAACTTCCCCAACAGAGTCCACTCTGATCTAAGTAATTCCTCAATCTTCCTTGGTAATTCTACTTTGTGTCACGTTGACAATAAAAGCTAGTCTGTATACCAGATGTGCTGATGCTCTGCTCTGCCAGTGGATACCTGGAAAAACACAGGTCCTACAAAACAAAGTAATTTCTGGTGTGAAAAGTTGAAATGGGAGGGCAAAATATAATAATACTTGATAGAACATGAGGACTTTGAGTTTGCTCGACTTCTGGGAAAGGAGGAGATTGAGTTAGATGTTGAAATCAGTCATGCCAGCAATAATTTGCTCAATTATGCCCAATAAGCCCAAATGGTATGTTCCTCAACAAGATCACACTTACTCCAGGTGCCAGCTGCATTTCAAGGGTCCTGGAGGCATCTGCATGCTGACAGAACTCCTTTGAATTTCAGGGCTTGCCATGACCTTCCTTTTTAGATTAGATTGTTTACTGGAACCAGCCAATAGAGATGCTGGAATTGAGGGTAGAGAAGATGCCTGTGGAATCAGGTGGGTTACCTCCCATGTCTTGCAGGATATCCTGCAACCAGAGAGTAGATGAGCTTCAGTGTCTAAAGTGTTTGTTGAAGTTTCGTTGATTGAATAAAATTACTATTTGCAGAACTGAATTCATTGTCCAAACTTGTCTTCTTCCCAAAGATTGGACTAGAGCCAGTGTTCTCAACCTCTAATCGTATTTTGTTTATGTTTTAAATTTGCCCCTTTGAATGAAATTTTCATTCTAAATTGCTACAGTCCAAGTCTTTTTCTCCTGATGCGTGATGATAGTTTAGCTATCCAATGACAGTTGCATACTACCTTTTGCACCAAAGATGTGTGTGTGTGTGTGCGCGCACACACACGTGCACACACACACATGATTAGAAATTTAGAAATTAGGCTTAGAAATTTCAATATTCTGTGTTCCTAGATTTTTATAATTCTCAGTTTACCACACTTTTCTGAGTTGTCTCTAATCGCTAATGTTCTTATCAACAGGCAGAATATAGAACTGCACCAACTGTGAAAAATATATTGTCACTGTCTGCAGCACCCTGAGAATACCTGTTGTGCTCGGCAAGATCTTACTCTATAAACCATGTCTGGGGCCACTTAACTTCTGTGTGGCTACCTGGTGGGGCTGGTTAATATGCTCTTGGCCACTAAGTGAAATTCTGCTAGTCAGTGAGTCAGCACTTCACACAGGCAGCATAGTGAAGTGAGGTAGGGCATCCATCATGAAAGAAAGAGACTTGTGGGTGCCAGTCCAGACAAATAGTTAACTCCAGCAATTTGGTTGAAGAAGACTGGGTAAACATAGGTTCTAGAAAACCACACAGCAGGCATCAGGCCCAGACAGTGGGTGCCAGAAATAGAGCATCTGGATAATGATAATTCAGAATCACAGAAATTGTTTTGTGACACTGTGCAGGGGAGTTTCTAAACAAATAACTCCATTGCTTTTCCTGTTGTGGACAAAAGCTTACTTCTTTGTGTGGCTCATCCCACTGTGGAATAAAATCGAAAGGCTGGAGCAAATGGGAGGGGTGCAGGTAGCACACAGAATCAAGGTACTTGGGGGCAGCACTGCTAGGACTGTGTTTCTGCTCTGCTTGGCAAGATCTCATTCTTCATAAACTGTATCTGATTGATATCATGCTTACTGGTTCATTCTTATTTACTTATATGCATGATGATTTGGTGGGATTTTTTTATTTGTTTGTTTTGTTTGTTTTTCAAGACAAAGTTGTAACTCTGGCTGTCCTGGAATTCACTCTGTAAACCAGGCTGGCTTTGATAGAGATCCGCCCGCTTCTGCCTCCTGAGTGCTGGGATTAAAGGCATGTGCTACCACCGCCTGCCTTGGTGAGATTTTAATATGCTCTCCTAAAGGAATTCAGAAACAGGTGACAAGATAAATGTAAAGTGAGTCCAAAGGAGAAGAAGAATACAGTAGCGATGTTAAAGGAAGCAAAGACCTCGTGCTCACTGTGTTGGACTTTGCACGAAAGCCTCACATTTAACTGTGAATATTTGAAACAACCGCTGTGGAGAGGAGAATCTAATGACTTTCACATTTCCCAGTGCCTTTAGCATAAAGCACAAATTGTTTACTAAAGTATTGTTCTTTTGATTTAGCATCAGTTGGGATTTATTGAGAAGAGGGGGCCATGCTGCCTGATGCTCTGAAGAGCTTTATAACAAAATCCTATCATTTGATAACATGGTGATTTCTCCATGTTGGCTCCTGACATTGCACTCAGAGAGGAGCCTAACAGAGTAAGCAAAGTAAAGTATACCAACTCCCGAAACAACATTAGCTTGAGAAAATGGTCTAGATTTCTCTCTATCTGAACATGGCCTGGTTTCTATCAAGAGTTCTCTCTCTACACACAATTGTTCAGCCTGAGCCTCTTTCCTCACTACATTATTTAGGGTGCTAGGATACTTATAACAGTATTATTATTATTGACAGTTAAACAGGAGGCAATGCGGCACGGGGTCTATGATGAGACACACGTGAAATACCTTATGGTTATATTCGGCAATAGCAAGAAGAGCAAAGAGCCCAGGCAAACCGTGTTAATGGCAAGAAACACATTTGCCCTTTGTTACTGATGATGGATTGGGCTTGGGCAGATCAACCAGGAGACCTCTCGTGAGCAGCTTGGAGAAAGCTGTGACTCCCCAGAGGGGCAGGGCATGAAGCTCAAGTCTCAATTTGTCGTTCACAGGAATAACGCTGTACAGCCACCCGTACGGAGGAGCCTTGCTGAATGAAGACAAGATGTGAGTTGCCAGGATGCTCGGGTGTGGGGAGAGGAGAGAAGAAAACCTCTGAGGGTCTGAGGGGTAACTTTGATCCCTCTTCGACATTTGTCAGAAGAGATCAGTATCTTTTAAAGCACAGATAACTTTAAAAGGGGAAGTATAGTCCCTGGGCCGATAATGGGTGAGAATATTATTCAGATATAATTTTTCATAAAGAAAATTTGTCTAATGAAGAGTTCTTGTAGACTATGGAGAGCACGCATTCTGGGAAGACTATTCAGATGAACAATGTGAATATGGCATTCACATAGACAAACATGCAGGGCCGCCCTGAATACTTCTCACGCACGACTTAATTCACAGTCCACAGGAAGTACGGGTGGAGGTGGGTGGTGTTGTTACAGGTGTCATGTGACACCACCTTGCTACTAAGTACTGTTCCATATAGCTAGTAATCATTTAGTTAAAAATCTATGATAAAAGTACTATTTATACAACCCTCCTTGCCTGCCAAGTGCAGAACATATATATCTTGATGGGTACTCTTCTTAAATAAACAGTGAGACAGTAATTGTGGTTTGCAGTTTGCCTTCTCACCTGTACTGTTCTCAGAGCCCTGTCTCCAACATTCTTTGACACCTGACCACAGTTCTGAGAGTAGGCTAGCTAATGACTGTTATAAAACATGGTCCGAGGGAAGGAAGGCTTGGCCTACTTGGTGACCCGCCATTGTGTCAGACACCTAACAAAACTGCTAGTGCCCACCTGTTCCCAGAGATGGATAGAATGGAGAGTGGGAAGTGCTTGGCTTGAAAAAGGGTTGTCTCAGAGCTCCAGCTACACACCCATCTGAGAGAAGGCACGGTGTGATTGTGGTGATATGTGGTCATTTCGAAAGCATTTGATATTCCCAGCGCCTAAGTCTGAACATGAGCCAGTGAATCAGGCAGCCCTACAAATGCCCCTCGCTGTTGGTACTAATGGACAGCTGGACAGCAAGTGAGTCTCAATGTAGGAAAGGCCCACAGCAGCTGGTTGCTGTCCTGGGGATGTTTCCCCTTTAACTGAGACTCATACTCCATGCTCAAGAGTAGACTGAGATAGGAAGATGCTAAAATGCTCTTCAGCCTCATGTTTGTCCATTCTGTTCTCTGTTCTGCATTCTATAAGGTATGAACAATAACCTGCATCTTCAAAAGCACTCAAGGGGACTGAATGAGGGAGAGAATCCATACATTTTTGACAGTTTGCCTGGCCCTCCTTCTCCATAACTGTTAAAAATAAAGGAAAGTCTGGCTTCTTCTGTGACATCTGATGCACTGTTATGTTATCCTTTGCACACAGCCTGGAGAGCATCCGCCAGTGTGGTGTCGCCCTCTGCATTGTCCTGGGATTCTCCATCTTGTCGGCATCGATTGGTAGCTCCGTGGTGAGGGACAGGGTATCCGGAGCTAAAAGGCTGCAGCATATAAGTGGCCTTGGCTACAGGACATATTGGCTAATTAACTTCCTATATGATATGGTAGGATTTGGGAATATAGTTTTTATATGAATATAGAGTGGAGGGGCCCAAGCCACCTGGGATGGTCCACAAATGAAACATTCGTTCTGTTGGCTGAGAGCATCCTGTAAGGTTTCCTTTACTGGGCACTATCAGACATTCAGGATTGCTTCCTGAAGGGAAGACTCAGGAATCATGGGCTGGAGATCTCTGAAATACAGCTTTGTATTAGGGGTGAAATGAGTGAACAATAGCCCCCACTGTTCTTTTTCAAAGGGCTAGAAGGTGAGATGATAAAAATTGTTACAAATGGTCTCTCATTTGTATCCCTAACCTCTTCTCTCAAACGTGAGCTCCTTCCTGGTGTGGTAGCAGGTATCCGAGTTTCCTGTAGTGTGGAAATTCCTAGATGCTGTCTTGTGTTCTTTCAGTGACAATAGCAAGTTCTTGTTGAGATGCTCCCTGGAGTTTAGGGCAGGAATTTTCAATGCATGTGTCTGATGCAGTGCAGTGCTCGTCCACAGCTACCAATTATGTCATCACATTGGAGTAGACCTGTCTTTTGTACAAATGAAATATGTGTGCTCTCATGCCCTTGAATATGATGTGTTCTGTGATGTGGAAAATCCTATGTGAGCAGAAGGCAGGACAGGCTTGACACTCTCTGAGAGCCTCCAACTCCTCAGAGTCTGACAATCTGTGTTATGTTTTGTACAGAACTGATGTGTTAGCAAGTTGCTTTTAGGCAATGTTTATCCCTTTGAGTAGACTTAGAACTCAGCTGACTTATTTGCTTTTGATCCTGTAATCTAGATTTTTCTTTTTTAAAGATAGAGTTTATCAGAGTCATACCTATGATACCAGGGGTCTGTTGAGCAAGACTCCAAGGTCTGCCTTCAGTTGGCACTAAAGATGATTCATAAATCTCAAGACTTCAAAGTGCTGGTGCCAAAGGCTTTGTCTTTATTAAGCCATGCCTCTTCATGGGAGAGCAGTGGCTCCCTGATGTTGCTTCTAGTTGGACAGAATTACACTGGAGTACCTCAGTTCTGTCTCTAGTAGCACAGGCCTCTGAGTTTCCCAACAGTTGTCAGCTAGTGGCCCCAGGGATAGGGAACAGTGTACCAATAGAGAGCAGGAGCACAAGGAGCCACACAGCCATGACACCACAGAGAAACCAAACCTTAAAGACTTTGGGATTTCCTCTCTTCTCCATGTTTCCTTTATTATCTTTTTGTCTCCTACATTGAATGTAGCCCTTCTTCACTCTGTGATGTGTGAAGTTGGGGCTTAAGAGCCAAAAAAATTATTTGATTATCACCTGATTCTTTTCTTCTACCTTTTCTACTTTTCTCAATCATTTTCTGTTTATTCTGTTCAATGGATGAATATTTTGGAGGATCTGTCCTGGGTCAGTGTGTGTCAAAGACTGCTGAAAACTGAGCATCAGTATCTCCCTGCATTTAGTGTTCAAATATAATCCCCAGTGTGATAGTATCAAGAAGTGAGGTCTTTGGGAAAATGATTAGACCAGGGGGATATAGCCTTCATGAATGATTAGTTCCTTTATTAAAGGGACCTCTGAGAGCTCTGTGATCCCCTTTGCAACATGACAAGAAAAGGAAAATGCACCACTTCTAAGTTGAAAAGTAGGTGCTCACCATACACTAAATCTGTTACTGTCACAGCCATAGATTTCTCAGCCTCCAGAGCTGTGAGCAGGAAATCCCTGTTGTTTACAAACCAACCGGCCTGTAGATTTCTCCAATGGACTAAATGTTGGTCCTAAATATATGAGTAAGTTAGAATAGATCTCACCCCTGATGGAGTTCATGGTCTTATGGGAAGAAACAGACCACAAATATACCAGATATATCTGATTCATGACTAAATCTTTTGCAGGAATGAAAGAGGGTAGTGGAGTGAAGGTTAACTTTAATTCAGTAAGTTAGAGTAATAAATGACATTTCAGCAGGGATCTGAAGAGCAAAAAGAACCCAGCTACATGGATGGTTCTGAGGAAGAATTCTACAGCCCAGTAGCCCCAGAGAAGAATAGCTAGGTTTAAGAAGGAACCCTAGGATGCTGTTGCCTGTGCGGAGTCCATGAAGGAAAGGCTGTAGGAAATGCAGAGCAGGGAATATCCTGGAGTAGAGGAAACTCTGTGTGTGTATGTGTGTGTATGAGGTGTGTGTTTATGTAGTGTGTGTAGTGTATGTATAATGTGTGTAGGTGAAGTGTGTGTATATCTGTGTAGTGTATGTATGTAGTATGTGTGTGTGTGTGTGTGTGCATGTACTGTACGTGTAGTGTGAGTGTATGTAGTGTGTGTGTATATGTAGCTTCTGTATGTGTACTGTGTATAGTGTGTGTGTGTCTGTGTAGTGTATGTGTGTAGTGTGTGGATATGCAGTGTGTGTATGTGTGTGTGTGTGTGTGTGTGTCTGTGCAGTGTATGTGTGTGTGTGTGGTGTGAGTAGTGTTGCCTTCTTTCTTGGACAATATCTGTGTTCCTTGACCCTTCCCAAGGGAGATAGGCATAGGTGACTCTGGTAGTTTGTTGAGTTGTCTGTTTCCCCTCAAGTACCCTAGGCCATGACTTCAAATGCAGTCACATTCTGAAGTCCCTGGTGTTCAATACTTGAGGTTTGGAGGGACACAACCAAGTCCATAACCATGAGTCAGCATGATGAACTCAAGTAGTCTTCTAATACTCAAAGCAGGAGCTAGGTTTAAATAGAATTTGAATGGAAACTGCAGAGTAAGTAGAGTGATTAATATTCCCATCTAATGCAGCATGTCTTCATTTGTCTTCGCAGCTCTTTTACTTGGTTTCCGTCTGCCTGTGTGTGGCCATTATAGTCGCCTTCCAGTTAACAGCTTTCACTTTCCGAGAGAACTTGGTGGCCACAGCCCTCCTGCTGGCACTTTTCGGGTATGTGATGAGAGACACGGCTGCAGAATTATGGTTTGTTTTCCGAGAGAGAAAAGCCTCAGGATGGCTTTGAACCTGCTGTCTGCTTCATGATTTTCTCTCTTCTCGAGCAATTATGTTGCTTCTACAAGGGCTGCCGAGCAAACAGACTTGAGCAAGATGATGAATGCCCTGTAGAGGAGGGAAAGGCTGACAGGGTTGTAACGAAGATGGCATTGGTCCTGTCTCAGAAAGGCCCTCAAGCTGTTTGACAAACTTGGGCAGTGGGAAATGGATTCTCTGTTATTCTCACTTTGACATTAATCGTGGGCTCAAATACATAATCCAGTTAGCTCTGAAATTGCATTTGTGGAGATTCTCTTGTGAAACTGTCTGGCGTATTTTTTCCCCTCTCCTATAATATTAGTGTAGCTTGGAAGTATTTTGTGTGACTTCTGTCACTTTTTCCCTCAGAGGAAAAATAGTAAAAGTAGAAAAGTCATTTCAGAGATTCTCATTTCTACACAATAGATCCTTGCTACTGCTCCCCACCATGGTGGTACCTGTCTGGTGGAGGAAACTAATGAATGTACTAAAATTTTTGTTTTAAAAAATAAACCCAGATTTAAGCCAATGGATATGACTAAAGTGGTTATTACATATTTTGTTATCATTCCAGTTATACAGAATTATTCAAAGTATCTAGGGGACAGAGTTTTGCCTAAACAAGTTGTGTGAATATCCTCAGATGAATGGACAGTGTGTATGTAAGTTGATGGATAGACAGGTGGGGAAATATGTAATGGGACAGCAAAGCCAGAAGCCAGTTCTTTCGGGAATATTGGTGATGTCACTTGCTCCGTGGCCTTGCTAAATATTAATTCGCCTCTAAACCTTAGTTTCTTCCATGTAAAATGGCAATTTTGTTGCTAAGAGTTAAATGAGATAATCTCTGTAAACATCAGGAGCAATTGGCAGAGTCACGAAATTAATTTTAGCTATTACTGTTAATCTTAGAATTATCTTTTTTCTTTAGAGATAATCCTGTGCTCACTAAAAAGCCTGCTTTGTGGAACATGGTGTTATACTCATTTTGAATATTATGAGCTCATATACAAAGGACTGTGTACCTGTGTACCCTGTTCTTATTATCTTATTTCAGATTATGAATCTCATCGACTGGGTAAATGTTGTTGCATTTCATTGTAGTGTGTGAAATAGACCTTGCTATAATATTATGTTTGAATTTTTTAAAGGGCCAGACTTCAAAGAATATGACAAAATTTGGATGAAGTTACAAAATGTGAAATGTGTTTTTAGAAAATGTTTAAGTTAATTACATCAAGCTAGAAAATTCTATGTTCATAACTAAACTATTTTGGGGATTTCTGGAGAATCGTGGGTCTATGGCTGCATAGACATGGTCTCCCAAGAGTGATATACTTCCTTGTCTTAGTTACTGTTCTGGTGCTGTGAGGAAACAGCAGGACCGAGAAGACAATTTATAAACTGAAGCTAGATCAGGCATGGTAGCACACACCTTTGATTCTAGCACTCGGGAGTGAAATCAAGGCCAGCATGGTCTACATAATGAGTTTCAGAACAGCCAGGGCTGTGTAGAGAGACCCTGTTTCAAACAAACAAACAAACAAATAAAATAAGCAATTTAATTGGGAGCTTGCTTTCAGTTTTAGAAGGTTAGTTCATTATTGTCATGGCAGGGAATGTGGTGGCAGCTATGGTGTTGGAGAAACAGCAGAGAGCTCACATCTGATCAGCAAATCGCAAGCAGAGAGGGGTGTGTGTTTGGGGGGGTAGCCTGCTATGCACTTTTGAAACTTCAGTGCCCTCCCCTGAGGATATACCTCCTCTAAAAAGGTGGTATGTAACTTGACAAGGCCTAAGCCTTCCTCAACAGTTCCACTAACTGGGGACCAAGCATTCAAACACATAAGCCTGTGTGGGGGGGCATTCTCATTCACACCGCTGCATTCCTGATAAGAATTCTCACGTGAGGAGGCCTGAGAAGACGATGGAAATATAAATCCTTGAAATCTGGGCTCATTCCACAGAGAAAGAGCCAAGAGGTGACGGTGTGACCCTCTAATGAGTCAAGAACTTAAAAGGTTATTATTTCATCATTGGGACAGAGCCACAGATGTAATTCTGAAACCTGTGACACCGTCCTCTCCGCCATCCTACCTTAAGGGCCCAGTCTTGGCAGCTAGTTTCAGGCTCTAGGCTATCTCTTGGGTGGGGAGAGTTGAATGACTGCTCCTTCTTCTCCCAGAACCTGTGGTCATCAGGGACATAAATGCAAATAAGGCCAACTTTCAGGCTTGAGACAAAGCTATTGATTGAATTGCTGTCTGGGAGATAAAGAATAGGATAAGAAACCAAGTCTTATGAGAGACAGAATGCAAATGCTCAGAGATAATTTGTCTTTTTTTTTTTTTTAATCAAGGAAAATGAGTATTTGAAGTCTAACAGGGCAGGGGGAGGAGGGGTTGAATTAGCATCAAAAAGAAGAAGGTATACTGGAAGTTGTTGATCTGGATGAGCTCTAGCCAGCCTGAGCTGCATAAAGAGGCCCTGTCCTGTCTGGTGAAAGAAAAAGAGTTGGGGTAGAGTGGGAAGGGGAGATGGGAGAGATAGAGACAGAGACTGAGAGATGAGAGGAATAGAGAGACAGAAACACAAAACTGGGGAGACACAGAAACAGACAGACAGAAGACAAAAGTCAGACAGGGAAAGAGAAACAGAGATACACAGGGTGGTGGACACAGACGCATGCACGCGCGCGCACACACACACTCAGAGAACATAAAGGAGTTTGTGGGTCACGGTGCCACACCCCTCTAATAACAATACCCAGAGTCCCAGAACACAGAGGCAGAAAGACCAGAATGAGCTACTTATTAAGACTTTTTTCTCAAAAATCTCAACAAATTTAAAACAAATCAAGAAAGAACAGTAAAAAAAAAAAAAAAAACAAAACAAAACTGAAATAAAAGACAGCATATATATATATATTACACACGCAAGCTAAGAAAGAACATATTTGGTGCATGTTTAGTGCTAAAGGACTGTGAAAATGAGACCACAGATTCCTGTTTGTTCTCCGGGAAAATTCACATAGCAGAAGGAAGGGGCCAGTTGTCAGGAGGAGGATCCGATATGTTCTTATAAATTCCAGAATACCTGCGAACAGCATACAGACCTCCAGTGAATTATACAATCATTAAAATGATGAGTTATATTTTAATAAAAGAGTAGAGAGTGTTAAAAGCCACAGTAGGCTTCACACAAAATAAATTATGCTCTATAAGTCAATTTAAAATTTCTCTTAAAAATTAGTGAAGACAGGGGGACTGGATCCGCCAATATGTTAATTTCAGCCAAGTGTTTGAAAGGGAAATAATGAAAATGTAGTTTAAAAAAAAAATCATGGACTCATTGCTGGTGTAAAATCAGCTCAGAGACTCATTAATGCAGGAAAGAAGGTCTCCAGGGGCACCATTTAAGACTATGTCTTTGTCTCTGAGTCTTTTTTATCTTAGACAATGCTTTGATCCGCTTGTCAAATATTTGAAGGACATCACCCAGTATGAAGACCTTATATAAAGTGTGGCAAAGCGTGGATTCCATGCGATCTCCAGTGGAGTGGAGGCTGGAGATGAGGTGGTAATTACTCCCTCAAGTAGAGCTCTGGGTGTCCAGGCTGACAGTGGGAGGGGAAGGCATTGTGAGGCCACAGTGTGAACATGGAGGTGCTGATCAAAGCAGGTGATCAGCTTGCTGTGCATTGTGCCACGTCAGCCAACCACATCAGGTATTCCATGAGGTGCTGCCCCCTCCCAAATTTCTCTAGTGCCCATATTTTCAAGTTTAACACAGACAGTTGGCTTGATGCCATGTTTTACAAGGAACAAAGGAAGGCTGTCTTTTTGTAGTTCTGGTCTAAGTACCCCAGAATGGTTATCTTGGCCTCTTAATAATCCACCTGTATAAAATTAAAAAAAAAAAAAACAAGCAATAATTTGTCATATGTGTGTGTGAGTGTGTGTGTGAATGAATTTGATAGTAATTAAAACAGCTCAACACACAAGCTTCTACTATGACTTATATATATTTTACCTGTAGGAATAATTTGTCTCCTCCTTTCTCCTCCTCCTCTTCTTCCTTCTCTTCCCTTTCATTCTTTTCCTCTGTTTTATCCTCTCTGTAGACCAGGCTACTCTTGAATTGTCTGTCCTCCTGCCTCACAGCCTGAGCTCTAGAAGTACAGGTGTGTGTCACCATGTGTGGTTCCCACGTGCTGAAAGCAATCACATGACGAGGGAAAAGAGTTGAGTTCTGTCCTAGAAAGGGCAGTAGGAAGGAAGTGTATGTAGGATTAGGGTTCAGACAGAAACAGTCATAGCTTACACAATTAGCCAGTGATGGCTTCCTTCTTTGACTGTTATTTTGATTTTACTTGATTATTTGATATAGCAAATATTTTAGAAAAAGAAGTTGCTTTGAAGCACTTGTCTCCAGCATGTACTTCACAAAAATGTTCTTCATGTTCAAAGTATGAGACAGATTGCTACTGAATGGAGTTTGTGAGATACCACATGGCTTTGTGCTTTATACATCATAGTCTATACATTTTCTCAAGTACAAGAAATTATCTTTTAACCCAGTGGTGATCTCTAGTAGCACAGATTACATATGACCAAACGCTATCTTAAGGCCCTAGAGTACCCTTCCCAGTTTTGAAACCTCATAATTTCCAGAGCTAGTTAACATCATAGGAGAAGCTCAGGCATTTAGAAGGTACTGGGGTATCTCAAGCTAACCAGTCACCACAGGAAATACTGACAGGTCTCTACTTCCAGTATGGAGAGAGTATGTGGGTGTTCGGAATAGATATGTCTTCTGGAGAAGCCTGTGATTTTAAATAGATGTTTTTTCTGCCTACATTTGGAAATGTTCAAAGTGCAAGAGTCCTTTCCTTAGGTGCATAAAGTTGACTTCATTTTACATTCACAAAGGAAAGCTGAGCAGAGTTGGCTCTGCACTGAAAGCTGGTTCTAGGAGGTAAAATAGGAAGGAGGGAAGCAGAGGTTTGTTTGTGGGGATGCTGGAGTAGTTTCTTGGACCTTGTGATCACTGATAAGACTCAGTATGTAGCAGCAGTCTTTGATACCCAGCCTTGGGTCCACTCAGATATGCTTCCATGACAGCTTTAGCTACAGGCCTGCAGCAGAAGATTAGTCAAGGTGTCAACCTTATTGTGGATGCTCTACCCAAGAGCCACAGATCATAATGCCATCTTCCAGGTGGTTGTCGCATGGGAGGAGGAAGAAGGACACTGTAGAAGGGACAGCGCAGTGCCCAGAGTGAATGAGGCTCTAGAAATGAAGCTTCTAGTTCTTTTATTTTTCTTACATGTTCTTTGTGACAAAGAGCTCTGACGATTTTATATACTTGGCATCTTCCAACCCCCCTCCCCCCCCCCCCCCGGTTACCAGTGGGCGTTATTCCTGCAATAGGTTTGAGAGGCAAAGGACTAAGAGAAGTGATGGTGGGAAAGTCCAGTGGGAAGCGCAGACCCTCGTGCCACTTTCCCTCTCCTTGCAGGGTCTTTGGAGGCCCCAGAAAGAGTCTTTGTCTATAGGAGACCATTATGGATATCATACAAACGGAGGAAGACTCATCATTCTAAGAAAACTGCACCCGTACTTCAGTTCAATCGTGATACAAATAAATATTGCACAATAAAAATAAACACGATTTCCCTTCTGCTTTTTAGATATGCAATGATTCCATGGATGTATCTGATATCCAGAATCTTTTCCAGTTCGGATGTGGCCTTCATCTCCTACGTCTCCTTGAACTTCATCTTCGGCTTGTGTACCATGCTGATGACCACCATGCCCCGACTCTTGGCCATCATTTCCAAAGCCCAGGTGAGTCACTGGCAGTGGCCCATTTCCAAAGGTGCCAGAGACAGGAGAATGAGGAAGTCCACTTACTTCATTACCACTATGACAGCATAACTGACTTACACAACTTGAAGGAGGAAGGATTTATTTGGGCTCACAGTTTAGAAGGGCTTCCACTTTTAATTTAGGACCTTGGTAAGACCATGTGTGCGAGGAGGCTGCTCACTTCCTGGTGAGTGCAAGGAGGAGCTTGGGAACTAGGTACACCCTTCAGAGGTCTGCTTCCAGCCACTTACTCTCTCCAACCAGTCTTCATGCTCAAACCTACGGAATCTCTCAAAATAGCACCAGCATCTGAGGTTCAAGTGCTCTTGATGGCGGTCAGTTGAGGGATGGTTCAGATTCAAACCCTAACAGGTGCTGGAGGTGGAGGAACGGATACAATGAAGTATGTCTTGGCAGAGTGTCACTTTATACTTGTAAGACTCTTTGCTGTGCTCAGACTCTCTGATGGCTCAATAGTTCCTCAGTGTTTGAGCTACAATCTGAAAAATTCACCTGGGTTTTGTACAGTGCTCCCAGTGCCAAGATATGCTCAGATTCCCATTTCCAGTAAGAGAGAGGGGCTGAGGCTTGCCCCATTGGGACAAGTTCATTCCTTGTGGCTGGATTCAAGACTTGATAGATTTTTGAATGATGGCCAACATTATTTCTTATTATTATGTCTCATGTTTGTGTAGACGCAGTGGAGTATGTAAATATCCATTTTGCATTCAACGAGGGCAATGATCTATTTCAGTGATTTTTTTTTTTTTGTAGATTGAGTTTGACAGTAATCTGTATTAATATTCTGAGCCTTTAAATAGACAGCTTGCTGAACAATTAATTGGCTTTAACTTAAGGAGAATATTGAAGTCAGCAGAAGAGGCATTGGGGCCTCGCTCTACCCCATTGATTTCTAATGTGACATGGGCTATTGAGGATGTTGTACACTGTGGTGGGAAAGAAACCAGATCCAGTATAGATACAACTGGGAGAAACTGGAAGCCAGGTCAGCTCTCAGGGAAGACAGGTAAGGAACTCTGAAAGGAAAAGGAAGGGGAATCACCTAGAACTAAAGAGGAAACTACCCAGGAACCTTTTCAGCCACAAGAGCCAGGCAGCATAGTGGATGAAAAGGGTTTGTTGTCTGCAATTATAGACAAGCACTGATCACCTGAAAGAATCAACAGGCATGGGGTGTTTCCTGGAAAAATTAGCCCGAGTCACTCAGCAATTAGAAATGGAGGACATTTGACTGGATTTACTTTGATCTTTTTCTTTCCCTTGCTCCTTATTGTGTGATATTGTTTGCTGAAGCCTTCTAACGTTATTTAAATATTCATTCAAATTGATTTCAAATGTCCATTTTTATGTTAAAAGGCATTATGAACTTGTAAAGTTAATGAAGGATATCGAGAATGGCAACTCTGCTCTCAGGTCATACGCTGTTACAACCACTATTAACCACTGCGTGTGCAAGACTATAGTATCAATGTGATTGTTTTCTTTGTTACCAAAATACAGTTAAAGAATGATGTGTCTTGGGTTGTTAGTAAGGTAGGGCATGTCTTTTCCTTTTCTCTCACTGATGAAGATCTCTGTTGAAACTAAGAAAATGTTAGTGAGGTTAAAAGTCACAGTTTCTATTTCTCTGCGTATTGATATGTATCAATCGCCATTTTCCCCAAACCAATTGCCTTGTCAATCCACAAGTCTGCGTGGGGTTTTTATTAATTCAGCATTCATATATCACACACTATTTGTTAATAGTTGTGTAAAAAAAAATCAGTGTGGCTTCTTTAAAGGGAGTTATAAAAGTGTTGATGTCACCATGCCCTGTAGTAAATTGTCAGCCAAGTTGAAAGCTGGCTATCCTGAACTATCACTAGTAACAGAAATCCTTTCAAGTAGCACATGGATTGACAAAGGCATAAATCAACACGACTTCAGATGTGGCTTTTCCTGAGAGCCCTGCTGTGGACTTCTAGGCAGTTGCCATTTTGTGTATTCACATGGTGAAAGATAGGAGAGATGGCTAGTGACTCTTTCTCTCCCCATAATGACAATAATTTTGATGTAGTGATTTCTTCCTCTGTCTTCATCTACCCAAAACTACCTTCAAAAGGCTTGACTTTCTAAGCCACCATATTGGGGCTTAGAAATTCATATATCTCTTGGGAATGGTACAGATATTCTATCCATAACATTCAGCCCTCAGGCTCCCAAGACTATGGCTTTCTCAGGTGGAAATTACAAACTCATTCTGTCACAGCGGCTATAAAATATTTCACGAATTGTGGCCCCCAATTCTAAAGCATAAACCCTACTATCTAACCCACAAATTTCATCAGATTCAGATGTGGGTGAGACTCAAAATATATTCCATCCTAACTTCTCTGCAGCTGTAAGACAGTACATTCAAATAGATGGGACAGGTATAGGATACTCATTCCTACTCCAAAAGGGAGAAGAGGAAGAGAGGGACAATAGAATCCATCAAGTAAAACCTAGCAAGACACATAGTACAGGATCTCAGGAATAATCCTCTCTAGCTCCAGGCTGTCTGAGAGTGCTTCTGAGTAACAGGGATAGGGAAGACTGGGCCTACAGCCCCAACCAAGGACAACAGGAAGTTATTGATGTATGTTATTAAAAGGGAATAGCTTTTAATTTCATCTTTTTCCCCCTTTTGCTGTGCAGAATTTGCAGAAAATCTACAATGTCCTCAAGTGGGTTTTTACTATTTTCCCTCAATTCTGCCTGGGTCAAGGGCTCATAGAACTCTGTTATAATCAGATCAAATATGACCTGACTCACAACTTTGGCATTGATTCTTATGTGAGTCCCTTTGAGATGAATTTCTTGGGCTGGATCTTCGTGGAGTTGACCTTGCAGGGCACACTTCTTCTCCTCTTGAGGATTCTGTTACATGGAGATCTTCTACGATGGTCAAGGTATGTGATGAAAGTCGTGCTCAGTGCCTATGAGTCTTGAATAAAGAGCAAGGGGAAATCCATCTGGAGCTTGCAAGATAAAGAAATGTACCTGATTGGTGTTATTATGAGTGGTTCTAAGAAGTTAAGGATTTGTCATTCCTTTTTTATTGGGTAAGTATGAGTCACCAACTAAAAGGGAAGAATTTCAGAAGATAAGGTGCCAACCTTTAAAATAATCCTTTCAATTATTTGGTTGTCTCAATTTACTTCCCACTGTGAAATTGCTCATTTTTTTTTTCTGTTACTTTGTAACAGCAAAGGTGATTTTTGTTGATACCATAAAGTAATTCAGTTTTATAACTAAATGGCATTAATTACTAGAGGCAGGAAGGTGTAGGACTTGAGCACAGAAAACGCATGCCTTTGGCAGTTAGAGTTCCTTCTGTTCTTGTCTTCGTTAAGTGAAGATGCTGAAGATGCTGTGGGTATAGATGCATAGATGCACCTGGGTGATTGCACACACAACACACACACACACACACACACACACACACACACACACATACACACACACACACACACACACACACACACACACACACACACACAAGGGGTTTAAGGTAGCATTGCAAAGATTCTAAAACTTTGTCAGATAAGGCTCAGTGGTTAGTTAAAAGCACCCTACTTTTCCAGTAGGCCTACGCTTCACTCCCTATACCCACATGGTGGATCACAATCATCAATAACTTTAGTTCTGAGGCTCTGATGCTCTTTTCTGGCCTCCAAGGATACCAGGCATACACATGGTACATAGACATGTATGTACACAAAACACCCCCATCACATAAAATATAAATAAGTAAGTAAGTAAGTAAATAAATAAAGAAGTAGATATTTTTAAAAATCCATTTGAAATCTGCAAAGAAGTATGTTTTCATACACAGGGTCTCCACTGCTGCTCCCCCTACACCACTTACTGTACCTATCTTCCCTCTATCTGTGTTCCCTTGATCCCCACTTTAGACAGAGATTCTCCCCTTCCTCACCTCTCTAATTGTGTCTTTTTGTTTTTCTGAGACCATCTCTCAAAGGAGGGATTCTTCATGGAAAATCAGTTACCTCCTCGTCACTGAAGAATCTGTTACAGATTATCCAGCTTCATAGTTAATATTTTTGGACAGTCCCTTTATAGGTATTGTTTTCTTTTCAGTCATTTCATGATGTTTCTTATATAACACCTCAAGGCTGCTAAAGTAGAAAACCATTTGGAATACAGTGCCCTAAACTCTTCTGAATTTGGCCATGAATATTTTGGAATTTGCAGATTTCCCATAAGCTGACTGACTCTGGACTAGAATTCTGAGCACCTTTTAAGTCTAATTGGTTCTGTGATAATTCTTAATACTTCAGTCTGTTTAAAATCTACAATGGAGAATCCCTATGGCAGCTTCCAGTTTTCTCAGTACGCATACAGCATCAAAAGAATTTTCTTCGATGAAAAGACTTTTTGCGTTGCCTTTGCTTCACAGAGGATATTAGTTGGGCTCTACTTTAGAGCAATGTCTTTGATATCCAAAGCAAATAGTCATTTGTGCTATGTTGATGCGAAGGGCAAGGATCAGAGGCATTGTCTACCCTTCTGCTCCCTATGACTCACTGTCACAATGATTGAGAGCTCCAGTCAATTTGTTATTTAAATACAAAGAGAACCCAGTCACTAATCAGTGCTGAGAATGAACAGCCAAGGTCCTCAGCAAGTCCTTCATTGGGAAAATTATACTAGTCCAACTAGCCCAACAAATTATACTTCCAACTAGCTGGAAGTTGGGAGATAATGGGGAGAGCCTGACACCTCATTGGAACTCGATAGAGCTTACCCTTCTTGCCTGAACTATGTGTTACCAGCACGGGGCTGGGCACCAGTGTGAAACCCACTTCACATTGGCTTCCACCTGCTCTCCTGTGCTGCCTTAAGATGACAGGTCTCTATTTGCACACAGCCATGGCCTGATTCCAGCTCACATGTGTGTGTGTGTGTGAAGAGATCTTGCCTATTTTCACTGCAGTCTGGAGGTTGGCTGTGCTCCCTGAATCCTGAAGCTGGCAGAGTTAGAACAGCTATGAAGTCCAGATACCAACTGGGATGAATTATCAGGACAGGCCTGCAGTGTCTACTGGCCACCTGGATCCTTCTTCTGTTGCACTGTGGCTGGGGCTGAGAAAAGGTGCAAGATCAGGAACTTGCTTTGTTTGGAAGTTACCTGACAGATTTTTGCTTGTCTTCTACCTATCAGATTGAGGAGAAGAGTTAAAGAATGTGCTACCTGTCCCCTCCCCGCAGCCCTAAGTTGCTTAGTTTGGGAGATGTGATCAACAGATATACACAAAAATTTCCAATTGGTTCTCATGAGGAGAAAGAATGGGAATCTTGGATGTAGACCTCTAAGATATCAGCAGAGAGTAAAGGGTTGATGGTGGTCCTTATCTGATAAAGAGAAATACTAAACAAGCAGTAGCATGCAGGTTGATGGAGTTTCATCAAATGAATTAGCTCATCCAATTCCCTCTTGGGTTGTTAAGGTGAATACTTCTGTGTTTTCTGTGACCCTCTTCTCACCCTCTGCTCCTGAGTAATCACTCTCTGGATATTTAACTCTCATTTTTATCTCTTTGGATTCATTTTATATGTCTTCAAATATTATTTAAATGACATAAGACCCTTCTGAAAATCTAGCCATCTTTTCTCATCTGTGGTATATGTGAAATTAATTATAGTTTTGACAAATGGTGATTTTAGATGTGGAAAATTAACACAGGGTATGTCATTGGGATACTTGAGGACTGACTATTTTCTCTTAGCTGTCGTGCTTTTTTGTTTTGAAATAATTTGAGAATTGCAAAAAGAAATATTGTAGAAAAGTTCCTCTCCTTACGAACAGATGATGATTATAGGCTATGTAACAAGGTATCACACTGAAAACGAGGAAATTGATGTCTGTATAACATGGACACTGTGATTGGTTTATACTCAATCATTAAAATGCAGGCATATTTATGGTTTACTGGAGAAATGAAAATTTACTTGAAAGTTAAAAATACTCACATGGAAATTCTAATGAGGACCTAACAGTCCAGGTTCAGCGTGAACCAGTTAGATGTGACGATTATAGTTATGCTCATCTGGAAAATATCTGTTGAATAGTATATGTAATACGATGTACAAAAATCTCTATCTCACCTTTTTATGCAATCTAGCTTATAAGTTTAGTATTGGGGTACTTGAATAAACAAGGTGTTTTCACAATCCATTTTGTTAAATATTTAGTAAATTAATTGTTTATTACCAAGATGCCTATATAAGGTAATATTTGATAATAACATGATCCATATTTTTTGCACTTCCCCATGGGGCCCGGCATGAGTTTATGATTCCTCAAAATAAAAACTGCCTCTAGTGTTGACTTCTCTCGAGGTCTTCTGGTAACACGCTCATATCCCTTGGTTGTGGAAAGGTAGTTGATTTTCCTTGGTAATCAGGATCATGGAGCTATGATGCTCTGACAGAATATGCTGCTGAGGTGTGAGGGCTCTGCCTTCTGTCTTCATGGGTGCCACTTGGGGACTATTCCAGGACTATCCCAGTTGGGAATTAACTCTGCCTTTATTCACCAGGGGACACTCTGACCTGCAGGACACAGTCAAGTCTGCTAAGGACATAGATGTTGAAAAGGAGCAAATGAGGGTGCTTGAAGGAAGGACTGGAGAAGACATTCTTGTTCTGTGCAACCTCAGTAAAAGTTACAGAAGTGTTTTTAAGAGGAAGACCACCGCTGTGCATGACATTAGCCTGGGCATACCACGAGGCGAGGTAACAAAGCTGCAGTTTTTACCCTTTACTCTTGTGAACCGGTGAACTATAGTTATACTTCTGTTTGAGGCAGTCTTAGAATACCGGTAGTCGCAGCAAAAAGCAGCGTCCACATTCCAGAGATTCCCACAAGATCACAGAGGCAGAGCTGGAAATGGTCTTAGCATAGTGGAAATTAGCCGATAGATTCAAAATTTATTTTGTTTTCTGATTCTTTATATTTTGTGTAACTGAGAAGTCTCGAGAATGGTTTGTCTTTTTGGAATGACTTTTTCATTGAGTACAAAGTTTTTAAAATCCAGTTAATGAAGGAACTCACTTCTTCCATTTACTCGGTCTGTAATTTTCCCTGAGTGCCCAGTTAAAGTCCTTCCAGAAGAATGCCATTCCAGAGGGTTAAAGAATGCACATACCACAGCAGCTATGGAGAAATCTTTAATCAGAACTGACAGAAGTTGTATAAACTGACTTAATTGGACTCAACGCAAAGAAGGAAATCAATCCTGGAAATGATTACCTTTAATTAACTGTTAGATATATAGGAACACCTTGCATGAGCATGGCCCTGACTCCAGAGAAACTCAGTGGTTCTATGGGTATCTTGTTGCAAGCCGTGCCTTCCTGGTGAGCAGGTAATCTAGGCATGCGTACCTGGGATACATAGAGGCCTAGAGACCCAGCTAAGGCAATCTAGAAATGAGCTAGGTTGGAACCATGATTTCCAGGACAACTGAATAAAATGTTGAGGATTGTTTCCTAGTTATTGTTTCTATTGATTTTTTTTTTGCTTGCTCTGTGATTTTACCTTATTGAATTTTGAATTAAAGTGACATCAATACTATTATTCTCACTGTCTATCCATAGCTGTTTTAAGCTAAAGAGAAGAAAGAGAGAGAGAGAGGGAGAGAGAGAGGAAGAGAGAGAGAGAGAGAGAGAGGAAAAGAAGTAAGGAAGGAAGGAAAGAAGGAAGGAAGGAAGGAAGAAGGAAAAAACTTGGATATAGGCCTGATGCTTTTTAAATTTGAGGTCATTTGGGCTGTTTATTGTCAGTGTTACAGTCGACTGAAGAAGAGGAAAGGCTCATCTGGATTACAGTTGTGGAAGCTTCCACTGCCTCTGGCCTGTGAAGGCCCACCACAACATAAGAAAAGGAAGGTGCTTACTTCATTGCCATATGCTAAAAAGATAGAAAAGGGAAGGACCAAGTTCCAATGCCCTGGAAGAGCTTAGAATCATTGAGCAAAAATGGGCGACTAGGCACACCTCCTACGTAATTCCAAGTCCAGTGACCTCATCTTTAGCATATGAGTCTTTGGGGATTTTCAAGATCCAAACTCTAGTGTGGTCTCTTCTCTAGGATTTTATGAGCAGCACAGTTTGATTGTCCAGATAGGATGTGCATTACAAGAACCTCTGAAGAAAACAGAGATGACTGAGATGTGTGTCCCTATCAGGGTATAACCAGAAGTCATAGGCTTCTGGCTCCATAGCCAGGGCCTGATAGTCTGGTTAGAAATTTTTTGGGTCTGCTGCTGCAGAAATCTGGACAAGATATTTATAAGGCAGGGTGCAGCTAGTAGGATGAAGAAAAGGAGGAGAAGGGAGGTGAAGAAGGGTAGTGTCCAATTTCATATTGGACTGTCAAGGATTCACTGGCTAGAGTCATTGAATGCTTTCTTATGTTTTTGGAGATCCATTTGGGATCGTCAGATCTTTTATCTTTTACTATACCTGACTGGTTGACAAAAGCAACATCCCTCCGCGAGGAAGAAACAAAGACCATCTTGTTTTCCTATTAGTAGATCTAATCCTTTCGATTTTGTAGCACTGTGACTGCCAGCAAGTCTATCTGGCCCTGGAGGAAGAGAATAGTCTGAGCCACCTGTTGGAGGTGTTAGACGAACCGAGAGGAAAACTGATAATAGCTAGGGAAGAAGTTAGTCCCGCTGTTCCATGGAAATGTACAGTCAAATTTCCTCCAATGGTTTCTGAGTGGTTTGCCTACAAACAAGATTTTTTTTTCCTCAAAGCCATATAACAACCTCCTTGTTCTGCATTGGTCCAGTGACCTATCATATTGTGGAACTATTTTAGCTAATGAATCTACCTGCCGATAGATTCAGATCTATTTGGTTTTCACAGGTATTTTTTTTTTTTGATATGCCAGTGGGCACTATAGGCAGACATTTTGTCCCCCATGTCAGTCAGTTTCCTAACAGGCCTGATGGCAGTGACACGTGGCAGGTCTGGAGTGAGATGGACCTCTATATCACATGGAAGAGGAGAGAGCCAACGATGTTGGGAGAAACATGGTGACTGAGGGCATGGTGATTCAGAATATTGATGTTGTCCAGAGGCACGTAATGGAGTTAAATGATCAGAGGGCAGGAAGGCAAGATGCAAAAGCAGCCATTGTGCGGATCTGAATACTGAGGAAGCTAGATGGTGTCAGGAGATGTTAGCACCCAGACATCAGAAAATGCATCTGGGAGGATTTGTGGCCCACAGAGAAGTCTCAGATACAGCATAGCCAGAAGTACAAAAGAGATACCAGCTCTAGAGAATAGGTGAGACAGCCATTTTCACATATAGTGTAAGATAAGATTGAAGAAGAAATCAGTTACCTGTCAAAGTATAAAATTGGAGGTTATTTCCTTAGTTTTTATCATGATTCTCTTAGGTTCTAAGTAAGAAGTGGATTTACAGCCTTGTCAGTGGAAAAATGACAGCATGTAGCTATCAGCAAGATTTATCACCCATCCCTCTATCTATCTATCTATCTATCTATCTATCTATCTATCTATCTATCTATCTATCTATCTATCTATCTATCTATCATGTATGTATGTATCTTCTATTTATCTATCATCTATCAATTTATCTCTCTCTATATATCTATATATATTATCTTTGTCTATTATCTATTATCATCTCTTTGTCATCTCTCAATTTTTCTGTCATTTAGTTAACTCTTTACTCACCTACCTTCTATCTATCTCTCTATATATCATCTATCTATCCATCCATACATACACCCTTCTCTTTATATATATGTATATGAGCGGTGTATAGGTGTGTGTATGTGTGTGTATATATATATATTTACATAAATATATATATATATATACAAACACACACATAGAGATATATATGAGGGGTGTATATATATATATATATATATATGTATACATATGGTATTCATCTATATACCCCATATATATATGACTCAGAGTGAAAGATGGAATAGTTTTAGAAAATATACAAAAATGAAACCAGAAAGTAACTGCTGCAGTGACATAACTTCCAAAGGTGATTATCGCTGCATGATTTGGATTATTTTCACTTACTACTCATTCTGTTAAGTTTTATCTATCCAAATTTATCTTTCTTTAAATTAATGCTGATGTTTTCATGCACAAATACCACAATAGGATTCAAAACATAAAGTACATTTTATGCAATAGTGTCGTTCCAACATCACAGATCAAAACGTCAGCACTCCATCAAAGCCAACGCCATTTCTAATATGACGTTGATTGTACTTCACACTTTGTATCTGACTCCACACTTTATTCTTAGTGCTTTGGGCTACTTGGAGTGAACGGCGCTGGGAAGAGCACAACATTCAAAATCCTGAATAGTGAAACTCCACCAAGTTCAGGCTACGTCATCATCAGGACTCCTCGGGGGTATGATTCAGACTTTATCATTTTTCTTGTCACTTAGGATGATATCAAACTCAGGGAGCCCCCAGCAGTCCCTCAGGTCTGTGGAAATAAGTTTAGAAATGATATTTTCCTCCAAACTCGTTTTCTGCTTGCCACCCAAAGGGGTGACCAAGCCTCCTTGTAGCAGTGACTGGGGCTCCACCTTTGTAGCCAAGAAGGTATCTTTCTCAATCTTAAAATCTGTTGTCGATATCTGCATCACTCCTGCCATTTTAATAAGTATGCTGACATACCTGTGTGTTTAACATCTAGTTTTGGCTGTTACCTGTGTCTTCACACTCAGGCATGCCTGTGTATGTGCAGAAAGGTCCATTTAGCAGAATAATAGTACGAGGCTCTTCTCTACTGCCTATGCCCTAGCTAGCCACAGATGTTGGGCTCACTGTACAACTTGATTGGCATGAGGTCTCATTATCGTTTATATTTCACTCATGTTTTGCCTGACACATCTTTTGTTCTTTTGTAAATGATGTTGTTGTTGTCATTATTATTATTATTATTAGCTACTCACTGTAAGACGAACTCTTAATATATGTTCCTGTAATGAATCTTGTCCAGATTTTATGTTTACAGTATTCTCTTTCAGTTCCTTGCATTTGACTTTGTTTCGATGGCTGTAAGTATATAGAAATTCTCAGTTATAGTGGAATCAGCTTCGTTCCGGCCCCTATCTTACTTGTGGCTTTTGGACCTTGAATAGTTCTTCCCTTTCTGAAGTTGTAAGGCTGTCACCTGTCTTTTCTTTTCCAAAGATTCGTCCTTTTAATGTTTTTAATTTATAAGGACTTTATATTGGAATCTGCTGTGCACCGGAAATATAATTTGATCTATTTCATATCTGAATAGTATCTCAAATCTTTTCTCAATAAAATGCCTTGGTTCTTTAGTCGGCAGCATCTCTCCTGTCGTACTGAGTCCCCTTGCATGCTTGGCATTTGCCCTCACCTGCCTGTTCCAAGGCACACCTCCGTGTACCTCTCCCTTCTCCCTTAGTTTTTAAGTGGACTGTTGGACTGATTCTAGGGACCGAGGTTGCCCAAGACAAATCAATAAGAGAATATTTTAGCAGTGTATTTTTGTATACATGGGGATCTTCAGAAAAGTATGAAGTCTGAAGAAATAACACGTAGAATGATTCTGCACAATTTAAACAAAAATAGACATGTGAATAAAATGGCAGAGCAGAGGGATCTCTGTCTTAGGAGAGCATGCTCTAGGCTTGGCACTGAGAGGTGTGTGGCTTGTGAGAACAGCTGGAAGATAAGCGTCGAAGGCGTAGGCTTGCTACTCAGCTCTGACAGTCTCAGCGTCCAGTCCTGGTGATAAAGGGTATTTCTTTTCCTTTTTTTTTCTTTCTCACTCTTTCTCTTTTCTTTCTCTCTCTCTCTCATTCTTGTTCTCTCTTTTCTCTCTCTCTCCCTTCCTTCCTTCCTTCCTTCCTCCTTCCCTCTCTCCTTCCCTCCCTCCCCCTCCCCTTCCCTCCCTCCCTCCCTCCCTCTCTCTCTCTCTCCCTCCCTCCCTCCCTCTCTCTCTCTCTCTTTCTTTCTTTCCTCTAGCTGTGGCTGATACAGTAGAAACAGGCAGATGCTTTCTTCTGCAGCAACATTTTCTTAGGAGCCTTCTGACTAAGTTACTGATATATACCACCTTTTTCTTTTCTGTCGTTCCTTTTTTTTTTTTTTTTTTGTATGCTTTGCCCAGCTGTCCTCTAGATTGTCTAATATTACCAGATTCCCTTTCCTAGTTCCTTCTTCAAATTGTTTGAAATATTTTAGGAACTTCCTTGTTACATATTTTATTACAAGCTCACTATTTTGATTATAATCGTATCAACCTTCACTGCAATTTGAGGCAGTATCACTACTTGCTGACGAGTTGTCTTATCATCTTCAACTATGGTGTATACTGACATTCATCTAGGTCATTTTAGAAACACCAGTTTTCTAGGTCTTGAAATTTGCCTGTTGGAGTCCTTGCATATCTTCTAGGTTGTTAATCCAGGTGAACTTGACCTCAGCAGGGGGTAATTTGTCTCTTATGTGCTTTTACATTTCACTCTCATTAGATTTTCTTAGGAGTTTTCATTTCTATAGCTTACATTAGAACTGAGTTGTGTGTGTTTGCTCATATTCATTCTCATATATATCCTCCACATAAACCTCCTGTCTCTCATGGTTTCTGTACCTTTGACCCTTCCCTAGATGTATAGTATCAAAGCAGGCCTTTAGTGGACAGTCAGGGTCCTCACCTCATGGTTACATGCAGATTGGCCTTTTCCAATCTTTGTAGAACTTGGCGCTGGTCCTGCCCCTGCTAATCCAGTGTGGAAAATGAGCAGCTTGCTATTAACCCTGAGAGACATTCTCAGCTTCTTTTCATAAGAATGCTGGTATGCCTGAGCCCAAGAGCCAAGGAATCAAGTTTTGAACTTGAATTTGGTCTCCCCCTATATCATAGCCACACGTGCTTTTTGTTTTTTGTTTTTTTGTTTTTCTTCCTCATAGGAACCAGATGTGTGTGTGTGTGTGGCTGTTTTCATGGGATTCAAATGTAGAAGTCAGACATGAGTTGTCACAAGAACAGCCTCTAGAATTCTCTTCGTTTCACATTCACCAGAGTACTTATGTTTGAGTGTGATCATTTATTCTAGAAAATTATGCTGCAATGAATACACAAAACAATAATTCACTAATCACATGTTTCAAATTTTGAGGAAGAAACTTAAAGCTTTATGTCTCTAATTCCCCAGTACAATTTTAATTGACTTCATATTACACATAGATTGTCATTCAAAGAGCAAAGATTTTGGATAATAGTATATTTTCTTTTCTACAAATGATAGATGTATTTTGCATCAAAACAATGTTAAATTCAATTTTATTTTTCACGTAATGGCAATATTTCAGTGCGTTGAATATTAGTGCTTGAAATAAACGTGCTATTTGCCATTTAAAGAACATTTGAAATTTAATTAATACATTTATAAACTATAACTTTCCTGTACAAGGGCAGAGTATACATTTGTGCTTTTGTTAGTCAGTGTCAATAGATTAAAAAAACATTCATATTAAAATCTGAGAACAGAAAGTGAAATTTATTCAGAATCTTATATGCCAAGGCAGTTGTGCACACCGATTACTATTCTCACATGGAACCTACCTGTATGGACCTGAGGATCTCTTGAAGGTTAGAATGTTGATTTTCCCCCTATTGTCACAGAATTAAGAAATAAAGCATTTTTGTTGCTTGTGGTGGCATCTGATTATTTATTCTCTCTAATTTTCCATTTAGAAGACTAGATGGACAAAAGAGTCAGAATTTAAAAGAAAAAAAAATACAAGGTTTGCTTTTTCATTCCTGGAACACTGGCTTCCTTTTTTTTTATTATTCCATTTCATCATTTGTAAAATAATTGGAAAATGAAATTCAAATAACTGCTCTTGAAAGGAAGAATAAATTTGCATTCACATAATGGTCTGTAAGTCTCTTATTATGCTACATATCTGTGTAATTAGTTTAATTATAACTGAATCACACTTGCATTAATTATATTTTTAACCTTGATTATTTGTAATGTTAATTGCACATTGGTATTCAAAGTTTTAAGGAGGTAATTAGAAGCACAATAGAATTTGTAACTACCCAGAAGGCTGGAGTGCCCCTTCCTGCCCGCAAAGCCAGGCGATGATGGCTGCACTACTGAAACACAGGGACCTAGACGTTCGCTGCATTAGAGAGAACTTTTTTTTGTCCCTTTCTGTGGTTACGTTATTAGAAACAGTCCTTTTTCTGCTTCAGTGTTTGATTTCTTAATTTCCATAAGTGAATAAATGGCTACCTCACCCTTAAGAATAAATACATGTAAACAGAACTCTTTTCAAGCCTACAATTACGATCTGCTTTGAAGTATATCACGAGCTGCTGATATAAAGACAGCGATCACAAGTTGATATCCTGCCTGACAAGAATCACATACTCGGTGTTCGGTGGTGATGAGGAGGACAGGTTCTCCTGTCGCTTAGGCAGGCCTCAAACTTTCAGGACAGCCTTGACTTTCTGATCTTCCTGTCTGCGTCCTGAGATCTGAGATTACAGGCCTGTTCCCACACCCAACTTTATGTTGCCAGCACAAGGCCAAAATCTGGAGCTTAGTTTACCTTAGGCCAAGACATATATGCTCCAGCTTATCCCAGCGTCCTCTCTGCCATAGTGCCTTCTTTTCTAACACAGGAAAATGTTTGGATTAGATATTCAATCCTATAATTATTGGAAATTGCAGCCATGGATTATAAAACAATACTAACGGTAGGACATGATTTCCTGTGACTCTATTATACACCAAAGTATTGAGGTGCTCTTTAAATTCTGGGTCTTACCTAATAATTATAATGGCCTTGGGAAGAGAATGTTACTCTAATATTGCTAACAAGGAATTTGAGATGCAAAAACTCAAGTAATTTGTCAGAATTCAAACTCTAGAAAACAGTAGTAGAGTTTGAATTTTTTAACTTTTTTTTTGTAATTAAAATGTTTTATTTTTAAGAACGGCATTCATGAGGACTATAGTTACATCATTTTTACTCACCCCTTAACTTTTCTTGTGTTTCACCATTTCCTCTCAAATTAATGGCCCCCTTTTCTTTAATTATTATTGCTACATTTATAGGCACATGTATGCACGCGCACACACACACACACACACACATATGCATCTACTGAGTCTATTTAGTCTTGCTCATGTATACATGTGATTATGACTGACTATGTGGAATTGGATGATTGGATAACCTATCAGAGGGCTATTTCCTGGTGTAAACTGAGTATCCCTGTCCTAAAAGCCATTGTTTGACCTTAGTTCTTCATCTAGGGGTGGGCCTTGCGAAATGAGCCCCATCTAAGTTAGCATGTTGACTTATGTTAGCATTATGCGGGCAACCAGATTGTTGAGATTTCATGGATGTAGTATCCCTGTCATGTCTAGAAGATACTTTCTCCCAGCTGCAATCCTGGTCATCTGGCTCTTACAATCTTCCGTTCCCCCCTTTCTTAGTTCCCTGAGCCTCAGGTGTAGGAGTTGCATTGTAGGTGTGCCAATTGAGACTGGGTTTCCCATGGTAATATATTCTCAGCATTTTGGAAAGTTGTGTATCCCTGAAGTAACCTCTGCCTGCTTTGGTGAGAGATGAGAGGTATACTTATCTGAGGCTATAAGGATAAGCATTTAGGATATAGTTAGAAACTAGGTCTTCCTTTAGGGCCCATGACCTCATCAGACATTGGCAGTCGGCTAAGTTTCTAGTACCAGGCATGAACTGTCTTCTAATGAATGGGTCTTAAGTAGAATTACACACCTGTTGGTTACGTCCAAGACATAAGTCCCACTACTGCACCATTGTGGTCATGTTGCTGAGCTGGAACAATAGACTCTCCAAACCATATAAGCTATTGCCATTCTCCTTGGTTGTCTCCCAATACATGAAGGTAAGACTCTGGCTGGATACCATATACTTCAGATATCAGACTTGGAGGAACTGAGCTAGAACTGACCTAGAAATCTGCTTTCTGAGGACTAGCTTTCATAATATCTGAATGTATGAGACATACCAAGGAAGAAAGGTAATCAATAGTTTTATCTGAGTATAAAGCCTATGAATTTTTTTCAGCTTTAAATCTTATGCCCTTCCTAACTTACTGTGCTCATTATTAGCAAAGGGAAGAAAATAAAGTATGGAAAAGGAACACAATGAAATTATTCTTAAAATAAATAATTGATATATCGAATTCTTAAAATAGATTGACAGACAGCAGAACGATATACATTTTCCTTTCAAATAAGTGTTCTGCCATATTTTGAATTCAAATTCTCAGAAGCTGGCTTTCAAAAAAGCATGAATTGTATATGATACACTTAATATAGTGTTACTGCAATGTTCCAGGTGAAAGGAGTGACAGCCTGGCAAGTAAAGCAAAATAGAACACATAGATACATTAACACATTTTAAGTAAAATTCAAGGGAAATATACACAGAGATAGAGATATACAATATGTATGGAGAAAATTACCATTACCGTGAATACAAGCAGTAAGGCTATATTTCATGCAGAGGTTGTAAATAACACTCCTCATAGGTTTGGAAACTTCTAGAGCAACTACTAGAGTAAGTAATTAGGAATTGTACCCACTCGAACAAGACTTAGAGAATAGACTCTTAACATAATTATTTAGTCATTTTCTGAGAAATAATAGCAACTATATTGCTGTCTTTTTCATGTAATTTATTTAGATTAGTAGACACAATGAGAAGACATTTAAATGCTACAGCACGTGTAAAGAATATGTGAGTCAGGAATATGGTCTATGTAGGTGTTAAAATCAGGTAACATTTATAGAGTAATAAGCAGGACTGAATATATAGTCATATATTCGTATATACCATGTTGGTAGGTGGAAAACTCAACAGTCTTCTTATTACTTTTTCTCATAAAGTTGTATAGACCTATGGTAAAGGTAGTTGATTTTGAAGAAAGTAGAGGAGGCTTAACATTGGAATTTATGTAGGAAAAGAGAGGAGCTTAATCCTGGCATTTTTGAAAGATAATAGACATTAAGTGGAATTCCAATGCACTGCATTGGTTTTATAATAAATAGTGCATTTCTAGTTGGATATCTTAATCCATGGAATCAGAGTTACAATAGACTAAAAAATAGAAAGTGTAATCTACAAATTTCACATTAGTTTAAAATGAATAGAAAACTAAGTAGCTAAATCATTCTAGGAATACTGCTTATTATAATGGCAAGAAAATTGGAAGTAATATAAATAAATATGAATAGTGTATAAGAACTCTCCTGGGGCCACAAGTAGGAGGAAGATGTTCATAGATGGTAGGAACTGCCAGGGTTGATGTCATAGTTGCCTGAGACAAGAGCAGAACAGATGTGAGATTGCCCATTGGAACTTAGCTCTAGTAACCTCAAGGGTGATGCACTGCAGATCTTCACAGTGGGGAGTTGCTCAGCTGGGTCTTTGAAGGGACCACATCCTTCCTGAAGGTGTAGATACTGAAAATTCCACAGTGGCATAGGAAAGTTAAAAATTCTGGCAGTTTCTCTCTGGCCTCAGAGTTCCAAAAGCACTTTGGAGCTCTGGGCTTACAACCTCTATGGTTTGGACTGCAGCGGCTGCCACCACTCCTTAGGTAAACATGTCACACAAAGACGGGTTCCAGGTCTTTCCATGATGTATAAACATTTCAAAGATGTTGCCCATGACAGAGACACATAACTTCGATTTGTAAGTTAACTACAAATTGATTTGACAAAAATTGGCTTCAGATTGATGCACCCATAGGACTATTCAAGAAGGAAATATGAGTCTTATTGGAAACACAACCCCTATATCAAGATTTTTCAATTAATCTTGAAAAGTCACACCAAAGGAGAACATGAAATCAGACATCGCAGTCCACACATGACATCTGTCTTCTGTGAATATAAATTCTTGGATTCGACAAAAATAAGAATTGTCACACAGAGAATGCAATATACCAGAAAATCAATCACAGAAAATTTATGGAAACTATGGCAACAGGACAAACACCATTTTTTTGAAAATGGCATGATTTCTGAGACTAAAAATGATGCTTCTTGAATTTCAAAGAAAAATGTAGTGATTGGATTAAAATCATATGCTACTTATGAAAAACTATGACTATGGGGTTATATGATAAAGAAGGAAAGAGGAAGTCCAATGGGTGTGATGGTTGACACTTGCAGTCCCAGCATTTCTGAGGCCATGCGAAGAGAATCCACCACCTTGAGGATGAAGCCATCCTGGACCAATCTCAAAAACAGACAAATGAATAAACAAGAAGAAAGTTAAGGTCCAAAATGAGTTTAATTAGCTTTCAGTCAGGAATGGAGAAGAAACGTGTATGTGTGTGTGTGTTAGAGAGAGAGAGAGAGAGAGAGAGAGAGAGAATGAGAATGAATATGATGAAATAATGGCTGGAAGATTTCCAGTATTAATAAAACAGATGACTCCTTCACCAAAGAAATATGCTTTTCAGCTGGGCAATGGTGGCACACCCCTTTAATCCCAGCACTCGGGAGGCAGAGGCAAATGGATCTCTGTGAGTTTGAGGCCAGCCTAGTCTACAGAGTGAGCTTCAGAACCACCAGAATTATAACAGAGAAACCCTGTCTCAAAAAAAAAACAAACAAAAAAATATGCTTTTCATAACAACACTAAGTAGTTAAAACAAAATCTGCAATATGAAGACAAACTTTTAAAAATGTAGAAGACAGATTGCAGCAAAGGGGGGAAAACTAGATCCAGTCTTCAAAATAGTAGCCTCTAGAGGCTCCTGCTATTGAAAATACCATTTAAATAAATTAAAGAGAAAGAAAATTATTGTCCTAGTAGCACCAAATACAACTCAAGCTCACCAGCTTCTTCTGCTTGGGGCCAGCACATATGCTTGCAGACGGCTTCCATTATTGCCCAAGGGAGGATCCATGTGACAGAGTCCATTTCAGAGCACAGGGCAACACTGGATGACAGAGTATAATCAGAGTGCAGCACAGGACTGCCGTGGAGGGAGAAAGCACACTGGTGTGTCAGCAGCCATGATCTCAAGGAGGAAAATTATAGTTTTCATTTATTTCTTATTCCTAGCTTTATTTTCCGAATCTTGTGCCACCGTTATGTTTAGACTATGAGGCAATTAAATAATAAATGGCACGGAAATCTCTAAAACACAAGACTTTTGCTTTGCACTTTAGCATTTCTGAAGCTTGCCTCACTTTAACATATGCAACTGGGACAGCCATTTGGTTTGGGTTTTGGATTCTTCCTTTCGTAAACGGCCACTATTATAGAATTCATGTGAGCAATAACTATTAACTACCATAACGTCATCAAAATGCTCAGCGTTATGGGCACAGCACTTAAGAATTTATATACAGATGACTCTGCTTCCTCTAAACGTGCACAGAACCAAAATAAAAATGCGCCGAGCTCACATTCCGCTCACAAAGGCCTAATCCTTCTTTTGACTGGCAGATCAGATTAGGGGAGCTGTGAGGGAAAGCTCACCATGTAGGAGCTGCTTGTGGTTTGTTCTTCTTCCTCTTTAAAGTGGATGAACGTTTAACAACGCCAATATGGAGTCAGGAAAAGAAGGGAGGAAAATCCTATGTAACTTTAAGTGATTATCCTTGTGGTGCCCAGATGCCCAGGAAACAATTCTATACATCTGTATGTGTCTGTACGCTCTCTGTACACGCACATCTGTACACATTTTCGTACAAGAACTCTCGTGTTATCCCTCTCATTCAGCTTTCTGATTGACACTGTCAGGCTCTCAGTAATTCTGAGCAGACGTCATATTACCACCTGCCTGTATTCTACTAGGTTTCTGGGCCAGCATGACCTCAGTCATGTGTCTGTCACATTGTCATATTCTCATGGACACTGTCCTCTCCTAGAACAGAGTACCATCTAGCTGAAAACCTCTTATTCTTTGAAAAGAAAAAAAAAAAAACAGTACCTTGTTCTATGATAAAGATTTGATGGAGAGTGCAAACCATCATAAAGCACTTGCATTTTGCTGTGAGCGCTGACATCGTTGGACACACTGGAGGTGGCCAATGAACACTAACTGCCCCACCCCATGGGGGCTGCCCAGGTTTTCAGTGGGATCACTCAGCACCATCATCCGGCATAGGCGGGTTCTCAGTTTTTGACTGACATGCTCAGTTCTGTGTGCAAATTGCTTATCCATATTTGCTTTGTACCTGCAGTACATTGCCTTAGGAGTGTGTTCTATCCGGAGAGTAATCTTTGAGAGTCTTGACGTTCCTATTTTCAGTTTTGAACAAACAAACTTATTAAGTATGTAGCAAACAAAAGTAAAAGAACAAATAACAAATAGTTGGTAGCATCATCAAATCAGGTACTTTCAACCACCTCCCAAGCCCCCCAATGACTGGAGAAACCCAGAGGCAGCAGAAGGTAACAACTCCCAATTGTGAGTCTCAGGTGAAATGGAGTGTTTCCTCTCCAGTGGGCCTTCCAAGTAAAAACCAAGGAGCAATCTAGAAAGAACAAGTCATCATCAAAGTGGGTGCTCATAAAATCCAGCAGAAAAGTGGCCTTGCTTCCATAGTCTGCTGAAATTCCTGATTGAGAGAGGTCTGGGGAGAGTATCCTCTCCATCTGTAGATGAGTTTCACGCCTCGTGCTCACACTGCAGGCATAGGAGTCTCTGTTAGAAATGACTTACCTTCTACTGTTCTCCAGGGAGCAATGGTTTTCACACCCTTAGGTTCTGTCCCAGTGTCAGGGGAGCAACTTGCTCCAGGATAAGAACTATATGTGGACACTGGAGATAACATGCTTGGATCTGCAAACAAGCAGCGAGGCTGTGTTCTCAGAGTCTGCTTTCAACAAGTGCGGGCAGAACATGACGATTTACTAGTGTAATCTTTTATTAAGGTGTTTTTAGTCATTCAGGACACCTTGTATCTATTAAAAACCAGTAACATTAATTTGTGTGTGTGTGTGTGTGTGTGTGTGTGTGTGTGTGTGTGTGTTTGGGTTTTAGTGGTAAATACTGTATATGTGATTTTTAGTGAAACATGTCGTGTGTGTGATTTTTAATGGAAAATACCTTGTGTATATAACATTGCGGTGGCATCTCAAAGGGATGTACCACCTGATTTGTTACTCTTCATTAGGACATTGTTTCACGACAATAAACACCTTCCTGTATTCCTACAGGGGTGTGTCAGCATAATTAAATCATCTTGGGCAATCTGCTTCATTACAAAACGGTAGGAAGAAAATTCAGAAAGTCCCCTGGCAGGAAACTGTCCCTAAGCATCTTGCTAATTAAGGAATAACGTTCAGTAAAAAAAGGAATATTGGAAGAAATTGCTTCCTTTCCAAGAATTTAAATACAAAAGCCAAGCTGAGATCCTGGTTTATGGTAGATCTACATTCCGTTACTATCTAAGATTCTTCCGACATAGAACTACATTTTCCTTAATGGACAGAATGAGCTTCTGAGGACAGGAGTCGATTAACACGCAAGCATGAGGCACCTTATTCTTGTGTCTATTCATCTTCTGATGTCACAAGGTGTCTGGAAGTTTGTATATCATATCCTTGAGGAGTTCAAGTGTTGACTTCAATTCTGCAAATGAGAGTTAGCATGTGTGTTGTGGAAGTTTATATTTAGTTGTGTTTAAAATAATTCTTTCTGTGCACCGTTGGAAAATGGAATGCGTAGGCCTTGGCGTTTTGTATTGTCTGCGGGTGTTGGAGTTAGGTGGGGGAAGTTGATTGCTTATGATCTGTACCTGAGGAGTTTTGAATCAATTAAAAACAACAGAGCTCAGATGTTTGGGGTGCTAGTGTCGATCGAGTATGGTATTGGCCATGCTGGTGGTTCCCTCTGCTGAGGTCTGACAGGGCTTCCACCTATGAAAACACTTCCTTGTCATCCTGGCTGAGCCCACACAGTAGGCTAACTACTGCAGTTGTAAAAGGTTGAAACTTAAGGGAAAGTACTATTGGTGAGAACTTATCAAAAACACTCCCACCCTCAGAAACCAGAGCAGCACCAGCACAGCATTGTATTTCTGAATTCTTTGCTTTGCACAACTTCAGTGTTTTCCACACATTCATTTATTTTGTGGGGCTCTCCGGTTCACTGGTGCTAAGCAAAGCTGGCTCTACTAGCATAGAAAAGCTTTATTTTCAGGTTTGTTCCAAGACTGGACACTGACCACATCTCTGTCAAAACATCATGTTGTATTTTGATTTTAATTCGTGAGTTTGTTGTACTGTGAACTCCCCAGCTATGTGTGGGTGAGTGGGGCGTGACCATCCTTTTGTATCCAGAAGGTAGTTCCCACAGTGCTGCAGGGTACCAACATCTGCAGGCACTCATGTTCTTTCCAGTCAGTCCTCGCCACCGAGATACATGTATGTAGGTCTATGGTCCCCAGAGGTTGACTATGTACATGTGTATGTGGAAGAGCTTACTATGTTAGTTTATCAGCATGTGATTTGTCTTTCTCACTTCACAAGGGAAGAATCCGTGGCCTAGAGGTATCAAGCTCTGACTTAATCTCATAGTTTGAAATTGGTGGAAACTAAATTTTCCCATTCTCAATTGTCTTTCTTCCTACTCTGTAGCAGTACGCTACAATCTTTTACCCTCTATTTAGGGAAGAAGAAAAGAAAGATAGAAATCTTCACTGCTTTTACAAGTGACCTTGATATAGACTGAAAGAAAGCTAGAAATCTTCACAACCTCTTTTTAGGCTGTCCTAAGCTTGAAGAAGACTAGTGAGTCAGACTAGCGTCTCAGCTCATGGTCTGTAAACTCAATCCCTCCAACCTTTGTTCTTTTAGGAATTAACGCACTAACAACAGCAACCCAACCAACGAACCACCAACCAATGCCTACCCCCCGACTCTCGGGGCTTCAGACATTTTATATCCTAAGCCAAAAGTTCCCATAAACCCATGCAGCACCCAGTCCCATAAACAAGCTACAGGTGCCAGGACGACTGCACCCAACCAAATTACAGCCACCGGCATCAAGCATTCCAAACCCAACTCGTAAAGAACTCTACCACAGCTGGGGTGGGAACACAGCTCTCATCTGAACACCATTTTGCGTTTTTACAAAAACCAAGATAACAAAAACTTCTTCCAAGTGTTCCACCACACTGCTCCTTTTTAAAATTTGTGGCAATAGTAGCTTTAGCGTGTCCAGTGTGGTTGAGCTGGACACGCTAGAGTATATAGAGTATCATCTCTATAATGATACTGTTAAGAATACGGCTGTTTTCCTGAACACCTATGCCTAAACAGCCTTATGAGTCGCTGCTTGTTTTATATGCTGAGTCTAATGAGTTTTGACTCCTCACGTGAAATGTTCAAATGCATCGGTGTTGTGATCTGGGTGTTGAACATCCTTAAAGATCCTTGTGGTAAAAGGCTTTATTCTCAGGGTGGTTCTGCTGTTGCACGGTAGAACCTTCAGGCTGTGCAATCTAGTGGGAAGCTTGTAAGCTAGCAGTTCTCAACCCAAAGGGGTCACGGGGTCATCTAAGACCATCTGCATATCAGGTATTTACATTAAAATCTATAACAGTAGTTAAATCACAGTTATTAAGTAGCAATGAAAGTAATTTTATGGTTGAGGTTCACCGCAACATGAGGAACTTTATTACAGGGTGCAGCATTAGGAAGGTAGAAAAAAATCATTGCTGCAAATCAATGGAGCCATATTTTCAAAGGACATTGTGGGATCCTGATCTCTTCTCTCGCTCTTCCTCCACTTAAAAATACCATTATTAATTCCCACTGATGAATTGAGCATGTAACCCAGACAGGCAGTGAACGGACAGGAATGGCTTGACTTTCATGAGTTCAGTGCGTGACCACTTTGTGGAGGGATGAGATTTATGAAACTGCTTATATATCTGAAGCACTGAGATTGCACTGCTGTGCATAAAGTGGAACCCATTCCAGCTTTGGGGGATCATCTACATAGGCCCCATGACAGCAGCTTTCTAAAATATTTATGGTGACACAATGGCATAATAGTGTAAAACTAGATTCTGGAGTAGACCTGTCATGGCCACTACTGGGCTATGGAGAATTCATTACTTCTCTTTAAAACATTTGTTTTCTAATCTTAAAAAAAAGATAATAGTACTTTCCTTAAAGGTTGGTATAAGAGTATACTAGAGAGCTGGAGAGATAGGCCAGCCATTAAACGTTAGGCTCACAACCAAAACGTTAAGGGTATACTAGATCATCTATGTCTGGAACATAATGGGCACTTGGCAAATTTTTGCCACTGCCTACACCGATACTTTCACCTGAAAGTACAGGAAGGGTGAGATTAACACCTGTAGCACCTGGAAGACCCTGTGAGGACCCACTCCACCAGGAATCTTTCTCTCTGTCCACCTCCCAAGTTGTCAGCTAGATGGATCACAGCAACCCTCTCTGGAGCACAGCTACCAAAAAACAGTCCAAAGGTTTTCATGGAAAATTCAGCTTGTTGTATAGTTTTCTCTGTTCCATACTCTTTGTAGCTCGTCTGTTTTCCTTTTCACCTTCAAATCTGTTGAAAGTATGTGTGTGTGCAAATGTGTGTGTGCGTGCACATGTGTGAGTGAGTGTGTGTGCATGCGTGCCTGCTTCCTTTTATTTTACAATCGATGAAGGCACTGGCTGAATCGCAGTATCTGTATATCATCTATCTGTGTTGTTGCAGGGCTCTTTTCCTCCGGTATGACATGACCATCAGCCATCAGGAAGGAACATTACTGTGATGGTCTGTGGTCATTCTAATGAGAGATTTAGCATTCACTTATAGAAGAGCGGGGGAGTCATCAATCACTCACCGGAGATTATAGCAGCTGCTTCCTTGCACCTCTCAGTTGCATGTGGTATTGGAGCGTGCTAGAGAGCGTATAAGAGATGGAAGGCTGACTGGGCACGGGGGCTGTTCTGTTGAGGAGTGTCACGAGTTGCCACTGGTGCTGGGGTGGGACCTTTCAGTGCCGCAGCTGCCATTGCGTCTCCCATACTCCTATATGTAACTTCCCATCTGGCTCCTGGAAGGTGACAAATTTACTGGATCACCAGGCTAGGCTTGGGTGGAATTCTTTCTTTGGTCTGTTGGTCCCCTTGTCTGGGGTGATCAGACATCTTTATGTTTAAGCAGGCACTGTCATGCAACTCTGCCCATCTCCTGTCTGCCAATGTAGAAGTCATCTGTATTGTATGTCCCACCTTACGCTCAATGCTCACTAACTGGCATCCTGGGAAAACCGCTCGCAATCACCACGGAGAAGACTAATAAAGACTCACTGGAAAGCTTCTTTGTCTTCCCTTTCATCATCTCCTCCCACTCTTCTTTTTTGTTCTTTTTCTCGTTTGTTCTCATTTACTTAAAATACTAAGAAGCTGGAGACCGCACCCTGTAGAAGTCTGTGTCTGTTGGCAATGTGAAATATAAGAGTGGCCCCGTTCTGTCTCTAGGCTGCTTTCAGAAACACTACTTTATGAAAAAGAGACAAATAATCACTATAAATCCCATCAAAGAACCCCCAATGCAAACGGACTGCACTGTTTGCTAGTTAACACCAAACGGGAACAACTGTGCTACTGAAGATCTAATCCAGAGGCTCTCCCTTAGATGGAGGGGCGGTGACATCAGTGAGGTTTTCCCTTTCTTTTCATTCAGATGTTTTTATTGTTGTCTTTATTTGCTTAGTTTTCTTCTTTATAATACTTTCATTAATAATTTGAGTTTCATACAATATATCTCGATAACACCCTCTTCCCATTCCTCCCTGTTCCCTCCTCCTCTTGCCACCGTGCCTTCAAAAAATAAAATAAAATAAAATGAAATATAATGGACATTCACCAGGCCCACACCAGCCCAAGAGCAAGTACAATGAAATTTGACCCACAGTTGGGTCCCACTGCCCAAGTACAGAGGTACCCAGACATTGTCCGGGCACCCAGACACTGAGTAGGCACCCCGCTATCCCACATATGCCAGGGCATCCTGCAGGCTTCAGGGATCCCACAAGTGCCAGGGCCTCCTCTGGGCACCAGGGTCTCCCACCGACACTGGACATCCCAGAGGCACTAAGATTTTAATCTTCAGCTTGCGTGTTTTATTTATAACTGTAGGCTAATGCTGAGGAAGCCTTTCTTACCTCAACAATGGAACTTACCCAAGGTAATAGTTCAGATACTCTATTGGTTTTTGTTTTACTAAATCCTTATTAAATCTTCAGTATATAAAGAGCAGAAGAATACTTAGATTTCAATCTTTCAGGAAAGTTATCCATAAGGTCCACTAACATTGATGGAATTGTCAGTCTTTGCTGCTGTGAAAGGAATTTCTTACTGCAGAATAAGTTATTACGTTTCTATAGCCTCATATATATTTAAGTAGTGTTAATTTTGAGTTTATTTGAATTTCTCTAGCTGTAGGTCTACCTTCTTCTTAGAGATTGTATTTTATAATAGGTTTTCACATCAAGACAAAGGTCTTTGCCAAGAGGTAGTGTGCATTTTTCTGTTGTGAAATACGTGAAGAATGATTATCAGGCTGTGTACAAAGCTGGGCTTCATCACTCAGGAGTGCAGCTGACCTTTGCACTTACAACAGCTGCTTTCTGTAAGCGTCATCGTTCAATTGATATATTGTATCCATTGTTTCTTCTGTCCGCCTGTTCTTATGTAATTCATTCCGCGTTGACTTTTTTCCCCATTACGTTTTAGACTGGCTGTTAGGAAAACTAACATTTATTTTTAATTTTGGCCAACTACTTCATGAAATTCTTTTATTTGACCTTGTCTTTTCTTAGTTTAATATCTCCACTATTGAGGCAGAGCTGATAATACTACTGATTTCCAATATTTGCATATACCTAAATTATGGTATTGATTAATTTTACTAGAATTTCTAGAATTATGCTTAAAAACTTTAATTGAAATAAATATGCTATAACAAGTTTTCTCTTTTTCAGAAAAAAAAATGACAGTCCTGGTATTGAACCTGGGTTTTAATGCATGCAAACCTAAGCTACTGCTCAGCCCTACTTAAAAGAAATTTCAATCTGAGAATTAATGCTGATTTTGGCACCTTTTAAGTTTAATATTTTTTCATCTTATTTCCTTCAAATAACTAGCATTCCATGATTCTTTGTTTCTATTTACTACTTAAGCATTGAAAACTTAATGCAAACTCCAGGCATAGGGCCAGGGCTGGTGGACCTGCTTCTCTGGAGGATGAACCATCATTTTGCTATAACCCAGGCAACAAAAGTAAAATGCTTATTTAATCTTCCATAATTAGATATCTAGTGTTAAGGATTAAAAACCACACTTGCATTGCCCTGGTAATCCAAGTTAATCTTATGATGTTCCTTTGAACTTTTCAAAAGTTTGATACTCCAGAAACGGCAGTCAAAACACTTTTTTTAATCCCCCAAACGTGAGTCTGGAGATTGCCTTCTCTATCTTTTGTCATGTTCTGTCCTAACAATGTGCTTTTGGGTTTAGTTTTGAATATTATCACATTATTGTACCTACTCAGGTTCTTTTTTGTGGTTAGTTTTTATTTTATTCTGTGAGCAATTTAGGGAATCATTTAGAGATGTCGTTCTTAGTGTAGATTTAGTTTAGGGTAAAAATCTGCCTAAATCAAGTGTGACCCATGTTCTGAGGACCATGTATGTAGGCAGAGGACAGTAGAGTTGTGAAGAGACAGATGGAGGGAACAGAGAAGCAGAACTGAGCACAGCCACTCAGCTGGGCTCTGCAGCTTCAAAGGCAGGGTCTGAGCCAGCAGGATGAGGTGTGGACAGAGGTGAGAAGCTGGAGGCTGGGTTCATAAGGCACTCAGTGTTAACCAGTGGCTGTGGACGTGAAAAAGGGACCATAGGAGATAATTTTTATTTTTAAACTTGATTTCCTATTTAGTCTTTATTTCCTTGCCATACTTTTCTTTTAAATGAAAAAAAATATGTCTTAGATTGTGATTATTCTCCTCCTCCTCTTCTTCTTCCTCTTCCTCCTTTTTTTTTTTTAGGTAGAAATGTAAAATATGAGTATACATTCTGAAATCAACAGACATAAAGTTATGACTTTTTTATACAATTTTTTATCCAAAAATATTGTAGGTAATTAGCAAATTTATTTAGTATGAAAAATATTTAGTATCATCATTAGTAATGACATGAAAATATCACAGTTTTTCAAAGGTAAAGAGATTGTCTCACAGCTTGCAGTCATTTTGCTTATACAGCCAGGCTTCTGTGACATTCCGCTGGACAGCAGACTACTGTGTTTACTGTGCTGGTCCTGTAAGTCAGATCATCTTGCAGCATCCTAATAATTTTAGATTTGTATTTATTTACTTTAAACTTATAGAGCAATATGAACTTGCATTTAAAGTCTGTAAGTTAGATTTTTTTCCAAGGAAAGATGGATTGGGATCTCTGCAAAGCTTTGGGGATGCCGAATAATGCTCTAAAGTTGAGACATTTTCATATTCTGTCTTATCTTCACCTCTAGCTTATACACAAAAGATGAAGCTATTGTGCTACAGCTTGATTTTCAACTTGCCTTTTTAAGTGGTCATTCTGAGAATTGGACACAGAATGATCTGTGTGTTTGGATCTTCTCCCAAGAGTCTGTGGGAAAGTTTGGTCGAGCTTGGTGCTTCCCAGACATGGTGGGACTCTTAAGAGGTCAGTGAAGTAAAGAGGTCTTGTGTTCTTCGTGGAGTACCCTTGAAGGAGACTGAGGAACTGTGATCTCTCCTTTCTTTTCCTTTCTGGCTTTCTTGTCATGAGATGAATGGTTGTATTATGCCATGTTCTCCCGTCACAATTCATCAACAAAGATCAAAGCAGTGAGCCAATTATTCACAGACTGAAAGGTCCAGAGCTGTGAGTCAAAATAACCTTTCCTTTTAATATGTTGATAGTGTAGATACATTGTTAAAGTAACAAAAGTTACTAATATAGTAACTAAAAGTAATATAGTAACTAATATTTCTCATGCAGAATTTAATTTTATAATTATGTGTATAGGTATGCATCTGTATGTGGGTATGTGCACATGTGTGCAGGTGCCCAGAGAGGCCAGAGGCATTGGATTCCCCTGGAGCAGAAATTGTATATGATTGTGAGCTGCCCAGTGCGGGTACTGGGAGCCCATGCAAGTGTAGTGCTCACTCTTAGACACTGAGTAAGATCTCAGACCCTCATGTAGGACTATTTATATCCCATTTTAATAAAAATGAGACTCTTGGTTTCTCTGGCTCCTTTTCTATATTGAAATATTAAGCAGGTGCAGAGTATTTATACTGGATTTTTTAATCTCCTGATTTCTTATAAATGATAGTTTTAAGTATTTCTTTACGTGAAAACTCCTTTTATAACTTTAAAGTTGATGTTATTCAATATTGGGCATTTAAATGCCCAGTATTTTAAACTTTAAAGTTTAAAAAAAATAGTTTAACGTTAAAAAAAAAAAAACTTCCTTGGGGCTAGAAAGATGCCTCTCTGGTAAAGTACACATACTGCCCTTGCAGAGGAACCAGCTTTAATTCATAAAAGTCATGTCAGAAGGCTCATACCACATGTGACTATAGCTGGAGAGGATCTAATGGGCCTTTCTGGCCTCTACAGACACTTCACCCATGTGCACATGCACACATTTGCAATTAACAATGAAAATGAATAAACAAACGTGTTTGACAGTATCTGTTGGATAATTCATAGTGTGTATATAATAACTTGAATCTTGATAATATATTTTGGAAATAATATAAGTGTGCGTGAGATGTATTTCAGAAAACTATGACATCAATAGTGACATTCATGTTTATTATCCAGATACTGTTACATGTGGTAACGTCTAACATTGACCTCGAGAAGGAATTCTTTTAGTCTAAAGGGTGCTTAGATCCTGGAACTGAGTTAATGTTTTCTAAGTAGCTTCTAAAAGTTAAGTTACATGAGTCACTAATGATGACATCTTAACTCACAGAAAAATACCATGAAAATCTGGTAACAGTGTAACAGGTGATAAGCATATCTGCCATTTTTTTTTTAAGATTAGTTTATGAGATATTAACCTAGTCTTTCTTTTGAATAAGATATTAGAGAGTATTTTGGTTTGAATGGAAAATGTCCTTCATATCTCATGTACTCAAATGCTTGGTTTTTAGTGTTACTGGTTGTGATGTTATGGAACCTTTAGAAGGTATGGCCTTACTGAACGAAGTGTGCTACTGGGGCGAGGCTTTTAGGAGTTATAGACAGCCACTTCCCATTTGTGCTTGCTGCTTCATGTGTGTGGTTAAAAATACGATCTTTCAGCCTCCTGTTCTCACCTGCTACCATGCATTCTCTGAAACCGTTAGCTAAAATAAACTTTTTCTTATGTAATTTGGTTTTAGTCATGGTATAGAATAGTAACTAATGCACATGGGAAAATTTGCAACTGATATTCATAACGCACATGCATAATTTAACGAGATGCTTTGGTGCCCCAGATTTATAGTAGTCTCTTGATGGGATAGAAGGAGAAGCATCAGCAATATGAAAATGTTATTGTTTATGACTTTCCTATTTTAGAAAGATATTTATTAGTTTAATGGTTTTTCTCTTAGCCATGTACACAGAAGTTAAATGTAGAAAGAGTTTAAAGCTTAACTATGCCATGAAAGAATGACTGCACTCTTCTGTTATGTGCATATTCGTACTTAATGACCTATCTAAAAGCCTTGAGAGACTCCCACCTGTCTTAGATGAGATCACAGGTGATATATGTGTGAGTTGTGGCTTAAACCAAGGATATGAATGAATTCCAGCCTTCAGTTATGTGTTTTTGATCTATAGTTAATAGGCAAAGCATCATGTATATACTATATTCTCTTTGAAATAAAATCAAACTATTATAGAGGGTACAGCTCTCTACCACCCTGGCTATATAGCTCCAGTTACTTTGTAGCTTCCATGAAGACACACACAAACACTCCATCAGACCAGACCTGGTCTTCTGATCATAAAGAGTGTGGCTGACTGGGAGTTAAATCTGCAAGCAAGGTGCAAACACTGCAGTACTGAGAAGCAAATCATGCCAGGTTCACTGAACAGCCTTTTGCTCTCATTAACTATTTGACAGTTTACAGACTGCTGATAATATAAAGGAAATTAAATGCCTGGACTGAGAAGGTTTTTGGCAAAGACCTCTCAGAGTGTTCTTCTGAGCTTTGTATTTAATTTCTAGGGTTTTTTTTTTTTTGAACTGTTGTGCCATTAATTAAAGAGAGAAAAAATCCAGTTGGAATGCATCATGATAAAAGCCACTTGAAGTTCATTTTTATGTCAGATCCAACACTGAAAAATGTCTTGTCTTTCCAAGTGGTGCTGAAGCATAAAGCACACAGAATGTTATGACCTTCTCTATTAGGCTGAGCAAACCAAGTGCAAACGTGTGGAAACTCTGAAATGGATGGGGGCATTTTCTAGTAGCATACAAATGATTGACAGTGATTCTGATTTAAGGAGTGTGTGGTTAGTATCCCTTGGAGTTACATGAAAGGACTTAAATAAATAAGCTCATCTTCTCGGTCAGTTAAGATGATGGGTTTGTCAACTCAACTCCCACATCCTTTCGTATGCAGATCTGCACAAGGGTATACCTCTAGTGTCTCCGCAGGGACCACCAGACCACACTACTGAAAAGCAGTTCTGTTCACCCAGACTTTAACTATAGTTGTTGATCTTCCTAAATCCTTACTTTCCCCAAAATTATAATAAAAAATTTTTTTTTAAATTGAGGTTCAGGTATTTAAACTAATGAGGGCCCAGAGAGATTGTTCAGCAGTTAAAACTACTGACTGCTCTTTCAAAGGGCCTGGCTTCACTTCCAGGGGCCCACATGGCAGTTCACAATCACCTATAGCTCCAGTTCCAAGGGACCAGATGCCCCCTTTCTAGGCTCTGTGGACCCTTCATGCATATAGTACACAGACATACATTTAGGTAAAATGTTTATACACCCAAACTAAAAATAAATAAGGTATCAAAAAATTAAACTAAGCTAGGAAAAACGCAGTTTGTTTGGCGTGTCTTGGTGTGACTTGAATGCCGGCTCCAGTGGAATGTAATTAGACTGTGCATCTTCTCTGTGCACACTCTATCCAACTATTCACAAACGCAGATATCTTTTAAGAGAATGGCTCCACATCTTGGGGCTTGGGTTACAGCTCAATCGTAAAAAGTTCTTGTTTAGCATGTTGGAGGCCCTGGGTTTTATCTTAATTGGAAAAAAATAAAACATTATACATTATACATTATACAACTGCTGTCCTATGAGGAATTGTTAGCCAAAGAGGGGCTTCTATACACTGCCAAGGGAATGCAATGGTCTTGACCACACATCAGAAGGCACATACCCTGCTATGGTGACAGGGAAAAGGTCTCTGTCTTATTTCATCGTGAAGTCATAATCTTAGTTTTAAAGCATCTGAGTGGAAATAAGGTGCGCGTCACTGCACTGGTGACGGTAACTGTGAAGATAAGAAGACAGCAGTCCCGTTCTGTGGCTGGGCCCCCAAAATACCCCGGTTCACTTGTTCTAAGCTATTTCCATGTTCCAGATACAGATAGTATGTACTGATCACGTGCAGGCTAGAGGCAGGAAAGGTCTAGAGTCAGTCATAACGAAAATACCGAACGTATGTGTTCCATATCTCCCAACTGTTCAGAGAACTTTAGTGAAACCTTCCATCTTTACTTAACTAAAGGTGCTTTGAAGTTGAGGAGAGCCAACCTACAGGAGAATATTGTAGGAGAAACTCAGTAAAACCTTAACTTCAAAGATTGAGGCAGATGTTTTACAGATTAATGCATAGAGATCAGCAACACCCCTTAAACATTAAAATTAAGCTGCATAATTTTTCCATGTGACTATTATATAAGTTGATGAATCTTTATAATATTATGTATTTTATCACCATTTTATCACCATATCAGGAACTATGTCAAGGAAGCATCCTAAGAAGCTCTGTTTTCCCCTTCAAATCATATGTTCTCTTGGCTAACCACCACAGATAATTTTTCTTTGTAGGTTTTATTAAAATGAAGTTACACAGCATGTATAAATTCTTTATGAGTGGCTTCTTTACCATAGTCCCATGTTGGTGAGGTGATTAGTACCCATATTGTTATGATTTTTTCTTTCATTAATATTGACAAGTATTGGAATGAACATCACTGGTACAAGCATGAAGAACCATCTATATAGTGCAGGTATGAAGGAATACAAATAAATCCACAGGAATTTGTATATGGATCTTTTGCTGACACTGTTTTGATACTTTAGTTGCAATTCACATACTCCAGAATTTATAATCTTAAGTGTAAGAATGCAACTGTTATATTCATAAAATTACATGACGATTTTCAATATTTAATCCCAGAACATTTTATCACCTTCAAAATAGACTCCACACCCATTAGTCTTTCTCATTTGCCATTCCCTTCCCTAGTAATCAACAACCGTTAATCTATCTCTGCCCTTATAGATCTGTCTATCCATCTACAAGGGACCAAAAAAGTGGAAACATTCCATTAAATAGTGTCATGTAATAAACTTCTTTTAGTTTTAGTTTGGGTTTTTTCAAATGCTGTATTTTGTCTATGTGGGTGGTATATGATATTTATTTTCAATTAGTGCAGTATATAGTGATTAATTTTAGCATATTAAACCAACTTTGCCTTCCTTGGGTTAATCTTACTCTTTATATCAAATTGTCCTAATGCATTCATTACTGGATTTGATTTCCTTATACACATGATCCCTGACTTATAAGATTCTAAACATATTTTTTCAACTCTGTCGTGGTAGGAAAGAAATATACATTAACTAGAACCTGTTCATTGAATTTTCATCTCTCCTGAAACTAATAATATGTAGCAATAATACTTCCACAGTGCTCAGCTGTAGGCTAATTTGAGTCCTAAGATTGTTTAAGATAGTCCAATTGAGCTAAAATGTTCATTCATTCAGCAATTGGAAAGTAGTAATGCCTTAGAGTCTCTTTACAATAGACCAGATAAACAGCTGAGGCTGACCTTGAACACATCACTGTCTTGCCTTCACCTCTGGAGTGCTAGAATTAGAGAAATGTGCAAACACAGCTGGCAGTAAAAGCATTTTTGATTTATATTATTTCAGTTCACATTGAGTTTACTGAGACATAACTTCACTTGATGAGAACGTGTATTTTGTAAGAATTTGTACTTTTGTAGTTCTAATAAATCATGGAGTTTTCTTTCCTTTCATATCTTTGGTTTCATTATCAGGCCATTAAAAGATTCTTATAAAATTAATTCACAGTTGTACTTGTCTCTTCTCTGCTTGCAACAGACTGTGAAGGATTGATGTTAGTCTTCAAACATTTACTAAAATCACTAATGAAATTATGTGGTTACAGAGTTAAATCGTGGGCACTTTATAAAGTACTTGTTCAACCTATTTCCTTGTGCATCTGTTGAAGTTTGTTCTTCCTCATTCAGACATGTCATGGTTTATTTATTCCTAGGTACCTGTGCATCTCATATGGATTTGTCCCCACAAGGATGCCTGCACTACTTCATCATAAACCTTTCTGTTTCTGTATCTTAATAGAAATGTTTGTTGCAATTCTAATCATGTGAGGCTTTTTTGTTTGTTTGTTTGTTTTGTTCTGGGTTTTATGTTTTGTTTTGTTTTGTTTGTTTCTTCATAGCCAGTGTAGCTAAAGGTTTGGAGTTTGTTTTATTCCAAAAAATATTTGCTTATGACTTTGAAGATTTTCATTATTGTTTTGTCTTTTCTATTTTATCTATTTCTTTAATTTTTGTTTTGTTATTCCTAATAGTCTAGGTGTATTTTTGTCTTATTTCTTTTTTGTTTCAGATCAAGATGCTTCATATATTTATTTTTATTTATACTGAGCCTTTTAGGTAAAAGGAAAAATAATTCTCCCTAATATTCTTTGTAGTTATAGTAAAATATTTGAGGCTGCAAAGTGCTTATAAGACATTGCGTTTCTCTAGGGGTAAACACATTTTTCAACTCCCTGGATTTTCCATTTGACTCTGTCTTGTCCACAGTAATAAGCTCTAGTTTCTTATATAAGTTTCATGGCCACAGTTTCATTGTTGCTCATGCCTTTACCACTACTATTTCCATCAGTCTCTACTAAGTCCACTTCAAAGACTTCGCATTTGTTGGGGTTTGGACATCAGGCTTTTTCTTCTTATGTCCCTAGGTAGGAGAGCCTCAGTTATAGATTCTCTTCTTTTTTTCTAGAGCACGGGCTCTTCTGGCCTTGTCTTACTCAGTCGCCCCACATCTTTTTTTAATCTCTAGAGGATAAAGTCAGCTCTGCTTAGCCCTTCAGACTCTCAGGCACCAGTTTCTCTGTCTCATCTTCATCTGTCTTAAAGACCTGAGCTTCAGCGAGACGAGAGCATGCTACTTATCACAGCGAATCCTCCTTCTCTTTGGAGCCTGCCTCTCATTGCTAAGCTATATGCGTTGCATCCTGAATTTGATCCAGCTGTCCGATGTTTCATGGACCAAGATTTTTCTGGATAGTTTTAGTCAAAGATTTGATGCCTTTCTAATCATAAAACTTTTTAGACTTTGAAAAATACCAAACCCCAGGTTGGTCTCAACTCTGATAATGAATTTAAAATGAAATACTTGTAACTACAGATAACACACACACAAACACACACACATACATATGAAACTTGATATATCTTATTCTATTAATACATATTATTATATATGATATACATCCATAACATATCATATGTTAATATAAGATATGTTAAAATACATTAATATGTAATATATAATATGTTAATATAGTTATTATACATTATAATATATTGATATATATCAATTATATATAATATATAGAAATATGATGCATTATAAATTATAAATAATATAATATATAATATACAACACATTTAATATTAATATATTGTCATTATATTAATATATAAGAATAAAAATAATATATAATGATTTGATATAACATATTAATAATCTATATGCATATATTCTAATAATATATATTATTCTACTGAATTATCTCCCTATTAGGTTTTCCAGAATTAGTAACTAAACATATGGGGATACTTGAATTCAACCTTTGCGTTTTTTGCATGAGACATGCAAACATCTCTTAGTGAGGCATGATGTAAAATGCACTCACTATTATCAGACTACAAATTAAAGAGAACAGCCTTTTTGACAGTCTCATTTCCTATGCAAGAATGAGTAAACCATAAACACACACGTCATGAAAATGACTGCATAACATCCACAGTATTATTGCACACTAGAGGAAGAGGACGATCCTACCAGACTTAGGTCAGGTGAAGATTGCCAGCTTCAGAGATGAAGCTTTATTGCTCTGTCTTCCCAGGGTAGAAGGAAAAAACCTTGAATATCCCCAGGTGGCCTTTGTAAGGATAATGAACCAGTCAGAGTCCTCCAGAGAGAAAGTATAGTAGAGAAGGAAGTAGGAGGGGGAACTGTTAAGGGAACTAGCAATGTGATTGCTGAGCCTGAGAAGTCATATAACAAGCCATTTGCCATTCATAGAGAGATGTATTCTATCAGGGGAATTAGCTCACTTGATTGTGGAGCCTGAGAAGTTCAAGGATCTGGATTGGCGCCTGCCTCAAGCGTTCCTCCTTACGCCAGGCTTTTCTGGAAACACTCAAATAGACACACTCAACTAACATTTTCCTAATGTCTATATAGCTTATTTATTTATTTGGCTCTTCAGATGACAATATAATTGCAGCATTTCTGACCATCCAAAACCCTTCCAGGTGCCCCTCATCGCTCTTCTTCAAACTCATGGCTTCCTTTTTTCATTATTCTTAATTCAGTCAAATTAATTCTTACTAAACATCACTTTCACATACCCATTTTTTGAGATCCCCATGTTTATGACCTAATATTCCTTTCAAAAATGCTACCTCTTAATACCGTTACTTAGAAGATTAGCTTTCAACGTATAAATTCATGGGCTTCACGTACATCCAGGAGGCCATGAAATAAACTTAAGTGCATGTTGTCAAGGGAGAGAAGCCATGGCATGCTCCATATGTCTCAACAACTCTGAGACATTCTGACAAAGATAAAGTCACAGAGCACGAGAATACCAGTGCCCCTGAGGTTTGGCAGGAAGAATAGAAGGAGTTCATTGGACTTTAAATGAGTGAAGTTAGTCTTTATGGTCCTGTAAATGGTGTTCACCTGATAAGGTGTGTAATAAAATAAAGCTACAGCACAAAGTACAAACATGTTATAAGTGTTGGACTCAGATCAGTTAATAGATCAGTTAAATAAGTCAGAGCAAGTTCGTCACACTGGTGCAAGCTGCTCCTAATGGGAGCGTTGTGAGAGAAGATAAAGAGATACGGAAGCTTGTGATGACCTTTGTAATTGGGCCCATTAACTCTTATAAAACTTTTCATATACTCAAAGAAAGTTTATGTGCAATTGTTATAATTAAATTGAATTATGAAATCTTCAATTAGGCAGCTATAGTAAACACTGTAGCATGATTGATGAGCCAGATTTAAGGATAGGTTGATATGTGTTTATGAAGCCTTTTATCAGCCTGTTTTACTTGTATATACAGGGAAATGGTGGATCTGGCTTCTGCTGGCAAAGCGGGCATTCTCATTGGCTACTGTCCACAGCACGATGCCCTGGATGAGCTCTTGACTGGCTGGGAACATCTCCATTACTACTGCAGACTCCGTGGGATTCCAAAGCAATACATTCCAGAGGTAATAATCTTGGGGTTTTCCAGAAGAGGAGGACCCACCGAAGGGTGTTGGTCTATCAGCTATGGTTCCAAGGCTGTTCTCTCACCCCAGGAGAAGAAGTTATACCACCAGATGAGAACTTCTCCTTCTCGTGATGCAAGCTGTGGTCAGATCAGAGCTCACAGTATTGACATACATCTCAGAAGACATTCCAAACAGGAATGCACCAGAATGAAAGATGCTTTAGGCACATTTTTCCTTCTGTACACCTCTTAATAGTATGTGAAGTCCTTGCTAGATTTGTGGTTCTGCAAAGAGTAAGATAAAATGGGGTGGAGCTTATTGGGGTATCATCAATCAGAGTCTGTAGGAGTTGGAACATCCTAGGATTCACAGTAGACAAAGCTAATAGCCTCTGCCCTCATCACTGATCCGTGACAATTCATTCTCTGTGTTGTTTTGGTAACACTGTAGTCTTTGTTTTGTAACTTTTGCTTCGTAACTTCAAAACCAGAATAGAAACTCTCCACTTCCTTGTTCAGACCCAGGACCCTTGACCTACCTCCCATCTTAAAAAACAAAGCTAACTGACTGCCCTGCAGGAGACCTACCAAGTGTGGTTAAAGAGCTCTTGGCATCCAATACTAATTGTTGGCTCTATCTTTAATAGGCATTTTCTCTGTCAGCTCCTTCTCGTTAGCTTTTGATTGAAGAGGGAGATTCTTGGCAGCGCCTATAAGCTGGCCCCTTCTTTCTGGATGAATGCACCTACGAAAAGCATCCTTTAATAAGACTTGGTGCTCTCTGTCTCTCATCCAGTTGCCTTCTGATAGCCCGCTGCCCTTCAGTCTATGTTTTGAACTCCTCCACTGAGAAGTTACTGTCGTGGTCACCAATTAGGAACTAGCTTTCTTTCTTTCTTTCATGAACCTGTAGCGGGTTATGCATGCGTTATTACTACTTCCTCATTCAGCAGTTTCTAACAGTTCAGCACAGTTTCTACGTACTCCTAAAGGAATACATGCCTCTCCCAGCCCATTTCTCACTACTGTAAATAGTGTGAGCATTGAAATGGAGAATAAGCATAAAGTTCTGAGTGCTTATTACAGGGTATTTATGTTAAGTAACATAAAATGATGATTTAGTTAGTATAGCCATGGGTTGTGTCTTAACGTTTCATACATCATAGATCCCATAATGATGGGATATGAGATGGTCATGAAAAATCCCGATAGCTTGATGACATCACAGACACCTCAACATTGCATCACGACATACCACTTAAGAGAGCGTGCTGATGTTAACAATCTGTCATCAGCTGTTTATGAGCGTAGCTCAGACAATGGTTGCTGTACCTAATGCTCGATTGGTGCTGGTTTATAGATTTGCTGCACTATAATGTGTTTTTTGCTGCATAGAGTTTACTTCTACTTACAAAAGTGGGTTACTGTAAGACTGTATGCCCTGGCAACAGCCTCACATACCTTGGATTTACCACATCTCTTGATTGCATTGAAAGTTCATGCCCGTGTCCAGTGAGTGGTATCTACTACCTAGGTTTGTGAGAGAGTTCTTTGAGGTTCATAGTGTGATGAAATATCTGAGGATTCACATCTCAGAATGTATCCTGTCTTTAAGTGACACATGATTCTCTGTACATTTGTCTCACACCCTGTTCAAAGCTGTCAAAGGTGTATATGTAATTTTAAAATTTGGGAAAATGAAACATAGAGTGGTCGTGTGCCCTGGGGCACAGGCTTTTGATAGACACCACTCTGACAGTTGCTAGCAGACTAGGATAAAGTATCTTCCATCATCTATATCTTTCCCAGACCTGTTCCTTTGGCATGGGCCTTTGGTGGGATTAAAGAAGCAGAAACTGCGTGGGATGACTTTAGGGCTACTCTAGTCTGGAGCTTTTCTTAATTATTTACTTCCCATTGTCCTCCAGTCAGTTGGGTCCAGGATAAGACCGCCAGTTCAAGCCTTGAGCCAGGGAGACAAAAGAGGCACTTACCCTGCCTTGAATATCGGCCATTCAGATTGGTTCTCTTCTCCAGGCTTCCGTCTTGTCCATGGAAAGATACACAGCCATCTGTGTCTCAGAGTTCAAGGAGACTTCCTGTGCTAGCTGGAAATCCCTTCCTGCCTCAACTCCACAACTACCCCCCTCGACTCAAGCCTGGTACTGAATTCTGCCTGTACTCAAGGGCACTCAGTCCACCTTTTCCGAGTTTGCTGATCTGTCCTATCTGCAATCTTATCCTTTACAATTGCAACCCTCCAATGTTTACTTAGGCAAGAAAAGGTGACCCCTTCATTTGACGTGAAATTAGGTCCTGCGTGTTTATGTGTTAATTTCTAGTTTATTGTTCACACTGTACGGTTTTGTGCAGATGGTGCATTTTAAGCTTGTATTCAACTGACTAGGTTGGTGAAACATTTAGTATCAAATCACAGCCAAATGACTCTGAATTGCAGGTAAAATCTGGGATGCCAGAGAAGATATATAAGAGAAGCTTCTGATAATTCCTGAATTAATAATATATCTAAAATATATCTAATTGGGGTGAAACCTGCATTTTGATTTTCTTCAGGATAGGAGTAGGCCCCTAACTGGTACCATCTTTGTAAATACATTGCTCTCACGATACTTCTGAGTTTTACTTTTAGCATCTTATCTGTAGACATGACTTGCATCTTAAGTTTCTTTTTTTCTCATTCATAGTGAGTTTTGAAAAAGAGCTAAGTTTCAGCTGGGCAGCAGTGGCACACCCTTTAATCCCAGCACTCAGGAGGCAGAGGCAGGCAGATCACTCTGAGTTCATGGCCATCCTGGAGTTACAACAGAGAAACCATGTCTTGAAAAACCAAAGGGAGAGGGTGAAGAGCTAAGTTTGGAGTGCAGAAGAAGTGACTAGGAGGTCCCTGACAGAGGGAAGGTCATGCGATGGCTTTTCCCTTGGAAATCTTTGGCTTCTTTTTCCTACTCAATGGCTCATTTTCATCTTGAATTCCACAGAACAGTTTTGAGTTGGGTATCACACCTGCACCTGGGTAGTCTTTGCCTCAGGAGTCTGATAAGTGTATGCATGCTTTTCTGAACCCCTCTTTTGGCTACAGGCTATGTCCCAAAGCTGTACTGTGTGCTGCATATGCTGCAGCCTCAGCCATGGAGATGGTGAATCCCAGTCTTCTGCTTTAAATGTGTCACAATTTCTGGAGCTTTCTGAGAGAAAAAACTTAAGCAAAGATCCTATAACGTGTGTCATTTTATTATTCTGGGACCATAGCAATGAGATTTTGTGGCTTATGAAGTTTTTGGATCTAGGTAGTATTTTGCCGGCCTTGTTTTTGAGGTCATTCCATTTGCCATCATGTTGATAGTGGTGCTGAGTGCACCAAAGATGGCAACGGATTCTTCTTCCGAGATCATTTTCAGTAATTTTCCGAAAGTGACATTCACAGAGCATTAGATCAGACATTTGTTCCTGCACGTTCTGGAACCTTCCTTATGATTAACTGCTCTGGGATTTGCAGTCTGCACTATTTAACCTTTGGTGAAATTAGGAAAATAGGATAAACATTCTCTGGTTTCATAAAAATAACCAACAGCATCTGGCAAATTGATTAAGAATGCATTTACTCGGAAGCACACTGCTCTCATACCAGGCCTTCTCATCTTCATTTTGCTTTGTGTCTTCTCCCCTTTATTAGCGTCCCTTTTATTTCTCTTCTGAATGAAATGCATTATATCACAATAAACATTTGTAACGCACATAGGATTTGAACATTTTCATAACTCCAAAAGAGATAACCTAAATGTTCACTTTTCCTCTTTTTGCTTGTTCTGCTCATCTGACAGCTCTTTGTGTTTTTCAGAAGGCATGGGACCACAGCGCTGCTCTCCTGAAGCAAACCTTTCCTCTCCTACGAAGGCCGCTGCCTCCCCCCATCTTTCATAGGAGCATTGCCCAGGGACAGCGCTTACGCTTCTGCTTTGCAAATCCACAGACACCATGAGTTGTCGCTAATCCTCGCAACACAGGCTGTCTGTTGTAGCCTCTTTACTGCAATTAGTTATTGGTGTTTGTTTGCTAATCCTGGATAAAATATTTTGAAGTTTTGATTTGCTTAAAAAGGGTTTTATTCAGTTTATTTTAATTGACATAATTGGACTGAATGAATACAGGGAAAGGGATGTTTCCTGTGAGGAAATGGAGAAAATGGCTTGGATATTTTCATTGAGAACAATGGATTGACCTTGAGATGGCTTTCTTAGACAGAGACAGTGGGAGACTCTATTTTCAGTCTCTATGTGCTTATCTGGCCTTGACTTCTCTTTCCTTGACTCACACTGATCATGGACCAGTGCCCGTGTCTTTTAGCTCATTTTCTGAATTACTTTGAAGCCGCACAAACACAGACTGAATAATTAAGGTTAAGGATGTTATCATCCAAATTTTTTTGAAGATTGTAACATATAATGATCTTCATATTATTATAACCCTAAGTTTTATATGCTTAGCATATGTTTAGCACTGTTGTATTTAGTGCTGTAAGATACACAATTGCCAACTGTCATAATTTTGTAGAAGTTGTTCTTCTAAATTTGAACCTAAGATATATTTTTCACTGGTTTGGTTATGGGATCATATCTGGAGAACAAGTCTGCATTTTATAACTGCATTAACACCTCGATTAATGTAGATTTTTCGTCTACACAATAATTATATAAAGTGTATATTTTTAAAGATTGTACAGACAATTGGAAGCAAACAAGTAAACAAAATGCCTAACTTTTGTCTCACAGAAGAGACAGAACTGGAAACAGATAAGAGGTAGTTTAGAGCAAATTATCCTGGGGAATACCAACCTAAGTGTGGTCTTAGAGACTCAGCTAATATACATTGCAAGAGCTGAGATTTGCATTAAAGTTGAAGGGTAAATGGATTCTCACGGTATGTGATAAGACACAAATTGGAACAGTAGAGAGAAGGGAGGCCTTGAGCCTGTGGGTGCGGGACTCAGTGCTAACCCTGGTGGCTGAGGATGTGACTAAGTTCTGGTGAATGGAATCATATCCCCATGACGTGATCAGATAGTTCCCAGCATCTGGGAAGAAGAAGCTCATCGCATCTTTCCCCACCCTGAAGACTATATAAACCAAACTCTGAATGTGTAGATGCTATCAGTGGCCTATCAGGGTAAAAGGGATATTTCTTTCCTGGGTTAGTACCCACAATTCCTTCCTTCACTGTCATTTCCCTTGAGGTTTTGGTGCTTTTAAAAATTTCATTTCTTTCCTATCCAGCTCTTTCTCAGCCTTCCTTTGGGCCCCTTCATTCTATTCACCTGAATGTGGATATTCATCTAGACTCAGCATTGATTCAATGTACTCCGATCTCCAGACCCGTATTTGGCCATCCAAAATGTCCTCGGACACGGGACCCTCTTCTCCCCTGTCCTTTCCCCATTGCTCCTTTTCTCATAAAGTGAAGTGGAATGGGAAGCTCCTCTGGTCCTTGTTTGTCTGAGAGGAATACGGTCATGGTGGGAGGAATCAGGAGTGGGTGGCAACCCAGGTCATGTGAGCATCATGGAGAAAGGTTCACAGACAACTTCTGTCTCCCAGGTGGCTGCAGACCTCGTGAGGCGCCTGCACCTTGAACCTCATGTGGACAAACCTGTGGCGACTTACAGTGGGGGCACCAGGAGGAAGCTCTCCACAGCCCTGGCCCTGGTGGGGAAGCCTGACATCCTTTTACTGGTGAGTGGTTGGACTTTCAGGCTTGTGTTGACATCTTAAACATGTGCTGGAAAGTATTTCAGCTTTCAGACCTTCGCCAGGAACTTCTGGACTTGAGACACTGACTGTATGGATCAATAGACTCTTCTGCCCCAAGTAAATATTCCCCCACCAATATATTATAAGATATCAATGTCATTTACAAGAATTTGACATTTTTTCTCTTGGTAGAGTTAACTTCATTTTGTCAAAAAATGTGAACATTAAGTGAATATTAAAATATTAGAATTTGCCTTTTATCTGAAAACAAATACAGACTTTTCTTCTTTAACATTATTTATTTTTGGTGTTTGTTTCTTTATTTTTGAGATTTTAGTAAAATGACAACATTTCTGCTTTCCCTTTCCTCCCTTCAAATCCTCCCATATGTTTCTTCCTGTTCTCTTTCAAATTCATGAACACTTTTTTCATCGTTGTTGCATGCATATATGTATATACGCATGTACACACATATTTTTAAATATACCTTGCTCAATCTGTGCGATGCTACTTGTATGTATGCTTTCAGGGCTGACCATTTGGTATTACATAGCCAACTGATGTGCTCTTTCCTGGTGAAGAATATTTCTTCTGGCAGATTGCTTTGAAGTCTTAGTCTGCTCATGGGCTTGTACTTATTGTAGCTGTAGTGGCACATGCCCATGGTAAATCAGGAGGATGGGCATCAGAGTATGCCGTGTTTAGATTAGCATCTCTCCAAATCCATGTGTTAATAGCTTCTTTCATAACTTAGTGGTATTAGAGGTAGAAGAATCTCTAAAAGGCCTTAACAGAAGGTCTTCAGGTCATTGTGGTTGTGTTCTAAGTGGGTAGGAAGACTCTAGCTCTTCCTCTTTCTTTTTCTTTTTTCAAAAAGAAAGAGGCCATGAAGGAGAAAACATTGCTCAATTATACATTCCTGCTTGGATGTACTGACTTGTCTTGGCGTAGAACCAAAAGCAATAGGGCCAGTCCTGGGTTGAATCTCTAAAATCAAGCCAGATGGAGCATTCTTTCTTTATAAGTGTTTCAGGTATTTGCTATAGGAATGGAAAGCTATCTAACACATCAATGCATCACAGATATAGAGGAAGGCAGAGGGAGTTCTAGCAAGGGATAGAGCAGGAACATGGCCTTTAGTCAAGGCAGTCTGTAATCTATCTGATTACTTTAGCTGGGAGCAGGGCAGTGTTGCTATCAATAATACAATTGCCTTGTATTTAAAAATTGCTCTTACTGTGTGCCATTTAAACAAGTGAAGAACTTGTTCCTATGCCACTGATAGGATCCCAATCACCATGGTTCACCCAAAGTTTCACTTTGGAGAACAGTCCCAGAAGCATTAAAAGTCTAGGAAATAAAAGTGATCTTAATGTTATTGTTCACACAGAAAACAGCATTTCCCTGGGGGACTTAAAGGAGACCCAGGAGAACTAGGTTAGAAAAAATGATTTTGTCATCTACTTATTGGATCTTAGAAACTCTGCACTCTTAGTTTGATAATAAAAGTCCAATTTCAAGACTATTTGTTTAAATAATGGATTCTAGTAATATATATATATATATATATATATATATACACATATACACACACATATATGTAATATGTATGTGTGTATATATATATATATATATAGATATATATAGATATATATATTATCACATGCTCCCATTCTATGATACTATCCTGTCAAGATGAGGAAGACTGTGTTGAGTTTAGAGGTCAGTGGCATTCATAATCTCTGACTGCATGTTCTTATATTCATCTAGGCATAGTATATTTCCTTTTCCCACTGCAGGGGCCTCTGCTCTGGAGCCATTTCCTCAGCTCATTGTATACCCGTTATTTTTTGTCTTTCACATACGCTAGTTCCAAAGTTCCCACTCACCATGGGTATCCAGGACCCTGGCACAGTGGCCAAGTGACCAGGCTTAGATGTGCTGCCACAGTTCCTCCGTGTGGCTTTGCATGTTTCTGCCCATTTTTTCTTTGTCTCAAAGCACTACTGTTAATCATGCCCATCTCATGGATATGCTGAAAGCAGTAAATTAAATAATCCAAATTCAGTATGTTACCCTGTGCCTGGGGAGTTACTGCAATGATGGTGGTGTTCAAACCATCCCAGGAAAGCAGAGCCTTTGGCATTTTCCACAGAGACAAGAAGGGCAGGAACTAGGAAAGTTTAAAATCACCCACTGAACCTTCTGCCTGAGTAATAACAGATCCTGCTTTCTCTTTCCTTACTTTTTAATCAGTACACATACATCACTTTTTGCAGAAAAGACCAAGTGTTTATTTTCCCGTTCAATGTTCCTCCCCCCACCCCTTTTCTGCTTTCCTCTCTGGGAGAAAGTTGATGGCCAGAAGCTCTTAAGAGATATATTCTTAGTGCTCCCTGACTGCAAAAAGCACAGACATGCATCACACAGTTGGGCAAGGTTTCCCTTAAAAGTGACTCTGATAACAAGTATTTGGGAGTTTATTGAAGAGGAAAGCTTCAGGTTCCAAGAAACTTCAGTTTATTTGCTGTTTTTCAATAAATGATGTTCTTTCTACTATCATATATCTCTCCAGTAGAGGCCATTCTGAAGGTTTATGGAAGTAGAGGTTTCATTTTAAAAACATCAAGTTTGGCTTTCCTTACCAGATCTCCAAGAGAAACAGAGCTGGTGTGAAATATGTCCCCTCCCTGCGTTTAATGGAAACATCATTGATAAATAATAGTTGTATAAATCTAAGGTATACAATGTGATGTTTTAATATATACATACATTAGTAATGATGCTGCAGCCAAGCTGAATGCTCACTGCTCACCTCGCTTAGTGATGTCAGCTAGTAGGAGAGCCTTTAAGATCTGTGAATTTCAACAACACAACACAGTGTGGTTGACCACAGACCTTGTCTGTCCACTTGTGCCACTGTCAGGTTGTCACAGGTTCAGTCACTCCAAGAATAGAGACTCGCTGTTCACTCTTCTGGAGATTGGAAGTCCCGGTTCAGGGCATGTTCAGGTGTAGATATCTGGTGATAGTCCATTTTCAAGATGGCTCCAACTGTGCTTCCCCTAGACAGGAGGAATGTGGTGCCTCCACGTGGCAGAAGTCACAAATACAACAAACAAACAAGCAAACAAACAAACAAAAGGAGGATGAGCTCTCTATCATCCACCTTTTATAGATAAACCAATGGCACCCATGAGGGTGGAATCTTCATGACACAGTCACACTCTCCGAAGCCATGTCTTCAGGTCCAGATGCACTGGGGACTACATCTCAACCTGAATTTTGGAGAGTACAAAACATTCCAGCCATAGAAATCCCCAATCCAGAGTTAGTTCCGATTGGTTAAGTAACTGAGGTGTTGTGTCCTTTGACCAGCGTCTTCCCAGTTTCCCAGGGTTCCAACCCCAGGAACTGCCCGTCTGCTCCTTGTGTATAGGAGTTTTACAGTTTCTGTGCAGGTATGATCTCCTTCCTCTAACTCCCCATGTGTACGTCCCACTGAAATTCATGACTTCCTCTTTAATTATTATTGTCCGTTACACAGATACACACACACACACACACACACACACACACACACACACACACACACACGCTCCACTACCAGACCCTTTTGTATTGTTCATATGTGTATTTTTTAGGGCTGACCACTTGGGATTGGATAACTTACCAGGATGTTTGTCCCTGAAGAAAACTGATTCTCCTTCTGCCTACGGCTCTTCACCTAGGTGTGGGATCTTATCAAATTCACCCCATCCACATTGCTATCCAGACTGCTGTGGTCATTGTACAAGTCTTGTTTAGGTTATTGAATTGTTGAGATTTTGTGGGTGCAACTTTCCTGTGTTTCTAAAAGGCACTCTTCGATAAAGGCATTCTGGTCCTCTGGCTCTTATAATCTTTCCCAACCTCTTCTACGATGTTTCCGAGCCTTACGTATAGGTCATATTGTTTCAACTGGGGCGAGGCATCCCATGGTTATTTATTCTCTGCCTTTTACCATTTAAGGAAGTTCTGTAATAGTCTCCATCTGTTGCAGAGAGAAGCTTCTTTGGCGAGGGATGAGAACTATACTTATCTCTGAGTAAAAGGAAAAGTATTTAGAATAATAAAAAGTGCTTAGAGAAAAAACTATATTGTTTTAGGAGATGGCAGTAGTAAACCCTGGCTTACTGGCTATGGATAGTTGGCTAGGTCTGCAATATCCAGCATGAATTTCCTCCTACTTACTGGACCTTAAGTCCAATGCTTAAGTCCAAGACAACTGCTAGTGCCACTATCACATCGCTGGGCGTGTCTGATCAGGCTACTCATTGTTGGGGGCTCATCGGCTTGACATCTGGGTAGGACTACTGGTTGCTTTCCTCCCTTGGCAACTTACAGCACCTTCAATACTGTGAGAACTAGTCTTCCGGGAGGAGGAGGCTTCAAGGGCAGTTCCACCCGGCTTCCTCCAAGTCCTGCCCAACATTTGTGTTGTTTTCAGCAATAGAGTTCTAGGAGGCAAGGTCTTCTTCCAAGTTCTAGGAGGCAACCAAGGAAGGTTTCTATTGCCTGACCCCGGAGTTTTGTTAGATTGTGGCTCTTAGGGTAACATTATCACCCCCATGTGGCATTAAGATCTATTAAAAAAGTATGCACACATTATATTCATTTAAAAATAAACATAGTGTTTTCTTTTGTTTTTTTCAAACATCCCTATTGTTATTTTCCTCTCCCACTGCAACCCCGATTCAAGTCCTCCTGATGCGTTTTTCCGATTTCTCCCTTCAAAACGCCCCTGTCTTACTCTCTCTAGAGCTTCCCATTTTAAATCCATGCACCCATTGTTGGGGGCTTCCAAGCACTGGCAGAATAGCAATGCGGGAGATGTGTTAGTACATGCCTGCACTGTCTCTCTCCTCTCATTGGGTTCTATAACCATATGGTTGCTCCCTCTATCATCAATGCGCATTGACTGCTCTAAGTTACGTTTGCTCCAGAAGTGCAGATGGCCAGCCTTACCCCATGCCATGAGTGCTTTCTTCACCGCTTTTCAGTAGTTTCCCCTCTCTCCTATGATTGGACAATTTTAAACATCCTGTATTTATGACTCCTTCATTGGTGGGATCCAGTCGGCAGAAAGTCTGTTACACTTATCATTCTGCTCACCGAAGTTCCTGCTTCAGAGGTCCCACCAACCAGCGCCTCAGACCTGACTTCCATCCCCTTTAGCACTGTTGTTTTGGTCACATGATACTCTTGACTTTCCTAGCTATCATCACTTGTAGCTCACTGAGCTTTCTGAAGATGGCAGTCTCCAATCCTCCCACTCAACTCACAGGTCTCCATTACATCGAGGTTGTTCCTGGGATGTTACTGCGTGCATTTGGTGGTGTCGTAGTTGCATGAAATCTCACACTGCTGTCTCAGATCTGAAGCAGTCATTCTACAGAACTTAGTAACTACTTTTTCAAGGGACACCTTCACTAGTCCATCAGGTGAATGATTCCGGGGCTATGCAGGCCTTTCCTCTACATGTGCACATACAACTTTGGCCACCTGTGGCAGGTATATGCAAATTCTTGGGGTTAAATGTCTTTGCTTAGCCTACAGAGGTAGGGCAAGGCTGAGAGCTTTCTGAATGTTTTCTAAGGACAATTCTCCAGCTATTCATTCTTTCTGCATTCTTTCCTACAAAGACATGCTGGCCTTTTTGGAGGGCATCTGTGTTTGCTCTCTGTAGGGGTACCCCTGGCACCCACCAAGACAAAGGGCAATTGAAGCATACAGAGTGCCTTACTCCTGTTTACTGTTTACAGGGTTTTACCAGAGTCCTCACAGCATGGAGACTCTGGTCCTTAGCCTCTCTCTGCTGCTTCTAACCGCACCAAACATTTCACAGGGCCCAAGGTCTCAACAATGAAGGTACAATGAAGAGGATTGTAATTAATTACCATAAGGAAGGCCTTTTTGTGGCCTTCTGTAAGAGGGGAGGAAACTCATATGTGTCACTTCCTTTCCCCCTTCATCCTGAATGTGTAGCAGGGAAGGGAAGCCAATGTAGAGTTGCCTGTTGGTATCCCAGTGAGGGTTTTCTCACTGCTGGGGTCTGTACTCATGTGACAGTACGTGTTAGTTCCTGGCTGTGCTTACCAAATGACCAGCACTGTATCTTTTTTTCCTCTCAGGATGAACCCAGTTCTGGGATGGACCCCTGCTCTAAGAGGTACCTGTGGCAAACAATAACTCAGGAGATTCAGGATGGCTGTGCCGTGGTACTGACCTCTCACAGGTAAAATGGCCCCTCTGATTGCCAGTTCCTGAGCAAGGATCCTTAGCAATGCGGACACCCAGAGAGTGGCACAGAGTGCCTTCCTTAGAGTTCTGTCCCAGGAGCCCTTTGTGAGACTAAAGCAGAGAGAGGTTATGCGGAGTGGCCAAAGCCTACAGAGGAGCAGAGTTAGAACTGGAGCCTTTCCAAGAGCTGTGTCCATAAATCTACCCTATCTGTAAGGTTCAGGTGAAGGCTGAACTCTATCTGCCCTTCTTAAAGATTCCCCAACTCCTTTTTACCCATGGCCCCCTGTTCCCACCTATAAATTATCTGAAATGTATGCCCAAATGTAACTGGATCTCATCACAGAATTAATTTTGTACTCAGAATTATTTACCAGAGTCCTCCTCTCAGCTTAATGAAGCACTTATGTGCCATGCAGAACTATAAATGTAGATCTCGTGAAACCATTACGTGGAAAATGATAGCATTTGGCTAATGACAGCCCTGAAGATGAAATGAAGCACAGGTTGTAAGTTTAGATGTGATTTTCCTTCCATGTTTAACTAAAATATGCTATGAATAAGATGTCAAGAACTGTTAAGATCTGAAATTTGACTTTTATGGGCATTTCATATTAATAGAATTATATAGTCCATTTGTATCTGACCACTTTCACTCATAGAGTATTTAATCAGTAATTCCTTCCTCATCCTTGCTAAAGAGTACATGATTAATACTTTAAGAGAAAGGGCTGGTACTCTGGCTCAGTGGCTAAAAGTACTTGCTATATAAGTCTGAAGACTCCAAGTTTCATGCCCTAAACCTGCAACTGAAGAAGAGAAACAATTAAAAGCTGTCTTCTAACCTTCATAAACATGCCATAACATGCATACATGTGTGTTCCCTTAGTCACACACAGACAACATCACAAACACACACACACACACAGACACACACACACATACACACAGAATAAATAAAAAATAAGTAAACAAAGAGATTAACTGTGCACCCGTACCTACAACATGTAGACACATTTATCAACATTCACCTGGAGTGGACTTTGGCTACAGTGAGTGAACCCTCAGAGACACACAACATCATTATCTGAACCCATGCTTATAGTGCCTTCCCTCTTAGTGTTGGGCCTTGGAAAAATACACAATCTCAAGATCCATACTTAACCTTTTTGCATTGCTTGAAAAGTTCTTCATGTTTCCCTGCTCACCCTCTCCTCCCCACCGACCTCTGCCAATCAGACATTTTCCTGCCTGTATAGTTCTGGCTTTTCCGGAAGTCACACATCTGGAATCCCACACAAGCCTTTCAAGGCTGGCTTGTTTCCTTATTTTGCCCATGTTTTCTCTTGGTTTGCAAGCCCATTGCCTTTCAACAGCGAGCACTATTCTATTGTCTGGCTGTGCCGCAGTTTATTTATCTGCTCACATACTGACAGATGCTTTGATTACTGACGAGTTTGGATAATTACGAGTAAAGCTGTTATAAACATCCATGGGCAGGTTTTTATGTGGGTGTTTTTCAGGCCTTTGAAGTAAATGCCAAGTAGCTCGATTGTTGAACTGTGAAGTGAGCTCATGTTTGACTTGTAAAGAATCCCTTTTGTCTCTTGGTGGCAATACAAATTGGATCTAGAGCCTCACACGTACTACACAAGAGCTCTGCCACCGAGCTGTACACCCTTCCCTCATTTACCATTTATTTTGACGCAAAGCCTTAAAGTTGCCTAATCTGCCCTTCCATTTCCTCCCTAGCTAAGAATGGCCTTAAAATTGTGTTCCTCCTGTCTTAGCCTCCACAGTCACTAGGATTAGAGACCTTCACCACAAAGCCCACAGTATCATCTCCTTGTTATATTTTATGAAATTATATTTATACTATATTATTTAGTTAGAAGAGGTTATGCATACTGAGTATTGTTAGACGCTGTGTTCAAGTCTCTTGTTGGACACATGATTTCAAATGCTTTCTCTCAGTTTGTGTCTGCCTTTGAAAATATGAATATTTAAAGTTTTTTTCTTAGGTTTAACTGTTCTCTGTTTTTATGGTTTGTACTTAGAAATTATATCTGAGAACTTTTTGCCCTCATGAGAATGTTTGTTCTAAGATGAGTTAATACTGTTGGGTCTAAATAATCTTTGCTATATTTAAAGCTGTTTTATATATATTTTAACAGAAGAGTCTTAACTCACTATTATGCATGTGGATATCCAGTTTTAGCAATTTTATACTGATATACCGACTCTGCTGTGTCTGCTGCTGGCACCAAGCATGGGCTTTGGTGTCTAACCATGGGTCCTTAGATGGGTAAAATGGTATAATGATGGAAATTCCTTTTTATTTCTCATCATATATATGTGTGTGTGTGTGTGTAATGTTATTATAAACGTTTTTCTCAAAAGGATCACATATTATTGAGGTTTCCTTCTTGAATCCTCCTATTCATTTGCTTTTACGTCAATGATTTACACTTGAACAATACAGATTGATTTCTCTCCGCTTTCTCCCTTTTTGTAAAATATAAGGACGTGAATGACTCAGTGCGCATGAAGATGAGGGAGGCCTGTATGATTCTGTGATTTTAATGTAATGTTTTCCTCTGCATGTGCCTTAATGCTGTTTCCCACAGCATCTTGGGAAAACTTGGGGCAGGAAATAGAGCAGGAGGACTGGGAATGAGTCCATCCTGGTTAGGGCACTCAGCTTTCTGCTTGCACATCCAGTGCTCATGCCCAAGCTCTGGTGCAAGGCTTTAGATCCCAGTCTCACCTCAGCACATATCTGTACCAGGCAGGATAAGCATCCGTGGAGGAAAGTCTACATTTACTTCGTTTATTTTTAGGTAAATGATTCATGGTTGATTTCACTATTGACCAGTTTTAGGCTTTATATATTCTTCTTCCTATAAAAGATAATCAAATTTAATTCTCTGTCCTGCGTTCTGGACTCAGATTTTGTTGTGCCCACATACTTTGGAGTTCATTTTTTCAACATGTGATACAGTTCTCTTAGACCTGACAATGACGTAGACCTCCTCTTGTGCAAAGTATGCTTAAGAAAGCAGTGCAGAAATGACTTCATGTTCTTCCCACAACATATCATAAATATGATAAAGACGTGTTCAATTTAGGTTAGCTAGTGAAACAGAAGCTTGACCTACTGACACTGGGCTATCATCACAGAGACTCTGGAGGCCAAAGGGTTAAAATTAATTTGAACTGCATTCATGGACTATATTGTGCGTTCAAGGCCAGATTGGGTAACTTAGTGAGACCGTATCTCAAAATGGAAAGTATCGAGTGAACTAGGGTTTTAGCTGGTGGTACAGTGCTTGCCTAGCAGGCACAAGCCTCTGAATTTAGTTTCCAGTCCTACAAGATTAAATAAGCAAGCAAACAACAGTCAGAGAAAGCTATTTGCATAGAAAACATATGAGTCTGGTTTAGAATGCTCATACTACACTTTTTCTGGACCTCACCTTAGTCTGCCATAGCAAACGGCTTCAAGATATGGTATCTCAGATGAGACATTTTTGTTCTCTCACCTAAACATTTACATTGTTGACTGTGCTTCCTCAAGCCAACCTGTGATATATCAATTTAGTCCCCAATGTCAGCACACATCTATACATTGATGGCCAAGGTTAATATCAGCTCATTAGTACTGTGACTGCAGCCCAGCTCAAGGAAGTAGGATTAAGAAGAAACACATACGTGCCCCAAATCCAGGACAACTGGCTTGCCTCATTCCAACATGGCCCAGAAATCATAAATTCCATTGTCACGTGTGTTCACATCTAGTCGCAAGAAAGACTTAGTGTTATGTCCATGATCTTTACCTGTGTTGATCCAGCTGGTAAATTGCTTTGTGACAGTTGCCCACTAATGTTCACAACACTTGTGTCCCAAGAAGAATTTGGATCCTGAAAATGTAATTAAAGAGAAAGAAGGAAACAAACATATTTGTTATACCCATTAGAGATTAGTATTTTTACTCATTAGCTATTAATCTTCATATGCTTGGGGATTTTACCTCCTGGAACATTTTTCACATGTTCAGTATTCTTACTAATCTGCCATAGTGACGTTTCTATGTCACTACTTCCTCCATGCAATGGACGCTAAAGATCTTCATTTTACTGCCTATCACTGGCCTTCATGCCCATTTCTATGAATGTTACAGTGTCCTACTGGGACAAATTTATCTGTAGTTCCAGATTTTTCACTTTTATAAATTAATGCAGGATAGAAAGACAGAAAATCAAGGGACTATGAGAAGGAGAAGATGTTCCTCACTTACGGATCAAGTTTGCCTGAAATTTCAACACAACAGATAAAACTAAATGAACCAAGCTTACGTAGGACCAGAGTGTTTGCAATCCTTCGCTTATATTGTCAAACTTTTGTAAATGATTCTTGAGCAGTGCACCTTTGAAAGGCACAGAATCATAGTTGTTCCAGTCTGAGACAGGTGGGACTCCGTGGAGAAGCCTGTGAAGTCTTCAGTGTGAACTAACTGCCTTTTCCTCTGTGCCTCTCGGCCTACTAATAAACTTTCTATTTTGCTTCACTCTGATTCAACTGAAATTCTTTCCTATGGTGTAGTCAAAGAGAAAGCAGACCTGGGTTGAAGTCTCCATAGGACAGGGACTTCCTCAGGCTCCCAGCAGCAGTCCTGGGCTACTGGCATCGTAAATAAGTGGTGGTTATATAACTCACAATTTGCATTTCCAAGTTCCTAGAAAAGGAATCATTGCCAAATATAATTTTCAAAATATATGACTCTTTTTTTTTTTTGCTCTTCTGTCTGTCTATAAGATGACTCATTTTGAATTTCTGAGAAAATGTCTGTAAGTAACTGGGCATTTTATTGATCTGACAACTCATGTTTTTACTTGAGATGGAATGGGGGGGAAAGACATGTATTTGCTATACAACACAGAATTTGAGATTCAACAGCTCTTGGTCTGTTTTTTTTTAAATGTATTGTTTAATAACTATTTAATTTGCTAAATTGGATTTTTATTTTTATTAATCCTTTGAGAATTCATGATAATGGATTTGATCATATTCATCCTCCAGCTTCATCTAGTTAACCATACCTTTCCTACCCATCCGAGTCTGTATGCTCATTTTTTTTTTTTTCAATCCATAAAGTTCATTGTGTTCTGTTAGTTTTGGGAGTCTGGCACATACTGGAGAGCAGTTGACTTACTACTCTGGGCCACAGCATTAAGGGAAACCTAGCAGCTAGGAGTAGGACTTCCTGCCCATCTCCCTCCTCTATGCTGGGATTGTTTTTTGTCTGGCTCAGGCTTTCAGGGTTTTTCTGCATGGTGTCACAGTCACCGTGAGTTGATATGCGCAACTGCCCTGTCTTGTCTGGGAAATGCTGTTACCTTGCAGTCATTCACAGCCTCTGGCTCTTCCACCTTCCTTGTCTTCTACGACTGAGGATCCCTGAGCCCGGGGAGGAAACGTGTGATGTAACATTCCATTTGAGGATGAAGATTCTGCAGGCTCTTTTAAACGATAATTCTCCCTGTTTTGACGCTCTTGTTAGAAGTCTGAGAACCTGAATGGTCAAGTATATCCAACACCAATCTCCACCAGTGTTTGTTTCGCTACTGTTATGTTTAGAAAGTGAGCCCCAATATTCCAGTCACTTCCGCATTTGTATTACCTAAGGTATGTTTGGGGCTCTTCTGTTCTAATGTGATTTATCTGGTATGAATTTAGTGGGTTTCCTCTTTGTAATCCAGCACTATAACAACCTCTTCTAGAAATGTCTTCCCTCACATTGTCTACAATCTCCTCCCTCTAAGTAATTTTAAAGTTAAAAATTTCAGTGTTTTTATGGTGGCAATTGCATTTTGATTTGCATCATATTGTATCTGCGTTACAATTTATAACTCATAGTTGTAAGAATTATGAATGGTAAATCTTTATAATGCTGTACTGAATATTAAAATATCCTTATAATTTAAATTAGAGTTACAAATTAAAAGTTTACTTATAGCATTTTCATATCATATTTTACATGCTATTAAAAGATAAAACTTTTTTTAAAAATTGTGGATTCTTTGCTTTAATGAAATGTTATTTTTTACATTTATATATATATTTTTTATTATAATAGAGTTTCATTTTTTCTCCTTTCTTTCCTCCATTCATCCCCCTCACAGGTAGCCTTCTTCCAAGACCTCTGATGTTACCCTCCCTCTCAAATTGATAGTTCTTTTTCTGTGATTATTATTGATGCATGCACATGCGTGGGCACACACACACACACACACTCACTCACATATATGTATATGTATAAGTATAAGTATATGTATATGTCTGCCCAAATATGTAAACACAACCTAATGGAGTCTGTTTTGTTGTTTGTGTGCACGTGGCTTCCTGGCTGACTCCTCTGTATTAGATAACCAATAAGGGGACTCATCTTACATTATATTCATTCTCGTGTTATAACACTTCCCCATTTTTGAAATATTTATTCTCTTTTCCTTATCTTATTGATTCTGTTGATTAAATATTTTATTTTTTGCTTGTCAGTAGAGTTATACCATTTTCTTTGTGAAACAAAACCACTTATTTGTTAAGATCCTTTGTATATATATTTCGTAGTTTTGATGACTTCTAGATGCTTCTCTCCTGTATATTTTATTACTGACTGATCTTCAGGCACACAGATATGCTAATAATTTTCATGATGTAATTGGCTACCTAAATAAAATCTTAGGATGTTATTTTCATTAGTCCTCTGTATTAAAAGTGGCATAACTTGAACCAATGGTATTTTGCCTAATGGCTTTTTGGCCTCCTTTTCATGTCTGAAGCTTGAACAGGACTCATACCTTTAGGACATGGCTCATTTCTATTTGTTTATTTCCTCTCAGCATGGAAGAGTGTGAGGCTCTGTGTACCAGGCTGGCCATCATGGTGGACGGCAGCTTCAGGTGTCTTGGTCCTCCTCAGCATATCAAGAACAGGTATTGAGTCTCTTTCTCTGTTCCAGTGTTTCCTGTCAACATAGCAGCCTGGTGTCCTGTCATATCAAAGGCGTTTTCCAAACTGTTTGGTCCAATTATTTCCTCCTGTCATCTGGTAGTGGATGAAGGTTTTTGGGAAGCCAAGGGCCAGTTTAAATAACTATAATTATCGAGTCAAAGACACAGCAATTGCCAGCCAGTTACTTTAAAACATTTGTTTCCTTTTACCCAGGAGGGACTGGGCCCTCGCTGTTTTGACAAAAGGAGTGAAGAAAAGATGATTGCAAGGTCCAGATAAAGTCTAGAGGAAAAAATGACCTTCTTACACACAGAGTGCTTCATCAAAAGCGGGTGCCACCGTGTGCCTCACCCAAAGTCAGAGTACCCGCTTTACCACAAGATGTGTGTTTAGGACGGTGTCTGACAGCATAAGAGGATAAAATAGGGTTATTGCCGTCGTGATTCTCTTTTGTTATGGCTGATGAAGAGCTAACGTGTTTTTCCCGTGTTTCTGAATCCATTAGACCTCTCTCCCTTTAATCGTCTCTCTGTGTCTTCCTTTCATTCACTCCTTGGGTGCTTAATTATTTTCTTAGGCATTTCTGTGGGCTCTGTATATCTGGTTATAACTCTTGCCTTTTGGACTGTCTTGAATGGTTTCCGTCTTCCTTTTCCTTCTCTCTGTGTGTCTGTGTGTAAAGGTGTGGGCACACGCATATGCAGGTGTCTATGGAGGCCACAGGGGACACTGAATCCCTGGGACTTGGAGTTACAGGTTCTAGTGACCCATCCAATAGGTATACTGGGATCCAAAATCTAGGTATTCTGGTAGAGGAGTAAGAGCCCCTGACTTCTGAGCCATCTCTCCAGCTCTATTGGATGATTTTCTAATTTCCCTTAACTTGTTTAATCATAATTTTTATGGAGAGTAAACTAGTCTTTTTTCTCTTTTTATTGAAAATAGTTTTGTTTTTTTTTTTTACTCATACAGTATATCTTGATTATAGTTTCCTGTCCCTCTGTTCCTCACAGTCCCACCCCTAATCTGGATCTACCACCTTTCTGTCTAGAGAATAATGTAGCCTTTTATGTTGACAAATCTCTTCCCTTTCATTTATTATTTTTAGGTTAGAATTATGCAACGTTCTTGGCAGTTACATGTGCCTGTTATGTCTTTGCGTGTGCATACGCATGTAATGTGAAACTCCCTTCACTTTATGGGAACCAGATCACTCAGGGTGGAAACAGCACGTGAGATTTCCCAGAGGCTCCAAGTGAGGCAGTGTGGTGCAGGGAGGGAGCATCCAGCTCACTGTTCCTCATGCTTCCGGCCGATCATTTGCCAGCGTTGCCTGATAGAAGCTGTTGTCACTACGGGCTCCGCTCCCCTTTACTAAGTATCATCAGAAGAAAATAACACTTCACACTCTCCAACCTTTATGAATGCTTGTATAAAGCTTTATAGCCCGTTCCTGATTGTCAGGTGATTTATATTCAAGTCCAGCTGCCTGCCTTTTGCTTGCTTGCGAAAGTTGGCCACAGGAGCGAGTGGGAAGAAGGCCATGGGAAGAGTCATCCACTAGCTGAAACCATCTTCAGTCTCAATAGTTTCTATCAATTCCAAATTTTGACCCCAATAATGTGAGTTATAGGTTGAGGCTGAATTATTGATAGGTGGAAACTACAGCTTTTATTCAACAGAAACTGGGTTGTGGTATGGCCACTGGAATACTGAAGCTAATACAGCTTTTTAAGAATGTAGTTAATGTTCTCCTGTATCAAATAAACCTTGAAGAAATAAACATATGCAAATACTATTGTGATACAAAACATAAGGGATTGCTCCTGGATTTCTGTACACTCTTCTCACCATAGCCCACCTCCCTGATTCTGCAGGGGCAGATCCTAGAAACAGGGAGAGCCTTCTGTCTCAGTTTAGGGGTTTGTCAGTGACTTCCCTGCCCATCCTTTGTGGGTAGTTTGAGTTAACTTTCCTGTACATAATGTCCCATTGCTGTCCTGATCTCCCTCCTACCATGTACCCATGACTTCTTTTCCTAGGACCTGAGCACAGCTCACATGCACCCAATAATCAGAGACGGTCCCCTAACAATACATACCCATTCTCCTGCTGCTCAGCCCCTTAGTCTCTCCTTGTTACTTGATCAGAACACCATGTTCCTTATTGTACTGGTTTAAAAGTCCTACAGACTAGGAAGCAGTACTCTTGAAAAGATAATGTGTTACTCAAAGGTCCCATAATAGAGGTCACACAGGCCAGGTAGGAGAGCATGCGTGTCACTCTACAAACAATTAAGAACATTAGAAAAATGTGTACCAGGGCATTAATTGTGTTTCCATTGGAATCAGGAGACATGGTCCAATTGGGCATAGGGCTGGCAGACTATGGGATACGAGGCACAGATAATTAGGTATGTGGTGTCCCTAGTTTAAAGCATAAATGAATGATAGCCCAGATTATAAACTCCCAATGTCCCAATGGGATGGCAGGCACTGAATCAGCTGGTTTCCTTTGGAATGAATTTATAGGAGGACTTTTCTGCTTTTAAAAGCTGGCCATTCCTGGAAGGAAAGTCCATCTAGACCTTCTAGTAAGGTCCTCAGACACCATGACATCAGAACACACAAAATTAATACCGAGGATGACTGAAGTTGATCTAAGGGTAGTTGAAGTACAGCCATCACATCCTACCTGCCCTGTGAAGGTCACAGGGACAATGTGAAGAGAAAGATAGGGTGCTTAGGCTTTGCTGAGGTCCTGGATTACCCCTCCATTGCTCAATATAGTTTAATCTTTCTGACAATTGTGACTGCCATTTCGGTGCCATTCTGAATGCCTTCTACCTGTAACATTTAGAGGTTATGAAATTACAGCACTGAAAACCACAGTTCCAGACTCTGAGCCACTCATGTAGAACTCTTTGTGATGGGGACCGTTGCCCATGGCAAAGGGCCCAGAAGAAACTGCAGTAGGTGACGCCCTAACCGATGGTGTGTGTGGAAAGCAAGCCCTTATTTCCTCCCCAATGTTGTTTTTTACCCAAGTTATAATTTAGGAAATGTTATCAACGTGAGGGCTTTCAGTAAAATCAAGGCTGTTTTGCTGTGACATTTAACAATTTCCTTAGCAAAAGGTCTGGAGGGTGTTGACAGCCTGCGTCTACTTTGGTGCCCACAGTTTGACAGAACCAGACCTGCACATGCCAAATGGCGTCACATGGGCTCATGGGACATGTACCCTAGAGAGCCTACATATTGCAGCAATCTGAGCAGAAAGAGACCTTTAAGTTTGAATAATGTGGATGTCTCTCAGCCTTTGAAGTAAAGGAAAATTTGGCGAAAGGAATTAAATTCTAGATTGCATTAGTTTAAAAAAAACGTGACTGGAGAATCCTAATATGAGAGCAAGCAACAAAAAAGAAATTAGATTTCAAAGTTGCCATGAAAGGAAGTCCTCAGGCAGGATAAACTTAAGATGGCCGTGCTGAATATTCCTGGAGCAGCTCTGGGCTTTGGGGCCTTCACAAATTTGTTTTCCTTGTGGTTGAAGTAATTCCTGTTTATGGGGAGCTATCTTGTGCACTTAAGATGCTTCCCAGGTTCCACAGCCCCTGAAGCAGCCCCACCCAACTGTAACAAAGAAAAACAGTGGCAGATGTCTCTTGGGGGAGCTGATGCAGGCTCACCTTGGCTGAGTCAGCTGGTACTGCATTCCATATTCTCATAAAACATACAGATTTAGGTGCATTGAGTTGGGAGGATAAAGACTGGATTTCCAGAAGTGAATCAGGTAGTGGTTCCTGACTGTCCTTAGGATGCTCATGGGCTGAGAAGAGAAGGGATCATGTCAGGGGAAAGGAACAATTGAATGGGGATTTTTTTTTCAGTTCTATATGCTGGGCCTTGGGTTGTCCTTGCTTTGCTGAATTTCCAGGGTCCACATGAGAAATGCACCTCTATTCTCTCAGCCACAGTGTAGTTCCTGTGTGTGGTTTAAGGACACAGCCCGAAGCCAAAGGGCTGATAGTTGAATGCTTTCTTGTTCATGGTCTCTTGATGAGTCCTCTTATGCCATTCTAAATCCAGCTTGGGCCTGTTCTGACTTGCACTCTTTCATGGACCATCTCCCATCACTGACTTTTTAGTCGTTCTATCATAGATGCCCAGGGCTGTTCTTCCTCCCCACTTCTCTGACTTTGCCGATGCCTGTCATACTCCTCTGGTAGTGTTGTCTTCCTTTTCACCTTTGGTATACGATTATATCTCCCTTCCAAGTGACCTGGTTGGTCAGGTTTAATTTCCTTGAATCTGCCCCATTGCAGCTTGCTGCTGGCAGGTTCCCGGAAAACACAGGCTTTGCCTTTTATCTGTCCCAGCATTACTTTGTGCTCAGCATCTGTGTTATTTGATGGCAGTGACAGCCTGTGCCACCAGCCTTGGTGTAGAAGTATACAGGAGTGCTGTAACAAGAGGAACATACATGGTCCTAAAATGTATTAGGTTTGGTTAATTAGCAGGGTTATATAATGATAGAATCACTCCTCCCTCATTTCCTAAATATTACTGTTGTACTTTATTCTCAACCTCTAAGCCTTCATGTTATACTTTTCTAAGTGTCTTCTGTGATACTTGTAGGAAGATAAATAATTACTTGGACTTGAGAATTGTAAAACTAAGATGTCTTAAAAAATGTTGTTTGCATTTAAGATCTGAGATCCAATTAAGTTCAAAATTTAAAACTTTATATGGTAATGCTATATGGTGGTATGAATGAGAAATGTCATTCTCATTCAGGTTCAAAGCCTTATTATTTTGCTAATCACTGGTCCTAGTCCTGGAGCCCTGGAGTATTTTGGCCTCTGTACAATCTAGAGTGTTTAAACTTCTGAGACTTACTGCTGATTGACCTGTTCTGACTAGCTCCTTCTGAATTCAGTGCTGTGCTGAACTCTGACTTTCCTCAAAGCTGCTGGTTGAAATTGACCTTCTGAGTTGGCTGACTATTTCTGACCAAGCTCTGCAACTTTTCTGACTGAACTGCTCTGCTTGGCTTCAAACTGATTCGCTCTTCTGGTCTAATACGGACTTCTACTGAACTGCCTCTGTGTCTCTGCCTCATACACCTAAGACTGCTCCTGTGTCACTGTCTCTGTGTCTCATCCTCTGACTGCTTCTGTCTGCCCCTGTCAGACTGCTTCTGCTGCCTCTGTGTCTTATCCTCTGTGTCCCATCTTTCTGACTCTGAGCTGAGAGCCTGCTTTTCTATCATGAGAGTTGGTCATGTCCTCACTCTGACTTAGTCTGCCAACCCTTCCTCTGATTTGTCACTTTTCCTATCCTTCACTCTGACCCATCTCAGATGTTACTTCCTGTCTGACACTGACTCCTGAGCTCTGCTTCCTTCTTTGCTTTAAACCCAAATGCTGGGATTAAGGGCATGCAACTGCCTCATGAATACTTCGATTAAAGGTATGTACTAACATTCTTTCTACATTCCATCTGGATCATACAGGCCTCTGAATGTGATCCCTTCTGATAGACCTCTGGATGTGATCCCTTAATATAGACCCTTGAATTTGATTCCTTCCTAGGTACCAAACAGACCTTTTAATGTGATCCTTTCCCAGAGTAGCCATGTTGCTGGATTAAATAATTAAATATTCCTCTACAATTGTCCATGGGCCCATGTATTTAAATACTTGATCTCCTGTTGGTGGTGCTGTTTTGGGTGATTATAGAGCCTTTAGGTAATGGAAACTTGCTGAAGAAAGTACATAATAGGGGGGGAGAGGGCTTTAAAGGTTAATAGCTCCTCACCCCATTTTAAGTTCTGTCTCTTTTTCTTCTTTCTTTTGTGGCTGGCATGCGCTTTCAGCTTCCTGCTTCTGTCTTTTGCTTCTGTGCCTCCCTGCCATGAGGGACTCTTATCCTTCAGGAACAAGTTCTTCCTTCTGTAAGTTGCTTTTGGTCACAGCAACAGTGCAGTAATGAATAGATTCTATTATTTCAATAGACTGTAAAAGTCTATTGAATAAAAGGAGCCAACAAGGGGATTCTCCTGGTGGGAATCACTTGAAAGAGTTATCTTGAATCTTCCCAGTTTTACTTATGGTGCGATCCTTCAAAATAAGCAATGGCTTCCAGAGACAGGGACAGGACTTACAGTGCAGTTTCAGGAGTCAGTGCTCATAGGGGAAGCTACATGCTTTTCCTCCCTACAGACTTTGATCTCCTCCCTGATCTTCCTTCCTCCCCAGTTGCTGTAATCTTCAGATAAATAGAATTATCCCTCCCCTAATCTATCTTCTCCCATCCTGAAAGCTGGCTTCCTTTTAGCCCCTGCTACAAGTCTGTCCTGTTTTGTTTTCAGAGAAGGAATGTTGAAAATGTGATGGGAGGATCTTCCTCAGATTCAGGAATCCCTGGAAGACATCATCCTCTACTCATCCTTGGGCCCTTCCCTTTGGCTCATGAACAAAGGAGAAGTTCATCTTGTGGAAGTTGAAGAGCAACACTCAGCCATGATATGCTCCCTTCTCCTGGGTCACTTTTACTTTTCTTCATTCTTTCTTCCCTCGTCCATACAATCTCCCCTTTCACCTGGGGCCCAATCTTTATGCTTTCTCTGCTTGATGGGCCTTAGAATCTATTATAGTACAAAGTGCTCTACAAACTAACTACAGTATGCATGCTGGTAAAGTAAGAGTAACAAACTCTTACCAGTATCTGCCATGTGCCAGCTTTAGTGCTTTATACATAATAAATAACTTATTCCTCACACCGATCGCATGGAGTAGCTATTTATTGTGACTCCCAATTTGTAAGTACAGAAGGAAGACGAGTCACAGAACAGTTGAGCAGCTTTCTCCGGGTCACCGGGTAACCAGTAGAAGAGCTGGAATTTAAATTACAACACTTTGGCTCTGTTTGATTTGTCTATTTTGATCCTCAATAAGGTGTGTCTTATGCCCATGAGGAGCTAAGATGCAGTTACTCCAGAGCTCACAGCTCAGTCACAGAGTGTCTTCCCTACTGCTAGAGCACACCCCAGAGCTATACAGATGTGGATCCACAGCTGTTCTTGTTGCTGGGACTTTAGTTACATGTGCACCAGCATCTATCACCTTCCTTGTTGATCTGCACATCGATGGGATTGTTTTCATCATCTTTGTTATAAGGACTTCATCCTTCCACTCACTTCTTATGCCCTGAAGAAAGAGGCCATTTATAAGTTAGTCCTTTGAGTCGATTTCCAAAAACGGCATAGACATCTATCATTCTTTTCTTCCTTCCCCATCTTTGAAAAAAAAATTTTCTTTATATTCTCTGTCTTTCTTTAACAATTTTAGAATATATTTTTATTGTTTTTAATTTTAATTGTGTTTGTTTTTGCATCTGCGTATGGGTTTGTGTGTGTAAATGCACATGTCTGCAGAGGCTAGCGGCTTCAGATACCCCAAGAACACACTGGTACTTAGATATAGGTGACATGCGCTGCCTGACCTGGATGCAGGGAACTGTGTTTGGCTCCTCTGAAGAAGCAGTACTCACTCTGAACCTCTGAACCACTTCTCAAGCCCCCATCTCGCACTTTTTTGGTACTGACAAACCCTCTTTCCCTTTTGAGACTTCCCCTTAAGCAGTTTTCTACTTTCTGTTATATATTTGAATATTTATTTTGTTGTAAGCTGTGAGCCATACTTTCTTCACATAAGACAGCATCAGACACTCTCATATAGGTGAATTCATTGACTTGGCCATATTACTTTTGTACATGGTGAAAATCCTATAGTTGTATATTGGTATTGGTTCATTGGTTCTTGTCTCTACAGTTAGGTTGGATTCTAAACAGCGACTGTTGCTCTACTTATCATATCTATGGGTAGGCAGCAGACAACAGAAAAGAAGAAAAGCCCTAGGAAAGCATGCAGACAGTGTGCCCACTCTTACATATTTCCCCATTAAATCTCATCTAGCAACTTGGGCTTGGGTTCCATTAATTTCCTGGCTAACAGGAAGTCTTAAGAACTCCATGCATTGCTATTTAAGATAAAATTGGATTTCCATTACTGAGAGGGATGCATAAAATCAAAAAACAAAACCAAGCAGATGTGGTATGGGCTCCCAACAATATGAGACATTTTCTCGATTTCCTTATTTGAAGGTGGGTTATCAGGTTGAGCAGTCATAAGCTCTAGGAACCCTAGAGCTTCTGTTTATCGTCCATCCCATGATTCTGAATAGCCCTGTATATTGTGGAAATGACTTTATAAGTGAGCTCATCAGGGTCTATCTGTCTGTCTGTCTCTCTCTCTCTCTCTCCGTGTGTGTGTGTGTGTGTGTGTGTGTGTGTGTGTGTGTGTGTGCATTCCAACCTCGTTGGATACTGATATTTTTCTTGGGCAGTCAGGGATTCAGTCCCTAATCTTCTGTGTGTTATAGCTTGAGCTGTCCTGACAGCCCTGGTAGCTGCCGTCACTGAGCACATTTGTAATGCACCTTTAGGGAGCTGGCAACAGCTGCAGGCTGCACCTGCTTCCTTTTCTGGCTTTGGAACTGACTTAGGAAGACTTGAGACTGGAGTGTCATAAACAGATCCCCCCAGTAATGGAAGAGTCAGCATGCTTCTAACTGTGGACTTTATAACCTGATGTATACTGAGCCAACTCCTAACTTAGGGAAGAAGGAAAATTAAAGTTGTTTAGTTATAGATTATCACTAAGGCTTTTTAAAATGTTAAGAAAATCCTTATGAATATGAGAGTTTTCATTGCCTTGAGCTGCCAAACAGACGCGTTGAGAATTAATACCACTGTAGGTATGTTTGTTAGCCATGTAACGTGAAATATAGTCTTCTGCAAGGGGGTTGGTGGATTTTCCTTTTCAAAACCAAGAAGAATGGTACCGTTCTTTGAGCTCACAAGCTCTGACTGTCTGGGAAGCTTCAAATTAATACATCACCTTATGTGACACCATATGCTCCATCGTGGTGACTTTGATTTAATGCTTCTATAAAACCTCACCATAAACATAAAAGTTCAGATTAAGACTCCATCACCAAACAATAAACTGTCTCATTGAAAAGTGAAGCAGATCATTCGGTATGTTTACATCAGTTTCACAGATGGGGCTGGAAGTGGGTACATGAGCACATGCGATGGCTGGTTTTATCATGGGAATGTCGTGCTCTATAGAAAAGCCACGATAGAGGGTTTTGTTTTGGTTTAAGACATCACATAATTCAGTCGTTACGATGAATCCCAATTATCCCTCTTTACTAGAAATAGTTTTATTAAAGAAGAGACGCTTGGCTCTGCGTCCTCGATGTGTATTCCTAGCAGCCGACACATGCCTCATCTCATTTGTTTTTTACGACATGTTGCATGAACGAAATTAAGTTGTTGTAATCACCTGGGTAGAGATTCACATCCTCATGTCTTTCTCATGCTGGATATTCTCGTGGGAGACTGCTATTTTTGGAAATTCGGATTATGAGAAATGTGACCCGGAGCTGTCACTCTACTGAAGAGGAACACTCCACTTTGATTTCTCGGTGTTTTTCACTAAAAAATAAGAAGACTTCTTTTCACCTACAGCAAGGATGGAACATGAAGTAATGGAAGCTAGTGACAGCTTAACTGCTTGAAAATTTTGGCTGGGAGACTCCTCACTGTGGTTCCTGTGAATTAACGAACATTTGTTGGCCACCTTTATCAGGGACGATGCCATGATTCCTGCTTAAAAAAACAAACAAACAAACCAAAACCAAAGCTGTAGTGTGTCATTAGACACAGGCCCGAGTAGATACTATTCATAAGATACCAAGAGATCGGAGAGCATCGTGCTGTGAAATGCACCTCACTTTAAATCAGAAAACACCACTGCATATTCGTGCAGTGCTGAAGACTGAGTTATGAATGAGGTTTGGAGTGGACGGAGCAATGAAAATGAGAAAGCTTCCGAGCATGTGAGGGAAGAGCGAAGAGGAACAAGAATGCACACTGAGCGCCTTATGGGAGGGCTGGCGAGAGTGGCTTTGTGGGTAAGGAGGCATCTAGACCACATGTGCGTCAGGGAGAAGCATGAGAAAATGTAGCATGGTCATGTTTTTAACAACTTGACTATAAATGGGGGTGGAACTTGATTAGTGTGGCACTCATTCCAGGATAATGTTTAGATCAATTCTCCAAATGGGGAGCTGTAATTCTGGGGTTAAAATGGGGAAACCGATGGAGGCCATGAAAAGAGGGTTAGCCATGAGGAAATAGCTGTCACGGCTCTTTCTGGTCTCTAGCTGGCACTAAATACAATGAGCTAAAGTCATTGTTGACAAGGCATGGAGTATAACAAAGGGCTATTGAGATTCACTTATGGATGCTTTTTCTTACATCAGGAAGAGAAATAAAAACGGCTGGGTGCCTAATGCCTCTTCTTAGCTCACCAGAGCTTTGAGCCAGGGTTTACACATGCTGAAGTCAAGTGAGGTCAGAGCCACACCTTGCACTGCACAGGTTCATGGGCATTAGCTCAGTTAATCCTTAAGGTATGGGCAAGTATTGTTATAATAGGGGAAATGGGGCCAAAAGAGCAAAACAGTTGGCTCAAAACACAGTTGTTATTAATAGAAGTGATTTTGAATCTTAGGCTCTTGATAATGAATTTCTTTCCATGTCACTTTTATGTGAAATATAATGTATATGTACATATATGTGTGTGTGTGTGTGTGCGCGCGCGCGAGCGCGCGCGCATGTGCGTATAAGGAATATGTAAAGCCAAGCCTTGCTGCAAGCAATGCCATGGGCACGAATGTGATGCCAGTCATGAGATTCTCCCATGGCATTTCCTTTCTGTTGCATTTCCCAAGAAAATAGCTCATTTGCTTTTGAACACAGGCATAACTCATTTTGGGCAATAGGATGGTGCAGTGAAATAAAGATTCAGAGTAAGATGTTTTATTTAGTATTTAATATTCAAAGTATATAAATTTAAAAATTTAACATACCTAGAAAGTGATTATTTTTATCCTGTGTTGACAATGATAAACATATTATTTTGAGTATAAATTGGTGGTGGTGTGTGGGAGGGAAGAACACATTTGCCATGCTCCAATCAGAGAGGACAGGGCTTCTTTTCTCCAATGCAAAGTTCATTCCTAAGAAAAACATGAGTCTCTCTCCTTCAGTATCTGCTCTCCTTCTCTGCAGGGAAGTTTCTGGAACACATCCCAGCCATTCACACAGCTGGAAAACCTAGAGGTGAGAAGAGCAGCTACTAGAGAAAGGCTACATTCCCAGGGTGCACTGCAGCTTCCTGTGGCCAAAAGGCCCTATGTGGAGAGGTGTAACATTGCGGAGAGGGCCACACATTTTTCTGTCCCTTTCTTCCTTTGAATATGGAAACACAAATTGGAGATGTGGCAACTAGACTCCAGACATTAGCTACAAACATTGGTGCTATTTTAGTTTATCTGTCACACAGACAAGGACCTAGACAGAATATATGTTCAATAGTTTTCATTTTTTTTACGTGTTGTTTACTGCTGGTGTTCTTAATACTGCGGAAATAGACTTTTGCTTTTGTTTACCTCTCCTTGGCATTTGGCTAAAGCATAGACTCCAAATATTTGTTAAAGACACGAATGAATGGGCAAGTAAATGGATGAATGGTCCCCATCACGTGACATGATTCTTTGCTTGAGAATTCCTTCCAATGAGAGTTCCTTCCATGTTGCAATGACTAGACTCTAACTGAGGAATCGATCAGAAGCTACCCTGCAATCAAGGGGCTCTGTCCAGCATAATAAACACTGCGTATTAATAACAGTGATCAATCTCTTCAGTAAATCCTTTTACTCAGATCCCATTTATCTCTAGACAGGAGGCTGCCTGCTTTCTCTCAAAGCGATGTGTTATCCACTTTCTGCTTTTAGAAACAGGACTGTGTGTGTCTGTACTCGGTGTCTCCATTAACAGGGACTATCGGGTATGTGATGCAGCAATTGCACCTAATTGCTGCCACGGCTTTGGCAATATTCTGCTGTCACCTTCTCTGCTGGGAAGCTGGATTCAGTACAGATGTACCTCGGCCTGCCATGAATTAATGTGTGTAGCAGAAACTGCTACAAAAACTCAGCTGTACACTGCAGGATGGTCTTTCTGACTTGAAATACAGTCAAAGCATAAGACAATGCAGCTCAATGCAGAAAATGCATTTCTATTAGATCAGAGACATGTTGCAGGTTTCATGTGAATCCAAATTGGGATTGGAGGGATGTAGTTACTCTGAGTCTGACTCATCATCCTCAAACTTTATTTGTATGGAACTGCATGAATCCTTAACCTTTCCTGGTTCATAACATAAAAACCTTTCGTGAAATTTGATTTTGAGTTCCACTTTAATAAAGACATAAAGATGTGAGCAATTAGACCTTGTTACAGAAATCCTGAAGATTTCCTGAGGATCGCTGGCCGTGTAGGGAATAGCAGAGGTGTGGCTCTACCCACCCGTCTTCCATTATCCTTCTGGAATCAAAGGCTCTTGAGGCATAAGCATGGGCAGCCCATGTGTACAGGATGAGCAAACCTTCCAACACTTCACTCCTGTTACTGTCTATTAGGCAGAACAGTCATGTGGTTATGCCATAGATAATCAGAGAATCCTCCCCATAGTGGAAGAATATCACATAGTTACCATTCTTCAAATATTTTGCAACAATTTTGTGGCCTTCTTTCATGGATTTTAGCAAATGCTTTTGAGCTGTGCTTAGCAGCTTTCTTCTCTAGGATATTTACTTATTATTTTATGTGCAAGGGTTTTGCCTGCATGTATGTATGTGTGTATGTATAATGTGCATTGCAGTGCCTGAGGAGGCAAAAAGAGGCCATTCGTTCCTTTGGATCTGGAGTTACAATTGGCCAAGGTGTCCATGAAGGCACTGAGAATTGAATTTGAGTCTTCTGGAAGAGCAGCCAGTTTCCTTAACCACCATACCATCTCTCCAACCCCAAGCTTTCTTGAGAAATATTTCTCATATAAAACAATTCATCAACATAAAAGATATAACCCAGAAGCTTTTAATAGGTTTGACACATACATGCAACACACTCCACTTGTTAATTGTAATGTGTTTTACCATTTCAGACAGAAGTCCCGTCTCTTCAGCTGTCACCCTTCTGTGCTCTCATTTCTCCTATCCTAAACCAATGTGAATTTACTGTAAGCCCCATAAATTTGTTGATCTTTAAAACTGTGACAGTTTTATACACATATGCAAGGTGTTGTGATTTGATTTAACCCCAGTACCTAACTATCCCCTCTTCCTTTCCCTCTGAACCCCTTCTTCATCCTAACTCTTTTCCCCAGAGGCTGCATCACTGAAGAAAATGACACCCCCTTCTGAAGTGACCAGTAATAGCCAGGAGCTCTTTAAACAGGCGGGAAGCCTCATGATACCTTCCTTATCCACGATGGAATGGTATGGAAGGGCCCAACCTTGTAGCCATTGCTGCTGTACGTTCATAATTGCAAGGTTTGTTCCTATCTGTACGGCAGTGTGCCATGGCTCTTCTCCTTACCCTCTGACTCATATTAATTCCACCCCTTTCCCAAGATGATCCATGAGGCTGAATGCCCAGCATTCGCCCCACGTTGCCCAGTTATCAGTCTCTGCAAAAAGAAGCTTCTCTGCACCAAGCTGAGAGCAACACTAATCTATGCATAGACACATCTAGATGGAAATTTTGTAATATCTGGTTAGGGAGAAATGGTAGTGTGTTTCCTCCCTTAGGACTGTGACCTTCCCAGGCATAGGCTTTTGACCATGGTTATAGTACTAGATGTGTTTCAGGCTTACAGTCGAATCGTAAGGTGATGAATTACCTACCACAAATATTGCCACGCCACTACTGCACCAGTGAGCATATGCTGCTTTTAAAGATAAAACTGCCACATGCAAAATCTGCAACAGCAGGCTGAGATTACTGATAAGTTTTCTCTTCCAGAAGTCTGCATAGTGCCTTGGGGATTTTTCAGTGCTGGTCAGAAGGGAGGATATTCCAACAGAGTTCTAACTTGGTTTCTATGAGGCGTTTTCAGAAACAGGGTCCTACCATTCTGTGGCCAACCAAGAGTGATGACAATCACTACTATTCTGATGGGAGCCTCTGAGACCTTTCTGAATAATATGGAAGGCATCCTGTAATTGGTACTGGAGCATTTATTTAAAAGCCTGTGGCTTCTGGTAACAACAGTGTTCATTCTTGAAGGCAGACACTATCCCAAGTTCATATTTTTTTTATATCTTAAGATTTTAAATTATATTTGATACGGAAAAGTATTAGGCTTCTGTGTGGCTCTTTTGGTCTCCTTAGGAATGTTTGCCCCTCCCATCCCAATGTTCATTTTTCCCACCCCCCCTGCTCCAGCCCCATTAAATCTTCTTATGCCTGGTGTCTCCTCCTTTATTTTCATACACACATTTCACCCGTCATTATTCCCATCTCAACTCCTCTGTTCGTTTTTTACTTCCCGGATTCTATGGCCACATGTTTCAATTTAAACATAGAAATTTATAAATGTGAAACTAGGATCTCCATTGTAGAGAGAACAGGTGGCATTGGTTTTCTTGGTTTATGTTACCACACTCAGTATAAGTTCAAAAACCATCCTTTTACCTACGCATTTCATAATTCATTTTTTTTACAGCTTAATAAAATTTCTATGTGTTTGTGTAGCACATTTTCATCATCAGTTTATCAGTTGATGTACACCTATGTTAATTCCATTTCTATCTATTATGAGTAGGGCGGTTACGAACAGGGATACATAGGGGTCACTATTCGGTGAGACTAGAAGTTCCTTTGGCTATCTATGTGCTGTCTTAGGTTTTCTATCGTTGTGATAAAACACCATGACCAAAAGCACATTGGAGAGGTAAGGATTTATTTTGCTTGTATTTCCACATCACACTTCATTACTGAAGGAAGTCAGGTCAGGAATTTAAGGCAGGAACCAGGAGGCAGGAACTGAGGCAGGGTCCATGGAAGAATAGTGCTAACTAGCTTGTATCCCCTGGCTTGCTCAGTTGGCTTTCTTTTACCTTTTAGGACCACCTCCCTGTTTAGGGATATCACTATCCAAAATGGATTGGCCACCTCTCATGCCAATCATCAGTAAAGAAAATTACCCTACAGGCTTGCTCACATGCCAGTCTGATGGGAGTATTTTCTCAACTGAGATTCCATCTTTCCAAATGACTCCAGCTTGTGTCAAGTTGACACCTTGATATCAAACAAGATAGTAAAATATGCCCATGAGTAATGTAGATGTGTCATATGGAAATTCTATGTTTATGTTTTTGAGAAAGCTCCATACTGATGTCCATAGGGACCGCACCAATCTAAACACTCACCAATAGTGTGTAAGGGTTCTTTTTCTCCCACATCCTCACCATCTTTTTTTTTTTCTGTCTTTTTGGTTAATTGGTTGATTCCTTTTGTTTTCTATTGGATATTCTGATTGAGGTAAGGCAAAATCTTCCAAGTAGATCCACTCTTCCTTTCTCTTTGATGACTAAAAGTATTTGAACATTTTAAAATGTTGATTAGCCATTAATATTTCTTCTGAGAACTTTAAGTTTTTGTTTTCTTAATGTTTAGATTTTTGAGTTTTCTGTATATTCTAGTCTTAGTCCTTTGACAGAAGAATAGCTGACAAACAGTTTCTCCCATATATAAACAACCTCTATTGACAGTTCCTTGACTTTACAGGAACTTAATTTCATGAAGGCATATATGCCATCTGTTACCAATTTTACTGAAAAAATAGAGTTCGATGTAGACTGGGCCTGTGTACACCCTCTCTGTCACCTAGTGGTTTCAGTTGAGGTCTCTGACACATTCAATGTTTTTACATTTTTCTAGGTAAGAGATAAAATTCTTTCTGCCTCCCTCCCTCTCTTCCTCCTTTTCTTTTTCTTTTTCTTTCTCTTCTCTCTCCCTCTCCCTCTCCCTCTCTCTCTCTCTCTCTCTCTCTCTCTCTCTCTCTCTCTCTCTCTCTGTCTTCTTTTTTTCTTCTATGTGTCAACATCTAGTTTTCTAGCATCTATTTTTCTAGCATATGTTTTTGGCTTTTTTAAAAATTCGTTTTTGTTTAAAATAAAAACAACTGGTACTTGTACATGTGTGGGCTTATATCTGGGTCTTCTATTTTAGCCTGTTGATTATGTGTCTGTTTTTGTGCCATCCCTATGCTGAGTTTTTTATTACTATAGTTCTTTAGTATAGCTTGAAACCAGGAATGGTAAAACCTCACAGAGTATTTGTCCACAATTGCTTTGGGTATCTTGAGTATTTTGTGTTGGCATGAATTTTAATATTGGATTTTCCATTTCAGTTAAGAATAGAGTTGCAATTTTTATTGGTGTTATCTTGAATCTGTAGCTGTGTTTGATAAGGAGCCCATTTTTACAAAATTAATTTCTAATCCACTAGCATGAGAGGTCTTCCCGTTCTCTAGTTTTCTCCACAATGTCTTTCTTTAGAGCTTTTGTGTTGTCACTGTAACGTTCTTTCACTTCCTTGCGTAAGCTTATTCTCAGGTATTTTTGTTTTGTTTTGGGGGTTATTATTATTTCTCTTAGTATATAGGAAAATTACTGATTTTAGTATGTTAATTTTGTATCCTAGAATTTTGCTGAATGTGGTTCTTGGTTTTACGAGTTTGTCTGGAGTACGTAGCCTTTAGAGACTTTAATGTACAGAACCATATTATCTGTAAATGAGGACACTTTGACTTCTTCAGTTTTTATTTTTATCCCTCTTATTTAATTCTCTTGATTTATCATTTTAGCTAAGACTTCAAGTATTATATTGAAGAGGAATAGAAAAGGGGAAAACCCTTGTTTCATTTCAGATTTTATTGGGAATACTTTGAGTCTTTCTCCATTTAGCAAGATGCCAGCTATAGGCATATGATATATAGCCCTGTCCTAATTTGAAATGAATTTTACAGTAAGTTAAAATATTGAGAAGGATTTGAATTCTGTAATGTTTAGGTAGAGTTTTCTCTTGGTGTCAAGTCCATTTGATCTATGGATGAGAATAGTGACACCTTCTTGTTTCCCTGTTCCATTTGCTTGACATATCTTGTTTATCTGTTCATTCTAAGACAATGTTGACATATCTTGTTTATCTGTTCACTCTATCTTTGGTGGATGGATGTATTCTTGGATACAACAAAATGATGGGCTCTTTAAAAAAAAACAAACCTTAAATACAATGAACTACTCCATATCTTATTTGGGATATTTAATCAATCGACATTCAATTATTATTGAAAATATATATCAATTTCTATCATTTTGTTGATTTTGTAATTTTCAGCATTTGCTATTGTTCATTGCTTCGTAAATATCTAGCCCTCATTTTTTTTCCTGTAACTTCTTGTGTTTATCATTCTCTACTATTTGAAACATCTTTTCCACTATGCTATATAGAGATGACTCAGTGGTTATAAATTGCTTTATCCAGCTTTTGCTATGAAAAGATTTTCTTTCTCTTATTATGACAGTGTTTCTGGGTAGAGTGGTCTGGCTTGGCAGTTGTGGTCTTTCAGAAATTGGAGTTCAGTCTTCCATGCTCTTCTGGCTTTTAGAGTTAGAGTTCTGTGAAAAACCAGCTTTTATTCTGATTGACATGTTGATGTGGAGACTTTTCCCTTGCCTTCACTAGTGTAACGTGAATTTTCTTTCCCTATAATGAGAAGTGTGAAGCAAGTGGTGGGTCAGTTTTCAAATGTGGTGGGCTACTGATGAGTGCTGGGTTTATTTTTCTTTCTTTGTGTAGAAAGACCATTTCTGCACCTTTCCAATGGTGACTTTTGGAAAAAACTCACCAGTTTCCTGGAGAATAGGTCTCAAGACTATTTACACTGTCCTTCTAGAAATCTGTTCATCTCTGTACCAAAGCATCTGTCTACACTTGTTTCATGCTGGTGTAATGCCTGCACCCAAGGAGACTATGCCCATCAAAGGGTCAGGTCATCTCTTGTTGGATGCCATTTGACCCTGATTTCTCCTAAATAACCATGTTCATAGTATCTCATTAGTTAGAATGGTATAGTTGCATGATTAAGTGGCATTACATAAGGCACAGGAACACTTTTTAAAAATCAGACTTTATCCTTGGAATCACACCAACACAAATATTTGCATGGGCAGCGAGGAGTCAGTCACATCAAATATAAATCCCTATGCCACAAAGCCAGAAGCTGATTTTCTCTGCTATACATAGTTTAATTGGTGTTTGGTGGGATCCTGAGTAATGTTGAAAAAATTTACCCTCTTCATAATTCATCTCATACTTCAGCTGGCACTATTACCTAATTTTCCCCTGGAAGATTTTGGAATCTGTGCCTGGGTGCGTGATAAGATTATTGTCTCAAAGGCACTGAATTCCAAGTGGGTGGTGGTCTACATGACCTGCTCTGTCTTTGTGTCTGGACATGATGCTTTGAGTGTTTACCTCTGCTGATAAACTGGGTCAGCCAAGAACTTTGTGAATTCGGTAATATGCTGCTGTTTTTAAATGTGGTATGGAAGGATGAAGTAATTGGAGAGCTCTGGGCTTTCCACCCACCTGGCTGGCTCATGTATGGTTCCTTTCAGTCTTGGTGACTGACTGATGGCTTAGCATCCTAATCTTCATGCCTAGTTGGAAAATTTCTACCACACATAGGCCAGAAGCTTGCTCAGAGTCTGCTTCATCAAAGCATTTCTTCAGCAACAGGGCAAGGTTACCCCTTAAAGCCATGTCTGGGTGCTTAGACAAGTATTCATTTTTCTTATTGGGCTATTTTTAGAAGGGATTAAAATAGTTTGCATAGAATAAGTTATAGAGGTTAAGAATAAAGCCTCAGAAACTGAGCTTAAAAAGTGTCCTAAGCCAATCTCCTAAAAATGACCATGTCCTAACATAAGCTTACAACCACTGAAAAACAGAGTCAAGTACCTGACTCCTGAGCCTACTGAAAAATGTTGCCCTCTTGAATGTGCTGGCAGCCTCTTGTAGCTCCCATCTATGTACAGATGGTGTCTGTGCAGACACACCTGCTGACTCTGAAGGCTCCTCACCTCAGTGATGGCATCTCCTCATTAGGTCTGACCCATTAAGAGCTCTTGGATTTTCTATGGGCATCACTCACCAAGCCAGAAAGTAGATCAGTATCGCTTTCCTGTGGGGTATGTTCTGAATTATGTTCACAGGCTATGAGATAAAAGGTTGAAGGGCAATTGCCTTTGCCTTGGCCTCTGTGAAGATGGCACTGAGAATTGTATGGTGGTTACTTCTGGTATCTGTTGATGAAATTTTCCTAAGTCTTCATCTTCTCAGAACTCAGAGCATGCAAGTTTGTGGTTTGACAGCCAGGGTTTGGTGTTCATATGCTTTAAGAAAATGTGCTGCTGGGTAGTGTCTCGATCTGAGGGCCTGTGGTGTTCTACTGAGAGCCAAAGGAGTTATGTAAGACCTCTGAAGAATGGTACAAGATCACGTTGGCTCCTGTTTGGTTGTTTGCTTGTTTGTTCTCACATCACTATGAGGTTTTCTGTTCAACGGCACTAGCCTAGTTATTAAAACAGTGTTTTAGTAACTTATAAATTCTTACCGTCATCAACTGTTGTTAAAAAAACATCATTATAGGACAACTTTCTGTGTTAAAGTGAAAGAATTTTTTTTCTTGTCACGATCAAGAAATATGGATAATCGCTCTGTAATATTGTCAACTCTAAAGGTATCTCTGCTCTGTTAGGATTCAGAGGTGTTTCCAAAATGAAGGGAATTGATCAGAGACTACCATTTCCGTAAGACACAAGGAGCCAGATGTGGGCAGAGTCTTTTGGCTGCTACCTCACCACCCTAAAAGCAAACTGTCCAGGGTGGTCATAAGGTGGACAAAAGCTGAATTAGAATGGAGATGAGACCACTTCCTTTTCTGTCCTGTGAAGTCATGTTTTTAAATGATCTCCTTTGATTGCTCTGAAAAGGAAAAGGAAAACAAAAGGAATTGAGTTTCGCTGTTTAATGAAGAAGGAAATATTGGTGGCCTTATTGGAGGAGGTCTATAATTTGCTTTCAAAATCCCATGCCAGGTCCAGTGTCTCTCTTCCTCCTGCTTGTGGATAAGACATCAGCTCTCAGCTACCACTCCATCACTGCCTAAGTTAAGGAACCCTGTAGGAGTATGCTACAATTTTTTACCCTCAATTTAGGGAAGGAGAAAGGAAAGATCGAAATCTTCACTGCTTTTACAAGCAGCCTTGATACAGAAAGAGAGAAAGGTAGAAATCTTCACAGCCTGTTTTTAGGCTGTCCTAAGCTCGAATCTCTCCAACCTTTGTTCTCACACTAACTAAATGACAGCAACACAACCAACCAACCACCAACCAACACCCACGACTCTTGGAGGTTCAGACCTTTTATGCCCTAAGCCAAAAGATCCCATAAACCCATGCAGTATGCAATCCCAAAGACAAGCTACAGGTGCCAGAATGATTGCATTCAACCGAATCATAGCCACCTGCATCAAGCATTCCAAATCCAACTCAAATATATGAGACAGTTGGGATCATTCTTATTCAAACCACCACAGAGAGTCACATAGACCTTAGATAATGATGAGGAAGTTTCTATACAGATATACCAGCATTGTCATACCATGGATATTTGTTACCTACCCAACATTCAGTCACCGTTCCTTAGAGTCATTCTCTACTCTGTTGTCTTCTGTTCTTGCTTCATGTATCCTAAACAATTGCAAATCAATTACTGAAGAGAGATCACTGAAAGTTGGCAAACTGCACAGATGCCCATCCATGAATGAGTCGGATGTAGTGTGGTGAGACAGGAAAGTGGTAAATCAGATAACTCATCGAAAGCATCTGTGCTCCTGAGACCTCTGGGAATTCTGTGATATGCATGCGTGATGGGAGCTCATGTAAGACCTCAGGATCATGGTACCCTCTGCTCTCTGTGCTTTCGCTTTATAATGAATAGGAAAACATCATTTTAAAAAGGTATTTTATATTCCAGTTGTTTATTGATTGGGAAGAACATAACAGTGTGTGTGTGTACGTGTATGTGTGTGCATGCATGTGCAGATGCATGTGTTTAGATTCTTTATGAATCAGATGACAGAATTGTGTATAAAGAGAACTAAAAACATGTTAAAAGCATATTATACTTTTATAATACTTATTATTTAAACTCAAATATTAGTTTCTATGCCTAGAACTTTTATGCCTATAATTTTTAGAAGGCATATTTTAAAATCAGAATGGCAATGCACTTGCAGAATTTGGCACATCAAAATGCTTTCTTTGTATTTTTAGAAACCATGTATATTTCTTTTTAATTATGGTGGCAATATGGGCTCTTTATTTCAATGTTTAGAAGTCTGTGAAGAAATAACTAGCAGTTACAGAATGTTCAATAGCATTCTAGCACTTTGTTTGAGTTTTTTATATAAATACGTTTGCATAGTTGATGTTCTACCGAGTCTATAATTTTCCATTTTACAATTCATATAATAATATAATAATAAGCATTTTTTCTCATTTAAAATGCTTTGTGGTTGGATATTTTAGTGGTTAAGAATAAAATAAAAACATTTTAATGAACCATTTAATTTTAATTTTGGGGACGATATTTTTAGAAATAGAGTCTGAAGCCAAGAAGTGTAAAGGTTCAGGGACTTCAGCTCCAACTTGTATCATTTCAGCTTCAGTACCCACTCATTCATACTTTAGTATCTGTGTGTGCTTGACATTCCCTTCTGTTCCTGTGTTTCTGTTTTAGTATTTTTAACACATATCACAATTAATGGGAAATCTATTACACTTACAATTTTTTTTTTTGGTACAGTGTTTCTTTGTTGTAACTTTGGCTGTCCTGGGACTCATTCTGTAGACCAGACTGGCCTCAAACTCACAAAGATGTGCCTGCCTCTGCTTCCTGAGTGCTAAGATTAATGCATGCACCACCACCACCCGACTACAACATACTTTTACATGCAACTTTTCCTGCAGATGTTGCTGCTGGCTTAACTTTATGTGATTTCTGCACTAATGATGGTGCATACTGGATAATCTTGAAGTGTTGGTTAATAAGTGTATACATCAACATGTGACTCACTGGCTATGCCAAGCTTTTTAATCTTTGAAAAAATTTGCTAATCAAATGAATACTCGAGGGAATTTAGATCATTGGTACACTGGTACAGAAATGAGAAACTAAACCTAAATTAAATACATGAATTGTATACATCATAAATTCATTTAATGGTTTACAAGTGTTTTCTTAATTGTTAAATATGCATGATTTTATAATTTCATGTCTACAAAGTGTTGTCGACTGATCTAGAGAGAGCTGTGGTCATTACCTAACTCCAAAAGGGATATATTATCTTGGAATCAGTTTTTTCTTAAGAACTAACTATTTTCTTTCTTTTGTTTCTCTCTAATAAGGCTAGAAGTGTGTTACTTCAAATGAAATGTAACTTTGAGAGAACATAAGGCATTAATATACATATGTGCATATAGAAAATTTAATAGACACTTTTTGGAATTTAGCACGGATTTTTCAAGATACATTAAGAAATATTCACATAAAGGCTGCAAACTGTATTAGTGATGAAAGTGGCCATGAGGTCATCTTTGCACTCACTGGCCCTTACACATACCAGCTTATAGTCTGTGTTTACATTGTCGTGTCTGCATTAATGGAACTTTCCCAGATAAATTCTGGGCTCCTCAATATCAAATAGAGTGGTTCTCCATTCTGGCGATATCCTACACAGAACTGAATTTATCCTCTATTTATTTACTTATTTATACCGTGCCAAAAGCCGTTCCGAATGACTCACAAGGATGAATTAATTCTGTCCCCCAACAACCTTATTAGACAATGTCTCTTCTTAGCTTTATCTCTAGATGAGACAGCAGAGCATGGGAGTTTCACTCGGCTTCTGGGGTCATGCATTTTACAGGAGGAATGTGGGCTGTCGGGAGCCAGTGTCTTTGTCACAATCCCTTCATAACAGTATCAGAGTAACTAAGAACATATTGTTAATCAGTATCCTTCCACCAGGACTCATTGTGCCCAGTCACAGCTGGGAGCCTACTCAGTGGAGATGTTCCAATGACTTATCTCTTGACCTGGGGAAGTCCCTTCAACCATCCCGGCTCATGCCTTTCTTGCTTGAAGCGTGGAAATGTCCACCCACTCAGGAGTCTTTTGTGAAGACAGTGTAGGGTGGTCAGTGTCCATCGGTAGCTCATCCTCTTGCTCCCATTCCTGCGGACAAGAATAGTCATTGGTATGGATCCCCTGTGTATTGCTTAGTATGTTAGTGTATGATTTCTTGAATTGGCTGAATAAGAGTGTTAGGGACTTCATCTCTGAGTAGGTCTATGTATGTTTAACCACATCCTCTGGCATCTTAGCCATGTGTAAACTAGAAGCCATCATCTCTCCCACTCTCTCTCTCTCTCTCTCTCTCTCTCTCTCTCTCTCTCACACACACACACACACACACACCCTAACAACAATAACAAAAATCTTATAAAACAATAATACTTTCAGTAATCATGGTTCATTCAGGTCTCTGATTTTTACTTTACTAAGATGCTATTTTATTACCAAAACCTGGTTATGGAACAGGACACATAGTTTCACCCCAACCAAACAATATAGGCTATTGCCTTTGGTTTTGCTTCACTGCCAGAATTTGATGGTAAGATACTCTTGCTGAAAACACCATACACATTGGTCGTGTGTTATGGAGACATAAAGTTGGTGCTGACCAGGAAACTTCCTCCCACCTGGCTAGATTATAGCTGGATAATATAGCTGCACTGGAAAGTGCAGTGCAGGCTGCCAAGGGAAAAAGTAATCAGCCGGGGCTCACCCAGCTGTGAAGCCTGTGATCCACAATAATGACCAGTGAGGCAAGATACGCCCATGGGTGCAAATAATGGCATGGATGTTATAAGGCCAACCACCTGCTTTCTTGTTGGATTTAAGGTCTCCTTCACAAGAAAAAAACATGTGCCTCGTACTACAATTCTGGCTAGGAAACCATGATTGAAGAGCTCACAGGCGCTGGGGACAACTGACTACAAGTATTATACTAAATGGCATAGTATCACACCGTCTTCTAAACAGGTCTCTCTCTACCAATGGATAAGTGTACCTCTCAGAACTCATCAGAGAAGACTTTTTGTGTAGTGGACGGTAGCTAATGAAGACACTCACAACTCATTAAAGTGCCAAGAATCTGTGTCAGTGGAGTGCTCGACCACAAATGGGACATCCGTATCAACCTCCCCAAAGCTCAGGGACCAACACGAAAGAGGGGGAGACTGCATCTTCTGAACATGACCAGGCAGCTGCGCTCATGAACTCACAGAAGCTGTGATTGCCCCCACAAGACCTGTATAAGACCAAGCCAGTCAACATTTTATCGTGGAGTCTCACCTCTAAATGGGGATCTATGGACAAATAATGGCTTCTGGAGGAAGGAGAGTCAATTTTCCTTTAGACCAGCTTCCTGTGGCTGGCCCCATACCCAGGACTATATTGGCAACATAAATTGAATTCAACGGGTTATTAAATAGAAAGGGGAGGGGGAGAAAGAGAAAGAGAGAGAGGAGGAGGTGGAAAGGAGGAGAGAACATCAAGTTGGTGTGGGTAGGGCGGCGGAGTGGATCTGGGAGGAACTGAGCTTAGATATGGGAATTAATATGATCAGACCACAATGAAGGAAATTCTCAGAGACTTAAAATTAGTTATTAAAAACACAAAGGTTTTGGAAGCTTGATATCTTCTTGATGATGACTGTGTGAGATTACTCTGATATCTGTACTTCATGCTGTTGCTGTGAGCAGTTCTAGGGATGATACCTCTAAGAGTATAGGCTTCTGGGCCCATTAGGAGATTCTTCACTGAGGCTGACTTAAACCTGGAAAGTATTTTTACATAACAGCCAAAAAAGTAGTTAAGTGTCTTATGTATTCCTTCTCATCTTGTTCCGGCCACATTTTAATCATTGCAGGGTAATCAACCCAGAAGCTTGCTTTCCCCAGGCTGGTCTCCAAGGCAACCTCTGACTCCTCTGACTCAGTGTTCTGCTTACACAATTTGTATTTTCACCTTAGCTCCTTTATTGACTATGTATTGATTTCTGGATTTGCTGATTTGTTTTTAAAAGTCAAGCCAGTGTCTCTGCCAATGTAAAGAAGTGACAGCAACTGTGTAATAGACTTAAAGTTAACTTCTCCCTATTATATATTTGAGAACCCAACTGCCCCAACAATTTAGAGCAGCTATAACTGTCTCTAGGTCTTTACAAATCGCCTTATGATACCCTCACTGTATAACAAATGTGTAATGCTACTTGATTTTTATTTGACTCAGGTTTGGTGATGGTTATACAGTCAAAGTTTGGCTCCACAAGGAAGGAAATCAACCTAATGCAGTTACTGACTGCTTGAAGCTCCATTTCCCAGGAATCCAGTTTAAGGTACGTTGTGTGACTTTCCCAGAGAATTCTGTTCACCCCAGATAAGGCATTGATGGTACACTAAAGGGAGGGTACCACGTAGTGTCTTAGGGAGCCACTGAGTTTATTGGGGTAACTTACAGGAGTGTGAGTTACTCAAGGCAGTGCTATCATTGAATAAACAAATCCAGCATGAGTGACTTGTCACCCAAACTGCACCCCTGCTGTTCTCTACACCACTTGCAGGCATCTCTAGTGGCAAGAGTCCCCTCCCTCCTGTGATTATTTACTGCTTTTTATAACCTTGCAAGGAGTCCTTCATGAATTTTGTAACTTTCTGTTTCCTGAACCTTGTGAGTTTCCTAAGTCTCTTGTTTTATGAATTCATCCTCCCTCCTGGAGGGAATGTTTCAAATTGGATGAAACTGCTATGTGGGGAGGTATTTCTAATAGTCTGTGTTACTCTGTTTTTAGCCCAAAGCACATTATATACGTATTAGCCATTTTTCTGTTTTATCCCATACTGCCAAAGGCAGAGCCCGCTGTCTCTTTGCCTCTTTGTGAGTTACTGGCCATTTCTCCCTACCAAAAAGAACTTGGGTGTCGGACATTGCTTGACCACTCTGATGGATGACAGGGCTGCCTGGTCTCTTGTTGGACAATCCAGAGAAGACATAGATAGATCGCACATGTTCCCCTCTTAATCTGTTCACAGCTCCATCATGGAGCTCATTTCATTTGGTTGGATGATTGCAGAAATCAATTTCTTCTATGCATTTGCTGTGGGGTTTATAAGTTTGGTAATTTTCACATTATATAAGATTGGAAATTTCCACATTGTTAAATGAAAAGAACCAATGCTTAGAACCATAATCTTTGAAGTTGAAGTGACCAAGTATGGTGCATGGTCCAGTAGCACCCTCTGTCGGTGTTGTCCTTGAGGCATGCAGAATGACAGGCTCCAACCCATTGGATCTAAATTGGCCTTTTGACAAAGTAACTAAGTTGTTCTCCTACATGTCAAGGTTTTAAAAGCACCTGGTACAGTTCTTTTGTTTTCTTTTCTAGCTTTGTTATTTATTTTTGTTTGTTTATTTTGCCCAATATTGCTACATAACCTAATGTGTCTGAAGCTCACTGTCTAGCTAAGGTTCGCCTTGAATTTGGATGAATTACCTCAGCCTCTCAAGCACTGGGCTTACAGGCATCAGCCACTATACTTGCATATAATTATTTTTTTAGATTTATTTATTGCATTTTGTGTACATGAATGTTTTGCCTGTGTGAATGTCTATGTATCAGGTACATGCAGCCCCCACCCCCACGCCCCATTTCCAGAGGCCAGAGGCCAGAGGCCAGAGGCCAGAAGAAGGCATTGGATCCCCTGGAACTGGAGTTACAGATCATTGTGAGCTCCCACGTGGGTGCTGGGAATTGAATCTGGGTCCTCTGGAAAAGCAGTCAGTGCCCTTATCCACTGAGGCATCTCTTCAGCCTGGTTTATAATTCTTTTATATAACTGTTATTCTTGTGTATCTTAACTTCTAACATGTAGTAGGCATTAAGTAGCCAGTCCTTATTAATTTAAACAACAACAACAAAAACCCATGAGGCACTATCTTTTGTGGTCCAGTACTACTCTAAAAGACACAGTTAAAACTTGTCATTATCTTCATCAGCAAGCATGTAAACAAGAATCAGACTGAGTAAATGTCTAACCAGGAGTTGCTAAGCTAATGGCAGTGAAGACACCCAGCACCTAAGAATTCCCTGATGCTTGTGAAGAACCCTCAGGCATTTCTACTATGCCCCTCTTTCTGGAGCATCTTTAGGCAGCCTCTGGCCATTTAAGCTTCTCCCAGTGCTTATAACTGGGTGGGGCAGAGTGGGACAGGGCATAAACTCAATCCAAGTGGAAGCTCCTTGTCAGAAATGCCTCAGGGTGAATGGTCAGCAATAAGTGTTCTATTGGGATACAAACATTAACCTCCCTGGTGTATTTGTATGTATGGCTGAAAAACCACATTTTAATTTATTCACAATGAAATGTAGTGTAATTAAGTTTGCTCAATAATTTCTAATCTTGATTCCTCATATTTTCTGACTTTTAGGGACAGCGCCTTAATTTATTGGAATATCATGTACAAAAAAGTTGGGAGTGTTTAGCTGATTTGTTCGGAGTTCTAGAGAGCAATAAGAGCCTCCTGAGTATCATGCATTACTCCATCAGCCAGACCACGCTGGATCAGGTACACTACCCCTAACAACACAGCATGCTGCTCTTAGACACAGTGGTTGCACCTTATCCAACGGACTTTAAAATTAGTTAGATCGCTTCTCCAGCACACCACCATTTTTAACTAACCTTACTCGATTTTCCAGATGTCTAGTAAGGGTGGTGAAAGTTAAGAGGCTTGTCTATCACGTGTGCTTCAGTCGGGGTGCAGAGCTTTAGTTAGCTCATGGAAACACTGGACAGTCCCTTCTGTTAAATATTCCCGCTTCTGACTTATTCAATCCCAAGTGATGGGTTCCATTGTGCAGTAGGAGAATGGTAGCTGATTAAAATAAATGTTTGCTTTACTAAGAAGACCAGAAATGAAAAGCTGTTGAAACTACAAGTATTGATGGATTGAGACTCCCAGGTGGCTTATTAGTCCTTATGCCTAGAGGTGACTACTGCTCAGTGAATTCATTATCTGTGGTGACAGAGGAAAGGGTACAAAGGCACATGTCTGCCCTTTAAAAAAAATGCTTTTACTTGTAATTAAGATATAATTACATTATTCCTCCCTCCTCCATTTTCTTCCTCTAACCGCTCCCACGTGCCTCTCCCTGCTCCCTCTCAAATGCATTATTTTGTTATTATCTGCATACGTATAAATACATAAATGGATTCTGCTGAGTCCACTTAGTTTTCTTTGCATGTATATGGTTTGAGGGCTGAACACTTGATAGTCAATATCCAATTAGGGGTTCTCATTTCTGGGCAAGACCAGTTCTTCCCCTCTCAGTGGTCATTAATTATCTGTAGATCTTCATCTAGAGGTGGGGCCGTGTGAGCTGCCCGCATCTATGTCAGCGTATCACTGGGGATTGTCACTATTCAGGTCTTGTTTAGGTATTGTTGAGATCTCATGGATGGAAGTTACATCCATGCCATATATAGAATACACAACCTCACAGCGGAGGAGTTCTCAGTCCTCTGTTTCTTTTGGCTGGTTGGACAGTGTCTGAGATGATGTCTCCCTTTATAATAATTAATACCAAAAGATCCAATGTCCTTATGAGTTAGTAACTATTTTTTTATTATTTCTTTTAGGTTTTTGTTAATTTTGCCACCGAGCAGCTGCAAACTCCCCACTTTGCTGTCAGTCCACCATCCACTGGCGGGTACCATCTGTACCACTCACACATCTAGGCGTCAGAGGAGCAATCCTGTCTTCCATTACAGTTCCTCCAATACCAGACACAGGCACACCTGAGGATCTGGAAGAAATGCTCTGCCAGTCCCGTATTCTCTCCTTCATTTTCTTTTCTTTCTCTCTCTCTCTCTCTTTTTTTTTTCTAGACAAGATTTCTCTGTGCATCTTTGGCTCTCCTGGAACTGACTCTGTAGACCAGGCTGGTCTTGAACTGGTAGATCCACCTGCTTATGCCCCCGGAGTGCAGGGATTAAAAGTATGTGCTACCACACCCAGCTTCTCTTTCATTATATAATTTGAAATTCTTGGCTTATTAATAACCAACAAACTTTAAGGTCATTCTCCAACGTAGACTCCTTGAGATTTTTTCTATCAATGGCCAAGCCAGGAGGGTGAGAGCGCCTCTCTGACAAACATAGCAATGAGCTGGCAGAGTCCAAACTAAGAAGCTCAGGAGCCAAGAGGGCCACCCTAGACCACTCAAGTCAGACACCACATCTTCCTTTTAAATAGATCAAGTGTATAACTCATTTGAATAGGAAACAGTTATCAAGAATCACTTCTATGTTTTTTTCACATTTTTGAATAAATGCCTGGCAATTTCAATGCAAACTTTTCTCAAAACTAAATGACAATATGGTGTGACATGAAGAAATTCCCATATGCTTTCCTGCTTTATGCCAATCTATCAGCAAAACTTAAGACATTCATCACTTGTAACACTCTTCATAGAATCTCAGAGACTAATTTTGTTCAGTTTTAGAAGGAAATAAAAGTGGGTTCTGTTGCTGTTAATTTGGATGACTAATTGTTGTCTTAAGTCAGTTTTTTGTTTTTTGTTTTTTGTTTTTTTTAAAGTATTGAGGAATGTTGGCAGCCTTAGCTCATCTGGAGCTTGGTAGAAGCTCATGTTCTTAGGCCCCATCTCTGAGGGAGAGAATCTCACATCTCTGGTCTGTGCCCCAAAACTCTGGCTTTGATAAGCACAATTCAGGTTGGCAGCCAGCAGCCCTAGGTGAAATCTAGTCCTAGAAGAATTATACATGGCGCATAGTAACTGAACTGAGCTTTAAGTATTTTTCAAGGGTTCTCTAAAAACTCTCAGTCTCAGAATTGCTGCCTTCAAAAATAGGACTCCCATACACTCTATTAAAATAATAAATTACGTCTTACATTTAATAAAATGTGTAAAATCAATGTTGTCTACTACTGAAGAGAATTTCCAGTAAGACACTGAAGAACATTTTCTAACAGCATTTTTCTAAACCTCAATGATGGACCACATTAATTTCATTACAGAATTTGGCCTTAGCCAGCATTGGCATTAGGTATAATAGCTGTGCTATACAGAAAACACTCCATTGTGCCATTTCTTTTCTACACTAGAACTTCATTAAGCCTGTCTTTTCTGGATATTTTTTATATCCGAGATATTTTATTAGTAGGGACTAATCCAATCATGGGCAGCTTTGATGTCACTGGTTTTGATTTTCATGGATCCATCTCACGAATTACACTTTTGGTAAAGAAATTACAATTTAGGACTTTATGATTTTTCTTTCCTCCTGCTCTGATATAATCCATTGTGAAAATGAAAGACATAGCCCTTTCTGTTGTTGAATCAATAAATACCAATTTGTGAAACATGAATATATTTATACTGTAGTGAATAAATGAGATGTGCCATAATTTAACCTGGCTCTTGAAAGTCATTGTGTTTGTGCCAGTGCATTCCTTGCATCTTTATTTGTGTCTTTGGGGATCCAATTTAATTTGGGTAAGGAGGAAATGGAACAACTCCACATCTTTTACAGTTTGAAAGGTTAAAATTTAATTGAGTTTTGCTCTGCGATGTCCTCCTCTTAGGGGTTCTTTTCTGTCTTTGAACTGCTGTATTCTTGAAGTTTATGCTTCAAGGTATGCCTTTGAACAATAAGCAGGAAGAAAAAGAAACCCAACATACTAAAGTGGCACATCCCAGAAGACTGGACACAAAGGTCAAATCTTATGCTAATGTTGAAAATGCCATTACCTTTAGAAGTCATGCGGATATTTTATGCCTTTGCAGTTAAACACTTGTCTTAAGACTTTTGAGCTGAAGGTCACACAACTGAGACTTTTAAGCAAACTCTTCTTTGGAAATCGTCCTGAGTATGTACTTTATAGGGCAGAGATAGCAATGATAATTCCAGTTCCAGCAGCGTAGCACTTCCTGTATGCTTCAGCTGCACTTTCACATGCTATATTAAAATCCACATACGAAACACTTGTAAATATATAGTGAAATGTGCATTAATATTTGGTGGTTTAAGATTAGAGTTTGGTTTGTTTATTCAAGATTAAATTGAAAAGTAATCTAACGTGAACATTTCAAAGCATTTCACAAACGCATCTCTTAGTGTTCACGAGTGCTTCTCCATTAACAAATTTGCCCACCCCATCCAGGGAGAGGGACACTTCACATTTTCAAACTGCTTCGACTATGCATCTCTCTTGGTATAATTTAGTTTTATACTTGAAATAGTCAAAGCCCTTTCATACATCTAAAGTTTACATGATCATATGCATTTGCTCATTTAAATACTATTTACCAGAATGATAAAAAACTATTCTGTACACAAACACATGGAGTACAGCAAACATGGGCCAGCAGCGTAATGTATGGAAAAGCCATGGCTGTATCCTTGAGTATGCGAACAGATGAGGATGACAAAGTGCGGTCACAGAGGATGAATGCTGCCTGCTGTGGGCCACAGAATCATTCAGTCTGGGAGTCTGGGTACAGACTGTACTACTCAAAAGGCCTTTGAGATGGAGAATGGGGCGGGGGGGGGGAGTGTGAGAGCATACCGACAATATTTAATGGGCAACAGGTATTTGCCAGTGGCTTTGGGAAACTAATACCGTGAGAATGTGTATCTTTTAAGAACTTCATTACATTCCAGTACGGCTACTAGAGCTCTTGTTATTCCAGTGTTTGAGGGGCAGAGAAGAAAGGAGCTGTGAGGAGGGAGAAGCTAACAAATATTGTATAGATAACCAGCAATTTCTTCTACAGGAACACACAAGAGGCTTCCTGTTCATTTTGCATGGAAACAGAATAAACTGGATTCCGATTTGTTGAATAACATCAAATTTTGTAACTATCTAGGTTATATGAATATTTTCAGGATTAAAGCTGCATGTTCAGATTTATAAAGCAAAAGCCACTTTTATTTGTAGGAATTATTGTCAAGTTTAGTGTAGTAGATAAGGAGAATATTTTATGCAGATAGAGATTTACATTTGGACTAAATAAATAGTCCTGCCATTTTCTCACAGTGAGAACTCCTATGGAGATCTTTCATGGATAAATGATTCCTGTAGGGAAGGGCTTCAAGAGGCTGGAAAAAGAAGAATTTCCACAGTTATTTGTTCCTGTTTGTTTTCACAGAAGACAGCATAGCCATGTTCACTGAAGCACTACTCATGGTACCCAGGTTATATAATCAGCCTGACTGTCTATCAACAGTTGAATGGAAAGAGAAAACATGATATATCTGCAAAATGGAATTTTATTTGTCCATAAAGAAATGAAATCATGCTATTTGTGGGAACATGTGTACAATTTGAGATCATCATAGTAAATGGACTGAGGTAGCCTCAGGAAGATATTCTCCAGGTTAGTTTTGCCCTCACTTGGGATCCTATGTATTTACATGTGTGTGTGTGTGTGTGTGTATGTATATATACATATATATGTATGTATATATATATATATATATACACACATATATATGCATATGTACATGTATATGATGTATACACATCAGATATGTATATGTATATATGTATATGATGCATATATATGATATATACATATGTATGTATACATGTGTATATATATACACACATATGTATATGATGTATACACACACATATGTGAAAGGAAAAAGCCTGAAGAAGAGAAGGAGGCTAGCAAGGGTGGTGGTGAAGTGAAAGAAAATGGGGAAGGTATAGGAAATAAAATGCCCACAGTGCATAGCTTCCTGGAAAGAAACAGACTTTTTGAAATCCCGCACTATGTGTAATGGATGTATGCATAAAAGCTATATTCTACTCCTTTATGAGTGGGTTTGTCTGACTTTCTTACATGCAAAACTGTTTTGAGGAAAGTGAGATCCACTAAGTTAAATCTGAAAATCCTGGCAAAATCTGTTGTTTAAATCACGTCTAGAAACCTCACCAGAAAATCCCTCTCTAAAATGGGATCTATGTCCTTCCTTCTCTGACTGCTGGAGTCTCAGAGATGTACTGCCTTTCGATCTCTAGTCCTTCACTTCCTGCTCCATCCTTCACCTGGATACACACCTCTCTCTGTGCCTCCAACAGAGACCAAACAACTCCATTTCCCAAGTCCAGTTGGCACTTGAACACTTCTGTCTGCTCACCTCTCACTTGATAGACTTTCAACCCTTGGAATCCACAGCTCTATGCTTTCATGGCTTGTTTGCACAATTGCATTTCATTTTAGGCAGTTGTCCTTTCCATGCGACAAACTGGCCAGACTTTGCAAGCTTTGTTCTTAGAGCCCTGTTTCCGGATTCTTCGGTTTTTATCTACTACCAATAGTTTTGGAAGTCTCTGTATCACCGGTTGCCACCAATGAGCTGATGACTCATGGTTCCTTTTCCTCTCTGTTGAGCTGCAGATGAGTCTCAGCACCCATCTGGCTTTCCACTCATGTCTCATCAAACCCATTCATCACCTTCATCTGAAGCATGCCAGGGAGCCTAGCCACCTACCTTCTGGTAACAGGAACTGTTCTTGCAGGGTTCCCTAACATCTGCTGCGTCTCCCACATCCCAGAATCCATTCTCTGTAGAGTCCTTGGGATCATCTGTGTTATATCTTGTGGTGTTCCTTTTTCTCTCTTTCGCAACCATCGTAAAAGCTTTCATTATTTCTGTTCAGCACTGCAGCTTCACCACAGCACTAGTACGTTAAAGCTTTCTCTTCATCAGATTCTACTTTCTTTGTTTCTAACGGAGGTGATGAACCTCCTTTCTTCTTCAGCTGAGCACCAGATCTCCACTCCTGATGAAATCTCAATGCCTTACCAATATTTAGGAATAAAGAAGAGATTTTTAAACCACATCTTGAAGTCTCTGATCTACTCCTTCTCCTCAGCTCTTCGAGTGCCACAATGGTGCTTCAATAAATCCAGATGCAGAATGTGAATGCACCTGTGTCTCCTTGTGCTGCGTTCTCTCTCCTCCCCCTCTCATCAACCGAATTAACTTCTCACTGTTGTTTCTCTTGAATGTCCCTGAAAGCTCCATTTGGTAAAATGTCCCTGAAAGCTCCAGTCAATGGCATTAGGAAGTCATGGAAACTTTGAAAAATAGGATGTACTGGGATGTCTTCAGGTTATCATGGCTGTGCTCCAGAAGACTGTTGAGAAGTCCTCTGCTCACCCCATCTCACCTGCTTCCCAGCCTCGAGGTGAGCAATTTTCTCCACCGCATGCTTCCACCACCATGTGCTACCGCACACCCAAAGCAACAGGGCATCCAATTATGAATGAAACCTCTGAAGGCATAAACCAGTCTGAACCTTTACTCTTTATAAATTGGCTCTCTCAGTACTTGTCATAATAGAGGAAAGCTGTCCAACTCACTTCTCAAGTTCATTTGTCAGTCTAAGTGTTGCTCTTCTGGAGCACTTTCCTAAACACTGCCCGTGGTTCCTTCTGCAATTATTTCCTCCCATTTCATTCTATGTATGGCCTCTTCAGCAAGACCATGACTATATACAATAAGACAAGTATTCCTTTTGAAAATGTTTCCTCCACTCAATTGCAAGTTTCATCAGGCCAATGACAATGGTATGCATGTCTCTCTCTGTCTCTCTCTCCGTGTGTGTGTGTGTGTGTGTGTGTGTGTGTGTGTGTGTGTGTGTGTGTTTTTCTGTTCTCAGTTTAGTTTCCAGTGCCTGACACTGAATAAGGGATCACTAGACATTTGTTGAAATGAGTCAGTGAATGGTGATCAGCTATTGATTTTCTCAGGTCCTCCATGGTCATGTCTATCAGGGAGACTGAGTCAGCAACATAAAATACGAATTGAAATGCCCAGAAAAATCAAGGAAAACCCAACGTAAAAGGTTCCAATTGAGCTGATTTGGGGGCTGATTAGAGAAGGCAGCCATAGTGCGATAGAGGGCTCAGTCCTGAAAGTGCACAAAAGGGTGAAATAATTCATTGCTTGAGTATCTTCACATAAGTTTCTTTGGTAAAGACTGGCTTGGAGGTGAGGATAAGGGGGAAAATTCAGAGGGCAACTAGGCACCACACTGCTTGCCCTCCAGCCATCAGGAGCAGAGGCTACAACAGAGACTAGCCAAAGAAGTCTGTAGCTCAGTAAATGGCCTGCCTTTCCAGAACCCTCATCATCTGCTTGCTCTGCAGACATGGATCCCTATCAGGCTTATAGATATCAGCTCTGCCTCTTCTGTTTTCCTCCAGTCTGTACCAGACTGGCTTCTCTCAATCCAACTGAATCACAATAGCCCCCCGTATCAGTCACTGTCGACCTTAGTGAATCTTCAGTAGCTGCCAGCAAAGCAGCCTCAGACCCACTGCCCTGCACCGTCTCCATGGAGGCAGCAACCTATTGCTCCCATATGATTCGATGCAGCACCGTACGATGTCTGTGTCTGTGAATATTCTTCTGTTGCTTTCCAGAGGTTATTTCCTCTCTTAATTCTTTGAATCTTTCCTTGGCACAAACAGAGAGGTGAGTGGCCTCCTCACTATGCCTCATTGTTTTCTCAACACTTATATATGCTTTTGTTATTAAAAACACAAAAGTTTTCATATTCCTTTCTTTATATGTGATGGAGTTATAGAAATAATTCCAGAATCATATGCATCACTGTACTCTCAGGGTACAGTACTGAATTTAGTGTAATGTTTATATGAAGGCTGATGAGGGAACAAATGAGAACACTATGGGGGATGTGGGACAGGACCTCCAGTATGCAGTCTTAGAGACTGCATAATCTTTTAGGACAAAAATAAGGTATAATTTATTCAAAGGAAGAATCTCCTTAATTTCTCATTAGGGTCTGCAGCTCTCAACCGTCCCACCCCCACAACGTTTGCAGCAGGTGCTGATTGACTCAGTGTGAGTGGCTCCAGCCTGGGCTCTCGAGAAGCTCCCTGATTGTGAAGCTCAGTTGTTTAAAGTCCACTGGCGCCTCTGACCAGAGCCCCATCCTTCAGCGTTCAGAAGGCCACTTGAGTTATCACCCTTCTACTTTTCTTGAAAACGACTCATTTCTTGCTTCCATAGAGAAACATTTTAGACGTGTGAAAAGCGTGTACATTTGCTGTAGTTTGTTCAAAACAAAATCTGTATACTTACTGACCATAAGGATAAGAAAATGCCAAGAGTCTGGTCCCGAGAGCCCAAGGGTAGCTAATGGGATCGTTAGGGCACATTCTCTTTACATCCACTCAATTCCTACTTCCCTCAAGCAAGTCAGCAACAAGGTCATAATAGAAACTTGGCATCTCTGGAGAGGAAATACTTCCCCATCAGAAGTAAACTGAAAACACCATTATGGCTGGCATGATACTGAATATGTGTTCTCCGTGTGACTGCGGGCGAAAGCAATAGTCATTCATTAGCAAGATGATCTTCACAAAGACAACCAAGTTGTAGGACTGAAATCTAGATTTGGGTCAGTTGTCAGCCCTGTGCCTCCCAGGCCATCGCAGTTCCTCTGGAACTCCACACAGACTCTATACCTGCTTTCTTTCAGGGAATTTGCAGTCACCATATTAAGCTGGGACCCCAGTAGGCTACCTGAACCTTCCTTACCCTCCTGTGTTCTAGTTTCCCCAGGGTCCAGAAGTTTTTCTTAGGAGACAGAGTTGTGGCAGAAGCTCATCCCCACAATTATTCTCTGGGCCATATTTGGGGGTTTAAATATGGTTCTATGTTGATGCTGTTTCTATCCATCTGAAATAAACAGAGAATTTGAATCTTGGCTTCCTAAGTTTAGGAGAAGTATCTCTCATGGTGTTCTCAATATCTGAGTGTCAGGATATTTAAAGGAATTGAAGTCATTGAAAGTTTGGTACAGAGCAGAAGGGTGTTAGTGTTCTCCTCCCCATAATAAATAAATAAACAAACAAATGAAGATATATTTTATCATATATATGTGTATGTATATATACATATTTATGCATATATGTGTGTGTGTGTGTGTGTGTATGTATATTGCACATGTGTACCTGCATGTATGTATATACATCATGTGCATGCCTGGTACCCATGGCAGAGGCCAGAACAGTGTATCAGATCTCCTGGAACTGGGGTTATAGATGGTTGTGAGTTACCATATGGTTGCTGGGAATTTAAACCTGGGTCTCCTGAAAGAGCAGCCATTGCTCTTAACCACTAAGCCATTTCTCCAGCCCCATAATATCCCCACTTTTGAATCTGTAGCTGTGCATTTGTGATTCTGTGTTTTAAACTTTTGTGTCTTAGGTGAACAATTTGATTTAGGCAAACAATGCAAGGAAAATTCAAACAGACTAAAATGAATTTCTAATCAAATGGGAATAAGAGCTAAGATGAGTATTTTAAAATCACCTTCCCCAGTTCAGTTTGCAAGCAGAATAGCAACAATCCAGAAATGTAAAGGAAAGTTTCAAAGTCCATTCCTTGCTTTGAAAATGCATTCTTTTAAGACAAGCATGGTGGCATACACCTGTAATAACAGTACTCAGGAAGCCAAGGCAGGGGCGTGGAGGTTTGAGGCCAGCCTAGGCTATACAGGGAGAAATGGAGAAATTGTTTCCCAAAATAAAAAAGTATTTTAAATATTCTTTCTCTGAAAACATCCTTATCTTTTCTATGTAATAAAGTTGTGGGCAATAGCTTTCCTACACAGTAATCCCAGTGTTTGGCCTCTTGTGAAATCTCACTCATTCAGGGAGGCTGGTCCACAAATACCTACTAAACCTAATTTGCAAGTGTTACCTTGGGCTAAGAAGAGAGAGAATCAGGCTAGAGGCTGAGGGCCTGCTTATCATATTCCTTCAGAAAAAGAGAGTCCTTCCACGGAAAGAAGATGATGCTTGGTGGGACGGGGTGGGGCCTTAGGAACTCTGCTTGCATAACTAAGACCTTACGGAGCCTTAACCAACGAGAACCCTTCAGAAAGAATGGACTTTCCAGCAGACTAGTCAGAAGGAAGTCTCGAGTTTGGCTTGCCTGCAGAAGAGGAGAAGGTTGTAGCCTGTGAGTGTTGTGTACCCCCTCACCTGGACTTTCTACAGAAAAATACTGATGGTGGCTGTTCAGTCAGACTGTCTCTGACAGTCTCTAAATCTCTTCTAAATCAGTATGCTGTGGTGTTATCAAAAGGATGGGTTAGAAAGATCTGCCCAGGGGCGTAAAGAATCCTATCGAAGCAGCACCCTCACTCAATGCCTGGTGTTAATGCAGAGGCAAAGCTGGGGCTTCTGCCCAAAGGCCCATGATCAGAAGAAACTGACGAGGTCTGAACATATAGTCCAACACTTAGGAACAGGATCTAACACATAGCAATCTTTATTAGCATCAGGGTGTGATGCAAAGGTTTTTCTCCTTCTCCATGAATGGGGCTTGGAAGAATCAAGCAAGTCACCTGTTCTGGGTGAATTCCTTTGAGAACGAAGCCTGACAGTCTAGTCTGGCTTTGTTCTCTGAGGGATCAACTCAGCTCAGTTTGGAATCATGGTATGTTTTCTTGTTCTGCATATTGTGTCCTTCTCAACAAAGCTGTTTTTATTTAAACATTTAGTTAGATGATGGTAAAATCACTAAACTAAATACCAACTGCCATAAATAGGTGTGATTGTAGTTCATGATTGTAACCCATAGAGGTCAGCCTCAGAGTAGATCTCTGCAGCTCAGAAAACAGGGCCTGCATGAGCCCTGTAGACTCAGGGTAGGAAGCCTGGGACTCTAAAAGCTGACTGGAAAATCAGGGCTTCTAATAGAGGCCTATAAGCTTGGGGATCTGAGGTAGGAGGGTCTGCAGGATTTCCAGGGCTACACTATGGATTCAATACCATCCTGTGCAGCTTAGTAAAAACCTTTTCTCAATATAAAACAAAACAGAAAACCAATTCAAACCATCAAAAATGCCAGGGACCAGAACTTAGAAATAGTACTATATGCTTAGTATGTGCAAGGCCCTGAACTCTACCCACATAAATGAGGGAAGCAGGCAGAGACACAGAGACAGGGAGAGGGAAAGACAGAGGTGAGGTGCTGAATAGAGATGGCTTCACTTGATCTCTGTTCAGGCAATTCAAGTCAATAAAACAATAAATATAGCAAAACATCAAAACACAGACAACCACAATAGCCAACAATGGCCAACTGTTAATACATTATCAGGGGAGAGAACTAAAGGCTGGCCATCTTCAACAAAAGGGTTGTGAAACATTAATATCAATGAAGAGCTTATGCTATGGTAAGATCTTTATTAATGTGGACTAGTGTTCACAATCTAAAGTTAGCAATGTTTACAATATAATTTTATTTTGTGAAAAATAGGAAATCAAGTTGTAGTGACATTGCTTAATGTTTCTTAAGGATTTGCAAATAAGGGAGTGACGTGATGAGGGCCTGGTGTGTGTACTTCTTAGAAGCACCCATTGGCCCACTCTCCCCCTACAGTGTCCTACTGTTAGCCAGCGTGACAGCTCACAAAGAACATTTCTATTCTATTCACCTATTTCCCAGCAATGCCAAGATGATTTCCTTACAGTGACAGATAGGATGCTAAACAGTAGGAAAGGAGTTTGTGAGCAGCTGGCTTTGGGGATGAATCCAATGGAAGGGTCCTATGGTGTCCTCGGAGGTAAAACGCTCTTCACCCGACCTTCAGCAGGCTCTCCTATGCTCGTATAGGCATAGATGAGAATATGTATGTTTTTAGTCACCAGAAGAGACAAGTAGCACTTGATCACAATTTGGATAAGTAATTGCATCAGAGTTTGAACCCAAGATCACATAAACACACACACACAGACACACACACACACACACACACACACATACACACACACAAATAAATGTGCGTATATATCGGTATCATTTTTAAATATTATAAGAGTAATACCTTCATGCTCTGACCCAAATTATTTTCTTCTTGCCTTTCTAGGGGTGGATGGGTACCTGAACTTGTATGTGCACAGGTGTATGCAGGTACATGTGTGTGCATGTGTGTGTGGAGGCTGGAGACCAATCTTGGTTGTCATTCTTCAGGAGCAGCTATCCGCCTTGTTTTTGAGACAGGGAGTATCACTGGAAAGGGAGTCACCAAGTAGACTAGTCTCTCTGGTCAGCGTACCCCCAGAGATCTGTCTATCTCTACCTCCCCAATTTCGGGATTACAAGCACGTGTCACATCCACCCTTTTTGTGTGGGTTCTGGGGATAGAACTCAGGTCTTCATGCTTGAGTATCAAGTACTTGATCCACTATTTTTTTCTTTCTGTCTGTCTGATGTTCTGTGTGTGTGTTTGTGTGTGTGTGTATGTGTATGTGTGTGTGTGTGTGTGTGTGTGTGTGTGTGTGTGTGTGTGTATTCCTGTGAGTCAAGATCTTGTAATGTAGCATAAGTTGGTCTGGAATTCTCTCTTTAGTATTTGGATCACAGGTGTGTGACAAGTTCCAATTATTTCCTAAGAATCAATTCTAAGCAGATTTTAGCAGGAAAAACTGAAACATTCTCAGTCCTTTTCTACATGCCTCCAAATGGCCACGTGGGAAAGTTTGTGTTCTCCCGCACTTCTCTCTGTCCATTTGCCTGTCTTGGATGGTATGTGGACAGTGAAAAGTGGGGATACTCTTACACTGTGGCATTGGCCGGGAGTTCTGAATGGACCTTGATTGAGGAAGATCAGATAAGGCAGCAGCAGAGTGTTTTCACTTTAGTCTGGCCAATGGGGAGCTCAAAGAATGATGATGAATTTGTCATCCAGCAGAGGCCCAGCATTGTCTGTAAGGGTTCTGTTGGGGCAGTTTATTTTTAGTTGTGTTTAAAGTAATTGTTTTTGTGCACTGTTGGGAAAAAGGATGCATAGGCCTTGGCATTTTGTATTGCTTGTAGGTGTTGGATTTCTGTGGGGGATGCCTAGTTGCTTATGATCTTCACACGGTATCAGTAAAACACCTAAGGAGTTCTGCATAAATAAAAACACCTGAGCTCAGAGCACAGGGTTCCACTATTGGTCAGGTATGGCACTGGCCATGATAGTGGTTCCCCCTGCTGAGGTCCGGCAGAGCTTACACCTATGAAAAGGTCTACCATACTGAGCCACCTCAGCAGCTAACAACTACAGGTTCTGTTCAGGTACTTAGGCTGATGCTTTCAGACCAATGTGGCCACATTGGACAGATAAGGCAGAGAGGTTCATTCTCAACACCCACGAGGGGTGGCTATGGGGACATTCCTTGAACAGAGGGAGAGGGGATTGTTAAAGGTTTGGCCCAGACTACTCAAGCTTCTAAAAACATCATTCATAGAGGAACACAACCACCTTGTTACAAATTTTCTGGCCATTTGCTGTTATCATAGAGTAAATCCCCAAAGAGAAGTACAAACTAGGAGCTATTACACAAATGCATTCAATTTCCCTCATGGTATTTATTTATATTTCTTATTCCACAGCAACTGATTGAAAATATTCTTTGCTATCCTTTTGTATGTTTATCATTAAATGTTGATTTATAGTAGTTCATGTGAGAGCTCTGGAATGCATAGCTCTCTTTTACTGGGGAAGCCAGATGCTTACGAATGGAATCCCAGAAGTGCCTTCTGACTCAACAAGTGACAGCAGGGAAAAGGAACCATGAGCGAAGGAGGGACGTCCCTTCCTTAGGAAATCCAGAGGAGCTTCCTAGGAGAGGAGGATCTCTGCTTCCACTGTGGGGGAGTTTCATCTGGCCCAGGGGTGTCATCTTCAGGCAACAGGATGTGTGTGATGAAGTAGCTACAACATCTGACAGGCAAACACTGAGAATACAGTAATTACCTTCTGGGTTAAAAACTCTTGGAGAGCACTAACCCAAGGTGTGGTGAGCCTGGAGCTGGACAGGCTGGTAGGAGATGGCCATGAAAGCCCCACAAAGGTCAAGTGTCATGGCTTGGACTTAAATGGTAAATTATATAGAGACCCTCTTTAGGGTCATTCTCTATGGCTCCCAAACAAATGTGTTTTATATGATCTTTTTCAAGATAGCTGAGATACTGTACTGTTTAAAACCCCACAATATTCAAAAGTAAACATTGGAAGGACTGTTACAAAAGTTATCTAAACTGTGTTTTGGAATAATGGCTCTGGACTCCACCAGGTTTCACTTGGAAATAAAGCAATGAGTGGCAATGATGGGGACAGAGCTTAGCTTGCAGAGGAAATTGGGAAATGTTTAGAAGACAAAGCAAAGTGAGGGGACTGAAGTATACATTTCTCATTAGAGAGGTCTGGACTGGGAGAAAAGTCATGACAAATACAATGATATCCAAAATAGGAAAAGATTGACATTGCTTAAACAGTAGTGGAGGAGAAGAAAGCTGGCAAATGTGCTGAGGAAAACCAGATTCAAAAGAACAAAGAAAGGAGAACTGAGAAGACCAGGGAATGCCACTGAAGAGTGAAGAATGGAAGGAAAAGATATGAAAGAGTACACACAGATGGGATGGGCCATTGTGCTCAAATATGGAAGCATGGCTTCTTCCTACCTCCATCTTGACTTGACAGTGTGGATTCCAGCTGTAGATTTCTCCTTTCAGGGATATCACCTCCTATCCTTATAATCTCAGTTCTTTTCCTTGACTGTGGCCACTCCTCTATGATCTGTTTTGCATAGACATTTCTAATTCACTTCTTAGCTATAGCCAGGATTCTTCTACCATACCAGAGGCATGAAAGTCTATGTCTAATACAACAAAATCCACTGGCGTGAAAACACCTGTCACTTGTTCAATGGGCATCGCTCCAGATAGCTACAACTCTGGGTCTAAAACGTGCGCTGAAAAAGAGGAAAGTAATCCAGAACTACACGGAAGTGACTCCGTTAACTGTCTAATGGACTGCTTAGGCCGGCCTGGCAGGACCAGTGGAACTGGCCCTACTCCTTGCCATGGGAGAGGGAAGTCAGATCCCAGAGATTTCATGATATAGCTGCACATGAACTTTAATGCCGTGTGATTGTGTCTGCATGGGTTGCTCCTTATGCTCTTGCATATTTAGACTTGGATATGCTTGGGTGTCTTGATGATAGCATGCAGAAGAATTCCCCCATGCTTGCAGAGACTTTGGCTTACACAGGTGGAGCACAACAATAAATGACTCACAGGACTGGCTGAGGGTAGATCATGGAGTCCGTATCCAAATTATTCACCCTCTCTAAACCGCACTCTTTGTAAGCCTGCTGCATCTGCTGATCGGGCAATGTTCTCTGAAGATGAGATGCAGTGTGGGGTTGATTGTCTTTGTTCCCAGCACTTGATTCAGCTGTCACTCACAGATCAGGGCCAGTGCCTAACAGGAGAGCTATTTCCATATTGAGGTAAGACTGAATAAGTGGTAGAAAATGAGTTAGCCTGTCTACCCTGCTTAAGCTCTGTAAGGACCTCCAGATGTGTGCGATGCAGAGGCCAGAACATGTTCCTCCTGGGATGGCAGTCTGTCTTCCTCACCCAGCACCAACATACCCAACGTTCATGACTGTCACATCCAGATGGGGGCTAGAGAGCGGAAAGCAAAGTCTTGGGCCTTAAAGTAAGTTGTTTTTGTTCATGGCATTTCTAGATACCAGTAAAAAGAGCAAACCCAAACATATGAACCTGGGTTTAAAATTTCCAAATAACCAGAGGTATCTAGAGGAGATCCTGGATTTTCTCCTAATCGAAACCTAAATCTCTGGCTGGTTATTGTATAACGGATGCTGGTAAAAGGCACACAGCGCTGTCACAGACATAGGATGTTATTACTCAGGGCAAGCAAAGCAAGTGGCATGAGCTTTATATTGGCTCATTTGCTTCCGCATTTCCCATAAGTCCTATGGGCCAACATGAGTGGATCTGGGAATGCCTTGTGTGAATGGGGCTAGAAGACAGGAAGAGGATGGCAAGCTGCAGAACCAACTGCAAAAATCAGTAGTGAGCAAGCTCACTCTGTCTGAGAGGGTTATTGTGATGTGAACCCATTTTTGCTTATTGTAACACAATCCTGAGAAATCCGCCTGGATTCTGGACAAAAATAGACAAACTAATTGGAGGGACCTCAGCAGTGGCTACTTGAAGAGGATATGATAGCATAGTTTTGTGCTATTCGTTCAATTAAATATTTAAGTTCTACACTGATATGTGGCATTCGTCACAAGCTGTATTTTAACTAGAATACATGATGCATTTGTGCACATGGCTTGAAATCCCATGAAACACAGAGCAGTTAGTTGCTTCTTGAAACTCCCAATGCTGCATGAAACCAGTATGTTTTCTATTCTCAGTATATTTGCTCTTAAAAATAGACCAATGCTACCTCCTTCCACTCACTCTCCAGTTGCCCATCAAATAAAGCAGCAGCACCTTCATCAGAGACATGCAGCCTTCTCTTAAGTATCTCTCAAGATATTTTCATGAAGATGCTAAAATTCCGTAGCCCTGAACGTGATCAACATTGTCACTATTTCCTTGACTTGTGGATATGAGTAACTGGATATTCTTGCTTGTATGTTCAGCATCTTTAGGTTGGGAGGTCCTGTCTCCTGATTCTTAGCAGAGTAGCTCCATTACTATTGATTCTATTACTAGAAGAACTGGTCCACTCTTTTCACCGTAGTGGAATTTGCCTACAGCAATTCATCACCCATTTCAAAAGAGAACATGTTTTCTTGCAACTAGGGCCTTCCTCTGTTACAGGTCCCTTGCTACTGTCTCCACCACCCTGTCACCTTACTGTAACTAGAGGGGGTGGCAGGCTTTCTAAGAGGGTCTTTAATATGTCTTTGGTCACACCTGCAGTCTGAGCAGGATTTTGGTGATCAGAACTAGGCACAGATAAATGGCGAGGGATCCCTAGAGTTAATACTATAATGATAATAAAAGAACTGTGTAAACAGACTCAGAAGACATATTCCTCTGACATAGGAATATTCTAGAAGGTTCCAAAATGTTTCAGAATTGCCTTCAAGCAGATAAATCACAACATTCTGATTCAGTCCCCAGATGTTTGGAATCAGGAGTCCTTTATGACCCTGATTCTTGCCTTCTGCATACTCTGATGCACCTAGAAGACGATGCAGTGAAAGTGACCATGAGTAGGACAATAATGGCAACAAAGTCACCTCCTCAGACCCCTCTGCTCCTCCTTCATGCCTTCTACTTCAAGTGCCTGAATTTGCTTACCTGAGGTCCCTGTGTTTCTGGCTTACCAAACCTTTCCCAGGCCATGTCATTTAGTTCCCTGCTCACCTTAGGTTTCTTGGCATTCTGAGTAGGGCTGTGTGCTCAGCGGTATTCAGCTCCAATGTCCTCCTTTTGTGGTGGCTTGGTCCTAACATAAATAGGTGAAAGGAAAGGGATTCTGGGTGTAGAAGAAATTTTGTAGATAAGAGTGGTATAGATGGTGCCTCTGGATTCAGGAAACAGGAGAAATTGGTTTCAGGCAAAGGCCAGGGAGATACGAGTGAGGGAGGAGATATCAGCCTGAATTCCCGGAGACAGTTTGCATTTTGGAATAGAGAAAGGTTGAAATCCTTATAACTCCAAGGAAAGGCTCATTAGCAGTTCACTGGTGGGCACCACAGCAAGGGTAGAAAGTTCAGCTTCGAGGGAACAAACATTGCTGTGTGCTCTGAGTACCGAATCCTAAGAATGCATCCCAAAATGCATCTGCAACAGCCTAGCTAACTTCCACTTTGGCAACGTCTCTTTCTCTATTTTCCAATTAGCAATGGTTTGTTACTTTGGAGCCCAGAGCACACAAAGGGACACACTCATTCTATGCTCCCTACCCTGATTCTTCCTGAACAAATATCTTTGTATTTTCTTCACTGACTATATCTGGACACCGGTGGATTATTTTCTATTTCCCCTGGATCACTTTGAAATGTTCTCAAAGTAACTTCCTCAAAGTATACAACTTTCCTTCTCTTGCTATTTGCCCAGATCCCTGGAAACACCACAGAATTATGGCTTTGCAGCCATCAGACCATAGAAATCCAGCTCTTGTATATTTGTTTTCATCATCCCTGGTTCTTAGAGGAAAGCTAGCATATAAATCAAGATATCACAGGCTTCTCTGGAGGTTCACCAGTGGCTCAACATTCTGTAAAGAATATGTTCTGCTGTTTATGCATTCCAGGAGTATGAGACGATTCCCTGGGAACTCACTGACCATTACCACACTGGAACATTGCATCACTGAAAAATCCATCACTTAGGGACATCACCTCATCTGGGAGAATTTTCTCAGCTGTTTTTCTCATTAGTCTTGAACTCGCCAGCAGCTGCCTCAGAGAAGGCTTTAAACGTTCTCCATTTAAATTACAAGTATGCAGCGGTGATCTTCCCATTTAGTAAAAAACTTCCAATCATCACTGACAGGATTGAGTTGGCAATAAAAAATAAAGAGAAAAAGGATTAGAAAATGTGGTGCTGTAGAGTTCAATTGCATGTATATGACACAATGCACGAAAGAGACAGTGATGAGGCTATAAACTTTCCTGTGTTCTGCAGCCGCCTTTATTTCCGAGCATAAACTTTGGCATGCAATTACTTTTTCATTGAGAATTCTTTGATTAAATATTTAGCAGATCCTAACTGCCTACAGTGTCAGAAGCACTCAAGGCACAAACATGAATAATCAGAGTCACTTTCTGATGATCCTTCAGATTAGAGTAGAATAACAAGATTTAGGCAAATGGTCTTGATAATATGTCAAAAGACATGAGTCCAGATGTGCCTGTCAGCTGTAGTCTATCCATGCTGGTGTACCTGCTAGGATTGCAAGCTTACTATAGTGGGAACAGCTTCTGGAAACAGGAAGTAGATGGGGGCAGTGAAGTCCAACAAGGGTCTGTGACAGCAGAATGAGTGCCCACCAATGTTTAGATGAAGCTTCTTTCAGAATATGAATCGTGATTTTATCCTAAGGTTATCTGATTATTGTATATTTATACACACACTCAATATATACATATATTAATTACATGTGTCTCATCATGTGTGTATATATTAAATTATTATGAAACAGTGTAAGTAACATAACAAATATCTAAGCTACGTCTACATAAAACAAACAATGGATTAGAGTTAAGAGTTATTTTGTTTGGTAATATTGGGCAAAAACAGTGCTCTGCTTTGGACTGTACCATTCAGGTCCTATAGAAAGGAGCACTCATCCTATACAACTCAAATACAAGGGCTTTAATAAAGAGATAAAGAGGTGAGACAAGGATGTGTATTGGCAAGGTGATTTGCCACACCCAAAGGATGGGCATGAATGCTTTTTGAGAACAGCAGTCAACAATATGAATGGGGTGAAAGTATAGATGCACAGCTGGACTCCGACCAGATAAGAGGCAAAGAGATGCCTTGATATCTTTAAGGCTGTGCTCCCTGTCAGGTCTCTCCATTAGCAGAGCCAAAGTGGAAGCCAATTGCCAAAGGAATTTGGATGAGGAAGTCTGCAAGTAGCGACAACACAGGACAAATAGCAAGACAGAGGAGGGAGGGTAGCAGATGAGAGAGGAGATAGGGAATCATACTACCTGGCACTTATTAATTTGTTACATAAGCAAGGCAATGGCAATGGTGTTCAGCTAGTAAAGTAAATACTCGGTTAGAATGTATAATAAATACACAAGACAAAGAACATCATCTCCTCACTCTAATTGTAAGGACTTCCAGTATGATGCCAGCCTTCCCACATGGACCTTACTGAGGAAGAAGACACGCAGGAAGTTAAGGCTCGTTCACAGTTTGTACACTTTCGTCTCTATAGTTCCCATCAGTTCCAGTTGAACGAACACACAAATGTGAGGAGCACAGTTCTGAGCATCATGTTTGGTGTAAAGTTCATTCACCATAAGGAAGAACGAGCCAGTTCAGAGAACTTTTTACTGTGAGCAGAGTAATTTGAGCTGGATGGAAATACTGCATACGATACAGGTATGATATAGGGTAAATACCATCTCTGTTCCCTAGATTCACTGGACATAGGAACCTCATCATCATTCCCTGTAAGACTTGACAGATCGCACACAGCAAGTCCAAGTGAAGGAGTCAGCACAGTGATTCTTCACGGTTTGCCATCTGGCTGCCTTATCCTTGTCTCCTTACACTTACTGAGCATGTGTGAGTCATGTATGCCTACTATCCACCCAGGTATCTTCTCTGTAGTTCTTCTGTGCAGTAGTTTCAATGAGAATAGTCCCTTCAGACTCATGTTTGAGTATTTGGGCCCCATAGAGCAGGTAGAACCATTTGGGAAAGATTAGGAGGTGGGTCCTTGTTGGAGGAGGCGTGTCCTTGTTGGAGGAGGCGTGTCCTTGTTGAAGGAGGCGTGTCCTTGTTGGAGGAGGCGTGTCCTTGTTGGAGGAGGTATGTCACTGCGGGGCAGGTATTGAGGTTTGGAAAGTTTCATGCTGTACCCAGTGCTCATTCTTTGACTCCTTGTCCTGGATCAAGATGTGAGTTCTCAGCTCTTCCTTTGCTCTGCCATAATGGGTGAAGTATCAGGAAGTTAAATTAAACACACACACACACACACTTTTTTGGAACACTTAGATGTTCATCATAGCAATAGTAAAGTAAGTAAGACGCTTTGTTTTCACGCTTTTCTTCTTTGCCTGTTAAATAGTAGTTTCTGACCTTGCTTCTTTTCACCTGAGATTGGGAGAATCCTGGCATAGTTCTGAGCATTTGTCAGCCTCACCTTCTCACCCATAGAACTGATACAGTGCTTTTCTAACTCAGATAGTTGTTATAAGAATCAAGTTTAAAAAAACTTATATGCAGTCACAAGTGATGAGCAAGTAGTAGATTTTAATGAATGTTGCCTGATGTGGTGATGTGGCCATTGTTGACTCTGAGGCCATCAGTGACCCTGAGGCTCCAGCACATTGTCATTCATTGATCTTTGGCAATGTGGGCAAGCTATGCACGGTGGGTGAGCTTCTTTAAGTTTGTACTTTAGAGCGTAGAATACCTAGATGGCAATGGTGATATGGAAGTTGCTGAAGATGTGCATATTCCACACCATTCGGAGAACGATGCAGATCACTTATTTTTGTTACTAGTTATATTAGTCAGGATGTCATAACAAAAGACCATAGACTGGATGGCTCAAATGATAAAATGTGTTTCTCTAGAAAGTCCTTGATAAAGAGGCAAGGATGGTTGATTCCATTCCAAGTCCTTCCCAGGCTTGCAGCCTGCTCCATTTTTCTGTGTACTCAATGACCTCTTCTCTGTGGATGCCAAGGAGATGTGGGGGCTCTCTGGTGTCTCTCTCTGTAGGGATATTAATCCCATCAGGGTAGGGCCCTGCCATATGCCGTATTTTAACTCTAATTGCTCTGTAAAAAAGTCATGTCTAAATAGTCACATTGGGACTTAGGACTTTAATTCATGGATTTTTGAGAAGTCACAAAATTCAGTTCATAAAACCATTATTATTGCTGTTCTTAAAATTCAACATAAATACTTGCTTGTTTTAAGCCATTCTTACCCTTCCCCACTTAGAGATTATTTGAGGGTGTCTTGGAGATGGCTGAGCATATAAAACACTTCCATGCAAATGTCAGAACCTGTAGTAGTAGTACGCTGCTGTGGTGGCTCAGCAAGAGAGACAGGGAGGCATCATTCATAACCACAAACTCAGAAGGAACCACCATCACAGCCAGTGCCATACTCACAGTGGAATCCCAAGTGTCTGAGCTCAGGTGTATTTAATCTTTCAGAACTCCTCAGGTATTCCGATAGCCTGTGCAGATCATTAGCAATTAAACAACCCCCACAGGAATCCAACACCTGCAAACAATACAGAACGCCCTAGAATTAAGATAGCCCCTCACCCAACAGTGCATAAAACAATTTCAAACATACTAAAAATAAACTTCCCCAACAAGGACCAGAGTTTGGAGCTCCAGAACCCTCTTAAAACCTAAGTGCCCATGGCAGCTCACAAGGGATCCCAGTGCATAGGAGGCAGAGACTAGCAAGCAGACAGGCCAGACTAGCCAAAAAGGAAAGGTTCAGTTCAATAAGAGACTCTTCCTTAATATATATGATGTATGTACAGGTGATTGAGTCAGACACTAAATGTCAAATTCAAACCTACACACAACACTCATATACACATACATGTGTTTGTACACAAATACTCTTACACACACACATACCTATACACACATGAATACACATGCATGCATGTCACATACACACCCTATGCTGAAAGCAGTCTATAAAAGGAAATGATTTTTCTTTGTATTTGCATAGGATATTGCTATAATTATATATGCAGGCCTTCTCCACTTCAAGGATTTATTTGCATTTTGGTATTCATGACATCAAAGTAAATGCCTTATTAAAAACTAGAAGAGAAGGTTGTTGAAAAAAATAATAGAAAAAGCAGAGTCATGTGAAGTTGATGTCAGACTTACTGTATGTGACATGACTGTAGATAGTAACCGTACAGTCGAAGAAGTTATGTGGATTCTGAGTTAATATTGGGAACAACTTTTTCACAATTAATGTTGCCTGAAATTGGAGTCATTTGCATTTTGTGGTAACATTGCCAGTTTATTCAGTTACTTAATTCTAAACAGACTTGTTCAAATGACATGCTCTAGGCTCGAAATGACCCGAAGTTACCTGGGGCAATACATTTGCTCTTTGTGGGCCTTACATATAAAGCGAGAGTGTTGGCAGATGCGTTCTCTCCATTTTTTACACACTTCTTGTATTGCTAAAGAGACAATTTTTACTTAGCGATTATCTTCCAGAATGCTGGGAAGTCAAATATAGAGATGAGAACTCATTTTACTCCCTTCATTAAGTATTCCCCGTGTTATATACTTCTAGATATATTTAGTTGAAGGAACAGAAATTCACTCTTAAGGAAGAACAGGTTTATTGTAAAGGAACAGTAGGCAATTTTATGAGTATCCAATAATGAGGAATAAGAGAAATGAACCCCAAAAGCTATATCCCAAGTCTGTGTCTTGTCCCTCCCAAGAAGAAGCATAATATTTTACTTCAATTTTCAGTTTATCTATATGTTATCTATCATCACTGGCTTCTACTTCTTCAGGAATTTGCTCAAATCAAAAAGGTTGACAGCTGTCCATTTGCTTCAAGAAACAACAACAGACAAACAAAACCCTCCAAAATAAATGCCAGATTGTAGACTCTGGGTCCCTTAGTTCAGTTCCTCGATATGGGAAGCCTAGTTTGATTTCTGTAGCTGTGCTGAAATACTCTGCCCAAAAGCAACTTGGAGAAGAAAGGGATTCTTGGCTTATGCCTCCAGATCACAACATACCATTGAAGGAAGTCAGGGCAGGATTCAAGGCAGAGGCCTTGGACGCAGGAAGCCTGGAGGAATACATCTTGCTGGATAGCTCTTTGACTCTTTCACAGGTTCCTGATCAGATAGCTCTCCTAGTCAGCCCAGAAACACTTGCCTAGGGATGGTGCTGCTCACAGTGAGCATCAACTAATAATTAAGACCATCCTACACAGATATGCCCAAAGGTCAATTTGATCTAATTCCTTAATAGAGGCTTTCATTTTAGACGACTCTAGACTGTGTCAAGTTGACAAAGCTAACTAGGGCACCTGTTTTGGAGGAACCAGACTTCCAGAGTATTGGTCTGGGTTTATCCTTAACCAAGAAGATGAGATTGGTCAAATGGTTGGTATCACAGTGTCCAGGGACAACATGCAGGACAAAGGAGTTAACTGGTAGGACAGCCACCAAGAGGGCTGTAAACACACAGATAATAAAACAATAGTCTTTTAGGCACTACCCATGGCAGCACACAGTGGTAAATAACTTCTTCCCAGGAGTAGAAAAGGGACCACACATGCATTTATCAAAGTGAATTGGGATTGTAGGAGTGCATGGAGTATTAAAGTCACCACAGGGAAAGCCAGGGTTGAGAACTTGTTGGACACAGGAAACCAAGGAGTGGGAGTGACACCCTCAATTGGACCCATAAAGATGATGTCATCTACCACCATGACGGCAATGGCCCCATTGGTCTGTCCTCTGACCACCCCATGTGTGCATACAATGACTGACCAACAGGCAAAGGACTCCAGACTGCCCCAGGGGTTCAGCTCAACTATTTCACTGCTGTGGCTACACCCTACTAAATTGTTGTCTGCCAATTCTCCCTACCATTGGGCTGGAACCACCATCCATCCATCTTCCCAGACCTGTGCCCGCCATTTGCTTTGCTTCTACAGCCTCCAGCACGCTTCATTCCTGCAGCTGGACCCTGGTCCTCCCCTTCCACTCCATGGCAGCAGTTGCTGGTTCCCTCAGCTGGTTCTGTACCTTATTCTTCCAAGGACTCTACTTGCATCCTGATCAACTTCCCTATTTTTCCTTCTGAAACCTCTTTTTAAAATGATTCACTTCTTTTTGCAATCAGCATACAGAGTTTTACATATCATGGTAGCATTTTTGAAAATGTGTGTTTTGATTCTCTTGTCCCTCTTTTCTTGATCATTTCTCGTAGTGTCTACCCCAGCATGTCCCTCTTTTGTGTCCTGTGTGGATTTATTGTGGGTTTGTTAATCATTTGTAACCCATCTGCAACCCATATATGTGCATATGTACGTGTGTGTGCATATATGCGCATATGAAATATACTTATATTGCTGATATATACTTATATATTACTGAAATCTATATTTTATGTATAAGGTACAGAATTATATATTATATATTTTTCTCATGTGCTGTGTGGTCTGAGAGTTAATATCATAATTAAGATCAGAATAAAATAATCTGTGATCTCCTCCACCAGCATTACCGAGGAAATCAAGAAGTCTGGCAATTGTTGCCGCTGAAATTTCTGCGCTTTGTAAATTCACATTTATTCAATAAATTCGGAGTGTTCCTGGTATAAAGTATTAACAATTCTGCAGCTGACAGACGGCTGACTGGTTTGGCTCCCCATGGCTTGCTCAGCTTGCTTTCTTATACAAGCCAGGACTACCTGTCCAAGGGTGGTACTGCACTCAGTGAGCAGGAATCTCCCACATCAATCATTAATCAAGAAAATGCTCTCACAGGCTTGCTCCCAGGCACATCTGAAATGGGTATTTTTTCAACTAAGATTCCCTCTTCCCTGATGACCCTTATTTGACGAGGTTAACAACAAACAAAGCAGCCCACTACCTTCCGTGTTTCCTTAATAGCATGTTGTATCTGAAGTTCTCATGGTGAATTCACATGTCTATATCTCTGTTGTAGAAAATCTTTTTGTATCACAAACCTTCCCTACCTTAAATCACACAGATTGTTTCCCCCTCTGTTCTGGGAATTCTCGGGTTTCATTTATGATGTACATGTAGGTATATCAGCCAGTTTTAGAACATTTTCTATATGAAGTGAGGTGGGATTTAACTTTACATTTTCTTATTTCCCTGTTTTGCATGTACCTATGTGTTCTATCATCATATATTCAAAAATACTTTTCTTTAGGTGCTTCAATCCACAGACCCAGAGATACTATACAATAAGGAAGGCCCTGGTGGGGAAACAGGAAACTCCCTGGTAGAGTGGAGCTAGAACAGATGGTGCAGGTGGGCTGGGAGACGATGGGAATGGGAAGAGAATGGACCAGGTTGGGGGAGATGGATGGAGAGAGAGAATATATGGAGAGACAACTGTACTTGGAGGATATTTAGGGGGGAATCTGGAGAACTAGTGCAGTGGAAACTCACTGAAATCTACAAAGGAGACACTAGCAAGGACCTCTAATAATGGGGCATAGTGAGCCTGAACAGGCCATCTCCTGTTTCCAGGCAACGCTTCCAGTATTGGGACTGGCACATCATCCCAGCCACAAAATCTTCAACCTATAACCTATCTTCCCTACAGGATCCACTGGGACAATAGAAAGGCAGAATCCCACACCAAAGGAGGTAATCCATGCTTGATACTGCAGGCCAGGTGAGGAACTAGAGACTGGATAGCCATGAGATAATTTCTAATAATGTCTTATTCTGTTCATAGTTTGATGTTTAACCCAATCTTCATCAGAGAGGCTTCCTACAGCAGCTGATGGGAGCAAATGTAGAGGGCCAGGAAAAAACATCATACAGAGCTTAGGGAACCCCAAGGAAGAGGAGGAGGAGGAGGGATTGCTGGGACCAGAAGATTTGAGGATACCAGGAGAACAAGCCTCATGCATTCAACTGACCAGCACTCTCTGAGGCTCACAGAGCTTGAAGCAGCAGACATGGAACCTGTCTTGTGGTTGGGTTGTCTGGCTTGGTGTTCTGGCAGAACTCCTACAGGCTTGAGTGTGTGTGTGGGGTCTCTGAGCCTTTTGCCTGCCATTGGGAGGCTTTTTCCTCCTACTGGATTGCCTAGTCCACTCTTGATGTAGGGATTAGTGCCCGACCCTCTTCCATTTTGTTATACCCTGTTTGAACAGTAGTCCTTGGAGGACTGCTTTTTTTCTGGGGAGAGGCAGGGATGAAGGTAGGGGGTGGGGAATACATCTCGGGGAGAAGGGAGATGGGGGGAGCTGAGAGGAATGGAGACAGAGGAGGGGGAGTATTAGGATGTATTATATGAGAGAAGAAAGGTAAATAAAGAAAGAAAGAAAATACTATCCTTTAAAAATATATTTTGTGGTGATTTGAAAAAACTTGGCCTCCACTGGCTCATAGGGAATGGCACTATTAGGTGTTGTGGAAGTTAATTTGAAGTTGTGTTTAAAATAATTGTTTTTGTGCACTGTTGGAAAAAGGGATGCATAGACCTTGACATTCTGTATTGCTTGCAGGTGTTGGATTTCTGTGGGGGATGTTTGATTGCTAATGATCTGCACCTGAAGATCTCTGAATCAGTAAAAACACCTGAGCTCAGATGCTCGTGGTTCCACTGTGAGTATAGCACTGGCCATGATGGTGGTTCCCTCTGCGGAGGTCTGGCAGGGTTTCCACCAATGACTTTGCCTCCTTGTCTCTCTTGGTGAGCCATACAAACTTACAACTACAAATGGCCTACCAGTGTGGGCAGGACATCATGCAAGCTAATCCAACGTGGAGACAAGGAAGAGGAGAAGGAAACTCCAGACCTCAGAGTCTGGTAAAGTACACTCAGGGGTGCTTCTAGAGGACAGAGATTGTATATACTCAAAAATAATTGGTAGAAGTCTCCTGAAGAAAGAGGAGAAAAGGGAAATAAGTCTCTATGAAGAAAAAAGGCTGTGGAATTAATAAATAAATGAGGAAGAAAGCTCCAAGGTGAAAGCCACAGAATGGAGGCCCTCAGAGATAATGCATTCACCTGGGAGCATAAAAAAAGCAAGGTTCTTACTGCTTTTTCTGATCATGGAGCTGATGCTCCCTCTAGCCCCCAGTGGCAGCTTATTGTTTCACAAACTGAGTTGTATGTGTGTGAAGCTCAAGATGTTGTGTTTGAGGTCTATGAAGACGGGTATTTGTTTCCCTATGGTGTTGGTGAAAACAAGGCCAAGCTGCCAGAATGTTTTAACTGGAGATTCTTCCCACCAGCCCAGTTGGTTGTGGAATCCATGGCTTACAGCAACGAACTGCTTAGTTAAACCGAACAGTTTCTATTTTTCTTTCTTTTTCTGCAAACCTATATACAAGAGGTCCTGATAAGACACATCTGCTGTGGTGATGAGAACTCCACCCACAAAGGAACCCTTACTGCAGACAAACTGACCAGTTATTTTCCAGCAAATCGGACTAGACTCTATCTTAAAACCTGGAAAGTGTTTCTTTAGGATCAGCACACAGAAGCTGTCTTCTAGAACTGGCCGAGGTTGTATCTCAAGCTGGCAGCCGAACTCGGTATTATAAGAGTTACCCAACTGGTTCTGGTTTTGAAAGCATAAAGGGGTCTTTGGAGAGCAGCTGAGGCTTGGCACTGTAAGAGGCCATTGCTGAGGGTGCAGCCAAAGTAGCATTTGAAGGCTGATATTGAAGGGGTCATGCAGAGAAGTGAAGGCTTGGCACCCAATTGTAGCAAGGGACCTTAGCAGTTTTTGAGATTCCAGTACCATGGGATGACCACAAGGAGCAACAGCAGTCTATTGGAGCCAGAAGAGCTTGGAGGACAAACTGTGTGTGCTGCACAGGGCAGAGCCAGAGAAATGATCCAAGCCCTTTGGAGGAGCCCAGAAGATCATGAGTGAATTCCAAATAACTAGACATTAATAATATTTTTCTGCTGTGCAAAGACATTGTGAAATGCTTGATAGATGTTTAGTATCATTTGGTCATGTGCATTAGCAACTCTCATGATTGTTGCACTTAAAAATAGTTTTGCTGGTGTAGTGTTAATTTGTGTTGTAAAGGTAAAGCAATTTTTTTATATACAGAAAACGAGAATTGTGAAAGTTTATTTTTAGTTGTGTTTAAAATAATTGTTTTTATGCACTGTTGGAAAAAAGGATTGACATTTTGTATTTTTTGCAGGTGTTGGATTTCTGTGGGGGATGTTTGATTGCTAATGATCTGCACCTGAAGAGCTCTGACTCAATAAAAATACCTGAGCTCAGATGCTTGGGGTTCCACTGTGAGTATGGCACTGACCATGATGGTGGCTCCCTCTGCGGAGGACTGGCAGGGTTTGCAGTTCTGAAATATGCCTCCTAGTCTTCCATGCTGAGTGGCCCCAGCAGCAGTGTACTACTACAATTAGAAGGCATGGCCTTGTGGGAGGAAGTATGTCACTGGGGGAGGGTTTTGAGATTTCAGAAGCTCAAGCCAGGCCCAGTCCTGTTGGTCCAGACTCCATCCCCAACATAACCCCAAGATGGTGGTTTGGTCACGTAAGCACAGTTAGATGTATATTAGGTTCCCACCTCTCATACATAGGCTTGTGTGCCAGAAATCCCTCCACAGCTCCCCAGGTTCTCTCAAAAAAGCCCACCATCTCCACTCCTGTGCTTTCCTCCCAGGCAATCGGAAGCAGCCACCTCAACCCTTCTCTGTCTGTTTCTCCTTCTTCCCTTTCTGTGCTAGGGCCTTTAAAATCTACCATCTGCCCACAAAACCAAAGCAGCCCCCTGTCCCTAGTCCTTTGACTCTCCAGAGCAAACACATCTTTGTTCTAAGTAGAAGGTGTCTGGGTGTGTTCTGTGCTGACTCCAGGTCTTTCAGGTCTCTAACTCTTCCCGCTGCCTACCGATCCAGATGTAGAACTCTCAGCTCCCTCTCCAGCACCATGTCTGCCTGCCTGCCGCCATGCTTCCCGTCATACTAACGATGGACTAAACCTCTGGACTCTAAGCCAGGCCCAGTGAAATGCTTTCCTTTATGAGAGTTGTGTGGTCACAGTGTCTCTTCACAGCGACAGTAACCCTAACAAAGACAGAAGTTGGTACCAGGGACTGGAGTATTACGGCGATAGGTCTGACCTGGTTCTTGTTTGGAAGGATATGGAACACCTTGGGACTTTGGACTAGAAAAGCATTGGCTGCTTTAAGCAAAACTTAATGAGCCATCCTGGTAGGAGCATGGAAGACAGTGATGCTGAGGGAGATACGGACTGTGGGGGCCCGGCTCAAGAGGTTTCAGAGGAGAAGAGTATTAGTATGTGGCCTAGAGATTGTTCTTGTGATATTTTGGAGGAAGAATGTGGCTGTTTTCTGCCCACCCTCCAAAATAATCTGCTAGAAGCTAAACTGGAGAATTAAGGATTAACAGCTGTGGTAGAGACATTTCCAACCAGCCTAACACTGGCTGTGTCCTGTGGCTATTAGCGGTGAGTCTTATACAAGGATCAAACTGAGTGAAGAAAAATACAAAAAAATACAGGATGAGGAGTCCTGTCAATCTGCTCATTTTCAAAACCATTTTGTCATTTTTCAGTCCCCTTGACTCTTGGTATAGCTCAGAGGATCAATATATCAATTTCTATAATTTCCTTGAGGTGGGATGGATAAGAAATTTGTTGAGTCTGTACACGTTTGGGGAGTATTAATGCTTCAAAAGGTATTCTGCAAGGTTTGACTCATAAATTATTGATGCTTTTTTTCTGATATATACATATATTAAAATAAACCTACTTTTGTATTTTATGTCCTACAACTTTTTATATGTTGTATTTTAAATTTTCATTCATTTCAAAGTATTTTCTAATACTCTAATTTCTAATTCATTTAATATTTTGAACCCTGTCATGGTTAGATATTTATTCTGTAGCTTCAATTATTTTTCATTGCTATCTATCTTTTGACTTTTAAATTGGTGTCTTTCTGGTTAGAAAATATTATTCATATTTTTAAATTAATCCTGAGTTTTTGATAACCCAGGGTATTTTCCACTTTAAAAAATTGCTTGCATACATTAAAAAAAAGTTTTACCTTGCCGTTTGATGGAGTATTTGACAAATGTCATGTGTATCTTTGAATGTCAAAGTAACTTATATTAAAGTTATTTCTTTCAATATTTTCCCTCTTCCCATTTTCATTGGCATTGATTTTGACCACACATGTATAGTCCGATGGAAGTTTGCCATGTGACTCAAGAGCACTTACCCTGATCTACTGTCTTTTGCTCCTTTTGTCTTGGAGGCTGTGCATTCACTTACAATCCGCTCTCTGCTGGGTTGATAGTTATTCTCGGGTCTAATTACCCTTCACCTCCCGTGTAACAGGTTTCATTTCTCGTTTGACTTTGATTTTATTATTATATCTTCTTATAATTATGCTAGACTGTACTTCTAACTTTGTAAAATAAAAAAAAATCATAAAAAGCATATAATCATCCTTTTAATTTTGAGAGGTTAATTTTCCTCCTTACATTCTGTTTATGTCTGAAAATATCCACTGGACGCCCAGTGTTGCGATAATTACCTTCTTGGACTCTGGATCTCCTTTTGTTTTGAAATAACGCCTCCGGTTCATTTAGTTGCATGACCTCGCACCAGGCACTGTTTCTGAGGCTTGACTGAAAGGTTTGCTAGATGGAACAAAACCAGAATTTAGTGTAGGTCTTAGTTCCTCTACTTTTTGAGGCCAAATCCTGAGCTTTCTTGTTTCCCACACTCTATGCACTTTGAAATGTTTCCACTTGTGTGACAGGAACAGCCCCATACTATTTCTGAAGAGTATCCACCTGCTGCTTTGTACCACTGCATACACCATCCTCACTGCACCAGGGCACACTCTGCTCAGCACTGAAGGACACCTGCAGGTCTGCAGCATACCCCCATGCAGCCACCTACCACAGTGCTCTGTTGTATACGTGCTATTTTGTTTTCAACCATCTCTTGACTCCGAGGTAGCCACCAGGCGCTGTCTTTATCATTCATCTCTAGGCTGTGACCCTGAATGTCTCTCTAGGCAGGAAGCAAGAACAGTGATAACTCTAAGTTAGCATTTGGTTTTCCAATCTCAGGGATTTCCAATATCTGAAAACACCATCTCATATATCACTCTGTCCTTCAGCTGTTAAGGAAGGAGGGCACACTGGCTCCAGTTATTCTATCTTGTCCTAACAAAAGCCCCTCCTTACCTACCCTTTTGATAAAAGACCAAATAAGAATACAGGGACCGTCCACAAATAAGCTATGATGGATTATATAATATCCATAGGACATACAGAGACAGATGTGAGCATATGAAAAGAACAGAGCAAGTATTTGAATTATGCAAAAGTTAGAATCAAGGGGCACACTCAAATAACTAGCATAGAGTTTGCCTTGGCAATTTGTTTGTAGAATTTGTTGAGGGAAATAAGGAGACTGTTGGCAATTCAGTTCATTTTCTGCTCTTGAATTCCACTCATGTTTCAGAATCAATAATCATCTGGAATCATTAATCACACAGTTACAGAGATGATTTGCAAGCTACAATATGACTTCCTTGAATGCTAATTCGATGTCAGTTATTTTGAACACTGAATTGTCTATATTTCTTAGTCAAGATGAATCATTCTTATGTCAAGAATTATGGTGTTTGGTAGAATGTAGATATAATACAATTTTATCAATTTGAAGTTGATGTTAGGATATTGTGTGCAGGTATTTGTATGGCATATTTCCCACCTCAAAAGAGTTAAACTGGAATTTGTAACAAACTTTTCAGAAGAGCCTTGTACAGGTAAATTTCCACCACATCCTCATCTTTGCATTGCTTTCAAATAATGAAGCAATTCAAATTGTTTTCCACGTGTATGGATTGGAACATTCAATTAGATTTCAATTATGTACTCGACTGCATTTAAGAAACTCCCAATTTGTCCTGTGATAACATCAGCTCCCTTTTCTTTATGATCTTTAGCGATTCTTTTAAAGATTTTTAGTTTTAATTATCTGTGTCTATCTTGATACAGGTGTGTGCAGTGCCCACAGAGGCCAGAAGAGGGCATAGGATTCCTGCGGAACTGGAAACACATAGCTCTGTGCTAGGAACAGGGCTCAGGTCCTCTTCAACACTAGCAAGTGCTCTTAGCCATTGAATCATCTTGCCAGCCACAGCCTTTAATAATTTAAAGATGCTCTAGTAAGCAATATTATAACATCTCATGAGCTAAGGTGGGAAGACTTCATGTGGCTTCAAAATAACAAGTGTATAGCAGACATCAAATGTAAACCCTGGTTACATTTGTTTTGTCCGCCAGTATTGCCATGTGCCAAGGACTACAAAGAACACCTTTGAATGCTCATGATCTCATGGACAAAAGCATCATCTTGTCATAGGACTGAGTAGAAGCTGTAGAAACCACAGAGCTGAAGTAATGCGTTCATATTGAACCAAGAGACAGTCTACAAAGTGTTAATCAGCTCATTCTTTTCTTTAATCATCCAGTAGTATTTGTGACCTAATAACATGTACTAGATAAACAGCCAGGAACTAGAGGGAAATACTGAAGATATAGCACTGAAAATATCAGATGCGAATCCAACCCTCATAGGCCAATGGAAGGGACTAGATTACCCTGTTTTACCAGTCAGAAAAAAAATGCTTCTAGCAAACTCTCTGTGCTGGATATTTCTCCCTGAACTTATTTACTCTTCTCAACAGCCCTGCCCAGAGGTTAACAAGCCCATCTTGCAGGTGAAACAATAGATCCATACTAGGTTAGCAAAGAAGCATTGTGGTTGCAATTCAAACCCAGATCTACTTGATTATAAAATGATTCTTTCTTTGCATTATGATGGACAATCCTATTTTTTTCCCAAGATTTATCTCCTAAATCATTTATTCTAGCACACTAGTCAAGAAAACAAACAAAGGTAAGATTTCCTCCTAGTTCCTTCCCCAAACCTCTCTCTATAAAGTACACCCTATGGGGCCTCAAGGAAATTGAACAGAACCCTCTGATTCTCTGTTCTTTCTCAGCCCTGGAGATTCTTTCTCTAGACACCTCCTACTTCCCACCCTTTGCTGCACAGGATTCTGTGAACATGAAGCCTCCTCGGGGAACTCTTTCATAACCACATGGTGTGAAAATGTAATCATTTCAGAAATCATCAGCACCCTTTTGGCCTCATTTTTCTATGGAGTATATAGCTTATAATATAGGATCTAAAATGGTTTCTTTATTTCTGTCCTACTCAACTAGAAGATAAATTGCATGAGGGCAAGTGCTCTGTTTGGTGATGAAATCTCTGTTTGCAAACAGTGCACACTGCCAGTAGCACATTACCACAAGCTGGAGGCTGAAATAAGCAGGCATTGACTCTCGCAGGATTCTGGGAAACAGATCCTGAAATGAAGGTATGGGACAGCATACTGTTTGAGGAAGCCTTTGGAGAAAGACTTTCCCTGAATTTCTGGTATTCTTTGGCCTATAACTGCATTGAACCCACCCCCACTACTGCTGTCCAGGGGTATTTTCTGTTTGTGTATTCTTCCTGTGTATCAGTCATTGGGTTGAGGTGCCACGCTAAGTACAAATGTCTTCTAGACACAAATGTTCTAAGCACAAATGTTATCTAATTATAACTGTGGTGATTGTTTCCAATACGGCAAAATTTGAAGTTCTAGGCTGATATAAATATTGGAGAGACATTTATGCCCATCATTGTCATCTGTATGTGGTAAATACTGGCTGCACCACAGACCGTATGGACGCCCTACAATACGTATGCCCGGGCTCTCTTTGCACATCTGTTACTGCCTATAAAACCTTTTCCCTTCAGCAATTCCTTGGAGAAATGGCCCGGTGCATTCATACACACTGTGTGTCTTTGGATCTTGTCATGGCCATTTAGTTGGATGCAGCTAAGGCAACTTGACAAACTTGATGCAGAGAGCTGAAGGCTCTCAATGTCGACAAAATTTATGAAGAGTAATGTCACATGGAGGTATTCTCACCTTAATGGGTATACCTTAAGACCATCTGAAAATAGAAAATAGCTATCTTTCCAGGACGGATTAACGCACCTAAGCACAACAACCACCGTACTCAGTCTTATTAACTGTCCTAGCTACAGCACATATATTTAAATAAAATAAATACATGTTTTTTCAAACATTAAAACATTTGTTTTATATTGGTTTTTTTATTATTGTATGGGTGTTTTGCCTACATGCATGTCCGTTCACCAGATGTGTTTCTGGTGCCCATGGAAGTCAGAAGAGAGCATCCAATCCCCTGGAACTGTGGGCTACCATGTGGGTACTGAGAATCAAACTCAGGTCTTCTGAAGGAGCAGCCAGTGATCTTAACTGCTGAAATAGCTCTCCAGACTATGACTGATACTTTAACTAGCTGAGTGAACCCTGACTTCTTCAATGCGTGTCTATTCTATTTCATTAAGTCTACAGAAATAAGTGCAAACATACCTATGTCTACATCATATCTACATATGCCAATATCCTCTTGATTTAGCAATCAATCTTACATTTTATTGAGTCTGTCCAAAGATAGACATCTAGTTAAAGTACACGGTCCATTTAAAGTTTAGTTATTCTGATTTATAAATGTATTAAACAAAGCAAAGAATTTATAGGATTGTTACGTTGACATTCTTTTATTTTGAATAATTTTGTAATGTACTCAACTGATTACCAAAATCGTTGAGTAATAAAAGAAAGAGTTGACACTTTTGTGATGAGGTCACCTGTAATTCTATGTAGATATGAGCACAAAAGACAGACTGTGATTCTTATCTGATAATCTTGAATGTGACTATGTCTTATAAACATTGCGTTATATGACTAATAGGAAATATATGTCAAACTTCTTAACATATAACTCTCAATTTGACCATGAGGTTATAAAATTTCTTCAAGGCATGAAAGAATCCTAGTAGATTAAAACTGTGTCTGCAGAAGGCAAAACTAATTGATAAAATGAATAACATTGGTAAATGCATCAGGTCATCAAGGTGTCTGTAGGTAGTATGTGAGAGTTTTGACAATTTTCTCTTCTGAAACTCTTGTAGAGTCAAAGACATAATGCCTCACTGAAACGCTTTCCTGCTTATTTTAATAGTCCATGCATCAGCTGGATCAAATCACTAAAATGAAACACACACACACACACGCACACACACACACACACACACACACACACACATACACACACACACACACAAACGCATTCACCTGTGTGTTAATTTATAGAGAAATTTTCTCAGACAGAGAAGTTAAATGGTGGACTCAAGAGAAGGCTCTAGACTTCTTGAGTGGGTTAGAATTCATGCCCAACCCCAAAGCAGCTCCTGAGGAGCATGCTCCTGAAGAGAAAGAGGAAAGCCCTGCAAAGTGCCAACTTAACTCTGATTTCCAGATTCCAGACAGAGAGGCTTAAGAAACAGCTGCCAGTGAATCTGTGATGTTGGGACCTCTCTGTGGTGCGTTTTGCTCCATTGTTCTGAACGGGTTGCTGGATTTGAGTCAATCTGTGACAGGTGTTCATATGCATGTGTGTGTGTATGCACGCATGCTTTCAGAAAAATGAGATTCTTTTTTTCTGCACAATAAGCTCACAAGGAAGTTCTCTTCCTGGCAATCTCGCTACTCCTTTTGTGAGAAAGCAGCAGGAGAGAACTTTGTAGGGTGTTTGTTTAGCACTATGGTTCCTCAGCTTAGTTCTGTTGAATGCTTGTAGCCACCTGCAGCAGACACCCCTGCCAGGCTGGGATGAGGATGCTTTCTGATTTAATCCCATCTGTCTGGAAAGACAAATATTTTTCTAAGGTTTTGACAGGGGAAGGAATCGAGGCTGATCTTCAGACTTAGATTTTCTATTAAAGTTGTATGGTTAGCAGCCGGCTTGATGCTTTTTTATTGCCCATTGCTTCCTATATTTCCCCCATTCAAAAAATTTGAACAATCACATGTTAATCCAACTCTTGCTAAAAAATAAGATAAGGATATTACATTTTGCTAAAAAAAATTAGAGTGCATTTTTTTCTCATCTTGAAAATGGAGTAGCATTTGCCAACTGGTAGCCCAGTGCTACCATTTCAAAGGTATTTCAAAGGCTTGCATGGTCTCCACACTGCTTTTGTACTTCACCTGGATTTTGGGGATCACACACATGTTTGTAAGCAGGTGCTACTGTCAGTCACTGTCTCTCATCCTTATGCTTTCCGAGTGCCATTGAGCCACACGATGACCCTTGTTCAGACTTGAATTTCTATAAAATTTAGTGGGAGAGTGTTATACAATGAGTATATCTTTTTGAGGTCTATTAAATATCACTACATTTATGTGGTAACAATGATGTTTTAGATTTGTTTTTATATTAACTGTTAAAAGATTGAAAAAAATATGTGTAAGTGTTTTTGCCTGCGTGCAAGTCTGTGCTCCACGTGGGTGTTTGATGCCTGTGGATGTCAGAAGATGCATCACAGCCCCTGGAACTGGAGCTACTGAGGGTTTTGGTACACCACATGGGTGCTGGGAACCTAATCCAGTTCTTCTGCAATAGCATTAAATTAAATTAACCATTGAAACCATCTCTCCAGCCCCTAAACACTCACCACATGTTCAAATGAAAAAAAATCAAAGCAAAACAACAACAATAACCCACCAAATTTGTGCGACATCCTGAAAAATTGCTCAGGGCCTAGGGTATAGCTCAGTGTTACAGTATGACCTACCACCTGTTTAGCCCTGGGTTTGCCCGGTACCACACAGTGAGTGGGTGAATGAATTAAATAATACAGAAATTTTCTTACAACAAAAAGCCATTCCAAGTGTTTTATTTTGGTGGATTTTGCTGTTTTTATTTCATATGTAGAGATTCTGTGACAGTACCAGTTATACTGTACCTAACACAGTTTTAGGCTAGCCGTGTACTGATTTAGATGTATCTGCAATGTCTGCCTTCATCAGATTCAAAATGCATCCAAAGACTAAAATATTCTACAGCAAGGGCCTCCATGCATTCCATAAAGCTGCATCCCGATTGGTGAGGAGTAGGACAGGAAGACTGCCTCTATTAGGGAATGTCAGTCTCACTCACAGGACAGACACCAGAGCAGAAGCTTCTGGAGGGAGAACCTAGTTTGCTGGGAATACATAAATCCAGCATGGCAGAGTAAGTGGAGATGAGCATCTTCCTGAAGGCCTGGTGTCTGCTGAGCCACAGCACAAACACAGATATCCTTGCATCCTAAAAACCTGTTTGTCTCTGCTAAGAGTGACAAGGAGGTACGCGTCTCATTCATTCATCTAGTTTCAAATATGCTGTCTGACACATATGACAGGCAGTCAGTGTACTCAGTGCACTTTCTGGAATAGAAGTCGGCAGTGAACTCGTAGCCTCTCAGAGTACCACCAGCCTTGAGAACCATTCACCTGCTGAGCAAGGGGCTAGCACAGCTCATTTATCCCAGGTGCTCTTTTCCCTTCTTCTCACTGTTTTTTTTTTTTTTTTTTTTAATTCTCAATAGAATCAAGGTTTTAATTATGTGACAGGAGCTATGGGCTAACACTATTTTACAAGTTAATAGCCACAATTTTAAAATTCTTTTGTATTGAGACAAACAAATGTCAATAAATCAATTCTAGGGAATCGGACCTAATTCACCAGAATCCTTGGACAATTAAAGATAAGAATATTTGCTTAAAAGGTTACTGTAGAATTATTATTTTTCTTTATTATTACTGTTTTGCAAATCCTAGAGGAAGCATCAAATTCACACAATTCGGTTATGTAAAACTTATTAAAAGAAACGGAGGAATCTTTACAATAAGATGTTAGTGGAAACCACTGCTTAGACAGTAGGTGCAACAATAAACATTTAATTTGGGGCATCTAACCCATGTTACCTATGCCCAGCATGTCTTGATTTGGGGTTTCTCAAAAGAGACCATGGAAGCTGTTATGATGAGGCATGCCTGTAATTCCAGCATTTGGCAGGGGCAGGCCAGCCTGGCCTATGTTGAGTTTGTCCTGCACCCCTTCACCTGTCATACCCTGGAACACACTGTACTGATTAATCAATTTGACTAAAGTAATTCATTTGGCTGGTTATTATGGGATAGGGAGTGAGGCAACAGAGAAAGAGGCAAAGGGTGCTTGGAGCTTATGCGCACTGAGCAGTCTCTAATGAAGTGTGTCGAGCTGTATCATGGAAGGTGGGGGAGGGTGGAGCTTTTGTGCCCACTTCTATGCTTTACTGGTCTACATGGAGCTGGCCGTTTACCTCCATTCTGTCCCTGTCTGTGTGTGCTGAACACATTTCCTGGTGAATGTACTCTTGGAGTAGAAGAGTCTGGAGACAGTCCCTGAAGCCTCCTGGGTGTGTCGAAGAAACATACAGGGGCCAAAACTCCAACTGCATGTCCTTGCTTTATTGTATTATTTGAACGAGTTTATGGGTGGTTAACCTAACGTATTTGTTTGTTCATTCCTGTGTTTTGAAAGCCGGTCTCCTTGTGCTGCTCAGGCTGGCCTGGGATGTCCAACCCCTCGAGTGCTGGGATTACAAGTTGGCGTTAACATACCTGGCTTACTGTACCACTATAAAAGAGAGCAAACCAACTAAGAGACTAACTTGCCGGGCTTTGTCACAATAACTAGCAATAAAACAAAGCCCAGAGTGAAACCTCACAGACACGCAGACCTTTTAACTCTCATTATACCAGAATACAAGTGCTTCGAAAGTGATTAATCTAAGACCCAAAGCACAGAGGAGTGTTATACTCTATGATCGTAGCACACTGCTAACACTGGTGACCATAGAAAAGAATGACTTCCCAGACAAGGACCAATAGGCAACTAGTGAGGGTTGAGAGAGGGAGAATCATTAGGCTTTCTCAAGGATGAACGCCCTGATAGGTTATCGAATCCCGACTAATCAACATCAAGCATGTTCATAGGATTAACATTAAAAAGACTCAGCAGGTTGTATTGATACAGTTATTTTTAATTATTATTATATGTAACAATAATAATTAAAGAAAAAGAGGTCATTGATTTGAGAGTGAGCTGATAGTGGGAGTTGGTAGGAGAGGAAAGGGGGGATGATGTAAATACAGTACACAGATTTAAAATTTAAATACATATATAATTGCAATAAACCTTTAAAAAAAGCAATGACTCATTTTACTCACTAAGATCTTTAAGAGTAAAAATAAGAATCGGTTCAGGATATTAATAAACCTTCTTGAAAAGAAAGCCAAGAAATATCGATTACAGGAATTTGAATTTTGTACGAAAAATGATTTCCGTAAAGTGTGTTTCTCTGTAGACGTAGAGTCACACCGGATGTAGTTGTGTATTCCGTTCGAAGCTTTTTTACTTTTTGGTTTATTAAATCATTGGTCCTGGTCCTGGAGCCCTGGAATGTTTTGGCCTCCCTACAATCCACTCTTAAGCCTAGAACCGTAAGTCTTCGGCCTCCATACAACCTAGAACCTTTAAGCCTCCACTGTGGACTGAGCCGCGCCGACTGGCTCCCTCTGAACTCAGACTTTTCAGACTGCTTCTGTGTCTCTGTGAGCTCTCACTGCCCCACTCTGCCTGCTGGAACTCACTCTCCGGTAACTCCCTCTTCAGCCTGCTTCTGTAACTGCTTCTTCTGCAACTCACTCTACATCCTTCCTCTCCTGAGAGTTGGGTGCATCTCAGACTTCACTTCCAATCCGTCACTGGCCCCTGAGTTCTGTTTCCTGTGTCTCTTTCCACACTCTGTTTCTGTGTTCCTGTTTTTCTTAGGCATTAAATGTGTGGACCACCACTGTCTTCCCTCACGTGAATTGAAAGGGTCTCTTTTGCTCATTTCCTTGCTGTAGGTGTAGTGCCCTCCAAAGGATTCATGCTGCATGGTCCTTTTAAACAACCATCAGAAAGCTGACGGTTGAAAGAGACCTCTATCTCTTTGTGAGTCTATTCCAGTACCTTGTCCTGTTGGCAAGTCATGCACAGCACTGCAGCTGTACGATGTCATTCGTCTGTTCCTCGCTGCACTCTGCGTGTCCTGGACAGTCCACAAGGAAGCATCCTCCATGTCCCAGGTATGGCCACTGAACAGTACGAAAGTCCAGAAGTTAGGCAGGCATAACAGCATGAGAGGCTTTACCTTAATAAATGGCCACTTCACCGTTTCCTAGCAGTTGCCGTAAACACATTTTAGAGGCGCAGTTTCTCTTTCTACCAGAACTTCTTCCTGATTGTAATTTAAAGCTGCAGTAATTGAGGTGTTGAGTCGGAGCTGTTGAAGGGAAGGTGACACTTGCAGACAGAAGCTCTGACCCCATATGTTAATGCACTTGGCCATAGCCGGAGAAGCCGGACCTACTGCCTTGTTATTAATGACAAAAAGAAGGGATTTGTCTTTTTTCTTTTACTTTTTTTTTTTTTTTGAGCCTAAAATAGCAGCCTTGGGTACTGAAGGGGCAAGACAGGAAATTAAAATGAAGATGCCAGACTGTGTGTTTTGAGAACACTGCATTAGGGTTTGGTAACAATAAAATCTCTATGCTTGGTGAATCTGGCTCCAGTGTGAACACTTCCTTTCTGCAGCTGTAAGAGGAGCCAGCTCATATCAGTGTTCCAAACTTAGCAATAAAAAGGATCTTATAGCACAATGGCATGCATTAATGATTAATTATGAATGTCCTTTTGTTAACTTGTGTTCCTGTTTCTTCTTAGCTGTGTTTGGCGCTGTGTTATTTCTTGTCTCGGATCCTTTGTGGACACGTACAGGATATAAATGATTTTTAACTGTATCTGAATAAAAAGTTTAAGCTGAGAAAATGAACTGGGCAGTGGACCATATGATAAAAGTACTGAGTGTCTTAATGTAATTTTGTTTTTAACAGAGACAGTGTGCTAGGAGTCCAGGTCCTTTTGTATTTCAACACACTCACCTTTACTTGATAAGGTTTCTGCTGAATTTATACAGACGGAAGAGATTAGGGCTGGGGAGACGGTTCAGTGGGTGACTCACTTGCAGGAGCGGCAGCAGGAATACCTGAGTTTGGATCTCCTAATTCCCTGCGTGTGGTGGTGCAGACCTGTGATCATAGTGTTCTTTCAGTGAGGGGAGACAAGACGGAATGTTCCTGTCAGCTAGCCTGCCATACTAGTAGCCACCAGCAGCAGGTAGAGGGTAAAAACTGACACCTGAGGTTGCTCTCTGACCTCCACATGTGTGCCATTTGCATGTGCACACCCATGTTTTCACACGAACACACAACACACAAAGGAGGAGGAGGGGAAAAGCGCTTTCGCATCAGAGGGAATGTGACATGTCAGGACTTGAGGCTCATTTGTTTGCGTCAGAGGGTCAGGCCCCAGGCCTGGCACATGCTAAGTGAGTGTTCTTCCTGTGATGTATACCACTAGCCGTGGGCAAAGTTTTCACCTTACGGTTACAGAGTAGAAGTTGTGACAATGCCACACTGTTTTTTATTGGTTCATTTGTTTTTTTCACAGAGGAAGCACTAGGGGGCAGATGGACAACTGACCTGTCCCAGACAGTTCAGTGTCACGAGCCTTTCACAGATCTGGCCCACACTGGTGACTGGCTGTGCCTGCACAGCACCGAGCTGTGGTCTCTCCTGACTCTGAGATGTGGTGATGGTCTATCCTCCATCTCTTCCCAGAGCCAGCAAAGAGCAGAGCCTGGAAACGGTGGCTGGAGTAAAGTGAGGTCTGTTGCTTTACCATCGGTTTCTCTGCTGCTCATGTGGCAAATCCTAGCATTTTCCAACTTTTCCAGGCAAACATCTTTTATTTTCACTGGCTCCTGTGTTACTTTACTACATGGTGACAGTACGCTGGAGGTGAAAAAGCTACAGGAAGCACAGGTCTATCTGGCTTCCTGTTTCAGAGGCTGCAGTCCACAACTAGGCTCTTGATGGCCTTTGGGGACACAGTTCATACAAGGGGAGCATGAGGTAGAGGATATTCTCTCCTCACAGCATCTGGGTGATGAAGGGACACACAGGAAGGGCTCAGCATCTCAATATCCTTTACAAGGGCACATCCCCAATGACTAACTTCCTCCCACGCACGTCTCATCTTGCAAACTCCACCATCTCCCAATAGCGCCATGACTTGTTACAAATGGGCCCCTGAGAAACAGTTATCTAAATCATACAAATTTTAGATTTCATTTAAAAAAAACAAAATTCCCAATCCTCCTCCTGATCCTCCCTTAGGAAAATATTGTTCGAAAGATCGCTTTTTATTACATTTGACAATATTTTCATCTGAGGACTTATCAAATTCAGTTCTATATACAAATATCACTTTGGGACCCCTGAGCTGTCTCCAGCTATCCATCTCTCGATGCCTCTGGCAGAGGGCTGACACGTTTCTTCAGCTCATCTTCTCCCAGATAGGCTCTGCCTTTGAATGTCTACAGTGCTCATGTTTGGTGCTCAGCTATTTCTATTGTCAGGTTCTACCTGGAGTCTGTGTCTCTTTTCTATCAAATTCTGTCTTGGCAATCGGGGAGTTTGCATTGTAGTGCAGGCTCTGCTTCTCTAACTCTGTTCATCTGATTCTTCCCTTTGTAAATGCCCACGGCACCCAGTTTTCAATGTCCACAAGTAATTCTACACTATTCTAATTCATTTTGCTTTTTTATCCCCATAGATGAAGTTCCAAGATACATGTTATGCTGGGTAAGGTGGGAAAATCTTGGGAAAATGCTTTATACATGTAAAATAAAATAATCTTGAGTTAGTTGGAATATGGGGACACAACACGAAGTCTAGAATCCATCTCATCTCTGATTTTACTATACGATTTAGAGGGTCAATAGAGTTTGATCCGTCTTCACAGGGGTTTTCTTCCCTTTGGGCCACACCACTCATCTTTCAGTTTCATATGTTCTACACAGCTGTAGTTTTTGCTGGCATTTTCTTTTAATATAGTCTGTACATTCTCATAGAATCTAATAAACCAGTTTCATCCTTTGAAATTTCTTCCAGATACACATTGTGTAGCTTACTTTCCACATAGACGTTTGTCACATTTTTTTAAAAGCAAAAAAACCAAAGGAGGATAGCCCACTGGAGGCAGGTTGGAGGGAGGGGAAGGAGGAAGATGCGAATACAAAGGCAGTGGGCTTTATTGTGTCCAGGAAGTGATGGATCTTAGTTCTGGACTTGAAATAAGCGTAGCACACAGCACAGGAGCAGTTCATGAAAGAATTTAATAGCAGCACATGCATTACAAAACATGTGGAAGAGGCAGAGACAATCACACTCATACAACCAACTCCCTTTCAAGAATAAGATAGGACATGGGGTGAGTGAAACAAGAACAAGAACAAACCAAAAACTGTTACATATTATGGTGCAGAGAGAATGATATCTGTCTATCATTAAACAATAATGCCCTAAGTCATGATTTAAAATAAAATTAAATCAACGTTTACCCAGAAATCCCCAGTTATGATGAATAAAAATACCATATCTACAACTACAAGACAATTGAAAGTAAAGAAGTATACTTCGAAAAACTAATAAAAAAATTGAGATATATTTAGATGGCGTAGACCTTAATAATAAAAATACTTTTAGGCATATAGGAAAAAATGTGGTAAGTGTTCAAATCACTCGAAAAACATAACAGCAGTATTTTATATAACCGTTTTCCTATTAATATGCACATTTTTTTCTTTGCTATTTCAAAATTGAGGGGACAATTAAATTGTAATAATAAAGGTATTTGTTTTTTGTTTTTTGTTTATTTTTTATTTTAAGAAGGAGAAAGAGACCATGAAATTGGATGTGGAGAGAGGAAGGGATAACCTGAGAACAGGTGCATCAGGGAAAAGACTATGATAAAAATATACTGTGTGTAAAAACGTAAGTAAACAGATAGTTTTAACAAGTTTTCAAAAGCTACACCAAGCATAAATTTAGAATGGAATTTCATTTTTGAAATGAAAATAATAAAAATAAATAAATCTCAGAGATAATTTAGGATTATGCCTAGAAATTCAGGATATGTAGTTATAGGGAAATACAAAGGAATATTTATCATAGACATAAAAGGTAAATGTTTTTGAGTGGTAAAGGAAAGGAAATAATGAGCAGAAAGCAAGCATTAAGATGCAATTTAAAAAATCTTTTTAACCCATAAAGGAATTAATATTGAGATATAGGAAGAACTCAAAATATTAAGCATGAAGCATTATGCAATCAAGTGGAAAAATTAACTGAACACTCATTTCTAAAGAGAAGAGGTATAGGTGGCCAGTGAAAACGTATTCAACATATTCAGCCTTTGGGATATGCAAGTCAAAACTGCACTAAAACTCTGCTCACCCTAAGCAGAATGGCTGCAATCAAGAAAACAAATGCTATGAGAATAGACAGAATGAGGGAGCCCCATACACTGCTGTGGGAATGCGAACTCCTGCAGCCTCTATAGAAATCACTGTGCAGGATGGTAAAACAAGTAACACAGAAGAGTCAGAGGACTTAGCCGTACCATTTCCAGTATCCCAGAAGGAATCTAAGTCAGCACAGTATGGGATATCACATATACACATTCACTGTAGCACCATACACAATTACAGTAATGGAATCAAGCTAACCAGCTATCAACAGATGAACGGATAAGGACAAGATTATACATATGTGTAAAGGAGTTTCATTGAGTTGAAAATGAGAATGAAACTGTCATCTCCAGGAAAATCTGTACAACTAAGATTGTCATGCTAAATGAAATAAGCAAGACTTCGAAAGACAAATATCACATTTTCTCTGATATATGCACTTTATATTTCATAGATGATAGGTAGGTAGATAGATAGAAAGAAAGAAAGAAAGAAAGAAAGAAAGAAAGAAAGAAAGAAAGAAAGAAAGAAAGAAAGAAAGAAAGAAAGAAAAGATGTGAATGTACAAGCAGAGAATTGAGGAAGAGAAAGGGGGTCAGAAACAGGGACAAGGGACAAGAGAGCAAGTACTGGGAGAAGATATCAGCAAGTAGATGATGTCCAAAAGAAAATTTTGCAAAATAACTTATTTTGTGTAATTAACATACGCTAATAAAATGAAAAAAGGATTAAAAGAAGAACGTTGATAAATATTTTTTTTCCAAATCATTTCGTGGTTTGGACAGGTCTCAAAGTGGAACCTAACAGAGAGAGTACTGTAAGCACAAAAATCAGAAAAGAAGCTGACAACTGAACTAAGCGATTATATTATAAAATAGTAGTTAGGTAGAGGGAAACAAAATTATCATTATGATAATAGAAAGTAATGAAATAAAAGATACTATTCCAGAAAGGATTAGGAAGGTTAAATATTAATACATAAACTAAAGTTAATCTAACCAATACATATTTAGGAGGTATAATACAGTAAAAAGGGAAATAATGATGTACAGGCAGTATTAGCAAACATGGACTTGAGCTTTAAACATTCTTTAGAAACACTGGTGACATTTTCCATGACCATCACAGTTTCAGTCTAGAACACCAAAGCTGATACTGTGCCGTTTGCCAGACCTTAGAGTCTAATCAGTTCAGTTTATCATCCATTCTTGCATGTGCTGTAATATGTACAATTTTATAGAATGAAATAATTTTCATAAATTTCAAAACAAAGCAAAATTAATACACATATATGTGTGTACATATGTATGTAGAGATATGCATACATACATATAAACATATATCTATATACATATAGATATCTATATATGTATATGCAGATATATATATATATATGTATATATATATATATATATATATGCATATATAGATAGAGAAAGAAAGGAAGAGAAAGATGGTACCACATATCACAAAATATTTATAAAGAGCAAGATAGGACATAGGAAGGAGACATACAGTTAACAATTAGAACTTTTCATATTTAGTGCTTTTAGATGGGTAGTAGATTTTCAAGTCTTTAAATTTTTGTTTCTAATGTTCATATAAGGTGCACAAATTCTTCCACATATATCAATTACTGTATAGTGATGCGATTCACTGAGTGAAGAAATTTGGAGGTCACTGTTGGTCTCTGAATAAAGGTCACAGAAGGTGCACATTAATGAGTGCCTGGAAAGTACATGAGAAGTAAAGAGGAGAACACAGTTTTGAAGTTATCTATCTATCTATCTATCTATCTATCTATCTATCTATCTATCTATCTATCCCAGGATCATCTATATATCTATCTACTTAACTACTATCCATTATCTAATATATATCTATATACCTTCAATATATCTAACATATCTACATATTTTCTATCCCTCTTTCTATCATTTACTATAATCTATCATCTATCTGTTTATCTATCTATTGTTAGGTTTGCGAAGTAGTTCATGTAGACACTGAGAGATATGTATGGCTGTACAAAGCAGTTTATTTTCAGCGGATTACATACTGATGTCAGGGCAGTCCAATTTAAAAAAAACAAAACAAAACATGGCAGCCCCAAATGTGGTGCACAGGGTTTTTTTAAAGTGAAACAGCAGTCACTTGGGGGATCTCTCCAATTGGTCAGGACTTGAGTATGAGTTCTTACTGGATTGGCTCGTTACATTTGGAAGGGGTTTTCAGGAGAGTGAAGTGTGTGAGGGACTTGCAGAAAGCTCTAATTGGCCAGTGGCTGGCTTCTGGGTTTTCTGAGAATTACCCAGGACTCCAGAGAAGCCAAGTTCAGGGCCTGCCCATCATGAGGGTGCCTTGGTGATCTTCTCATCTATCAATAATCTACCATCTATCTACCTATTTGTCTTTCTTATGTAAGTAAATTTGAATGATGTAATTTTAGGTTTAGAGTGATCAACCAACTTAGCACAGATAATGTCTTTGGCTTTGAAAGGCTCTTGCAGACCAATGGAGGGAGCAGATAGCTAGAGGAACAAGTTGAGGCAGTCAACAAGAAATTAATTATCACTGGGTATGTGTTGTTGATAAATATAGCCAGTTGTAAGTTTACATAAGGAAGATAGTGTTCGCAATACATACTGGTTCGAACACTTATATTAAAGCAGTGCATTAGGGTATCCCCCAAAATAGCTGTATTTCAATTTGTACCACACTCAGATACCCTTTTGGTGAAGGGAACCATAAAGTATTAAGAGGTATGCTTACCCTTATTGCCACCCAGGCCTGGGAATGGCTGAGCCAAGTAGACAACACTGAGTTCTGTCCCACAAGTGCCATCCCATTGTTTCATGCCTAAGGTGGCTACGTAAGAGTGTTCAGCGTGTATAGCAAAGGTTCAGAAGCAGTTTCTGATCACCACTAGTCATTGATGTGGTGGCCAGGGAGACACATTCAGGTGGACACATTTGAGAGCTCAAGGATGAAAAAGTCTTGCAGTCCCATTTGGTGGGTACATATCCCATTTTGAACACAAACAGTCATTTAGGCTTTTTAAGGTATATAATATAGCAGAAGGCTTTGAAGCATGGAGAACGACTTGGGGCAGCAAACAAGTGACAGAATGCATAGAATAATTTTAAAAGAAGTGCATGAAAAACAGATTTTGAAAAATTCAATAAATAGCTCTTTCCCCTTCTAATTTTAAGAGTTGAGTTTATTCATTTCCCCCAAGACTTTCATTAGCCTTAGCAAATGTGCTCTGTTCAAGCCACAATTCTTGTCATAAGTGCTATTCAGAGAACATCTGCGTGGAGCAGTTCTATCCCCATTTGCAAGCGGAGCTTCGATGCTTGCTGAAGCAAGCTGCCAAGCTGTGGGTTGTTTTCTGGGCCCAATCAAGCTGCCTCTTTCAGATGTTGAAATCGCATGTTTTCTGTATAAAAGCAGATGCTTCCATCATATAAGACTAAATTACCCTAAGAGGTTGAGGGAAGGGTCTTAGGATGAGCCAAAACAGGAAGCTCGCTGTAGGTTTAAATGGTGCTCTAATCCCGCGTTTGTTTATGTTGAAAAGAATACAATGAAAGAATGGGACAGATGATGAGTGGCATTGAGTTCCAACTGAAGCTGAGAAGGGATGAACTCATAGCTGGGTTTTCTATGGATTGGCACCGTATGAGTGAGTTAGCAACAGAGGCTCTGGACTGAAGCGGTTCTTGCTCAGAGGGTCCTCACAGGCTTATCTTGCAAAGTGAAGCTGCCTGCAGAGGATCCATGGTGACTGATCTTGGCAGACAGAAGCACCCTGGGTCTAAAACTGTGGTTAAAGCAGTACTAGTTGCAGTGAGAGTGTCTACTTCACAGAGGCCAAATTAGGCGTGGAAATCACCGTTGTAAAAGCCAGTGGTGGTTAGAGAACTAACCTGCCAGTTGGCTGAACTTCAGCATCTAGTGAAGCTTCCTGTTTAGGGCCATCCTGTCTAGATAAGGACGAGAAACAATCAGGCCTCATGGGCTCATTGGACTAGTAGTAGATCCTGTCTAGTGGGAAAGGTTCTCAACAACTGATTTCTAATACTGAGATCCAGGATCTCTGGAACACTTTTAGTTTTTTAACCTTAATATGTGGAAGGGTTTTTTTTTTTTTTTTTTTTTTCCCCACGAAAGACTTTATCTGGCTTTGTGTGAGTTGGAGAGATTCTGGGCTGCATAGAGAGAGGTATGCTCTGATGTGTGTGGGAGCAGGCTTCAGTCATTTCTGTAAACAAGATGTGGCCAAAGGGAAAAGCCCAAACCAGTCTGTGGAGCACCAAGACAAAAACCTTAGGTTCTCAATTCAGTCTCTTTACTCAGGATAAGTAACCTCTGAGGTAGAACATGTGGGAGAAATACAAGGGTGCTATGATGAAATAATTTGCCAAAATCTGTGTGCATAGGAAGTAGTGCTTTGGGAGAGAACACTAGGAAATTAATCTTAAGAAGCCATCATCTCAACCAAGTGGTGGTGGCACACACCTTTAATCCCCACACTCAGGAGGCAGAAGCAGGCAGATTGCTGTGAGTTCCGGGCCAGCCTGGTCTACAGAGTGAGTTCCAGGACAGCCAGAGTTACAACACAGAAACCCTGTCTCAAAAAACCAAAGAGGGGAAAAAAAGAAGCTGTCATCTCTGTGCCATATTCCTTGGCAGAATCATGGTGGTATTCTGCTGGAAGTGTAAGTCTTCAGTATGTTCGGGACTTTATAAAACACAACTGAGTATATTATGGCCAAGCTCTTAGAAGCCTGATTAAGATCAACTGACACCAAAAGAACAGCCAGTGGGCTGCCTGGCTGTTGCTAGACAAGAGAGACTCTTAGCTTGCTTTTCATGTACGTGAGGCCACGAGCAGAAGGAAAATTTTAACTTCTTGGGGGTGGCTGATCATCCTGGATCTATGTCACTGGCAGTGGTTGTCCCACAGTGAGCCAGTCTGGATGACTGATTACTTGAGATCCTCCACCACCTTCATTGAGGCACCTCGCATTCAGTCAGCTATCCAAGGTATAGCCATACTCCTCTTGAATTGTCCTTGCATTACACAGGTTAGCCTTTGGCAGACAAATTCATTAATGACTTTTCTAAGTTGATTTCTAAATACTGTGTTGTGTTAACATCCATTTTTCCTCTTGTGTCACCTGATCTTGGTGTGACATCAAGGAAGCTGACCCTATCCTAGCTCAACCTAACTCAATAATTCTCGATCGGAAGACATTTGTTCCTCTATACCAAGAGTCCATTTGGCAATTTTTGCAGGCAATTTTGGTTGTCACAGTGTGGGGCAGAGTATTAGTGGGTCTAGAGTAGGTGTCCTGGTAACCAGTTTGCAGTATGCAGGATAAACCTTTCAGCAAAGAATCATCAATGCAGTGTTAGTTGTCTCAATGTTAACAAAAACTGTATTAATAAAAGTCTCCACGTTTAGCAATTCAAAGTACAGTATGCCTCACTAACTGAATTTCATATAAATGACAAACATATTTTTGATATGTGAAAGTCTAATCACGTGGAAAAACAGAGACATAGTTTGCTTTGTGTTCTTACAACAGAGTAGCAAAGACTGAGTGATTCACAATGAATAGAAGTGGACTTGGCTTATGGGTTGGGTCCTGGGGGGTGGATACCAAGACCAGGGACTATCGTCTGGTGAAGGCATCAAGATACATTGTACCTTGTTCTGTGCACATTCACTGGACAGACTATTAGCACACATAAGCAGCCAAATAAAATGGATACATTACTTTCAGGTAGATAGCAAGAGACAAGGGGACCCTAGGATTTCTGACAGCCCCCAAGACTTAGGAAAGCTTCCGAGACAGATGAAGTCTCCACTTTATGAGTCACACATTACTGTAGCTAAGGGACCAGGAAGATCCTTGGTCCTGACCTTTGTATATCAGGACTGCTTCTTTTCCCTGGAGGGGAGGCCTCCAACACATCAAAGATGGCCAAGTTAAGAACTATAAAATCTTTCTCTCCCTTTAAGGAAGGCAAAAGACAGAAATATTTGATTTTAAGCAAATAACCACAATTACTATAAACCACATTGTATTAACCACTTAGAATATATTTAAGTTACAAATGCTATTATGGAGTTTCAGAGTTAAATTTGCCAGTTAAGGAGATTGGTAATTTTTGACTTTTTGCAAAGTATATTTTTGTCCTTTGTTCTACTTTCAATCTACTGAGGTGGTTGAATTTAAGCAGATTTCTGATAAATATCATAAAATTGAATTAAATTCTTTTGAAACTGAAAATCTCAGGCTTCAATTAGTATGTCATGTCTTTTATCAATATTAAATTTTTACATGGACATCAAAGTTTTAGGACTAATGAAATAATTCTAGATATCCATTGATAAGTTTTACATTTATTACATATTGAAACAATGTTTTTTTAGGTAAATTAAATACAAATACATTATTGAACTTAGTTTATTTTAAAATTTTTATGTAACTAAATTATCTGTATGTACTTATGCAATTTCTTTTAAAATTTTTTTAAATTTATTTTTCTTCTTTTACAATACATCCCAACCCTAACCTCCCCTCTCTCCACCCCTCACAGCTCCTCCATGTCTCCCCTCTTCTTCAGATCCCTCCTTTCTTGCCTTCAGTAAAAAAGAAGGCTTTTCAGGGTTATCAATGGAACCGGGCATAACAAGACGGAACAAGGCCAGGCAAAGCCCCTACATCAAGGCTGGATGAGGCAACTCAGCAGGAGGAAAAGGGTCCCCAGGGTTGGTAAAAGGGTCAGAGACCTCCCCCCCGCCCCACATACTCCAAATTTTAGGAGTTCTACAAGAACAACAAGCCAAGCAACATTATGACGTATGTACTGGACTTGGCACAGACTCATGCAGGCTCTGTGTCTGCTGCTTCAGTCTCTGTGAGCCTCTGAGTCCCGCTCAGTTGACTCTGTTAGGCAAGTTCTCCTGGTGTTTTTCACCCCTCTGATCCCAGTAATCCCTCCTCCCTGTCTTCTGGGGAGGGTCCCAGGTTCTTTCTGCCCAATGCTTGGCAGTGCGAGCAAGCATCTCCAATGATTGGGCTAGGCACCAACCTATGAGCATAGCAGAATACTGTTGGGCGTCATCTCTGGGCTATCCAGTTACACATGCGATTCTTCTATTGGAAAGTGTTATTGCATATTATACCTGAAATTCATCTCTGATGACCGCTGTATAATGCAAGGACTTTGAAACACTTGTATTCCACTAAGACGCCTTTCCTTTCTTACCATGTTGGTAAAATATTTGACTTACACATATTTATTTTAAATATACCAGAAAACATTGATGTTTGAAGCAGCCAATCTACACGTGCTCGTTCCTTCCTTCCTTCTGGAACCATCACCATGAGCCATCTTTTCTGTGGAACTTCCGTGAGTAGTTGTGTTTCGTGTTCTTTCTCTCATGGTGAATTCTCTCAGTGATTGCCTGAAGGAGCCTCCATTTTTAGAGGCACATTTTCAGTGCCTAAAGATTTTCTAGCTGGTCATCTATTTCGTCACTTTAGAAAAGTCACAACATTTCCTTCTTTTTCCATTGTGTCTTTTGAAAAGTGAGTCCTGCTGTCAGTTTTTGAAGCGTTTATCTCTATGGCTGTGTGATTACTTTGAAGGGTCTGCCTTTGTCTCTAGTGCCTAGCAACTATGACGAATGTTGTTGTGGTATTTCTCTGTATTTATTTTGTCTGAGGTTTCTAGAGCAATCTTTTGGTCATATATGTTTTTCAGCATTTTAAGAGTTTTTTTGCAAGAATCTCTTCAAAGAGTTCTCGCTTGCCCAGCCCGTTCCTTCTCTCATTCTTCATTCTATATGTCTTCTCTTTGCTTCATTTCTTCTTATTTTATTTTCTTTGCTTTCTATCTCCTTTCGCCCCCTTGGTTCGATGTGGATGTGTCTATTTGCTCGTCTTTCTAGTTCGCTCTTCGTTTGTTTCATGTTGACTAACTTGTCTGTACTGAGGTGTCTTGTTTTGACATCCTTACTGCGGTCTATATTGTCTCTACTGTTTAGAAATTTTCATTTTGCAGATTCTAACTCTGGTGAGATTACATCCTCATCTCTTTAATGGGAGATGTTAATTATAGTAATTTAAGTGCTCATACACGCAAACCCCAGTCCTGGTAACAGGAAAGCTTTCCTTTGACATCTGAGGTTTGTCTAGTTTCTTGTCTTTAATGATTTGTCTTTATTTCCAGGCATGCTTGGTAAGTTTTTATTGAAATCTTGATATAGTACATGACATTTTGTAGGAATTCCAGATAAAATAAAGAAAATTAAAGTTGAACACTTTTTCTCTTGATAATCATATCAAATATGATCAAATTACCTCAATCAAATTAAAGCCAATCAACATCCTATATGCATTTTAAAAGTACAGCTGTTTTGAAGTCCCAGGAAGAAGTATTTCCACTTTTTGGCAAGCTCTGAATTGACATTTTTGTCTTCGAAAACGTATCAAGCTTGGAAGTGTCTACTTATCTTTAGAATCTTCTAGAAGCCAGCTGAAGCTTGAATTTGTAGATTCTTCTTCTGTTGGTGTAAAGTTTAGGAATCATTTTACAGAGCAATAGTATACAAAATGGTTTGCTTTTGCTTTCCTTCTGCTTAAACTCCTCTTCTTTTGAATTGCAAGCATTTAAATATTGGATACTTTAGTATCTTTCAGTCACACTGTAGATGCTTTCAGCCCAAAGAGACCACCGCAAGCCATGGCCTACTGTTATCTGTTCAGTTTCTGCCTTAGCTTAGAAATATCCAAAGGTCTTGAGGAAAAGACTAAGGGTTTTCCTTTTCTCAAGCACTTTGGGCTGTTTATTAACCACTTCTTAGTCCCTTCTGATGCTTTCAAACTATAATTCCTACAATTGTACTGATTGTCTGGTTACTGTAAGTTCATCAAATTTACTGGGCAAATTTATCAAGTGACACATACTCATACTCGGTGATTGCTAGTATTAGAATTCTAAAGTTTGGATTTGAAGTTTTGAACAACTTAGCGCTCTTCATATTTAAATGGAGTTGAATCCCATTAAAATTGACAAGGATTTAACCACCTCTATTTTCAGCATCAAGGCCTTGGCTGCAGTTCTCATACTATATGAAATGATTTCTCTAGAAGCTTCTAAGTGCTGCGACTAGAGCAAAGAAACAAGTGAGAACAGAGATGAGTTCGTGGAACCTTCAGGAGCTTAAATTCCATTCTGGGAAGTTGTTCAAAATTATATGAAAGCAATTCTATCCATTAGGACTAGTTTTTACTGATATTATCTGAAGGACATATCACATGCTTATTCACACATCTCCTAACAACCCTCTAAAGTTGCTTCCTGCTGTCTGTCCTCATCTAGAGATGATATAGCCAAGCCAGAGGCTATAATGGAAGTTATGCAAGACCTTACAGGACACAAGTGATGAAGCAAGTAAAACCAGACAGACAACAACTGCTATTATGAAAATGTGAATCGAATGCATTATTATTATTGGCTAATAAATTATTTATCAATGCACATCAATCACTAGTATATTAATATTAAAAAATAATTATATTAACATAATATATTAATTATATACCATATAATTAATATTATCTATGATTAAGATATAATTACCATAATTAGCATAATATGTTGATTAATGAATCGGCAATATATTAAATTAATACAATATTAATGTATTATTAATTAATATCAATTAATATATACTTAATATAAAATGGCTGATGGTCACTAGAGATCACCATGAACTAAAATTAAGCCATTCACTGACAAGGTGACAAGGTGCCAATAGATCAGAAACGAGGCAGATACTTTCAACAGAAGTTAGATACTTGAGCAGGTGCCAGATAGAATTGGCAAAGCTCAGGCTATTTGCCTACCCACTCTAGAAATGGTTGGAGAAGGAGTGAGCTCTCAGAGATGTCTTCCTTAAAAGACTCATTGTTCTCATTTTGGATAAGACTGAGGGCTGTCAAAGCAGGTGGACCTAATACAAGCTTTAAAGTCCAGAAACCTTCACTTTAGGGCAAATGAAATGTCAGCTGTTCTTAATAGAACATTCTGTAGGTTTAGAGGTTACCCACTGGAAGCTGAGCCAGATTCAAGCCTTTCTTTGGGAATTGCTAATGTTTTACCCGTGCCTATTTTCTGGAACTGAGCATGAGATGGTCTATTTCTACGTTACCCCTCCCGTCTTCCTCTCATTTAGAGTGACAGACTGCCGAGGACCATATCACTATGTATAAATAAACAGATATTAGGAATTGAGAGAATATTAATGTTATTGTCCTGGGCCTTTGCATTGGAGATGAGGCAATACAGTAAGAGGAATAAATACCTACAATCTGTATAAGCAGAAAACTCAGACAGTGACTGTGATAATAGTGTTCAAAAGTAATGGAGAAGTCAAAGAACTGAATTGGGAGTATGGCCATACACATATTTGATGATGGAGACAATTACAGTTCAAATGAATAGATACTATTTTTCAGTTATATAATATCACACAATACAGACAAGAGGCATGAAATTAAGAAACACAAAAGATGACACAAAGGTTGCAAACGGTTGAAGGATTTTGAATTCTCACAAGTTTATATGAGAGTTGGCATGGTGATTGCACATAGGTGAGCTTTGGCTATATACAAGATGTGAGACTACATTAGACAAATGGTCTCAAAAAATTGAAAAAAAATTGAATGATTTTTTTAAAGGTCATAAGAAAGTATCATGGTAGAAGGAAGATATGCCAAACTATTCTATTTCTCAAGGTTAGAACCTCCTGAACAACAATGGTTCTTTTTTTCCCTGGAAAAAGATTTTTGTTTTTAATGTATCTTTCAAATAGCAGTTATAAATTGATTGAACAATCAGTATCACATAAAATTGACAAATACTGAAGAAATCACTATATTGAGAGTGTAGAGTTTTCCAGAGTGATACTCATTAGTGTATCTCTATATATGCATGTAGATGATAGATAGGCAGATGATAGGTTGGTAAGTAGATAGACAGCTATATAGATGGACAATAGACAGATTAATAAATAGATACATGATAGGTAGATGATAGATAGATGACATATATATATATATATATATATATATATATATGCAATAATTTATTAGGGGGAAATGGCTACAAAATTATGAAGACTCAGAAGTCTCACCATGGGAAAATTTGAAATGTATACATCCTCCCTGTGGGTAGTGTGGCCTGTTGTAGAAGTTCATTTTTAGTTGTGTTTAAAATATTAGTTTTTGCACTGTTGGGAGAGGGTCTGCCTAGGTCTTTGAGTTTGGTATTGTCTGCAGGCGTGGGATTTATGTGGGGGAAGATGATTGCTAACGATCTGAATATGCTATCAGTAGAATACCTGAGGACTTCTGTATCAATAAAAACACCTGAGCTCAGATTCTCAGGGTTCCACTGTCCAGTATGGTGCTGGCCAGGGTAATGGTTCCCTCTGCTGAGGTCTGGCAGTGTTTACTTCCACCTATGACTATGCTTCTGTATCTTCCTTGTGAGCCTACACAGTAGATGTACTGATACAGTGGCCCAGTCCATGTTTGGAAGCACCATAATCAGAGAATCTGACTTTGTAACTCTTAGCAAAAGCCTAAAGGCCTGAGCTTTCAGGTAACCTGGAATTCAAAGGTTAAGGATCAAGAGAACCAGTGGACAAAGGTCTTTTGTTTTGGTTTTTTTTTTCTCCTATTCAAGGAACTCTTGCTGCTTTGTTATATTCTCAGTAAGTTGGACAGTCCTGTTCCTTCTTGCTGAGGATGGATCTTCCTTAGTTTGCTATTCAAATGACAGTCTCTCTAGAAACACAATACAGATGTACCCATAAACAATGATTTACCAGTTACCTGGTAATCAAGAGTCCAAATGCAGATGCATAAAAGTAACAATTACAGGGAGTAGCCCCTGCAATAATCTTTTGCTTAATTAAAAACATTACACTTGAGGCCTGTGGGATGGCTCAGTGAGGAGAGGTGCTTGCTGTCTGGACAGCCTGATGAACTGAGTTGATCCTAAGAATCCACATGGTAGAAGGAGAGAAATGTCTCTCACAAGCTTCTTAGCTTGATACAGTACCATAGCACATGGGCATGAATGCACACACATACACATAATGAATAAGTTAATAAGTAAAAAGATTACACGGGAAGTTAAAATGAAATCTGGCACAGCTGTGACCCATGAATACAGCAAAGTCATAAAGCCAGCACAGCTTTTTGACCCAGTCCAACAAAGCAGAGCTGAATGCTGTGCTGTCGTGGGTTCCCCAACTTGTGATCTCTCCGTGTTGCATTAGGGAACGCTTCACTCTGTGATTCATTTATGTTTTTACCCAAGAAAATTATTTCTGAGTCTCTTTAGTAAAATCTTAATTATGACAGCCCCTTCTTCTTTCAGGGAATCATTCAAGAGTTTTCCTCAAACCTTGGAGATTGTGATGAGCACAAAAACACTAGGAATTCTTTTATGAGATTATGGCTCCAGGACTTTTCTGGTGCATTCACCCCTGAACAAACTCAGGACTGAAGTGATCAGGATAGCATAACTAGAGAATAGCTGATTAACTCTGAGGCAATCAAGCCATTAGAGAGATGCTGATAAACCCCAGCAGGCCATGACTAGTGGGATACTCACAGTTTCCTGGATATGTAGCTTATGAGATGGGGGAGACATATGTGAATGCCCCCAGAGAAAAAGAAACTTAATAACCAAGGAAGATTGGCAAAAACAATCTTTACCCTATACAGTAGTATGATATAAAAGAAAAGAAGAATTAGACATAAGGATTTGCCATTTTTAATAAGACTATCTTGCACCAGGTTTTATGTGAGGTCACTTAACTAGAAAACAAAATGACTTCTCCTATACAAACAGATTTTTATAGAGATCATAAAAGCAAGTAAACTGCAAAAGCTTCTTAGGCCTAAGAAAGCTAACTACTAAGTAACACTTTAAACCAACCAAGTTTTATTATACGTGCTTCAAGGCATGGGGACTTACTTAAACTGGCTCTGATGTTTACAAAATGATATGATTTGTAGCCATTTGGAAACAATGAGTTTGTCTTTTTCTTGTGAAATGTATATAAATAAAGAAATAAAGATGGGTGTTTGGTCAGAGGCAGCAGTCAGTCAGAGCTGTAAAAATCCACCCATTCTTGGGCTCCAACTCAACCTACTTTTGCCTAATTCCTTATTACCCCTCTGAGCCCGTCAACTTACTGGGGCTGGCTCCCGGCAGAAATCTAATAAATGATTATATAGATGATAAATATATATGAGAGGCTAGATTATAGAGACTGGACTCTGGTAAATGCTTTCATATCTAGAAAGTAAAATTTAATTAAAACAAAACACCTGACACATCTTGATAATGAAAACAGAAACAGATGATCTTATGTATTAACAAAATCATGGAAATATAATAACTATTTTAATTTTAGAATAAAATCAATACCTCAGTCTTTCCATACACACATTTAAATACATCAAAGAAATTCAAAATTCACTCACTTAAGTTATAATGACTAATAATTTTGACTCTGTGATTTAAAACAAGAGAAGAAGATAAGTTTATGCTTTTTAAGGATAACAGCAATATACAGGTAAAACACTAAAAATACAGACTAAAAAGGGAAGGGGAAATACTAAAAAAGTATTGAAAACTACAAGAAAAAAGCTAAGCCATACGTAAGTGCAGGATATAAGGATAAAAGCTGATTATTTGATGGAAAATTTTGAAGGGAGAAAGGCTTGAAAAGATGTATTCCAATTTCTGAAAGATCAAAATTGTCAACCCAGCCTGTAATACCCAGCAAAACTGCTAATATTTAGGGAAAATGAAAACCTTCAGAAAAAAAAAATACAAAAAGGACTAAAAGCCAGCTCTGAAGATAATACTGTGATACTTGAAAGAATGTTTTGTACTGAAGAGAAAGATCAACACAGTCAAAAGTGCCACAGTGGGGAGATGTACCAGGACACTTAGTCAGAAGGGCTCTAAGAAAAAAAAAAACCCCAAAAACTAAGTAATCCACAAAATAACAAGAATTGGTACATATGCGCCCATAATAACTCTGAATGTTAATGAACTCAGTTATACAATAAAAATATTTTGAGCATCAAATTGGATTAGAAAGCAGAATGCATACTTTGCTTCCTCCAAAAAACACATATTACCATAAAATTTTAACATCAACTCAGACCAAGAGGATGGGAAAAGATATTGTAAGCAAGTGGAATCATGAAACAGGGAGGCAGAGCTTATCAGGTGTTTCAAAAAAGGTACACTTCAAGGCAAAACTCTTCAGAAGAGCAAACGAAGGTCTCCTCATGCTCATTAGAGGAACATTCCATCAGGACATTACAATTCTGAACATTAGAAACAGAATAAAGAAGAGTGTTGAAAGCTTCGAAAGAAAAAGCTCAAGTCCGTTGAAAAGGCAGACCCATCAGAATAACATCTGAATATTCCACAGAAACTTATAACCAGAAGAGCCCCGAAGGATATATGTCAAATCTGAAAAACCGCAACTGTCAATCTAGGCTATTATACCCAATAAAACTGTTAAAATTGAAAGAGAAATAATAATACTACATGATAAAAGCAGAATTCTAAAGCCACTAAACTAGCTCTCTAGACGATAATGGAAAGAATACTTCCCTCTAAAAAGAAGGATAAACATGCCCAAGAGTTCACAGAAAGCAAATCAACAATGCCAGGACAAGTAATCAAAAGAGATCTGAAATGGAGACTCAGATCTTAGGAAACTAAAAATCTTCCATACAACAAAGGAAGCTGTCAATTGGCTGAAGGGGCAGCCCACAAAATGGGAGAAAGTACTAGGTATGTTCATGTCTCAGACACAGGATATATGTCTGGAATATAGAGAGAACCAAAACAAACAAGCAAGCAAACAAATCTAAAAAAATCCTACTAAACATCACAAAATGAGCAACACACTAAAGATAAACTATGAAACTAAATTTAAAAGCTTTAAAAAAATAAGAAAGAAAGAAATACCAGTGGAAATGAAACACTTTTAAAACTGTTCAGCATGTTTAAGCTTCAGGGAAATGCAGATGAAAATTACTTTGAGAGCCCATCTCTTCCCTAGTTAGAGCAGCGATTGTAAAGAATACATTCGACAACAGATACTGAACTGTTTGTGGAGAAAGTGGGTCTCTTATAAGCCACTGGTGTGGGTCTAAACTAATGTAGCTACTTTAGGGTTCTTCACAAAAATCCCTAAAACTAAAATTACCCCTTGACTCCACTATACCACTCCCAGACGTATACCCAAAGGAGTCTGTCATAGTACAGAGAAATACCTGTTCATTCATGTTCACTGCTTTTAGATTATCAATAACTAGGGAAAGGAAACATTTAGGTGTGTTTATCATCTGATGGATGATAGAGATATGGTACACATACACAACTAGGTTTTGTTCAACTGTATAAAAAAACAGAAACAATCAAATTCACAAGCATGGATGGAACTGTGCAATATTATACTGAATAAAGTAATCAAGGCTTGGAAGGACTAAAATCACATGTTCTCTCTCATTGGTAGATTCTATCGTACATTCTTTCCTTTTACTTTAACCTGGAATTCCCATGGAAGACAGGAACTCAGGAAGGGGAAATCTGGGGGAGTGGAGTATCGGCAAAATGTGACTAGAGAGAGGGAAGATTGGGGGCAGGAAGGTTTAAGCAGGGTGAGGGATGGAGGGATCAGAGAGATGAGGAGTGGAATGGGAATTCTGTTAAAGTTTGTGGGAAAAACTTGTGCAGAAACTTACTCTTATGTAACCCCACTAAAAATATAAGCAGGAGATTAATGAGAGGTATCCTGCATGATGAAATTATATTCTCCCAGGGGGCAGTGGGTCATTTAACAGTAAAAATTTCCAGTGTCTGCTCTGAACGCCACCATAGGAGTTATTGGTTGAAGATGCTATAGAAACCCTGAAACAATATAGATTCTTAGAGGATAATAGAACAATAGCCTGTTGTTGGGGACAGCACATTCCTCAATTGCAAATTACAGAGAAAGCAAGCTGGAAAATAGCTGGAAACTTTTTGTTTGCTAGCCTTCGAAGTGCTAAAAAATGTGATATATGCTTTCAGGGGTCGGGGAGACAGGGCATCAATGATCTCACACTGAAAGTTACAGTATCAACCTTCCAGGGAACATGTACCCACCTATGACATAGTGGCATGATGGTTACAGGGGTAATCAATTACTCTAAGGTGAAACCCACTCCACATGAGGGAACTGATGCCTGACACTGTAAACCTAGTCAACAATCCATGTTGGGGGAGGTTCTAGGCCTAAGGTCATATGTTAGGACTTACTACAGTTTATCAATTAAAACATCAAACTGCCTTCTAACTAGCTTATATTTAAACCCATAGACAAAAATCATTCTCAGCCTTAATTAAAAGGCCTCTCTTTCTAGGAAATGATGATATAAATGCAGAGACCCATTGCTAATCTACTCAAGACACTAAGAAGTGGTGATTGAAAGCTCAGTTCTCAATAAGACATTTATAACACCCTCCTGTGAGGCTCAGGGGACAAGTGTGGAAGAGGGGCCTAGGAAGACTGTTAAAGGAAGAGAACAGTGAGACTTGCTGTAAAATAGTATCCCCTAGGCATGCCACAATCATTGCAATCACAAATTTACAACATCTCGGATTACTTGCACTGGGCTTGGTCAAGCTAGCCTTGTCAGCGATTAGTCATGAGTGAAGGGCTCATGGGACCCTACATTTTAACCGTGAACTGTTGATGAACTACTGCCTATTGGTGAATTTTGAGAGAGAGTAAGTCACTGTCTTTGGTGGTAAAATCACTACTGAGCCCACCAAACCCATAGTCACACAGAAAAGTCTGGTGAAGCATACAGTGAGTCACAGAACGAAACAAACAGGAGTGAAAGAGATTTGTAAGAAAAGTGTGTGCGTGGGTGTTTGGGTGAGAAACAGGGTTGGCAATGAGCTAAGAAGTATCTTAGATTGCTTTATATTGCTATGATAAAGACCAAAAGAAACTTGGGGAGAAGGGGGTTTATTTCATATTGGAGCTTATAGTTCTTCATGCACGGACACCAGGCCAGGAATGCAAGGCAGTGGACCTATGGCAGGAAGTGAAACAGAGACCTTAAAGGAATGCTGCTCACTGAATTGGTTTGCTTTGCCTGGTTTCTTATATAACCCAGCACCACCCCAGGGATGACACCAACCACTGGGCCCTCTCACATTACTCATTAATCAACAAAATGGATTACAGACTTGCCCACACCAATCAGACTGATTGGTAGTGTATTTTTCAATTGAGGTTCCCTCTTCCCTGCTTTGTGTTAAGTTGGCCCAAAACAACACCAAAAAAACAAAAAAATAAGACAACAAAAAACCCTGGCTAACCAGGCCACTGAGGGCAAGAGTTAAGAATAATTAGTATTTATTATGTCCCTGTATAATATTGTCAAGAAATTAAACTAATAAAAACAAAGTATATGACCAAGTAAAATCTTGGAAATTCAGCAATGGGAATTTCCCTCACAATCTAACTCTATTTACAGATGGCTTTTGGGGAATGACTTAATAAAATGGCAGTCCAATGACAGCTATTTCAGACATATTTTTTTCTCGTTAGACAGTTTATATGGTCTTTGTTACCTGGCACGTAGATATCGATCTTGTGACTTTTTTTCCTGTGTAGGTTTTGATCAAGACCACCGAAAGCAATTTTCTTTCTAGCTGATATGACAGCAATATGCCCTGCTGTACTATCTGGGGAAGAGATAAACTCTTTCACCTTGCCTCATAATTTAGTTGTCTTTCTTGCTGTGGGAACTATCCCAGCCTAGAACATTGGCGACACTGAGCTGACCAGACCTGCTGAAACAGATTTAGTAACCAGGGAAGACATGCTCCCACAGGGAGACACAGCGATGATTCCATTCAGAGCATAAATGAGACTGACATGTGGACACTTAGGCTCCTCCCACATGTGACTGATTGACAGGGAAATAGGTACTGTGTTTAATGGGATAATTGGTATTCGTTGTTAAATGACAACTGAGTTCCTGCTATATAATTGGAGTAAGAAAGAGAGTTTCTGAAATACTCTTAGCAGGCGTGTGCTATCGTTACATTACTAAAAGATGGCGCATCCTCAGTGGAGCTGCCAATTGCCCAGATCCTGCAAAAAGGAGGGACTAGGTGGCCCATCCTGCCAGGAACCGAGACCCGTTGAGGTGATGCTGAGGTAAAGGGACCATGCAACGTGTAGGAAGAGTTTTTACCACCAGTACCGACTTCATGACTGGGATGCAGAGGTGAGAAGAGTGAAAGAAATAAGATAAGCACTTCTTCCTTCTCTCTACTTGAATGCATCAGGTAAATCCCGAGTCTTCAGATCTATGTTGACAAATTTAAGCACATCTTCATTTAAGTCAACATTCACAAGCATCCCCAGTGTTAGGCCCACACGTGTTCCTCAGGCTCTTGCTAATTCCTCCTTGTTATTCTCTCTACTCTTCTCCGTGACACATGCTCCTGTCTAATTCCCATTCTGAGTTGGAGGCTGTGAGATATGGTTAAGCATGGAGAGTACTGTGCCCCTCACCCAGTAAGGGAGCTTCCAGCTGCTCTTTAAGGGCCTTTCACATGATTGCAGGATACATGTAAGATGATTATCCCCTCGATTTATTCATGCACAACTGATTGGGACCTTAATTCCCTTTGGAAAAACCTTCACTTTTGATGTATAACCTGGTCTGAATCCCCGGGGTGACTGCCCTCACAACTGTAGATATTGTCACTCAAGGGAAGGTACTTGCATAGAGTGCGTATACAGTGAATTTTCTGGGACATCTTAATAATCCCCCGTGCATTGAACTCATTGTATGTTATTTGTCTTCCCCATATATGGAAGCAATTCTCCCAAAGGACTGCTGTTGAGCTCCCTTTTAGCTCTACCTGTGAGTATGATTGACTGTTTATAAAGGAATCTTTTAGCCTGTGATCCCTGAGCTCGTGATCAGGATGCCTGGCACCACCTGTGAGCATGCCTTGTGCTTATTTGAGTTTCCTTGGTAAGAGAATAAATCTTCAATATCAAAGAAATTTTAACATTGCATCACTAAGCTATTCTGTTAATAGAAAATCTGTAGTTCAGTGACTATTTCCAGTGACTAGTGAGTGAAATTATTAAAAGGGAAATGAAGAGAAGCTAGGAGCAGGGAGCAAAACATTTAATTTATGATATGGAGGTGCTTTTCTTTTCCCTGGAAAAATTGTCTCTTACACATGAATCTACTTAAGTTTAAAGAGTTCCCAGAGAACTGTTATTTGCAAGCACCACTGGCACCCATAGTGAAGGCCAATGTCTTTAAAGACCTGGTGGTAGATAGAAGATTGACATTTGAATAATCCGTGTAAAATCCATGTGTCATGCCTCCTTGAGAGGTTGCCGATGAGAAAAGGTATCATGAAATTAACTTAAGTTTCTACCCAGACTCTCTGACTCGGCTGAGTGAATTTGAATTATGAATTGTGAATTGATTGTTAATACTGGCATTGAAAGCTTAACATATCATTGAGATTTTATTCAATGACAGAGTTTGGAAGCTCTGGTATTTTTCAGAAGGATATTTGAGGTACAGAGTGTACTGCTAGCTGAGAATAAGGGAAAAGACAGAGGGAGCATAAAACCTTAGCCTTCTAATTACTGTGTGACGGAAGCAGCAACTCTTCAATAGAGCATTTCACCTTAACTGTCCTTAAACCCTCTTGCTAAGAAACAAGAGCCCCAGCCATCAAGTTTCCAGGCAGCTTTGCCTGCCCTCAGGTCAAAAGGGGTGTTTTCTCTGTTTTGTTTTATTCTTTATTTTTGAAGTCTTTGTAGTAAGATCCTTTTAAAAGACAACAACAAAATTGTTTTCTGTAGAATGTCCAGCTGAGAATTGTTGCCTTTAAACCAATTAAGAGGCTCTAGTTTTAGAGTTCATTGATATTGCAGACAGGGGAAGAGGGATAAAGAAAGCCTCTGGGACCAGACTATCCTCTCTACAGCTTGCATACACTGAAGAGAGACAACCCTTCAGATCAGAGCTGGGTACTTACAGGGCAAAGCAAAAGGCTCTATCGAGGCATGACACAAACCAGGCAGCTCCTTTCAAAGCACAAATCTCTAATAATTCCAATAAAATGCAGCCTTCCACAATCCCCTTACGGAATAGAAAATGCATGTTTCCAGTTTTGTTTCCTTTATTTGTGTTCAGCAGTATGGCAAGGCTCTAAAAATTGCTCCCAAGGTAGCTTTCCCAGTGTTATGTTTTTGATTGCCCCTTCATAACGCACCCACAAGCACAATTTTCTGACTTGCAACCCAGCAGTGTCAGTCACCAGCACAATGGTTGTGTCTGAACCACTGGCTACTTCTATCACAATCCAGAACTGGAAGTTTCTACACAGAAAAGGAAAAACATAATAAATGTCTCGTGAAAGAGATTGATGTCCACCCTGCAAGATAATCCAAGATCATCCATGGTTAATTCCTCCATAGACTCTTGTGCTTGTTTCAGGATCTTGCTTTGGGGAGGCACTCCATAATACATCATTCTGCAAAATGAAATAAAAAACTACAACATGACTTTGTCAATGAAGAAACTGAGGACCAGAAAATTTATCTTCCTTAATGTTATGCTACTGCGACATGTATGTTTTGTAAGCAACATTCCTTTCAACACATCTTTTATACTATAGATACTTATTTCACTTTTAAAAAATAGTGTGCAATAATATTGTTAGCGAATTATGAATCATTTTGTTTAATACTTGTTTTTCTAAAACAATCCCTGACACTTTCTGACTAGTCCTGAATAACAAAGACACTTCTACTATTATTTTCTTCCCTCTCCTTTAGTGAGCCTGCCTCACTCCTCTCCTGAAAGAACATGGCTACAGGAAGGCATATGTGTGCAGTTCACCGTGTAGAAAAGGTGTAGCCAGAGCGTGAGTTTGAAATAGATGAGCTGAATTAAGAAATTTCAATACAGATGGACTTGTGCTTGTGCAGAACCAATGAACTGTCCCTGTAGCTTCTTTTTGGCCTTTTGCCTTACTGCAGAGCTAGTACATTTCACGGTGTGATGCATTGGTGACTTCCTGAGGCAAGCCCTAATAGTCAACTCACATTTCTGAAGCATATCAGCATGGCGTCCTGTTCTGCAGATTCTGTTCACTGCCCCTGACATCTTTCCACTCCTCACCCTTTTCTTAAATACTTTTTATTCGGAGTCACCTCTGCCTGGGGATTATTTGGAGAACCTGTTCCTGGTCTGCTGGATCTAGTGTAGTGCTTCATCTCAGACCCACAGAACTGAGAAGGGCCTTGGACTCTATGTTCACAGGAGCAGCTCATAGCCAGTAAATTGACCATCAAGAAGCCAACATTCAGTTCCTTTACCTGGGCTGGCAGTTTGGGAATCCTCTGAATTTACCTGTGTAGCCTTCTTTTTAAAGTTTCTTCTTGTCCTTATTTCCTGAGAGCACATCCTGAGTGACATCTCTGCCTAGAAATCCTTGTCTTCTTAATGTTGTGAGCAGCTGACGGGAAAAAAAACAATATGACACGATTTGATCTGCCAGTGTTAAATTCCAACTGTATGCCCTGCTTTTGCTTCTAATTTCTGCCATGAAAAATTACAATAATTAGTTGCCTTGAAGACCATAAACAAGCATTCTTCAAGTTTTGGAAGCCAGAGATCTAAATGGTTTTCTGATGTATCCATGTGAGAGTCTGTTTTGGTGATTGTTCCAGATGTTTTTTGTGGGCTTATGGCCCCTTTTTTTCTCTTCCATCACAGTATCTTTGAAGGGCAGAGATGTGTTGATGCCCTTTAAAGGAATACTACTTCCTCCTACCTAAGAAAACAGAACCTCTGGGGTTATGGAAAATGGGGTGACAGGACTTGAGGAGAGTGGGGTGGAGCTATGGAGAGATGGGATGTGGGACAGAAGTAGACAAAGCGGCTGCCTACCTGGTTCATCTGGGTGGTTTGCTCTGTCAGAAAAATGCTCTTATAAGTAAAATCCTAAGAACAATTCAAAAGTTGTTTTATTTATTTGTAGTTTTAAAAAGTGGTGTTTAAGAATTGTCTACTCATTTCAGTTTTATATGCATTTTTACATTGTCTAGGAATGATTAAAGATTTATTATCTAAAAGTTTTAAATAAAAAAATTCTTAATAATATTTCATTTGAACACTAACAATGGGCAACATACACACACGCACATATACACACACACACACACACACACACACACACACACACACACACATTCTCAATCTTTATAGGTCAAACATTTTAATGAGATGCTGTTTGGTAAATAAACTACCCTCTTACCTCATTTCTGCATTCTCTGAATCTTTGAAAGCATTACCTTTCATGGGAAAAGCAACTTAAACATATGGTAAAATTAAGAAATTTGAGATGAGAAAATTGGTCTCTGTCACCTGCATGATCCCTAGAAAATTATCAAGGATCCTTTAAAGGCAAAGAGAGGGCAGGGAAGATGGGATAATTGAAGTATTACGGGCATGGAGAAATTGAGGTACCCTCTCAGGATTCTTAGTCTTTTTAGGAAAAAAAAATTAAGAGAACACTTAGGAGCATATTCAGGGACAATTTTATTAGTGTTTTAAGAAAGTAGGGCAAGTGAGAGTAACATCACAGCAGGGCCCAGAGGAGGGAGATGACGAAGAGGGAGAGAGAGAAAACTACGCTACTTTTAAGTAGCCTTATGGACAGGGCAAGGCAGAAATGATTTCACAGAAAGGGGAGTGAGAAATCTTAGGCTGCCAGGAAAGCACGCCGAGCTACTGGCAAATATCTGACAGAGAGAACAAGCAAGTAAAAGAAAAGGAAGGCTTTTCCAAGGAAATCAGAAATGTGTGCAGGCTCCAGCCAGCTCATGGCTATAGGGTCATAGGAGGCTGCTTAGTCTTTTTGTATACTTTGTTTTATTGACCTTTTTCTGGTTCCTTTCCTTCAATGCCTTGGTCCCTCTTCTTTTTGGTCCCCCTCCAACAAGATCTGCTTTCAATTCTGTATCATGTATTCTATTACCCCCACAACACACACACCAACCTTCATGCTGATTTCCACAGTGTGTGTCCACAAATACAGTCTCACACAGAAGTGAGGTATATTCATAGCGTTGTTTCAAACATAGTAACTGTGAATGGAATACTTTCTATTCCCTTAATTTCTTTCTCAGGCAGTTCATCATTGGTATACACAAAAAGCTACTTATTTTTGTACATTGATTTGTATCTTGGCATGGAGAGGATCAAATCTAAGTTTCCTGGTGGAGTCTGCAGATTTTTTAATATACAGGACCAGACCGTTTGCAGGCAAGTGTGATTTGACTTCTTTCTGACTTGTGGCCCTTGTATTTATCTCTCTTGTCTCATTGCTGTAGCTAATGCTTCAAGTGCTATGTTGGATAAGAACAGAGAGAGTGGGCACCCTTCTCTCATTCCAGATTGTAGAAGAAACACTCTCATTTCCTCCACACTTAGCATAAAGTTCACAACAGGTTTAGCATACATGCTCACCGTTATACTAAGCTAAAGTCCATCTATTCCTGCTCTGTTCAACCTTCCTAATTTAATTTTAGCAGATGCACATATTTAGGGCTTTCTGCATTTCTTGTAGATTTGCCATCTTTCTGAACATAAATTTCCAAACTCTTGTCGAATGAGCCTCTGGATTTTATCATCATTTCTTATAACAATTCCTCTTTCATTTTTTTTTTGAGACAGGATTTCTCTGTTGTAATTCTGGCTGTCCTGGAACTCACTCTGTAGTCTGACCTAGAACTCACAGAGATCCACCTGCCTCTGCTTCCTAGGTTCTGAGATTACAAGCATGTACCACCGCCTCCTGGCGATTCGTTTTTAGATTTATTATTTTGGATCATCTCTATTTTTGCCTAGGAGTTTGTCATTCTTCTTTATCTTTCCAAAGAGCCAACTCTCGGTTGCACTGGCTGTATGTATTGTTTTTTTATGCACCATTCTATTAACTTCTGCCTTTATATCTGCTCCTTGTCTTCTATTTTATATATAGGTTTTGCTCACTTTTTCTAGTACTTTGAAGTATACATTGGATTATTTATTTGAGGTCTCTAGTTTTTAAATGTAAGCATTAACAGCTGTGATTACCAGCGTAAGACTGGTATAAGATCAAGCCAGCCAAATTCTAGCATAGATGGGGAACAGCTCAGGAGGACATGTCCCTAATGGAATAGCTATTGGCAGTTGATAGTTGCTGGAGGAAGGAACACCATTCTTCTTTGTGGATTTGGCTATTGGTGGGTTCTCCGGGCAACAGTGGGTGTCCCCACAGCCACACACTTATGGGCAACACTAATTGTACTTAGTGGGTTATGTTTTTAAGAGGCAAACATGAGATTGGGGAGGGGAACATGTTGTGAGAGGTGTATTGAAAGTTGAAGAGCAGAAACAGGATAAATAAGATTACATTTCATTGTACACACGCATGGAATTCTCGAAGAATGCTCCCATGAGTGCTGAAATGTAATAGAAAGTATTTTGCAGTCAGTCTTCAGTCAGTATTTCTTCTGGGTTGGGAAGATGCAGTTTTTCTCTTCTTCTTATCTCACCATTTTAGTCATTCTCCCAGGAAGGAGAGGACTGCTGATTTCAGTAATTCAAACAAGTGTGGCTGTCAACCGATGTTTGCTGTTTTAGGCGTTGTTTATATTGTAGGGCTGGTTCAGGTCTTATGAATATGGAAAGTAAATGTTTTCTCTTAAAAGCCTCAAACACAAGGACTAACATCACTTCAGTATAAAATAATGTAAGGAAAGATTCAGAAAAGAGACTGTGGAGCAAGCACAAATTCCAGTCATGATCACATACACATTGTATAGCATCTGCTTAGAAGAAGCTTTGTTATTTTTGTTTTTTTAAAAACACAAAATGGCATTTGGACATCCAAGGTGTGGTGGCTGATAAAGAGTTTGATTTGGAGTGTTTGTTGCTGATGGCTATTATTCGGTTATGTATATCTGTTTTGCCACATGTAGCTTGTCCTTATGATTGTGCACCACTTGGACTTCTTGGAACTTTTGTATAGAGCATATAAGAGTTGAAGTCCTGAGAGCTGGGGTTGGTTGGTTGGTCGGTTGGTTTGTTGATTACTGCTGAGAAGATCATCCATTGGGGAAATTGGGTTCAAGGATATTGGGCTGGGTTGCTGATCCAGCTCACTGTCCTCTCCTTCCCTCCATGATTTGGACAACATAAAAGGGCTGTGGGTATTTCTTCTTTTTCTTCTCTCTACCAAGCCCTCCTACAAGGGCAGCAAAGATTTCCGCCTTCCTTCCTCCCTTCCTTCCTTCCTTCCTTCCTTCCTTCTTTCCTTCCTTCCTTCCTTCCTTCTTCCTTTATTAAATTGAGAGTAAAAGCAGGTAGCTAACTGCTACACACTTGCATCCATATTGATAATTTAAAAAAAAATACTAATAATCAAGGCAAGAGTGTCTGAGACTGGATTAACTAGGTGCCTTTTCCCAGTTCAGCATGTGTGTTGCAGGGCGTTGACACAACCAAGAGACGAGTGGTAAACCTGCTGACAAAGACAAATCTGCTGTGAGAACTAATAAAAGTCAAGTGCAAGATAAACATCTAAGTCCTGCTTTGTGAGCATCCAAAACTACTATAAAGAGAAGGCCTGTTCTCAAAATCTCAGAGGAATCTCTTTGTCAACAAATATACCAGAACCGACAGTGGGTGTCTGAGAATACTTCATTCGTGTGTGTGTGTGTGTGTGTGTGTGTGTGTGTGTGTGTGTGTGTGTGTGCGCATGCACGCGCGCGTGTGTGCCCAGAAGTGTCACTGCAGGCAGGGGCTTATTACATGGAGCATTTTGGACTTGAAATCAGAATACAGGGGCAACCTCTATGCCATCTATTAATAATCTAACTCTGATGATGGGAAAGTGGCTCGGGAAATCCAGGTCTCTGCTTCCTTTTTAAAAATTGGCATTATAAATAATATCAATGCCCAATACCTAGTGGGGGTCATTTGGAATTCAGATGAAATATGTCTTTGAAAAGTATCTGCCTCTGTTAAAAGGAATTATTCAGAGGGCTTGATATATTCAGAACAGTATCATCTGTATGGATGAATAAAGTTTTCTCTTCTTAGCAACATTTAATTACCACAAACAACAAACCCAGCTGACTTACTCTGTCTTGCCAATCACCCATACCTGTACCAGAGCTTACTGCATTTCTTGTCTGCACAATGAGCAATGCCTTCACCCTGTTTTAAGCCACATCAAGAGCACAGCACAGCAAGTTCTCCAGCCCCATGAAAGGCTAGTGTTGTTGACAGGTGAAGACAACAGTGGTGGCTTGATGCCCAGGTTCAGATGATGATGAGGAGGGGTAACAATATGCAAGTGTTACATCAAGCATACTGTCTGCTCTGCAAACCAGGGTGCTCCAGGAGGCCACCCACCTTAAAATGGGGGGTTAGATCCCAGACACTGCAGAGCAGGGTTGTCCTAAGACTTGAGGTTTGTGACCAGAGCTGTCCTCTTGAAGGCACCGTTTCTTTCTTTTTGGAACTCTCTCCTACATTGAATTGTGACAATCTTTCCTCCATGAAAACTATAGCCTGTGACGTCACTTCTCAGAAGAATCTAACTCTTTTCAGATCTATGTTTTGAAAAGGGACAACTTCCTTTTCCACCCTCTCCATCAGTTCCTGCCTCCAGGTTCCTGCCTACTTGAGTTCCTGCCCTGCTTTCAGTGATTAACTGTTAAATGGAAGCATGAGTGAAATAAACCCTTTATTCCCCAAGTTTCTATCGTTCACGGTGGGTATTTCATCACAGCAATAGACCAGTGATTAAAACACAAATGGTGTCCAGGTGCATCCATGTGATTGTATTTTATTTTAATGCATCTACTGCATCCATTCTCCGTTTCTTCTACTTGTAGGTCTCATTCTTTCCTCAAACGGAGTCTTCTACTTTCATGTCAGATAGAGCCACTCACAATCTTATTTTCTCCTCTCTCTCCCTTAAGGTCTCTTCCTCCCTCCTAAGGTCACATTTTTGAGGTCACACGTGTATATTCTTCACGTAAAGGAGGAAACACTTGGTATTTGAATTTCAGAGTCTGGCATATTTGGTTTAATATAATTATCTCCATTTCTGTCTGTTTTCCTGTAAATACCTTTTTTCTTTTTTCTTTGTGGCTGAATGAAACACCACGTTGTATGTGTCTCTCATTTTCTTCACCCATTCGTCTTTGTGTAGACATCTGGATGGTTACCCATCTTGACTACTGTGACTACTACTCATTCAGCATGAGTATGAATGGCTAGTATTTCTATGGAATATTGACGTATGCTCCTTTGGGTAATACACACAGAAGTGGTATAGGTAGGTCATACAGAAGCTCTGCTTTAAGTTCTGAGGAGCTTTCACAGTGCCTTCCAGAGTAGCTGCATTGGTTTATATTCCTGCTGGAAGTGTATAACTTACTTGTTCCCTGCATCTAACAGCTGTTGCCTTTTGTTTTCCTACCACCAGCCATTCTTTCTTGGATAAGAGAAAACTTAAATTGGCTTGAATCTGCATTTTTCTGCTGGCTAAGGAGGTTGAATCCTTTTAAAAAATCTTAGCCACTTGTATTTCTTCCCTGAGAACTATCCATTCAGATCATAAACCCATTTGTTGATTGCATGATGTGATTCTAATTAAATGGTTTTATTAATGTTTTAGTCAAAGGGTATATTAATGCCATTAAATCAAATAGTTTGAGTTTCGTAGTTTATTATTCAAGCAACTATACATCCCACATTAGATATAGTGTGAATGTATATGTACACACACACATACACATGTGCGTGCAAACACACACACACACACACACACACACATATATATATATATATATATATATATTCTCCAGACTGTCTCTTCACTCTGATGATTGTTTCCTTGGTTGTACAGAATTTACGCTACATACAATTCATATTTGTCTGTTCTCAGGCTTATTTCCTGTGCAATGACGTTCTTTACAGAAAATCCTAGCTTTTGCCTATGTTCTAAAGTATATACTGGTGTTTTTCTCTGTCAGCTTCAAAGTTTCAAGTCAAGATCTTTATTCATAGAAGAGGGGGAGGAGGCATTTAGGGGACCAGAGGGGGTCGGGGTCCCACAGAGTCAAGGGACCAACGCTCTTGGGGTCCCTCAGATCCTGAAGCAGAAGACAGGGAACCTGAAGGATCTCCTATATATGTTACGGGGTCGTCTGGCTTGGGGTTCTTACAGAGAACCTGCAGGCTAGAGTATATATGGGGGTTCTTTGTTGCTTTTGCCTGCCATTGGGACCCATTTCCTCCAGTTGGGTTGCCTGGTCCACCCTCTATGTGGGGACTGGTGCCTGGCCTTGTCTCATTTGCTGTGCCCTGTTTGTGTGGTGACCCTGGGAAGACTTCTTTTTTCTATGGGGAGAAGTGGGGGGGGGGGTGAGTGGGTGAGAATGGGGAGGATATATAATAGGAAGAGAGGGAGGATGGGGCAGCTGGGAGGAATGGAGGGAGGGTAGGAGGAGTGTTGATATGTGCTATATGAAAGAAGAAAAAAAAGTTTAAAAAGCAAGAATAAAGATCTTTAATCTAGTCTGAACTGAACATTTTGCACAGTAAGAAATATGGATCTAGTTTCATTCTTCTATGCTGTGACATCCAGTTTCTCCTCCACTTGTTATAGAGGCTGCCATTTTCTCATGGTGTGTTTTTGACATTTCTGTAAAAGGCCATGTTCCTGGAGCCATAGATTTATATCTGGGTACTCTCTTCTATTCCATCTGTCTTTATCTCTGTGATTGTATTGATTCATGAAGTTTGCTTTCATTACTGTACATCTATAGTATAATTGGAGATCAAGTATTGTGATACCACCAGCATTGGCCATTTTGCTTAGGTGTGTTCAGATATTCTTATCTTTGTGTATGTGTGCTTCCGTATGAATTCTAGAATTGGACTTTGTATCTCTGTGGATATTGTCAATGGGAAAATTGATTGGAATTGTGTTGGATCTGCAAGCCACCTTTGGGAATATAGCTATTTAAACAACATTATTTCTGGTCTTCTTATGTGCATTGCTCAAGAAGGCATTGACATCTTCTCATCACCTAATGTCTTCTTAATCTTTTTTTCAGTGTCCTAAGGTTTTTATCATAGGAATCTTTGACTTCCTTACATAGGTTCATTCCTAGGTATGTATCTTTATTCTTAAAGCTCATGTGAACAGAACCTTTTTTACTTCTTTGTTGCTTGTTCATTATCTGTATTCATAGGGAAGCTACTGAATTTTTGCTTTTGTTTTTGTTGAGACAGGGTTTCTCTCTTGTAACTCTGGCTGCTCTGGAACTCACTCTGTAGACCAGGCTGGCCTCGAACTTACAGAGATCTGCCTCTCTCTACTTCCTGAGTGTTGAGATTAAAGGTGTGCGTCACTTACCACAGCCCAGCATACTGAATTTTTAATGATCATTTTATAATTTTCTTCTTAGCAGTGCTTTTCAATCTCGGAGTGTTATTTGTGGTTTTCAGATATTATTCATTGTGAGCTGCCATTCTCTGATGTTAGAGATAATTTTCCCTCTTCCTTTCTAATCCATGTGCTTTGTATTAGTTTGTTTCAATATATTGCTCTAGCTAAAACTTCAAGCACAGTAGTGAAGAAGTAGAAGGTAGAAGAGGAAGAGGAGGAGGAGGAGAGATAAAGCATTGAGAGTTAGTCATCTCTGGTTTAGAAGCAATTATTTCAGTCTTTTCTCTTGTAAAATGTTAAGTGTAAGCTTCTGTCTATGTTCTTTATTACACTGAGTTATATTTCTTCTATTCCTAGTTTCTCCAGAGCACTCATCATGAAGAGATATTCAATGATTTCAAAGTCCTCTTCTGTATCTATTAAGATAATCATCTGATTTCTGCCCTGAGAAAGTAGTCCTGAGACTATTTTTATGCTGTTTATATTTATTGATTTGAGGATTTTTGAAAAAAAATACTCTCATCTATGAAAGAAAATCAAGTATATCATACTGTAAATATATAACATATAATATTACATATATACTATTATTCACATATATACTACATACATATAATTACATATATATATGTATATGTAATAATATAATTATTTTATATAAAATAAAATATAATCAATATATGTATTTACATATATAATTATAAATATAATTATCATGAAATACAAGTCCCCTGATATATAATAAATATAGAAAACTAATTCTCCTTCACTTAGTAGTCACTAATTGCCTATAGCTTTTTGTCTAGGGGTGAGACCTTGTGAGATTTCCTCCATCCACGTTGGCATATTAACTGGTATTGTCATTGTACTGTAGTCAAAAGATCAAATTGATGAGATACCTTGGATGCAGCTTCCTGTCTTACATAGAAAACATTACTATCATGTAGCAGACTTCCTGGTCATCTGGCTCTTACAGTCTTTCTCTCTCTTCTTCCTTGATGTTTCCTGACCCTTAAGTCTAGAGTCTGTATGGTACTTGTATCAACTGAGCATTGGAAAATCCTTCTCAATAGTGTTTGCCTAACAGTTTGCCTTTTAGGTAATAACAAATAAAGTAAAGCTGTCAGTCAAGATTTTTTTAAAGTATCCTTAAAATGAATTTATGTTTTATTATTTTTAATCACATCTGTTTGTTGTGGGTATGTTTGCATGGGTGCTTGAGGAGGCCAAAACCATTGGATCTGTTGTAGCTGGAGTTATAGACAGTCCTGAACAGTCTGATGTGGGTAAAAGAACAGAACTCAGGTCCTGTGAAAAAGCAGCATGTGGCTCTTAATGTCTCACTCATCTTTCCAGCCCAGACACTGAAGATTCAACACCACACTGCTTGTCATTCGTTTCTTTGTTAGGGGTTTCTTTGATTGTTAACTGTAAGTGTTAATAGCTTTACACTGTCTTCTTAGACCTGCTTTAACTACATCCCAAAGGTACTGTACTTGGGCTTTCAGTTCCACTTGATTCCAGGAGATTTTTAATGTCTTCTCTGATAGTTCCGATGACATACTTGTAATGCATGATAATTAGCTATGTATTGTGTAGTATCTGTGATTTCTCTTGCTATTGAATTTTAGTTTTATTCTGATACTATCTGATAAGATACAAGAAATTATTTCAATCCTTTTGTGTTTGTTAAAACTCATTTCAAGGCCTGCAATGGAGTCTATGTAGAGAAAGTATCATGCTATGTTAAAAATAATGAATATTATATTTTTTGTTTAATAGAATATTCTTCAAAGAGTTGTTAAGGGCATTTTTCCTAGGGTATAGTTTAATTTTGAACTTTCATTGTGACATTTAGTTTGTATAATCTTTCTAAAAATGAGACTGAAATATTAAAATTTATTTCTATTATTATATTATTAGATTTATCTAATCCTTTAAAGCACATTAGTATTTGTTTTTATAAAATTGGGAGCACTAACATTTGGAGGGAAACATGTACAATTGTTATCTTCTGAATGAATTGTTTCCTATAATAATATGTAGTTCCTTTATCACTTCTGGTTATTTTTATTTTGATATCTACTTTATCATATATCAAAATAGCTGTTCTCTTTTTTAGCTTCTATCATTTTTCTTTTGAATCTCAGCCTGTGGGTATCAGATTTCATGAAATCTCACCAACAGACCAATATTGTGGATAGTGTCTTTCTTGGTAATGAAAGATAACTGAGCTACCAAGGACCCACAGGAGCCACACTAGACTGGGACTCAGATAGTTGACATCAATTGTTCTTTTCTTCCAGTCCATTCTCCCCAAACTTACTATTAGTCCCTGAAGAAGCTTTTTATCCCAGCACACTTCCATCCTCTTGGGACTTAAACTATTTGTACAGACCCAGAGTTTCCCTAGTTCATTCTCAATACCCCTTTAAACATTTTCTTCTCAAACATCCCCATTCCTTTGTGACTCCACCAATTGGCAGAAACACTTTCTACCAGGAACCCCATAGCCACTGTACTTGGCTATGACCTAGAGTGGGCAACAGCAACCAAAACAGAGAGTGCTGCTCAACAAAGATGAGACCAGATATCTATACCAAGAAACACTTCAAACACAATCATCCAAGATGCCTATAGTCTAGCACAAAAACACAAACATGAACAACAAAGGAAAAAAGTCTCCTACAGAAACCAGAAACATTGTAACAGGCACTGAGAAAGGCAATCTGACTGAACCACAAGACATTGACTTAAAAATAGCAATCATGAATATGTTCAAGAACCTTCAAAAGGATATAAATAAATACCTTAATAAATACCATGTCATACAAGTAGTTGAATGAAATAATGAAAACAAATCAGGACATGAAAGTAGAACTTAACAAACAAACTTAATCACTAAGAAAAAACCAAACTGAAATGAAACTGAAATAAAAAATCTCAGGATGTCAAAAACCTCACACTAAGCTGTACAAAAGATTACGAGACATGGAAGAGACAATTTCAGGTGTTGAAGATATAAGAAATGAGTAGCTCAAACAAAGAAGATGTTAAACCTAAAAAAAAATCTAAGCATGAAACATCCAGGAAATCTGAGATACTGTGAAGAGACCACATTTATAAATAATAGGAATAGATGGAGGAGAAGAAACCCAAGTCAAAGGCACAGAAAATATTTTAAACAATATCATAGAAGAAAAATTCCAAATCTAATGAAATCAGTGCCCATTAAGATACCAGAGGCATATGAAAAACCAAAAGGACAGGACCAGAAATTAAAACCCCAGTGATACATAACAATCAAAGCAATAAACATAGAGAACAAAGAAAGGAAGTTAAAGGTTGCAAGAGGATAAGACTGTCATAAATAAAAAAGCAAGCCCATCAGAATACTATCCAAATTTTCAATGGACTCCAAAATCCAGAAAGATTTGTATATATGTTCTCCAAGCTCTAAAAGACTACAGATACAGCCCAGACTAGTATACCCAGCAAAACTATTAATCACAATTAATAGAGAAAAAAATAATGATAGAATCAAAAGGAATTTCTATCCACCAACTGAGGTATTGTAAGGCTCTAAAAGGGACACCTCAGTCTGAAGAGAAGTTTAAATGCACCAAAGAGGACAAAAGACAGAAATAATGCCAGAATAGTTAGTCAAAAGGGGGAGGCAATCACTACAACAAAATAGCAGGAACTAATAAATACTGCTCATTAATAATTCTCAAAAGTAATGGTCTCAGACTAACAGAGTGACTAAAGAACAGCACAGATCTTTCTGCTTGGTTCAAGAAGCATACCTTACCATCAAGGACAGATGTTACCTTCACATAAAAGGGCAGCAAAGAGTATTCCAAGCAATTGGAATCAAGAAGCAAGTAGGTGTAGATATTTTAATATCAATAAAAACAGACTTCAAAACAAAACTTATGAAACAGATAGAAAAGGACACTACATATCTATTAAAATAAAAGTCCACCAAGAGGATTTTACAATTTTAAATCTTTCTAAACCAAACACAAGGGCACCAACGTTATATAAAAATTATTACAGCTAATATTACATATTGATCTAACACAATAGTAGATGACTTCAATACTTCACTTTTGCCAATATAGACAGGTCATCCAGACAAGAAAACAAAGAGACACTGGAGTTAAGTAATGTCATGAATCAAATGGACATAACAGACATCTACAGAATATTTTTCCTAAATACTGAATAATATACCTTATTTATGCACTCTATGGAATTTACTCCAAAACTGGGCATATACTAGGACACAAAGCAAGTCTCAAAACATATAAATCAAATGAAATAACACCCTGAATCCTATCTGACCACCATGAAATGAGGTGCAAAAACAAATTATAGAAATGACAGAAAGCATTAAAAGCTGAACAACTCACTAGGGTCAAGATGGCAACCAAGATTCAACCACAAAACTTTTTAGAATTTAAGGAAAATAAAAACATAACATACTCAGCCTATGGGACACAATAAAAGCAGTTCTAAGAGACAAGTTCATAGTACTCAGTGCCTATATTTAAAAAAAAATGCAGACATCTCACATTATTTATTTAATGACACACTTCAAGCTTTAGAAAAACAAGAAGAAATGTACTAAAAAAGAATAGACAGGAAAAAAAATCATACCCATGGCTGAAATCAGTGATATGGAATCAAACAATCCAAATACAATGCAAATACAAACGCAAACACAAAAAATAAATCACTGACATGAAAAGATGGTTCTTTAATAAAATCAATTAGATTGACAAATCTTTAGCCAATTTTGACAAAGATGGAGAGAGAAAAATCCAAGTTAATAGAATTAAAGATGCAGGGGTTCATTACAACAGGCAAGAAAATCCAGAGAATCATAAAGACTTACTTTCAAAATTAGTCTTCCACCAACATGGAAAACTTAAAATGAATATACTAATTTCTTTTATACATATATGGCCAAGCAAAGTTAAATCATGATTAAGCACATAATTTTACCAAACCCATTACCTTTAGTGACAAGGATACAGTAAATAAAAATTTCCCAAACAAAGAAAAGCTCAGGGTCAGATAGATTCAGTACAGAATTCTATAAAACCTTCAAAGAAAAATTAACACCAATACTTTTCAAATTATTTAAAAAAATAGAAACATAAGGAACATTTTCTAATTCTTTTTATGCAGTCACAAGTACTCTGAATCCCAGACCACATAAAGATCCAATAATAAGAGAAAATTTTAGACAAATATCTCTTATATACATAGATGAAAAAATTCTCAACAAAATACTTGCAAACTGCATCTAAGAACACATCAAAGAAATCATTCATCATGATCAAATTGATTTCATTTCAGAGAAACAGGGATGGTTCAACATATGCAAATTGATATATGTAATCCACTATATAAATACAGTAAAAGATGAAAATGACATGATGATTATTTTATTAGATAAATAGAAAGGCCCTTTGACAAAAGTGAACAAACTTTCATGATTAAAGTGCTGGAGACACTGAAGATACAAGGAGCATATTTCAACTTAGTGAAGGTACTTTACAGCAGACCCACAGCTAACATCATCCTGGAAAGAAACTAATAGCATTTCCACTAATATAAATAAAAGAAAACAAACAAGACTGACCACTCTCTATATACCTATTTGATAGAATGATTGAAGTCTTAGCTAGAGCAATAAGACAACTTAAGGATAACAACAGGAAAGAAAGTAGTAAAAGTATCTTTATTTGCAGATGTTATGAACATATCTATATTTATATCTGTATCTCTCTCTCTCTTTGTATATATATATATATATATATATATATATAGAGAGAGAGAGAGAGAGAGTGTGTGTGTGTGTGTGTGTGTGTGTGTGTGTGTGTATGATCTAAAACTCTATCAGGAAACTTCTAGAACTTATAAACACTTTCAGCAAAGTAGCAGGATAGAAAATTAACACAAAAATCCGTAGCCTTCCTATATACAAATGTGAAAATTACTGAGATAGAAATCAAGTAAATAAACCTTTAACCTAAAACTGTACGTTGGTATAACTGTAACCCAGCAGGTGGAAGATTTATATAATAAAAACATGAAGACACTGAAGAAAGAAATTTGAAAACACACCATAAGATAGTAAGATCTTCTATGCTCATGGAATAATATGATTAATATTGTTATGATGGCTATCCTACCAAAAGTATTCTACAGAGTCAATATAATCACCATCAAATTTCCAAGAAAGTTCTTCACCGAAATTGACAAAAAAAACAAAACAAAAAATAAACTCAAAAACCAAACTGAAAAAAAATCATTTACTTCATAGGGAAACATACACACACACACACACACACACACACACACACACACACACACACGCACACCAAAAAAAACAAACCAAACCAAACCAAAAACAAAACCCAGAATATCCAAAACTATCCTCAATAATAAAAGAACTTCTGGAGGCATTACCACCTTAGATTTCAAACTGTATCACATAGCTACAGTAGTAAAAAACAGTGTGACATTGACAAAAAATGATACGTTGATCAATTGAAGACACAGACATCATTACACATACTTACACACTGCAGATTTTTGACAAAGAAGCCAAAAAATACACCATAGAAAAAGATAGCAACTTCAAAAATGGTGTTGGGCGAACTGGATCCCTGAATGTATAAGAATGAAAGTAGATCCTTATCTACCACCCTGAACAAAACTCAACTCCAACACTCACCCTTCAAAACTCAACTCAGTAGAAGACCAGATCC